>OX369263.1:11648621-12848621 GCA_947284805.1 Coleophora flavipennella | reverse complement strand
TTATTGAGGAACCAATCGTCATTTTTCGAATAGTTGTGATAAAAAGACTTTGTGTCTCTAGTGATATTAGTGTTGCCGCAGACCTGACAGATGGAGATATCACTGTTTCAATCTATCACTAGAAGAGAAAAACCAAAACTCCCTTGGGTACAAAGTATAGTTTTGGTCGCACTAATTGAGGCACCAATCGTCTTGTTTCGAATAGTTGTGATAAAAAGACTTTGTGTCTCCAGTGACATAAGTGATGCCGCAGACCTGACAGATAGAGATTTCACTGTTCTAATCTATGACTAGAAGAGAGAAACCGAAACTCCCTAGGGTACAAAGTATTATTTTGGTCGCACTTATTGAGGCACCAATCGTCGTTTTTCGAAATGTTGTGATGAAAAAGACTGTATCTCTAGTGATATTAGTGTTGCCGCAGACCAGGCAGATGGAGATCTCACTGTATTAATATATTACTAGAAAAAAGAAACCGAAACTCCCTAGGGTACAAAGTATAATTTTGTTCGCACTTATTGAGGCACCAATCGTCGTTTTTTGAATAGTTGTGATGAAAAACACTTTGTGTCTCTAGTGATATTAGTGTTGTCGCAGACTTGGCAGATGGAGATATCAATGTTCTAATCTATGACTAGAAGAGAGAAAGCGAAACTCCCTTGGGTACAAAGCATTATTTTGGTCGCACTTATTGAGGCACCAATCGTCGTTTTTCGAAATGTTGTGATGAAAAAGACTTTGTGTCTGTAGTGATATTAGTGTTGCCGCAGACCAGGCACATGGAGATATCACTGTTCTAATCTATTACTAGAAGAATGAAACCGAAACTCCCTAGGGTACAAAATATAATTTTGTTCGCACTTCGTTTTTCGAATAGTTGTGATAAAAACACTTTGTGAGATATCACTGTTTTAATCTACCACTATCAGATTGTACAGAAGAGAAAGAGACTTCCGGTTACCAGACCTCTTAATATGCAGCAACACTTAGGCCTCATTGATGCTTCCAAGTTTTAAATAGTAGATTGTTAATCAAGGGAAGAAAGTGACCTATTTCACCCGAGATATTTCTGGCGCTCGAACGAAGTGAGAGCGCCAATAGTTCGAGGGTGTGAAATGGGTCATTTCACCCAAGTTAAACACTCTACTTTTCATTTCGACTGTGAGGAAATGTATTTATTGTAATTTAATTGTTTATATGATATAAAATATTAATTAGATATCAATAAATTAGTTTTACCTATATCCAACCTCCAACCTTTTCGCAATGGCTGCTTGCACGGCCGACTAGATTGAAACTAATCGAGTTGGTCACGACGTGCATCTAGGTGGCCATGCCGAAAATTGAAAAAAAAAAGTGTCATGTTATCATGACATTATGGCGCGCAGCAGAATAGAGGAATGATTTTAAATTTTCATCTTCTGTTATTGAGAAAAAAATAGACCAACTATAAAATGATTTAATATCAATCTGTAGATCGTAATAAACACGTCGTTTATTGTATAGCTGAGTTTAGATATATGAAAACCTCTTAGTTCGACTCCGTGGCTGGCATTAAAAAAAATACTTTCCACCCTAGGGATGACAATACTTTCCACCCTAGGGATGAAAATACTTTCTACTCTAGGGATGGAAAAGCAATGTTCCACCCGGCTATCTACTCATGAAAATTAAACTTTCCGAACAGGAGAGATGAAAAAAGACTTGCTGAGTATAGGCACAGATTTATACGATTCAATTGAAAACAATTAACAATCCTGCGATCTAAATCTCATCATCAACTCCAAAATACCAAATATTATGTTCAATCTTAATTTTTATTCTTATCTTTTATATTATTTTCAAATAGTACCTTGTTCAGATTTTTGTTCCTGTATTTTCTACTATACTGGAATGAGCTACCCAATATAGTAGGCCTCTATAATTCCTAGTGATTCACAAAGTTTTGTCAAAATCGTTAAAACTATTTCTGAGGAACAAAATTGGTTTGTATTATGGTGGCAACCCTAAAAATCAAGACAGGGGAAATTTGAAAAAAAAGGCTGGGGAGATTTAAAAAGAAATTGCCCTAACTAAAATTTTACCTAAATACGTCCAGTACTTTCGGAACTAGAGCACCGGACGGTAGCACAAAAAAAACACTCACACACATATATATATATATATATATATATCTACATTTTATCCTTGGGGGAGGCCTTTGTCCAGCATTAGAACCGGCTTATATGATGATGATAATGATTAGTGTAAGAAAATTGATCCCCATCAAAATCTCATCTTCGATTTTTGGCAAACCTCTTCAATGGTAAACCATCACATTACCACTTTCATTCCTTAGTCGCTCGCTAAAGCTCGCTTCTCAGTCGCTCGAAAGTAGAAATGAGTCGTTGTCTTTTGGAAAAGATATTTCTGAAGTTACTTTAAAAACCCAGTTTTATTTGATTAAGCCGCGAGCACTACCACTGGGCTTAATTAAGGATGTCTAGGATTAATTAACTACCGAGTTCGAGTCTCCTTAGAGGGATCTTAATTCCTCCCAAAGGAGGAAGGATGGGCTGATCGCTCGAGACGGTGACTGATGAGTACTGTGCGGTGCAATTCAACCTCTGGCACACCCTGGAACAGCGGGCCAAAAATGACATTTCAAAAAAGGAATGACGGAACAAACAAAATGGCGGCAAAATCTTATACGTTCGACATCCAAACTGTAACCAATTTGTATCAATGTGGGTGTCACCGGTCGCAATTTAGAGAGCGGCAGGGAGTGTCCATACTGTATGTTAGTACTAATATACTCGTATATATACTTTGCCTCTGGGCAGGTTATCTGTTAGCTTGATCGCCCTTATTCAGGGTAGGCTCGATCCCCTCGGTGGGCACGTATATGAGCTGATATGATGATATAGGTTATATATAACTACTTGAAAATTTGGATTGGGCAGAATTGTTCATTTTCTCACAATAAATTGTTATATTATGGGTTTTGTACCCAAATGGTAAAAACGGGACTCGATGGTAAGCACTCCTCGCCTGCGGCTTGGGCTTACAAATGTCACTCGTTTGCTATTTACCTATCAATCACCTGTGTATCATAAATAGCTATATTAAAAGTTGTAGGCCGCTAAAGTCGTTAATAATGTGTTTAGCACCCTGCTGTTTTTAAACTGTTTGATCTAGAATCTAAAATTTACCACAGCACTTAAGGCGGTAATATTACAGATTTTCGTTATTTTTGACGTCAATTACTTCTAAACGATAGAAAACCCAAGGTTGAAAAAAAAACTCTTATTGTTGATGATGTTTCTCAAAGCTATTAGAAACACGATTGAGCAGTTTTGGCTCGATAGAAAAAAATCCCAAAGATAGGTCTACACCGTTACTTTTAACTCTAGTTATGACTAAATATTTTGAAGTGTAAATTAAAAAAAAATATACAACATTTATTATGATAATACAAAGTGAGTAATTTTATTATTTTTTATACTTTCATTGTAGTTTTTGATTGAAAAGAAAAACCATTGAAATAAGTGAAAAAGTGTGGTTATTTTCTTTACTCTTTACACGTAAAGTGTTTCGGGTATCCTGTAATAAACATTTTTCAAGTAATGAAGTAGGTAGATGAAGACTGCGAAATCCTACACTTTATGTGATCGGAGACGCAATTTTTTTACCCGACTACGGCGAAGCACAAAGGAGGGTTATGATTTTGATTGGTTGGTATGTGGGTATGTATGTATGTAAGATACATAGGGTCTTACTATGGGAATATATATACTGTGCTATGGGCCTCATAAGAAGGCTCAAGGTCACCCAAAGGGCAATGGAGCGTGCTATGCTCGGAGTTTTTCTGCGTGATAGAATCAGAAACGTGGAGATCCGCAGGTGAACCAAAGTAACTGACATAGCTCACAGAATCGCTTAACTGAAGTGGCAGTGGGCAGGGCACTTAGCTCGTAGAACAGATGGCCGTTGGGGCAGTAAAGTAAAGCGAAAATGTAGCGTAGGCAGGCCTCCCACGCGGTGGACTGACGACCTCGTGAAGATCGCGGGAAGCCGATAGATGCGGGAAGCGCAGGACCGGTCGTAGTGGAAATCCTTAGGGGAGGCCTTTGTGGACGTTTTTCGGCTGATATGATGTATGTATGTATTAGTATGTATGTTGATCTGTTCACTCGTATTTTCTTATCCACTTAACCGATTTTGACAAATGAGGTATATCATTGGAAGCGTCTTGTTATCCTTTTACTTTAAGCTGTTACTTGAGTCCTTTTTGTAAGTGCTCCGTTGTCAACAAGGAATCTTTATAGTTTCGCCACGTCTGTCTGTCCGTCTGTCCGCGAATTAGCCTGAGAAAATAACCACACTTTTTCACTTTTTCAATGGTTTTTCTTTTCAATCAAAAACTACAATGAAAGTATAAAAAATAATAAAATTACTCACTTTGTATTATCATAACAAATGATGTATATATTTTTTAATTTATACTTCAAAATATTTAGTCATAACTAGAGTTAAAAGTAACGGTGTAGACCTATCTTTGGGATTTTTTTCCTGTTGTATCTGAATACTTTTAGCATTAAAAAGCTGTAATTTGGGACATATAAATCACGCTGACAAAGAAATAAAATAAAATCTTGAAAAAATATTCAACTACTAAGGGTTTTGTAAAACCGTTTTCCAATTCAGGGTTCTGTTTGAGCTTTAAAGTGCTTATTTTTGTTAGAGTCAAGTATCCCTCCTACCAGTTAAACCATTATTTCAAGATATCAATTTTTTTTTAAATAATCTAATATATATATACAGGCAGATGGTTGAAAATACGAAAATGGGGGATAGGTGGGGTCGCCTCCCACCTATTTTGAGAATTAAAAAAAATCTAGGACTTGTAATTTTTGTAACAAAATCACAAACGTTAATAACGTTAACGTTTTTTTTTGTTTTCGTTAATTTCACTTTGCTGTGTTTGTGATTTTGTTAAGTTTTTTTGTTGTTTGTCACTTTTTGTTATTATCAGACGTTTTGTTAAGACTTTGTTGTGGTTTAAAATGGCTCAATTTACCAATGCGGAATATGCGGACATTTTATTGGCATATGGAAGTGCTAACTCCAATATGCCAATAAATGACAAAAGATAGCCATTATGTGTGTGCAAGAATGTAAAAAAACGTACCTGCTCTTTGTAACCGTCCCAACAGTAAGTATTTACATTATTTTCAACTTTGCATTTGATACATTTCACAAAACATGTAACTAGTGGAATTTCGTCAACATGGTCCAATTGAGTAAAAAAAATTAACAACTCCGGTTAAAAAAAAGATACCGAAACAAATTACATACCATTCAAAAGCCTAAGCTTTAGAGATGTTTTAAAAAAAACAGAAGCCTTCCAGCCCCATTTTTTTTATTTTAAATGCATCGCAAAGTTGACTTTTAAATTTTTGTTCAACTTTTTTTTTAAGTTCGGGGGCCCACATTTTTGTTTTAAGCAATAACTTGAAACAAACATAATTTTTTTTAGAGCCGTTAATCTTATAAAAGTCTAATAAAAAAAGATTTTGGAGCTAGCTTTAAAAAACAAAAAGTTACATGTGTTCAAAGGTATAAAAATGGCAAAATTTTTAAAAAAAGGAAAAAAAATCCTGTAAAAAAATTACAAGTCCTAGATTTTTTTAAATTCTCAAAATAGGTGGGAGGCGACCCCACCTATCCCCCATTTTCGTATTTTCAACCATCTGCCGAAGACCCTGTATAACTCAAAGGTGACTGACTGACTGACTGACATAGTGATCTGCCAACGCACAGCCCAAACAACTGGACGGATCGGGCTGAAATTTAGCATGCAGGTAGATGTTATGAAGTAGGCATCCGCTAAGAAAGGGTTTTGGGAAATTCCCACGGGAACCGCAAAAATCGGGATCTACGCGGGCGAAGCTGCGGGCATCCACTAGTAGAATAAATAATCAATTTTAAAGAAAAACTATCACGGCTAAATAGACTTTCTTAGTTTAGGAGTAATAATTGACCAATTCAAGATGTGCAGTTGGATTTTTAAAAAGTTCATAGATTTTTCACAAAAAATGTTCTATTAATACCTGCAAGAACGATTTTGTTTTTAAAACATACATTTATGTTTTAAAAAGGCTACTGAACCCTACTTCTCGCACTTTGCTGGTTCTTAGAACTAGTTTTTCGGCATTTAAATGATTAACTGTAAAAAGAATATTCGAAAAGTCCATTGTGTTTGGTACTTCCGAGACTCTAAGTTTACTTTTCCGTTTATCGTAGTTTAAATCTACTAATTGATTACTTAATGCGTACATCCGTATGTTCTTACAAATTAGAATTTTAGCAAGACCCCAGAAGTGGGGACCTATAAAGCATATGCAAGTATGTTTAATTGTTACTAGACACTTTTTAAACCTGCTACTATAGACACACACGCACACAATCACGCAATATACAACGCACCTATTTGTACACAAGTCAAATGGAAATGTCGATTTGAGTATTTGTTTTGCTTTTAAATATTGTTTAATTTGTTGTTCTAAAGTGACTATTACTAGGTACTTTTAGTTAAAGGTTTTGGAGGGATGAACATTGTTACCTGTCCTATAACAAACATACACACACGCACGCACGCACGAATGCACGCACGCACGCACGATTGCACGCCCCCACGCCCGAAGCCCGCCTGCCCGTGAGCCCGCCCGCCAGAGAAAGCACGCCCGCACGCACGCACGCACTTACAAACACACACACACACATATCCACCCATTATTAACTTTGTAAAACTTTGTACTTGAATATATATATTAATACTAGCTGTCCCGACGAACTACGTACCGCCTTACATTACATTACACTGCCCTACCCTACCCTACCCTACACTACACTACACTACCCTACCCTACCCTACACTACCCTACCCTACATACACTACACTACCCTACTCTACCCTACACTACCCTACACTACACTACCCTACCCTACACTACCCTACCCTACACTACCCTACCCCACCCTACAAACACTACACTACACTACACTACCCTACACTACACTACCCAACCCTGCCCTACCCTACCCTACCCTACCCTACACTACCCTACCCTAAAAAAATAATAATAAAAAAAAATGTTGGCCGATTCTCAGACCTACTCAATATGCTCACAAAATTTCATGAGAATCGGTCAAGCCGTTTCGGAGGAGTACAGGAACGAACATTGTGACACGAGAATTTTATATATAAGATAATGGCCCTCTAAATACTAAAGTATTAAATATTATAAACTAAGACATGATTGAAGTAGCTTGTGACGAAGTCATTCTTTTTTGTTTATTTTCAATCTGTTTTGTATTATTCTTCTCAATTTGTTTTGTTAACTTTTCTAATTTTATTGACTTTTCTGCCGTTTTTCATCACTTGCAATACCTTTGCATTTGTCCGTCTTGTTTTATTTTCTACTAGCTTTTGCCCGCGGCTTCGCCCGCGTGGACATAGTTTTTGTGACTGAAATAGAGGGTGCGCGGTGCGCGAGCCGCAAGCGGCTCGAGAGCGTGGACATGAATTTTCTCCAGTTCCCTCGGGAATTGCATCGGGCTATGCTATTTTCACGGGATAAAAAGTAGCCTATGTCCTTCCTTGTGACAGGCTACCTGCATGCCAAATTTCATTAACATTAGTCAAGGCGTTGAAGCGTAAAAAGGTAACAAACAAACAAACACATTTTCACATTTATAATATTAGTAAAAATTTTCACCTAAATACAAATAAAAAAACACATAATGGGATTTGATATAATTTGTTTCAAAAAATAAAAAAGGGAAGAGCGATAAAAATCTTCGAAACACGTTGGTAAAAGCCGTCAGGCACAACTTCAGAGCTGGTCGGTCGGAGGGAAAAAGAGGGTACGAGCAAGAGCGCTTTGGACACGCACTTCCCTTGGGGTTCCGTTCACAAAGTTAGGTGGATGATCCGCCTTTGTCCGTCTGTCTGTGGCATCCTAAGGCCAAAATAGTTCAGCGAATCTTTTTTTTTTTTTTTTTGACAAATCACACATGGTCATCTGGCCCCAAAGTAGGATTCCCTGTGTTATGGGTTACCAGAGACTGATATACATACTTATATGCGTTTAAATACATACATATATATAGATATTTAATACCCAGACACAGAGCAAACAAATCTGCTCTTCACACAAATGCTTGCCCTGGGTGGGGATCGAACCCACAACCCTCGGATCAGTAGTCAAGGTAATCTTATTGTACATTTCAAAACTGGAGATTCAAGATTCAAAATATTTATTCAAAATAGGTGCAAATTACACTATTTCTGATAGTCATAAATTAATAATAACATAATTTCGTTTGTGAAAAATCAAGAAATAAACAATCATTAGTTAATAATGTCAAAATTAAATCCTAGAACTAAACCAGATTATGTCATTAGAACATGAAAACAATATGACACGAAAAGTTATACACATAATTATTGAATGTCATTGAAACCTTTGACAAGAATAGGCCACTTCACACGGACAGCACCCGGTCACGAGTATAACGCGAGAGTCAGCCATCGATCCCATCAAACATAATATTAGAGGGAAAGGAACGACCCGGCTCCCGATGCGATGATTTTGAGATAGACCTTACCTATGTGCTCGTAGGTATAATGTCAGTTAGTACCATACAGTATGGACACTCCCTGCCGTTCTCTAGATTCCGACCTCACCCCCTCGTCACCCAGATTGATACAGATTGGTTACTGTTTGGTTGTGCATCGTATAGGATTTCGCCGCCATTTTGTTTGTTCAGTCATTCCTTTTTTGAAATTTCATTTCTGGACCGTTGTATGAAGTGTCCAGGGTGTGCTCCTGTCCTGTCCGGGAGGTCGTGGTTCGAACCTGCCACGTACCAATGAGATTTAGAATTTAGATTTCATATGTACGTTCATCCGACGCTCTTACGGTGAAGGAAAACATCGTGAGGAAACCTGTACACGCCTGCAAAGAAACTAGAAGGTTGTGTGTGAAGTCGACCCACCCGCACTGGGCCCGCGTGGTCGACTAAGGCCCAACCGCCCTAATTCAGGGTAGGCTGGAGCCCCTCGGTGGGGACGTATATGAGCTGATACGATGATGTGGCATCTTAGGGCCAAAATAGTTTACATTCCAAAACTGGAGATTTCGCTATGGACCTTACCTAAATAGTCGTAGATATAACGTCAGTTAGCTCTTTAATTATTTTTTTTTTGGAAATTCATCCCCTAATGCGGGTACCCTCTTTGTCCCAACCGTCTTGCTCTGAAGTTGTGTCTGAAGGCTTTTACCTACTTGTATCGAAGACTTTTTCGCTCATCCCTTCTTATTTCTTGAAACAAATTATATCAAATTCCATTATGTGTTTTTTCTTTGATCTCACACAGGAGTAGGGTTGCCAGATGATAAATTGACCAAAGAGGTCTGATGAGACTAAAAAGGAGGATTTTCTGTAAAAAAAGGGGAACATTTACAATTTTACGAGTTCTTTTTTATATAATTTGTTTTATAAATCATATGTAGCCGAGCTGCCAATTTTCGCATGAAATTCTTAGTTTTCCACAGGTAATTGTAAAAACAGCAGTGACTGACTCCACACTTACTAAGGCCTTTTCCATTACGCACTTCCGTTTGAGCTTTGACCACGCTCGGCGTACCAAATTTTTAGCACGTTTTAATGGATGCGGGCAAGTCCGGTCGTCGTGGAAATCCTTGGGGGAGGCCTTTGTTCAGCAGTGGACGATTTTCGGCTGATATGATGATGATGATGATATAGCAAAAGCAGGACGTACAGTAGCTAAAGGAGGACGGGAGGACTAAATATTGAAAAAAAGAGGATATATCCTCCTTTTGGATACCCTATGGCAACCCTACAGAGGAAGCGGTTGCCTGCGCGGTTGTGCGATTGCCGTGTGTAACGCTAACGCGGTTTTCATACATTGTCGTTGCAACCAATATTTAGTATTTAAACCGCAGCGCCGCCAACCGCAACCAAGCTTTAATTGTATAGGTTATTTGGGGAAATTGTTTAAGTATTAGTTTATGTTACTGATTAGTATAGAAAAAGTCTTACTGTTTTTGTTTATTGCACCGCCCCTTCTTATTCTACGGTTGTTTTCCCATTTATAGGTTGCCTTGAAGAAATTGCTACCTAACAGTTAGGCCGCCTATTGTATAATATTTCTTCTATGTTGTTTTCTCATTTCTATGTTGTCATGCAATAAAGAATACTGAATTTAATTGAAAGTTGTTAGTTTTACGTGTAAGCATGCAACATTTAACGTGACTTTAACAAGACATGTAACATGAAACAAACATAACATGTAGCATGTAACGCTTGCATGTAGGGCATATAGATCGTAGAACAGATGGCCTTTGGGGCAGAAAACTTTTCAAGTAGCAATCGCGCACCAGAAGACGTAGCATAGACAGGCCTCCCACTCGGTGGTCTGACGACGTGGTGAAGGTCGCAGGAAGCCGGCAGCGCACGACCAGTCGTTGTGGAAATCCTTAGTGGAGGTCTTTGTCCAGCAGTGTATGTCTTTTGGCTGATATGATGATGTAACTGTACATTCTAAGAAAGTCTATATGAGTAAAATGAACGTGAATTCAGTAAACCTCTCTTTCGCCATCCCAGCAGGCATTCCTGAAATATAGCGTTAAATACATACATAGACTGTCAATAACATAAGCCTCCTTTTTTCGTAGTGGTGTAATAAATTAGCTACTTTCGAGGACAAATAACAATTATAACGCCTATAAGATCCATTCAGCGACAATACAATAATATGTATTTGCGACTTTTTCCTAGGATGTCAAAGACCACGTAAGTGATCTCCAAAAATTATCGAATTCACGAAAAAACTAGCGGTAGTCGCCTCCACCTATATCCTCCCCGATTTTTTAACCGACTTCCAAAAAGGAGGAGGTTCTCAATTCGACTGTATGTTTTTTTATGTGTGTTACCTGAGAACTTTTGACTGGGTGAACCGATGTTTATGATTTTTTTTTATTTGAAAGCTAGTGCTTCCCGTGTGGTCCTATATAAATTTTATCAAAATCGGTGAAGTACTTTATTAGAAAATTAACAAAAACCAAAAATAATAATGCAAAAATGTACTAAGTTGTTGCGATGGGAGTCGGTTTTTTAACGTGTTTAGCGTTTTCTTCTGTTTTTTAAACGATGTCATTCTGAAACATTATTTGTTTGATACGGTGTGAAATTGGAATCGTTACCAAAAATTTTAACTTTAGCGTCCCTTGATAAAACTGTACCACTTTATTTAAAGAACCTATACAATCGGAGCAAAAAAAATGTTAAAGGTGTCTCCCATACAAAGTTGGCCAATCAGCTAAGATTAGAATTAATTATTATTAGAAGCCAAAATATTTTTTGCTTATCAATATGTGGCACGACGGGTAGGGAGTAGGTGAGGCAGGGTGGGTAAATAACTCCGTACGTGCACACAATTGAATTTAATGTAGAAAACGTAGAAATATAAGACCCGAGATGGGTCTTCACGAGAGTATCAGATCCAAATAGCTATTTTAAATACATTCACGAGGAATCTCAACTGTCAAAGTTTGGTAGCGAAAAATATTGAAGGATAGGAAAGGATTCTGATTTTGAAGTAAAATGTGACACATATGTTGTTATGTGCCAGCGCATGAGAAATAGACCAAAAGGAGGAAGGATAAATAACAGCTACGCGATATCGCGTTACAAATATATTAAGTACATTACAAAAGTAAGCATACAATGTGCGTGCCGCTAAAACTCAGAAAGGAGTCCCGGTACGATCAAGGGAGTTATGTGGTATTGTAGCCCCCTATCCCCCATCCATGGAGAAGGTTCCCGTTTTTACCTGAAGGGTTCGCTTTTGAAGGTATAAGAGCTAGAAATTTCGCCCTCTTGAATTTTTTTAAAAACAGTCAATACATTTGAGAGTATACTCTCGAATACTTCTTTCCACAACAACATACCAGATCATTGTGGAATATTCCAGAACACTCTAGATTTTTGTAGAATGTTCTGGAACATTGTGGATCATTCGAAGTCCTTTTTGTATGGGTAGGGCTACCCACTGGGTGGGGTATGTAAAGCAAGATCCGTCGTGGGTATATATCAACTCCCCGTGTGAAGCCGGGTACCCCAACTAGTCTTCTGTATATATAAAAGGAAAAGGTGACTGACTGGTATATCAACGCACAGACGAAACCACTACACGGATGTCGCTAAAATTTGGAATACAGATAGAAATTAGGTCGTGGGCATCCGCAAAGAAAGGATTTTGGGAAAATCCCACGGGAACGGCAAAAAACGGGATCTGAGCGGGCGAAGCCGCGGGCACCCACTAGTATTGTATAAGTTCCTTGGGGAAAGTTGTTCAGTTTGATGAGTTAGATCTTGAGTTTTTGATGATCCAATGATTTCAAATTCTCCTGTAGATGAACATGATAAACCTATGGATTTTCTTTCCCCATTCCGCTGTGGAACCCTAAAAAACTTACCGACGTAACTTCCTCTTCTCGAGACCGGGATTAGCGTCTGTTTAATCTGTTTTTCCTTCGAAGCCTTAAGCAGCTGCCATTAATTTCGCTCCGAGTTTTTCGCTTCCCAAAAACAGAATGTTTATTAAATAATCGGAATATAGTTATAAAAAAGAAAACTTTTGTTCTACAACTTTGCTAATCACAAATGTTTTCCATACAAATGGGCTAATCAGACAATCTTTGTATGTAGGAAGCCAGTTATAAATAAAATTAAATACCACTTAAGGGGGTACTGGAGGGACGAAATCCCATACAAACGTACTCTCGTTTTAATTTCGAAACCATAAAACTCATCGTATTCAAATTTTTTACAAGCATTAAGATGATAAATATCTAGATCTGTAATTAGTTTTGGTTCGAAAATAATAAACAAAAAAAAAGTTATAGCAACTTAAAAAATTTGCCCTTTTTATCGACGAAATCGAGTAATATAAGTAACTTTTTTTTTGTTTATTATTTTCGAACCAAAACTAATTACAGATCTAGATATTTATCATCTTAATGCTTGTAAAAAATTTGAATACGATGAGTTTTATGGTTTCGAAATTAAAACGAAAGTACGTTTGTATGGGATTTCGTCCCTCCAGTTAACCCTTAATTTGCAATTATCAAATAACTTGGGAAGGTTAACCCATACTCCAGGTTGGCCAAGGAGGGCCAAGTCCAGGTTGGTGGGAGGTTGAAGGGCTAGTGGCGAATTCCACTGTCAGAAGTTTTTCAAGCCACCTATAGGGCATCTGACACGGCTTAACTACTGCCATCTAGTGATAGAAACCGGCACCAACGCCATAAAGTGCCTTGCAAAGCACGGTAACGGTCAAAGAAAACGCCACTAACAGAAAACCGCTTTTTTTAACCGCCTCCGTGGCGTAATGGTTAGTCCATTCGCTTCACACCAGGAGGTCACGAGTTCGTTTCCCTATGGAGTCAACTTGTAAGACTCGGTTTGTTTGGTGGTAGGGCATTTTTTAAGCAATAAAAATAGTAGTAAAAAGAATAGATAACTATAAGATGCAGCATGGGCAGCGTTCGGGAAGCTTCCCAATATCTTCACGTCCCAAATACCGCAGTGTCTCAAGACTAAGGTCTTTGACCAGTGTGTGTTACCAGTGATGACTTACGGAACTAAGACTAGGTCGATTACTATGGGCCTCATAAGAAGGCTTAAGGTCACCCAAAGGGCAATTGAGCGTGCTACACTAGGAGTTTATCTGCGTGATCGAATCAGAAACGAGGAGATCCGGAGGAGAACCAAAGTAACCGATATAGAAGTGGCAGTGGGCAGGGCACATAGGTCGTAGAACAGATGGCCGTTGGGGCAGTAAAGTTCTCGAGTGGCGACCGCGTACCGGAAAACCAAGCGTAAGCAGGCCTCCCACGCGGTGGACCGATGACCTGGTGAAGATCGCGGGAAACCGATGAATGCGGGCAGCGCAGGACCGGTCGTCGTGGAAATCCTTGGGGGAGGCCTTTGTCCAGCAGTGGACGATTTTTGGCTGATATGATGATGATGAACTATAAGAGAAAAAAATACAGTAAAACTAAGAATAAAAAAGTGATAAAAAACAATGAAAGACAATAAAAGTGCTATTCTATGCGCTGTTAAGTATAGAGATAATATTTCTTCTATATCTTGTCAAATCATAAACCTGTTAGTTTAGCGTATCTGGTAGATATACGAGAGGGCATGTATTCCCTACATTTGTTTCGTTGCCGACTCGTAGTCACACCAGATTATCACACCAGATTATCATACCAGATTATCATACCAGTATGACAAACTTTCACCGCTTGCCGCGCCGCAAGTGGCTGTGGCCAGACCCTATTTCATAAATAAATCAGCATTCAAAATATGCTTACCTAGTAGTAAAGAAAAGAGATGTATCAGACTTGACGAAAAATTTACAAATAATCTAGATTTGTATGGGAGGTAGATTATTGCAATTTTTAAATAGTGAACTACCTAGTGTTGTAGACCTTCTCAATTGATTAAATAAAGTCTACAAAAATGGCTAAATTAAACATTGTGGAATACAAGAATTATTCTAGGATCCCACAATGTTTAATTTAGCCATTTTTGAGAAAAAATAAAAAAGACCTGGAATTGTATAGTGGTTCCGATTTTTTTTCTTGAATATTATAGTATACTTAAATTAAAGTAAGTCATATAAATTTGTAGTAACACACAGAGTTTAATTTAAATTGTTAGTAACATTATTAGAACTTTTTATTTTACTGTAACTTTTTTTTTATTCCACTCAGTGGACCGATGACCTGATCAAGGTCGCGAGAAGCCGCTGGGTGCGGGTAGCAAAGTACCAGTCGTCGTAGAAATCCTTGGGGAGGCCTATGTCCTGCAGCGGACGTTCTTCGGCTGATATGATGGTGGTGATGATTTTACTTTAGTGACAACCCTAAAAACCGAGTAAGAAAAAAATAGTTAAAAATGGCTGGAGATAAAAACCTAACCCGAATTTCATCCTTTTCGGCCGTCACCGCAACCATGTTTCGCAACCAGTTGCGAACCTAATTCGATAACAAGTTTAGGAGCTAGAGCCAGGAACCACACACACACACACTATTTACTCCTTTTTTTTGGTTCTTTGACTCCATTAGTGTAAGTCAATCGATCCCTATCAAAATCTCAACTTCTATTTTTTTGGTATCACAATACCTTCGCTTCTCGCTACCGCCTGCTCCTCAGTCGCTCGAAAGTAAAAATCCAATTCAATTATAATACAAGTTCAACAGGCTCAATAGTTAACTGTTAACAGTTTAAAGTTAAGTAAGTTAGTTCGTACTGTAAACGTTAACCGGTTCGTTGCCGACAGCAATGCGAGCGCCAAACAAAATAGAAACAACCCCATCAGTTTCGATGCCGATATCGGTAGACGGTAAAACTTATCCCGTAGTGGTGTAGGGTTACCACTGCAGAGCATTGACGTGTTATAAAATATATATTTTAATTAAGCAGTTAACAGAAGGATCAGTTAACCAGTAGCAGTTAACCGCCTGCGTGGCGTAATGGTTAGTCCATTCACTTCACACCAGGAGGTAGCGGCTTCGATTCCCGGTGGGGTCAACTTGTAAGACTCGGTTTGGTTGGTGGTAGGGCATTTTCTAAGCCCGCCTGGCTAGTTACCACAATCTTATCTAAGTCTTGCTGCCAAACATCAGTGTTCAAAACATTGATGTGTTCCGGCATGAAGATAAGATAGCCAGTTCTCCTTTGCGTTGGGGAATCTTGGTAAGCCCGCTTCCGTCTTCGGTATCATCGTCACTTACCATCAGGTGAGATGACACCAAAAGCTTACCAATTGTAAAAAATAATAATAAAAAAAAGTTAACCAGGGCTCATTGCATGTCATAATTATGTCATGTCATATCAGCCGAAGGACGTCCACTGCTGGACAAAGGCCTCCCCTAAGGATTTATATGACGACCCGTTCTGCGCTGCCCGCGTCCATTGGCTTCCCGTGACCTTTACCAGGTCATCGGTCCATCGAGTTGGAGGCCTGCTTACGCTACGTTTTCCGGTGCGCGGTCACCACTTGAAAGCTTGCGCCTCGCGCACCACTTATCATCAGTCAGTCATAAAAACGAGTCCCACGCAAGCGAAGCCGCGGGTAAAAGCTAGTATTTTCTAATTTATTTTTGACACTGCCAAATACTCTATTGCATTACCTTAGGCGCTACAACGAGCTATGACGCGTAAGCTGGTGTTTCTGCGTCACGCTACGACGCTACGACCCGTAGACAGATTCTTTGTGTCACGCTACGACGCTACGAGCCGTAGACAGATTCTTTGTGTCATGCTACGACGCGTAGACTGGTTTTTCTATATTGCGGATACGCATCAACACTGTCCGCTATATATTGTGGCTTTTTGCTACAAAATGAAATATAGACTGTATAATAGGGATGACGAATGCTAGTCATCTGGGTCACTTTTTATCATCTGTCATAAACGACATTTTGTTTTAAAAATGTTTGAAATACCTAGGCGTGATGTCATAGTTTTGCAATGTCATTTATGTACTCATTTTGAGAGTTTGGTGAATTGACAATCAAAGAAAACAAAATAAGTAAGGTTTTCCGAAGTTTAAGTAGGAGGGCAATTTAGTGATCAAGAGTTCATAAGTTATTTCTGATGCTGTCGTCATCCTTATTGGTACTTAAGTTTTAAATGATCTAAAACCAGAGATTAAGCGAGTAAAATGATAGTAGCATCATGCTTGATGTCTAAATATAAGTGATAAAAGAATAACTCGTAGAACTCGTAGCACATAGCTCGTAGTAAGGATGTTGAGGGCTGTTAAGTTCTAGAGTGGCGACCACGCACAAGAAAACGTACCGTAGGCAGGCCTCCCACTCGGTAGACCAATGACCTGGTGAAGGTCGCGGGAAGACGCGGGCAGCGCAGAACGGGTCCCGCATCCAGCGGATGCATGTAAATAATCATTATTGTTTTTAAAGATGTTTTTAAACAAAAAAATCGGTCTCTTGGCAACCCTAATTTTTGAGTGGTTTTAACTTGTCCGCTTTGCAAGCGAACTTGATGGACTTTCCAATCATACAATGGAAGAGTAAAAAAAAATTGGTACGGTTTAATCAAGGAATAAATGAATAGTTAAACAATTTTAAGTTCTAAAACCAGTACATAAAGTTGCTTCTAGATATTATATAAAGTATACTTATCATCAGCTCATAATATTACGTCCCCACAGAGGGGCTCGAGCCTACTCTGAATTAGGGCGACCGGGCCTTAGTCAACCACGTGGGCTCAGTGCGGGTTGGTCGACTTCGCACACTACCTTCGAGTTTCTGCGCAGGCGTGTGCAGGTTTTCTCACGATGTTTTCCCTCACCGTAAGACTTCGGATAAACGTACATATGAAATCAAAATTTGAAAACACATTGGTATGTACGTGGCAGGATTCAAACCACGACCTCCCGGTCAGGAGGTAGCAGCCCTAGCCGTTACACCACCGACGCTCTTATCAAAAGTATACTCATGTGTGTATAATAGCAGTAAGTTTTCCAATCTTCTTAATATTAATATATATAAATCTCGTGTCACAATGTTTGTCCTCAATGGACTCCTAAACCAATTAACCGATTATAATAAAATTCGCACACCATGTGCAGTTCGATCCAACTTGAGAGATAGGATAGGGTAGGGTAGGGTAGTGTAGGGTAGGGTAGTGTAGGGTAGGGTAGGGTAGGGTAGTGTAGGGTAGGGTAGTGTAGTGTAGGGTAGTGTAGAGTAGTGTAGTGTAGGGTAGGGTAGTGTAGTGTAGTGTATGTAGGGTAGGGTAGGGTAGTGTAGGGTAGGGTAGTGTAGTGTAGTGTAGGGTAGTGTAGGGTAGGGCAGGGCAGTGTAATGTAATGTAAGGCGGTACGAAGTTCGCCGGGACAGCTAGTAATATAATAAAATAAATAAATAGTTCTACAGTCATCAAAAGGGGCAAGTTAAGAGATATTCGTGTTTGAAACAGATCAATTTAAGTACACGTAAGTCTGAATGACTATCGTTTTGGAAAAAAATCGTGGAGCGGAAAGAAATAAATGAATAAATAATTAAATAAACAAACAAATAAATAGATAAGAAACATATAGGTAGTGAACCAAAATACAATTTCTTAAAGATAATTCTTAGGGCAGAGGCTCACCAAACTCCCGACCTAGTCAAAAAGCCCTCCCCGCAGTGCCCCCTGCCCAAACGTGCCCATGACGCTAGCTGCGTTCCCCCGCTGAATAGCTAGCGAGATGCGTTGGGTCAAAAAGGAGCCCGATCTCGGGTCCAGGCCCTTTTCCCTCATACGATGCCCTAAATCGTCTACAAAAGACTTGGCCTCAGAGCACCACGGCCCTGATGTCTCGAGAGCAATCGGAACGAATTTATATTTAGGCACCAGACAGGCATATTTTGTGTGTTTATGGGCGGCTGCTGTCTCGGCCGCCGATCCGGGTGTCCGCTGTGTGCTTCTTAGGTGAGAGGGCGCGAATGTGCTAAATATATATATATATAAATCTGGACGGCCAATGTACCAATGAGTTTTTTAAAAACTTACGTACATATACTTACCGATTGCTTTAACGGTGAAGGAAAACATCGTGAGGAAACCTGCACACGCCTGCGAAGAAACTCGAAGGTTGTGTGTGAAGTCGACCAACCCGCACTGGGCCCGCGTGGTCGACTAAGGCCTAATCGCCCTGATTCAGGGTAGGCTCGAGCCCCTCGGTGGGGACATATATGAGCTGTAATGATGAAATATATATCATCATATCAGCCGAAGGAAGTCCACTGCTGGACATAGGCCTCCCCCAAGGATCTCCACGACGACCGGTTCTGCGCTGCCCGCATCCAGCGGCTTCCCGCGACCTTCACCAGGTCATCGGTCCACCGAGTGGGAGGCCTGCCTACACTACGCTTTCCGGTGCGTGGTCGCCGTATGGCTCCCGGCTTAGAATAGGGCCATCCTATTTCATCCAATAGGTGTCGTAAGAGCCGACTAAGGGACTCAAACCGGAGGATGGGCAGCAGCGTCTTTCCGTGACTTGCAGCCAATCTGCAACACTGCGATCGCCAACCCGCCTGCCAAGCGTGGCGATTACGGCAACACCCCCCAAATGACCGACACAAATAAAAAACGGCCCCTAGTCCCCGGCGGCCCCGCTATTCCTGGCTCCGGTAGCGGTCAAGGTAACGGCGGGGCATGGGATGCGAAGAATCCCCGGCAGATGCCAGGCTACCAACACAAAAGACCTCTGGCCCTGGCAACTTACAACACGCGCACACTGCGAACCGACGTAAAGTTAACAGAACTCGAGGAAGCATTGAGCAGGTTACGATGGGACATCGTAGGATTGTGTGAAGTCCGAAGAGAGGGGGAGGACACCATAATCCTTAAATCCGGAAACCTGCTCTATTTCCGGGAGGGCGACCAACTGTCCGAGGGTGGTGTCGGGTTTCTAGTCCACAAGTCCCTCATTAACAATGTGGTCCGGATCGAGAGTGTTTCGACGAGGGTAGCGTACCTTATTCTCCGAATTACCAAACGGTATTCGCTGAAAGTTATTCAGGTTTATGCACCGACCGCGCAACACTCCGACGACGAAGTGGAGCTCCTATATGAGGATATCTCTAGAGCTCTACATAACAGCTCCCGGACTCAATACACCATTGTTATGGGGGACTTTAACGCGAAACTGGGCAAACGAAGTGATGGTGAGCTGAGAGTGGGGCAATTTGGATATGGAGAGAGAAATGCACGTGGCCAGCTGCTGGCCGACTTTATGGAGAAGGAGGGCCTCTTTATGATGAACTCCTTCTTCAAAAAACCTAAACAGCGAAAGTGGACATGGTTGCATCCCAATGGCGTAACGAAGAACGAGATCGACTTCATCTTGTCGACAAGAAGGCAAATATTCAATGATGTCTCTGTGATCAACTCAGTCAAAACAGGAAGCGATCACCGAATGGTAAGAGGCACATTGAATCTAAAGACCAAGCTAGAAAGATGTCGACTGATGAAGTCCACACTCAGACCAGCGCCCATCCAGTTCCAAAACCCCGAAAACTTTCAGCTCGAGTTGCACAATCGCTTCGAATGCCTAGGAGACTGCGAGAATGTGGACGATTATAACGACAGGTTCGTGGAAATTGTCCAAACGGTCGGGTCTAAGATTTTCAAAACTCGCCGTTCAAACAGAACCAAAAAAATCTCTGACTTGACCAGCAACCTCATGGAAGAAAGACGAAGATTGGTTTTGCAGTCCTCTGAAGACGCTACTCAGTATCGGCAACTAAACAGGCAGATCTCTAAGTCTCTAACTCGCGATTTGCGCCACTATAATACAAATTGTATTAAAGAGGCGATTGAGAACAACAAAGGCTCAAAAGTGTTCGCGAGAGATCTGTCTGTTGGTCAAAGTCAACTGACCAAGCTGAAGACTGAGGACGGCAGGATCATATCGTCTAAGACTGAGTTGCTGAAAGAAGTTGAGAAGTTCTACGGACAATTGTACACGACCACACGTCTGCCTGTCAGCGATCTGGCTAAAGACCCAAGAGCTAGACTTACCCGACACTATACCGAAGATATCCCGGACGTCAGCCTGTACGAGATTAGAATGGCTCTTAAACAGCTTAAAAACAATAAGGCACCGGGTGATGATGGAATTACGGCTGAACTTCTGAAAGCAGGTGGAACACCGGTACTTAAAGCTCTTCAGAAAATATTTAATTCCGTTATACTTGAGGGACAAACGCCTAAGGCATGGCACAGAAGTGTGGTCGTGCTTTTCTTCAAAAAGGGCGACAATACCCTGCTGAGGAACTACAGACCCATCTCACTTCTGAGCCATGTCTACAAACTGTTTTCGAGGGTCATTACGAATCGTCTCGCACGCAGGTTTGACGACTTCCAGCCTCCCGAACAAGCCGGTTTCCGAAAAGGATTTAGTACCATAGACCACATACATACGCTGCGGCAGATTATACAGAAGACCGAAGAGTACAATCAGCCACTATTCTTGGCGTTCGTGGACTATGAGAAAGCCTTCGATTCGGTCGAAACCTGGGCTGTGTTACAGTCTCTCCAGAGGTGCCAAATTGACTATCGATACATCGAAGTGCTGAAGTGTTTGTATGAAAACGCCACCATGTCGGTTCGCCTCCAGGATCAAAACTCGGAACCTATCCAGCTGCAGCGAGGGGTGAGACAGGGAGACGTTATATCTCCGAAACTGTTCACCGCCGCCCTGGAAGATGTTTTTAAGCTTTTGGACTGGGGTGGACTCGGCATCAATATCAACGGCGAGTACATCACCCACCTTCGATTCGCTGACGATATCGTGGTCATGGCTGAGACTATGGACGACTTAGGCACAATGCTCGATGGCCTCAGTAGAGCCTCTCAACAAGTGGGTCTTAGAATGAACATGGACAAGACGAAAATTATGTCAAACGTCCGTGTCATACCTACTCCTCTGAAGGTTGGAGGCTCTACACTCGAAGTTGTTACCGAATATGTATACCTAGGACAAACAGTCCAGTTAGGTAGGTCCAACTTCGAGAAAGAGATCAATCGTCGAATCCAACTCGGCTGGGCAGCGTTCGGGAAGCTTCGCAATATCTTTACGTCCCAGATACCGCAGTGTCTTAAGACCAAGGTCTTCGACCAATGTGTGTTGCCAGTGATGACGTACGGAACTGAGACATGGTCGCTTACTATGGGCCTCATAAGAAGGCTCAAGGTCACCCAAAGGGCAATGGAGCGTGCTATGCTCGGAGTTTCTCTGCGTGATCGAATCAGAAACGAGGAGATCCGTAAGAGAACCAAAGTAACCGACATAGCTCTCAGAATTGCTAAACTTAAGTGGCAGTGGGCGGGGCACATTGCTCGTAGAACAGATGGCCGTTGGGGCAGTAAAGTTCTCGAGTGGCGATATATATATATATATATATATATATATATATATATATATATATATATATATATATATATATATATAAAAATCAAATTTCCCTTAAAATACTCTATTTTCTTTAGCAAATAAATAAGTAAATAAATAAATATTCTGAGATAAATCGCACATGGTCATCTGGCCCCAAAGTAGGATTCCCTGTGTTATGGGAAACAGAAACTGATATAAATACTTATTTACGTTTAAATGCATACATATATAGATATTTAACACCCAGACACAGAGCAAACAAATCTGCTAATCACACAAATGTTTACCCTGGGTGGGGATCGAACCCACAACTTTCGGATCAGTAGTCAAGAGCACTAACCACTAAACCACCGAGTTATGCTAGGGTCCGAAAAATCACCCAAAATATTTCATTACATTGCATATATAATAAAAAAATCAAATTTCCCTAAAAATACTCTATTTTCTTTAGCAAATCGTTACACAGTTAAGCGATAGTTTTTAAAGTGTAAATCTTTTGTGTTTTGTCATAATATTTAAATACATAAAACTTTTTCAAAGGCCAATAAAATGCTCATTTTTATTAAAATTTACAATTGGTAATCCCTTGGCATCATCTCACCTGATGGAGTGTGACGATGATGCCAAAGACGTAAGCGGGCTTACCAATATTCCCCAAAGCATTCGGAAACTGGCTATAAGGCCGGAACACATTAACTTTGTTAACATTGATGTTTGGCGGCAAGACTTAGATAAGATGGTGGTAGCTAGCCAGGCGGGCTTAGAAAATACCCTTCCACCAAACAAACCGAGTCCTTTTAAGTTAGACTCCGCCGGGAAAGGAACCGTGAGCTACTGATGGGCTTAACTATTACGCCACGGAGGCAGTTAAAATCAGTAGGAAGTCTTCCGTGACATTAAATTAAGATTTTTAAAGCCGAGAGGTTAACTTTGTGTAATAATTCGATCGAGGATCATCCGTTAAGAGATAGCGTGTTTTTGATAGCCTGATCTCGAGGCTCTTCATCAACCAAGGCTGCACTTTTGACTCCACTCCAGTCGAGTACTGGCTCTCTGGTTCATTCTTTGAGGTCAAGATTATGTAATAAGAAATTCGTGTTAGTTACACCATTTATAACTCAAGAACGGCTGGACCAATTTTTATGATTTTTGTGTTTTTGCATTCGTCTTCGTCCGGAATAGGATAAACTATGATATTCATCAATAAAAAATATTATCAGTCAAAAAATTATTGGTTTTAGGGTAGGGTAGCGTAGTGTAGTGTTGTGTAGTGTTGTGTAGTGTAGTGTAGTTAGGGTAGAGTAGGGTAGGGTAGGGTAGGGCAGTGTAGTATACGGTAGGGTAGTGTAGTGTAGGGCAGGGTAATGTAGGGTAGTATAGGGTAGTGTAGGGCAGGGTATAAGGTAGTGTAGTGTAGTGTAAGGTGGAACGAAGTTCGCCGGGACAGCTAGTGAGTAATATAGTAGAGCGTCGGTGGGGTAACGGCTAGAGCCGCTGCCTCCTGTCCGGGAGGTCGTGGTTCGAATCCTGCCATATATCAATGTGTTTTCGAAATTTCGATTTCTCGGTGACGCTCTTAC
This sequence comes from Coleophora flavipennella, assembly GCA_947284805.1. Classification (NCBI taxonomy): domain Eukaryota; kingdom Metazoa; phylum Arthropoda; class Insecta; order Lepidoptera; family Coleophoridae; genus Coleophora; species Coleophora flavipennella. The sequence continues at coordinate 12,824,990 of OX369263.1, read as the reverse complement.
GGTGAAGGATTCTGAGGAAACTGCACACGCCTTCGAAAAAACTCGAAGGTTGTGTGTGAAGTCGACAAACCTGCACTGGGCCCGCTTGATCGTCTAAGGCTCGATCACCCTGATTCGGGGAAGGGTTGAGCCCCTCGGTGGGGATGTATATATATTATTTTTTTATTGAGGATCAATATTAAAGTACCTACGTATCTAAAGTGTTAGTTATTATGTTACCAATGACGTTGACCACAGTTAAAATAAGGAATGGATATTACAAAACGATAGGAATCAGTTTTATAAGAGAGTATTATCGTTACGGGTCTCTTGATTTTGTATGATTGTTTTTATTGTTTTTATCCACAATTGATAAGCCCTTGGCATCATCTCACCTGATGTAAGTGTAGATGATGCTGAAGATAAAAGTGGACTTACCAAGATTCCCCAACGCAATGTTTTTCTAAATGTACTTACTTGGTCTCATTGGTAACTTTTATTTTTAAAATTATTTATTTTTCATCGGTTTATTCCCTCTATTTTATAGGAATTCCAAAATTGTATGAGTAGTAACTCTTCTCACTAACTACTTATATCCATTAGACTTGAAGATAAGATAGTCAGTTCTCCATTGTGTTGGGGAATCTTGGTAAACCCGCTTCTATCTTCGGCATCATCGTCACTTACCATCAGGTGAGATGATGCCAACGGCTTACCAATTGTGAATAAATAAATAATAAATAATATTTATATTTACGATGTCCCCTTGCATAAACAAACCTTGCAATAATGCGTAAACGTTTCCCGCGAGTGAATCGTCCCATGCCGAGCGAAAAGCCTGCATTTTCAGCTAGATGCATGTAAAATTGAATAGGCTTCAGAAGGATTTGTTCCACTGTAATCCGAGTTTCTGAGATTCTGAGCTATATTACTAGTCAACCTGCTTAAGCAGTTGATGATGATGACCATCATTACATTAGCTGAAAGACGTGCACTGCTGGACATAGACCTCCAGTGGGAGGGTTTTGTCGTAATCGCCACGCTTGGCAGACGGGATCGCGATCTCAGAGTGCAATATGGTAGCACAGTACGCACTGCTGCTCATAAAAAAAAGAACAAAAAAAAAAGAATAAAAAGTTGATTTGCCAAAAATAGATACAAAATATTAGTTTACTTGCGACCCCCACACGAGGCGAAGCCTGTCCTGTGAGAGTCAAAGACAGTTTACCAGCTTCGCGATCATGTAAGTATTAAATATTTTGTACATCCTTAAAGAAAAAAGTATTATAACTGTCTACGAGCGCGTCTTGCGCGGTGTGAAGGGGCCGCGGGAGGCCGCGGCGCCACGCCATTAAAAAACGCGAGGCAATTATATGCTCTTTGACCGTCGCCCTTTTTCTCGTTCTGGGACCTCATGAGTGCGCATCGAATCGATTTTGCTTTACTATTTGTAAAACCAAGTGCCATATTAAACAACAGTATTATACAGTCCACTGTCTTTATCTACACCATTTTGGAGCCGAAACAATAACTATAACCTATGAAAAGTCGCATGCATACAAAGTTAGATGTATTGAAACAAAAACTACGTGTATAAGTTGTAGGTGTGATGTGGTGTGTATATGTGGGTGTGTGTGCATGTGTAAAAGAGAAGAGAGAGAAAGAGGGGTTGTGTGTCTGTGGGGGTGTTCCGGGTTTTGATCCCTTAGCCGCTTCTTACGACATCCTAGGGAAGAGATGGGGTGGTACTATTTTAGAGTAATACTATAAGGCCTCCTTGGTATATTCTGCGCTATAAAATCTTCAACATTTTGGATCGTTACTTACTTGATATTGTAAATAATAAAGCGTTTTGGCTAGTGTGGTATAACAAGTGGAGCTCAAACACCGAAGGCTTTATTTCTATATATTATAATCATCTTTGTTCTACAACTAAACATATATTAGGCACATGGAGTGAAAACATAAAAGTGTCATAAATCACATGAACAAGTATTTTTCACACTACCTACGTGGAAAGTTATTTAAGGCCTTAAGATGGGTCAAATGACAATGTTCAATTCAAAATATTGAAACACTGTGTTAAGCTATCACTGTGGAAAAAAATATAATGTACTTAAAGTAACCAAAAATCGATTTAATTAATACAATTTTAAAAATAATACCACTTTTTATGTAAAAAAATATACTGTACACCCTGTTTTTGGCATTAATTTCAAATTTTTTCGAAAATAAATAGTTAATGTTGAATGAAACCAACACACAAAAATCGGTAACTTTGAGACCTTTCATTTTAATTAAACATATTTTAGTTGAGAGTGAAGAACAGTAATAAAAACATGTGAAAATCGAGAATTGGGCGTTCGGTCTCATCGTAACAGCCGCGTTGAAGCCCACATTGATTTGAACTTAAAATTAATATACTTTCGTTTGATATTATTTTAACATTTATAAACTTGCTCGGATTAAGACATCTTAGAGCCTTAAGTGTTAATATCTTTTTGTAACTTTTAAATGTAAATTATATCTTTTACGTCGACTTTACCTAATAAGTAGGTAGACACTGAATTCACAGAGTTTAACATCAGAATATCTGGTCTATGGGGTCTATGGCGAGACATAGACTAGGAGTGCCTTCCTGACATAGGCGATGTGATACGATACTAATATGAAATTCCTCATGTCGTATTTCGTCATTATAAAAATGACAAGTGCTTTTTCAAAAGCTTTATATTAGCTTGCCGTGTTATTTAGTTTGTCTGTTAGTTTGGGACAAATCTTGGAAGCTAAATTAGAACCACTTCCCGGTTTCCGATTTAGCTGAAATTTTGCATACACATCAAGTTTGGAGAACAATGCATAGTTAGCTAAGTGACGTAATTCTAAATCCAATACGGAGTGCTCCCAGAGATGGCGGATCAGTTATTTTCTTAAGGACCCCCATAATATGGGTAAATGAAAGGGTTTGCTAAGAAAAAAGCGAAATAATTATCATTTTTTTCAAATTAAACCTTTTACCCAATACTTTAAGGTTTTTCGAAATTTATTTCTTACTGATATATTCGCCGACAAGCTACAAGAATACCGGCTGCGATGGTTTGGACACGTGAAAAGGAGACCACCTGACTACATCGGCAATGTTACACTCAACCAAAACCTACCCGGTCAAAGGCGAAGAGTAAGGCCTAAACTGCGATGGTTGAGCGTCATTAAGAAAGATGATTTTAGTACCCTACACTACCCTACACTACACTATCCTACACTACACTACCCTACCCTACCCTACACTACCCTACCCTACCCTACACTACCCTACCCTACCCTACACTACCCTCTACTACACTACACTACCCTATAATATTGTGACAATTTAGTTATGCACTTTTATTTTTGTTTTGAGGACTGTACTGATATGTTTTTATTACTGTACTAGCTGTCCCGGCGAACTACGTACCGCCTTACATTACATTACACTGCCCTACCCTACCCTACCCTACACTACACTACCCTACCCTACACTACCCTACCCTACACTACTCTACCCTACACTACACTACCCTACCCTACCCTACCCTACACTACCCTACCCTACACTACCCTACCCTACATACACTACACTACCCTACACTACACTACTCTACCCTACCTTACATACACTACACTACCCTACACTACACTACCCTACACTACACTACCCTACCCTACCCTACCCTACACTACCCTACCCTACCCTACCCTACACTACCCTACCCTACCCTACACTACCCTACACTACACTACACTACACTACCCTACCCTACCCTACCTTACCCTACCCTACATAAAAACCTTCTCCTGCCAATAACGAACTCGACAAAAAAAGAATTAGCGAAATCGGTCCAGCCGTTCTCGAGTTATGCGCTTACCAACACATTTTGCGATTCATTTTTATATATTAGATTATTGTTATTTTAAATTTGTACGTCAAATGACAGATAATATATTAGAACATAATTTTGACTTAACATCTTTGACTTTAATCTATCTATAATATAATAAAACTGTAACGGGGCCGTGTCTGTACATGAAATATTTTTGGAAAATAATAACTGTGGTAGACATTACTAACGATACAGAGGCCAAAACAACTACTTTTGGAATTTTTGTCTGTCTGTCTGTCTGTCTGTCTGTCTGTATGTTCGCGCATCACGCAAAAACTACCAGGCCGATTTTGATAAAATTTTGTATGGTGGTTCCTTATAGCCCGGGTTAACATATAGGATACTTTTTATCCCAGAAAATTCAAGAGTTCCCGTGGGAAAATCAAAAGTATTCATTTATAGAATGGCTCATAACGCAAATGTGGCTTGACCTATTACAATCAAATTTTACACGTTGATACCCTTATCACGAACTAAAACTGGGACATTGTGAATCCCAAAAAAATTAGGGCTCCTACAGGAATGCAAAAAGAAATTGTATCTTTAGAATGACTCAACGTAACAATATGAAACCTTTACATTGGGATGGGGTGTTTTGACCATCATTGTATAGTCGGGTATTCTTTATCCCGGAAAACTAAAGAGGTCCCGTGGGAAATTATCTATCGATACTTACAATAATAACAATAGAGTACTTTTTTCTATATATTAGCTACACATACCAAACATTATAATCATAGTAGCAGAATGTCAATAGATGGCACTGCAAGGATAATAAAACACGTTTAAGTTGTATTAAAACATTAAAATATTATTTCATACTTTTGAGTGGATATCTTTTATGTATTTTTCGGCATACGCTACTTTAAACTCTGGAACTATGGTACGTAGCGATGTGTTTCATAGACGAACAGAGAGGTATATTTCTACAGATTCCAATCGTGTAAAAAAATAAAAGCACATAAATCGAGTTTAGCGTCTTTTAACAGGAGGCACAGATATGGGAACTCTTCTGACGGCGACTATTTGCGTGTGGCAGTTGCTCTCCGCATGCAATATCAATATCTGTGAACCTCATCAATGTAGTTGCGGGTCCACGGTGGAGGCAATTGGCCATCACTCACTGAGTTGCAGTCGTGTTTGTGAAGATTCCCACGTCACCAATTCCTTAATGACCTCACTCGGAGGGCACTGGTCTCGGCCAGATGGAATATTCCATCTTTGATGCAGCCGCCGGCCGGGCTTTAGTCGATCTGATGGCAAAAGGCTGGAGGGTTTAAACAGGTGCCATGGCAGAGAGGAACGTGTCTGCTTTGGGAAGCCACTTTTTCTGCCTCACTGTACGGTACTGCTGCTCAATTTTCGGCGAGAAAGAAGCATAATAAGTACTCGGTCTTGGAGGCAAATTACTGCTTTGTGCCGCTGGTCTGTGAGACAACCGGCTGCTGAACCCTCAGAGGCCTTTGCCTTCACAAAGGAGATTGGCCTTCGCCTTCGAGAGAGGAGATGTGACGTGAGGTCCTACCTGCTGCTAAGGTTGTCTATTGCCATCCAGCGCGGCAATGAGAAGTGCGTCTTGGGCTCCTTTGGAGCTGATACGACTCGAGTATTTGACCCATATTAATATTGTTAGGAAATTTTATTACTAGATTGATACCTATCATGATTTGAATTAGTTTTTTGATAATATAGGTATATATGTTATTTCATCATATCAGTTTATATACGTCCCCACCAAGGGGCTCAACCTGCCCTGAGTTAGGGCGATCTGGCTTAGACGATCACGTGGGCCCATTGCGGGTTGATTGACTTCACACATAAGCTTCGAATTTCTTCGAAGGCGTGTGCAGGTTTCCTCACGATGTTTTTCTCACCGTAAGAGCGTCGGATAAACGTACATACCAGTATGAAATCGATATTCGTATAGATATTGATAAGTGGCAGGATTCGAACCACGGCCTTCCGGACAGGAGGTAGTGGCTCTAACCGTTTTGCCACTGACGCTCTATATTTTATTTAAGATTTAGAAATCCTTACTTTAATATTATAAATGTGAAAATGTGTTTGTTTGTTTGTTACCTATTCACACTTCAACACCTCTATCAATCTTGATGAAATTTGGCATGCAGGTAGCCTGTATAACTGGGAATGAAATAGTTAACCTTTTATCCGTGGAAATTATCATAGCCCGATGCAGTTCCTGAGGAAACTAAAACAATACTCTTTGTTCGTTTTATATAAAATCGTAACGAAAAAATACATTGGTGTGATTTTTAGCACAGAGATGAGGTGGAAAATGATATAATTTACTAATAAGTATATCCTGACATAGTTCCCGAGGGATCTGGGGACAACTGTTTTCTACGCTCGCGCACGTCGATGGCGTCGCAACGGAGCAACGGATTAAAGTGATTTTTTGTATAGAATTTGTTGAGGGGGTGGTAAGTGACAAAGACTGCTAATCTGAATAGCACGAGCTGATTGCGGCTCGCGCAACACTCATCCTCAAAAAGAGTCATAAAAGCTATGTCCACGTGGGCGAAGCCGCGGGCAAGAGCTAGTCACAAATAAAAGAAATTTTAATTTGAAGACCTAGAAAGCTGCGAGCTAACTGAGGACGACGACGTCCAGGGAAAGGCAAAGTGGAGAAAGAATAGCCGGAAAGCAGACCCGTCATCAGACGAGAAAATTGCTAAGAAAAGAAAGAGGGATTTCTTACTGATATATGTTTTAAATTAAATTAAATTAAGTTTATTTTCAGACAATTACAGTCCATAATATGTTAGTTACAATGTCACTTAAAAACTATGTTAGTAAAACATAAATAATTCAGAAAAAAAAGGAAACAGTCTAGACAAAGCCATCATTATTTTGTAACCCGATTTGAGGGGGTCACATGCTTTCCGGTCCAGTGAGAAAAAAATAATTTAGGGCGCAATGTCTCGATCGCAGTGGAAAAACTTTGGAGACAAGTACTCCTTGAATTTTCCAACGCGCTCCAAGCGACTAGGTAGGAAATAGGAACGTGGGACCTGTGCAGCTCAAGTGGCGCTGGAGGTCCTGGAATCGAATTATTGATGATGTCGACGCTTGGCTTTCAAAAGTTTAGTGATAGAAATTTTAGGATTGCCTTTGAGTCCAAAAGGGGCCGTAAACGTGCATAATTTAATTCACTTATCATACTATTAACTATGAAGAACTCTTTTGCTCTTCTGTAATAGGAAGGAATTGGGTATGAAAATCAATAAGCAAAAACCGGCCAAGAGGGTTTCGGACTCGCGCACGAAGGGTTCCGTACAATTATCTATAAAAATCACGTTTGTTGTATGGGAGCCCCCCTTAAATATTTATTTTATTTAAATTATTTATTTTAAAGTGAATATATAACTAAATATTCTGTGAATATTTCAAGCGTCTATCTGTTGCCGTTATCAATATCGAGCAAAAACAAGCAAAAAAAATTACGTTTTTGGTACGGAGACCCCCTTATTTTATAACTTTTTGTATTTTTTTGTATTTGCTGTTAGAGCTGCAACAGAAATACATAATCTGCGACAATTTCAACTGTCTAGCTATCACGGTTCATGAAATACAGCCTGGCGACAGACGAACAGACGGACAGATGGACAGCGAAGTCTCAGTAATAGGGTCCCGTTTCTACCCTTTGGGTACGGAACCCTAAAAAAAGCATAGTGTAAATAAAAGTGGAAATTGGGCATGAAAATCGACGACCAATAATGCAGCATCTGTGACAAAAGGTGAAATTGGGCATGAAACTCAATGAGCAAAAATACAACATCCAAAACTCAGATCGATCGATCGCCCTAATTCAGGGTAGGCTCGAGCCCCTTAGTAGGGACGTAAATGAGCTGATAATATGAATCTAGAGATTATGAGGAACAAATCGACATGAGTTTCATTACTATACGCTACAGTTTCTAGTAGACCTATGCCCCATATTATATTTTTTAACGCATTAAACGTGAAACGTAAATGACATTTCAAATTTCTTGGAGCTCCCATCCCAACTGCAGTTAGCAAAAAAATCCAAGCAACTGTCGGTCTAAGAGGAGGGAAGTCTTTGTCGTGTAGTTACACGCAATAAAGGAGGTAAGAAAATTTGTCCGCTAGACAGAATACAGCGCTGAAAGTGCTAAATTGGTTTTCAGACGCAAGAACCTAAGCGCACTTCCGGGCGACGACGCTCGCTTCAATTTGTCAAGTGCAGGCAAAAATAGAAAGAAAATCCCTGAAGCTTCAGGTGACGCAAGTGCAATTGGCATTGTTCAAAAAATAAAGTCTTTTTTTAATGTAATCCATCCTTACTTATATTATAAATGTGAAAATGTGTTTGTTTGTTACCTTTTTACGCTTCAACACCTTAACCAATCTTAATGAAATTTGGCATGCAGGATGACACAGGCTACTTTTTATCTCGTGAAAAGAGCATAGTCCGATGCAGTTCCTATTTTAGGTTCCGTACAGAAAAAACATAATAGGATCACTCGTGCGTCTTTTTTTCTGTCCGTCCGTCTGTCCAAGCTAATTTGCTCCGAATCTGCTGGATCAAATCAGGTGAGATTTGGTAGGATAGTGTGATTCTATGACCCAAACACAGATGTGCAAAGTAAATATTTTTTTTTTGAAATAAGGGTTATTTTCGGGGGACAAATTAGGAAATTTTTTGGAAACCTTATTGTGTCTTATATCAAATGAAAGGGCTCGTTGTCGATCTTAATTATTTTTTTATATTGTAAAATAAATATTTTTGATTTTATTCATGAAAGAAGACGTAAATTGACCATCTCCGAAACTACTGAGCCTAAAATTTTGAAAAAAATACAAAATTTAGTTCATTGCTTGTAGATTACAGGAAAACCTATAAGAATTCTATCAATTGAAAAAAAAAGTGGTAAACTCAATGTAATACTTTCACCTACGGAAAATAGTTCTAGTCATAGTAGAAAATAGTTTATCGGTGTTCCACAGGATTCATTTCGGAAAGTGTGTCCTGAAGCTTCACGACCTCATTCCCCCTCTTCATTTCATCATCGAACGACCAGTTCCATTTCATTCCACCCCTTTGTCGTTGATGTTCCACCTTTACGCAAGAAGCGTTTTGCTTCTTTGTTCATTATGCGAACGGGCAAGGTGTGAAATTCCCTGCCGGCGTCTGTATTCTCCGATTCGTATAATTTAGGAATCTTGAAGACGAGAGTGAATAGGCACTTTTTGAGCTTGTGTGTCACATCCTCGGCTGCATCGGCACTTACCATCATATCATCATCAGGTGACTAAAATTTTTATTAAAAAAAAAGACGTTCACTAAAACACCACTAGATTGCGCTAGTAGTAGTTAACTGTATGGAGTACTGCTCTTACTTGTGGCATGGATCGGTTCGTTACCAGCTATATGCCTTGGATTCTATCGACCGACGCCCTAGAGGACTTATTTGCGACGAGGAACTTGTATCAAACAGGCTCCAAAGCCTCGAGTATCTCCACAAAGTCGCCTGTCTATCGGTGTTCTACAGGATTCATTTCCGAAAGTGTGTCCTGGAGCTTCACGACCTCATTCCCCCTTTCCATTTCATCATCGGACGACCAGGTGTTGAGCGCAGTTCCACCCCTTTGTCGTCAATGTTCCACCTTTACATACGAAGCGTTTTGCTTATTCGTTTATCATGCGAACGGCCAAGGGGTGAAATTCCCTGCCGGCGTCTGTATTCCCCGATTCGTAAAATTTAGGAATCTCCAAGACGAGAGTGAATAAGCACTTTCTGACCTTGCGTGTTACATCCTCGGCTGCATCGGCACTTACCATTAGGTGAGGTGCCACCAAACACACTCAAATTATTACTAATAAAAAAATAACTCGCATCTTACTGTGAGGATTTCAAATGTGATATTTTGTATTTGACTTTGGCATTTTACGGAACCCTCTCCACGCGAGTTCAACTCGCACTTGGCCGCTTTTATTTTTGGTTAGTTTTTTAACATCGCAACGGAACAATGGATTGCTGTGATTATTTGCACAGAGATGGCTGAGGGGGAGGGAAATGACATTATTATTTTGTGCTCGCGCACGTCAGCGTCGCAACGGAGCTACGAACTGAAGTGGTTTTTTGTATACAATTAGTTGAGGGGGTGGGAAGTGACATTGACTTCTAATCAGAATAGCCCGATATCGTTCCTGAGGGATCTGAAGAAACCTCATGTTCGCGCACCACTCGCCCTAAAAGACAGTCATAAAAACGATTTCCACGCGGGCGAAGCCGCGGGCAAAAGCTAGTAATATTATGAACGCGAAAGTTTGTTTGTATGGGTGTATGGATGTTTGTTACTCTTTCACGTTTCAACCACTGTACGGATCGGGATGAAACTTGGCACACATACAGCTTAGGTCCAGGAATAGGACATAGGCTACTTTTTACCCCAGGAAAAGGTCTTATTCCCACGGGAAAATTGAAAATAAACGCGGGCGTAGCCGCGGGTGGACGGCTAGTATAGACTATTTTGAGAAAAGGATTTGATTTTTTAGGTTTCGTATTTTCTGTTTGAATCGCCTTTTATTTTTTTTTGATTTTTCAAATGTTAAAAAGAATGGAGTCACAGGTCCAAATACTACGACCCCAGTACTATTAATGTTTCACACAGTAATTTATGTGTACTGACAGGTTCCCTGTCCCCATACAACAGCTATTTTGGACCGTCATACGTTTTGAGTTTTTTTCTCAATTTGCTTCCTGTGAGTGTTGTCAGAGGATATTTTTATATATTTTCGAAGTACCTAATGCATATCTGAACAGTGATACAGAGTAAAAAAAAAGAATCAATCATGATACACGAGCGTGATGTTTTAACTTCTTTCTACTTACGTCCCGAGAATCATATCACATTTGATTCATTGGACGTGCAAGGATTAAGTTTTATTTACAGCGTCCATGTTCACTTATGATTCACGTGTTTATAATCAGTGAAATATCTTTATTTCACTGATTTAAACACAAATGAGATATTTTTTGACATATATTTGACAATAATGTGAAATATCTGTATTTCACTGATTATAAACACAAGTGAGTAAATTTTTGACATATCTTTGACAATAGTGTTGTTTTGTTTTTACTTTTAGAGCAGTTAATGCTGACTTTTGACTACTAATTTTTTGTAAAATTTACCTCAAATAATTAAAAAAAATTGATAAATCACCAGGGTTTTTTATTTTTTTCCAAACTTAAAGATGTACCTCACACGTCCCCACACTAAAAATTTAATTCGTTCACTCTCGTCCATTAAAAAGCCCCTTGAAATGGACTATGAATTTGCTCATATGATTCATGAACTTTTGAAAATTGGTAAAAAATTTGGTCCATGAATCATATGTGATACAAAAGGCAGGGAACCTGTTAATTGTAAGTCCTGTATTGTTGTTTGGCGTGCAATCCTAACTTAATATTATAAATGTGAAAATGTGTTTGTTTGTTTGTTACCTTTTCACGTTTTAACACCTTGACATATCTTGATGAAATTTGGCACGCAGGTAGCCCGTGTCACGGGAAAGGACATCGGCTACTTTTATCCCGTGAAAATAAAATAGTTCGATGCAGTTCCTGAGGGAACTAAAAAAATACTCTTTTTTGGTTAATTTCTTTAAACTCGCAACGGGACAATGGATTTTTGTCATTTTTTGGACAGATGGTTGAGGAATGTCATAGATTGCTAATCAAAATAGCCCGATCTGGGATAGGGATCTAGAAAAAACTCATCGCCACGCTCGCGAGCCGCTTGCGGCTCGCGCACCACTCGCCCTCAAAGGCAATCATAAAAACGATGTGCACGCGGGCGAAGTCGTGGAAAAAAGCTAGTAAAGTATATTTACTTACTTACTAACTAATTTCAATTGACGAATATAAAATGCATTTCGTTATTTATTGTTATAAAACTACTACATATTAAGTGTTCCGTAGCCAAAAGGTGCCGACTTAGCTTAACTTATTTGTCCGTCCGTCTGTCTGTCAGCGGGCTGTATTTCATGAACCGTAGTAGGTAGACAGTTGAAATATTCACAGAGTATTGCAATAGAAGAGTATGGCAAGGGCCACTACCTCCTGTCCGGGAGGTCGTGGTTCGAGCCTGCAACGTACCAATGTGTTTTCGATTTTCGATTTCTTATGTACGTTTACCGTCGGTGGCTCAACCGGTAACGACTCGGTCCATCTAACCAGAGGTACCGGGTTCAAATCTGGACGGCCAATGTACCAATGAGTTTTTCAAAAACTTACGTACATACTTACCGATTGCTTTAACGGTGAAGGAAAACATCGTGAGGAAACCTGCACACGCCTGCGAAGAAACTCGAAGGTTGTGTGTGAAGTCGACCAACCCGCACTGGGCCCGCGTGGTTGACTAAGGCCTAGTCGCCCTGATTCAGGGTAGGCTCGAGCCCCTCGGTGGGGACGTATATGAGATGTAATGATGAAGTACGTTTATCCGACGTTCTTATACGGTGAAGGAAAACATCGTGAGGAAACCTTCATACGCCTGCGAAGAATCTCGAAGGTTGTGTGTGAAGTCGACCAACCCGCACTGGGCCCGCGTGGTTGACTAAGGCCCGATCGCCCTAATTTAGGGTAGGCTCGAGCCTCTGGGTGGGGACGTATATGAGCTGATGTAATGATTTCAATAGAAATACTGGCTTTAGCCATTATAACAATCAACAATAAATTTAAACAAAATAAAAAAAATAAGGGGCCCCCATACAAGAAACTAGATTTTTTCTTGTACGATGTTATGAAACCCTTTGTATGCGGTCCGACTCGCACAGTGTAAAATCGTTATATCGTTCTAATTTGTACAATCTGGTATTTTAAAATTAAAAAACTGAAAAAAGAAAATTCTTACCAGTTTGATATTTAACAAACGAGTGACATTTGTAAGCCCTAACCGCAGACGGGGGTTTACCTTCGTCACGAGTTTGTCATTTCCTTTTACACCCATATATCATACGACTTTTTTCAATACAGTTAAATAAAAAACAAGTAAATAAAAAACGACCGTGATCGAAAAACAAAATACATGGATATACATACCTATCAAGGTTTCGGCAATCAAAGTTGATCTTAGGCGACTTGTGGCTCATTTTTTTATTTTTTTTTATTTAAAATAGGTAAATCCTTGACAACATCTCACCTGGTGGTAAGTGACGACATTGCCGAAGATGGAAGCGGGCTTACCAAGATTCCCCAACGCAATGGGGAACTGGCTATCTTAGCTTCATGCCGTAACACACCAATGATATCAACATTGATATTTGGCGGCAAGACTTAGATAAGATGGTGGTAGCTAGCCAGGCGGGCTTAGAAAATGCCCTACCACCAACCACACCGAGTCTTACAATTGACCCCGCCGGGAATCGAACCCGCGACCTCCTGTGTAAAGCCAGTGAACTTTGCCTCTGATTTGTTTTTGCTATACATACACATAAGTATATTTTTTATTATACGTATATTAACTAGCTCTCATGACGATGATAACGGCCACCTGAATAAACAATACACAGAAAATAATTTAGTGTGCTAAATTAAATTAATATATATATTATGGGAGAAATATGGCTTACCTTTGTTAAATTTCCTTTGATATATGTAATTTTACTATACATAATAAATGTTGTTTAGCCGATAATTTTATGCGTGCTGACATACGCACCTACTTTTATAAGTATAAGAGTGCTCTTTGGCACGACCTCCGCGCCCGCAAAACGCCCCCGGCTTCGCCCGTCCGTCAGTCTTTAAAAAACCTTTGACGGTGGTCGCGTCGTGCCCATACATTTTGTCGAAACAACTAATAATAACTTAGTCTTTTTGTCCACACCACCCCTACACATCCCCCATGGTTTACAAGCTCTTTCCCGCGGGTGAAGCCGCGTGGACAACGTTTCTATGACTTTTCGAGTGTGCGCAGTGCGTGTAAAAAAAAAGTAGCCTATGTGTTAGTCCAGGCCTTATATGTCTACCTACCAAATTTCACCCAGATCCGTTCAGTAGTTTTTGCGTGAAAGAGTAACAAACATACATACGTACATTCTTACACAATTTTGAGTTTATAATATTAGTAGGAGTCGTATTTACAACTAAAACAACTCAATTCAGTTTTACGAATATTGCTACATATTTTTAATATCTATTTATATATAACTCAAAGGTGACTGACTGACTGACTGACAAGGTGATCTATCAACGCACAGCCCAAACCACTTGACGGATCGGGCTGAAATTTGGCATGCAGGTAGATATTATGACGTAGGCATTCGCTAAGAAAGGATTCTGGGAAATTCCCACGGGAACCGCAAAAATGGGGATCTGCGCGGGCGAAGCTGCGGGCATCCACTTGTTTCAGTATATATTCCTATCTATACCTTTATAAAGCTTGAACCTGCATCTTCTGTAGGTAAGTACTCAACTCGCACGCCACAGTAGACGCCAGGCAGTCTATTTCAATTAAGGCCAGTACTAGACGTACATCAGAATGTCATGCAACCTATCTTCGTATAAGTCACGCCAATTTACAAAGCCTCTCCGAAGGCCCCTGGGGCTTCCAAAAGCCCCAAAGGTATCCCGTGCTTTGTAGCTATGTACAGGAGTCTAGGCATTGAAAGGTTTTAATTCTACAGGGTGCAAACAATACGGGTTTTTAGTAATTTTTTTTTTAACTATAATAATTGGTAAGCCCTTGGAATCATTTCACCTGATAGTAAGTGACGATGATGCCGAAGATGGAAGGCCACCCACGCGGTGGACCGATAACCTGGTGAAGATCGTGGGAAGCCGTTAGATGAGGTAAGCGCAGGACCGTTCGTCGTGGAAATCCTTGGGGGAGACCTTTGGATTATAGTGGAGTTCCGTACTCAAATGGTGCTAAACGGACCCCATTACCAAAGTATATATATTACTACTAACATACAATATGGACACTCCCTGCCGCTCTCTAGATTGCGACCTCACCCCCTCGTCACCCAGATTGATACAGATTGGTTACAGTTTGGTTGTCGAACGTATATGATTTCGCCGTCGTTTTGTTTGTTCCGTCCTTCTTTTTTTGAGATGTCATTTCTGGCCAGTTGTATGAAGTGTCCAGGGTGTGCCATTACTAAGACTACGCCATCTGTCTGTCCGTCCGTCCGTTTGCCTTTCTGTCCGTCCGTTCTTACTTTTTCTGTCTGTTCCGCCTATTATACGGGTCTGTATCTTTTGAACCGTATTTCTTTCCTCCTCTTATCGTGTGGCACAGTTAACTGTGCTATCCAAGGCATAGACGGCGTTGAACCGTATCAATGAAATATTAATTACTAGCTGTTTCCCGCGGCTTCACCCGCGTGGACCACGTTTCTATGACTTTTCGAGGGTGCGCAGTGCGCGAGCCGCAAGCGGCTCGCGAGCGTGGTAAACAGTAGCCTATGTCTTAAGCCAGGTCCTAATCTGTCTACCTACCAAATTTCAGCCAAATCCGTTCAGTAGTTTTTACGGGAAAGCGTAACAGACAGACAGAGTTACTTTCACATTTATAATATTAGTAGGGATTAAGGAGGATGTATTAACAAATATTAAAAACAAATTTAATAAATTTTCGAAAAACCTAAAAACATTTAAGTACAAGCTTTTAATAAAGCATTCTCACGCGATACACATATGCATGCAAAATTTCAGCTCAATCGGAAACCGAGAAGTGGGTCAAATTTAACTTGCAAGATTTCACCCGAACAAACATACATTGCAAGTTAAATAAAATCTTGTAAATACTTTTCTGAAAACCGCATCAAAATCGGTTCAGCCAAACGCGAGATTATCGCGGACAAACATACATACATACAGGTCAAACTGAGAAACTCCTTTTTTTGAAGTCGGTTAAAAAAAGGTTTCCGTACAAAAAAAGTGTTTGTTAAACTTTTTTTTGTATTTGCTCTATCTTAAAAACAGTACTAACACATACAAGCGCCTATTTAGTGTAGTTAAAGTGCAAACTCAAAAGTAAAACAACTAATAAAACCGACCAGGTGTGAGTTAGACTCAGGCCAAGGATCCCGAATTGTATATAAAAAAACCTAGGTATTCTATATATATAAAAGAAAGTCGTGTTAGTTACGCCATTTATAACTCAAGAACGGCTGGACAAATTTTTATGATTTTGTGTTTTTGCATTTGTTTTCGTCAGGAATAGGATAATAAGTATTAAAATATCAATAAAAATATTATCAGTCTAAAAATAAATGGTTTTAGGGTAGGGTAGGGTAGTGTTGTGTAGGTTTAGTCTAGTTAGGGTAGTGTAGGGTACGGTAGGTTAGGGTAGGGTAGTATAGGGTAGGGTAGTATAGGGTAGGGTAGGGTAGGGTAGTGTAGGGTAGGGTAGGGTAGTGTCGGGTAGTGTAGGGTAGGGTGCAAGGTAGTGTAGTGTAATTTAAGGTGGAACGAAGTTCGCCGGGACAGCTAGTAAAATATGTAAAATAAAGCTACACCATTTATAACTCAAGAACGGCTGGTCTCGTTTTTACCCTTTTGGGTACGGAACCCTTAAAACTATTCCTCCTAAATCCCGTATTTGGGGTTCCAAAAGATCATTCTCAGAAACTAACTGGAGCCAGACAACTTATAAAAAAAACTCATGAAGCTCCAAGCTAAATATTTTTAAATCCTGTGTGCAGGTCACTAAAGGCCTCACAAGGCGTCTAAAGTGCAGGTCACTAAAGACCACACAAGGCGTCTAAAGTGCAGGTCAATAAAGGCCACACAAGGCGTCTAAAGTGCAGGTCACTAAAGGCCTCACAAGGCGTCTAAAGTGCAGGTCACTAAAGACCACACAAGGCGTCTAAAGTGCAGGTCACTAAAGGCCACACAAGGTGTCTAAAGTGCAGGTCACAAAAGGCCACACAAGGCGTCTAAAGTGCAGGTCACTCAAGGCCACACAAGGCGTCTCAAGTGCAGGTAACTAAAGGCTACACAAGGCGTCTAAAGTGCAGGTCACTAAAGGCCACACAAAGCGAATAAAGCTGTGACGAGGTCTAGGTTCTGTAGTAGGTATCAAGCTTCAGTCTCGTCAATTTAGATTCTGGTTCATAAATATTCATATGTCAGATTCGCAGTTCGGGAGTGCTGCCGGCACAGAATATTTTTGGCCGAAGTTTGCTAACTGAGATGAATAGTGAGCTAGAATATTGTCCTTTCATATACAGCGTGTAAAAATAATATTATTATACTTAAATACACAACATTAACCAACAATAACGAAATCAAAGATGAGTACGAATTAAATTAGGGGCTTTTTTTTTTGAGGTCGGTACCAGCACACAGTTACTTACGTATCAAATGTTTTAGATTCCATTGTTTGCTGACACCGACCTCAAAAAAATATTTAAGTCCCTAATTTAATTCGTACCCACCTTTGATTTCGTTATTGTTGGTTAATGTTGTGTATTTAAGTATAATAATATTACACTTTAAACTTTCATGATTATTCATAATGACAAATTGAAAACGGGGCTTGACGTGATTTTATTTTATTTTTCACGTCAATATAAATAAATATATTTATTCAAAATAGGTGCAAATTACACTCTTTCTGATAGTCATAAAATAATAATAACAATGTCATTTGTGAAGAATCAAGAAATAAACAATAATTATAATTAGTTAATAACGTCAAAATTAAATCCTTGATTATATGTAGATAGATTATGTCATTAGAACATGAAAACAATATGACACGAAAAGTTATACATGAAAAAAAATCATTGAATGCATTTAAAAAGAGTAGGCCAGTTCACACGGACAGCACCCGGTTACGAGTATAACGCGAAAGTCAGCCATCGCTCCCATCAACCACATTAGAGGGAAAGGAACGACCCGGCTCCCGTCAAGCACCATTTTCAAATTGTGATTATAATAATATTATTTCATACTTTTGAGTGACTTTCATTTTGAAGTCGGTTTTTATTTTTTTTAAACTTTTATTTTTATTTTCTTTATTTGAAGTGATAATGCTATCTATCTAACAACGTTAAACCCAATCACCTACTCACCAATAGGAATTATCAAATCATAATACATGTGTTTCTATAATAGATACAAAGTCCTGTGGCTTCCATCATCATCTCAGCAGATGATGATGGACGATTTAACTCCATAACACGATAGTCATAAGCTTATCTGAATAACCTGAAAGAATATAACCTATCGGTCTATGCATACCTACGTATATATCTATGATAATATAGAAAGAATATTCCTCCAACTCTTAACCGTTAAGGAGTTGTACCTTCCTTCATCAGCTTATCAACATGAGATGATGACTAACAGACGCAAGTATTTTAATAGCTTTAGAAAACATAGGAATCACGTAATAAGTGCCTACGTAATGAGTAATTTGAGGGTTACTCTCGATCCCATCATCAGATCCAGACTTGGTGACAATGGGACCCCATCGGGAGTATACTCTTTCGAATGAAAAAAGAATTTTGAAAATCAGTCCACAATTGACCGAAAAATCGGTGAACATACGTAAAAAAAAATATACAATCGAACTTAGTACCTCCTCCTTTTTGAAATCGGTAAAAAACAACCGCTCCGAAAACTTAGACAACGGTTTCTCTCATTAAATTGAACTATACTCTAACCACCAAATTTATATTTTTTCGGACTTTTCATGCAAATCCAATGGCCTCCGTGGCTTAATTGTTAGTCCATTAGCTTCACATCAGGAGGTTGTGGGTTCGATTCCCGGCGGAGTCTGACTTATAAAATAAAAGCCCACCTGGCCAGCTACCACTATCTTATCTATGTCTTGGCGCCAAACATCAATGCTAACAGAATTGATGTGTTCCGGCTTGTAGATAACATAGCCAGTGGATAAAAAAAAGCCGACCAATTTAGTTTAGTATTTTTTTTCCAAGGTGAAGTAAGTTTTGTTTCTTTTTAAGTTTCCGGAAGCTGTTTTTGTACAAAATTGTACAGGGGAACCTAAACATTTTTCATCATAACGCTTGATTTGCTTGGTAAAGATGGTTTCAAACTAAACACACCAGGTAACTATCGTATTATCAGTCGTAAACCAACTTTGAAGCTCATTGTAAAAATTATTATGA
This sequence comes from Coleophora flavipennella, assembly GCA_947284805.1. Classification (NCBI taxonomy): domain Eukaryota; kingdom Metazoa; phylum Arthropoda; class Insecta; order Lepidoptera; family Coleophoridae; genus Coleophora; species Coleophora flavipennella. The sequence goes on along the minus strand of OX369263.1, from coordinate 12,805,955 downwards.
ATTTGGTTGTCTTTCTTTTTTCACTCCATATAACGATAACTCTCTATAACAATAAAAAATGCTTGGTCCCTTGAGTTTCGTTATATAGAGTTTACGCTGTGATTTCAACCGATAAGATTGTATGTATCATTTTATATTTTTTTTATTTAATGGGGAAAATACAAAATAGAATAACTTAAAAATTAAAACATAAGCCAATAAAATTTCAACCACTGGTTACTATTAATTTAGTTCCAACAAAAACGAGATCTTAAGTAGGTTAACTTAACTTACTAAAAAGATAATCGGATATACTCTAAATAACTATAATCTTTGATAGAAGAGTGTAAGGTTTGACGAGAAAGTATCAATGTGGTCATAAGTTTCGTTAAATTTAATACAATATCTTATACTCGTATTAGGTCTATACCTATGAAATTGCCTATTGTATAAAAAAGTTTAAAGATGAAAATTAATATTAAGAACAATTGTTATTAAAACAAAATTTATTCTCAAAATAGCATAAGACGAATTAAAAAATTAAAAAAATTAAACGGTTGTAAACATATTATGCCTATTGTTTGGATATTTTGAGAGCACGCTGGCTTTAACCCCATGAAAGTTATTGCAGCAGTTCCTTCATTACTAATGTTATATTTGGGAATACCCCGCATAAGATTTCAATACTTTCAGGAATCATCATTACAGCTCATATACGTCCCCACCGAGGGGCTCGAGCCTACCCTGAGTCAGGGCGAATATAAAATAAAAATCAAATAAAATCAGGAATATTCAATAAAAACAACTATTCTAAAAAAATGCCCCATTTGACCACTAAGAAAACGCCTTTGTTCCACTCAATGGTACATAGCTCAGGGGATTGGAACACGAAAGACATGCCACTAGTTACTTATAAAATACCATAAGTAGTGTCACCATAAGGTCAATAATCAAAAAGAAAAACTTTTTATTTTCAACAAAAATTGGCATTGAACTTCAAAAACTGAATCGGCAATTTTTCAACTAAAAAAATCATCTTTATTGAGACAAAAAATACACACATATTGGTATATAATAATATTTTTTTATTTATTTTATGTGGAATTAGATATATACCAATATGTGTCATATAAAGTTCCACCAAGAACCTACAATCAAAAGTATCAACAAAAAATACACATTTTTAATTTTAAAGCTCTAGAGTTATCGCAGCAGTTTCTGCGTTACTTGTGTCATATTTGGGAAGAATACCGCGCATAAGATTTCATAACTTTCAGGAAAACTCAAGAAAATTAACCAGTCTAAAAATGCCCCATCTGACCACTAATAAAACGCCTTTGTTCCATTGAATGGTACATAGCTCAGGGGACTGGAACATGAAAGACATTATAGTTACTAATAAAAAACCATAAGTAGTGACACCTTAAGCTCAATAATAAAAAACAGTAACTTTTTTATTTTCAATAAAAATTGTCATTGAACTTTAAAAACTGAATCGGCAATTTCATAAGTAAAGACCTTTTATATAATGTAACGATTTTTAGCATAAAGTTAGTTCAACGAAATAGAAATTTTATGTATTTACTAACCTATTCGTGTCAGAACCATCGCTCTTGTTGTTGGCTGCGAAATTCAGTCTGATGTTACAGTGTTCGTGTGGCAGTTGAGTTCAGGTTATGGCTCGTAATGGGGGAAATATTAAATTTCAAGAGTGGAGGAGACGGGTTGTTTGAAGTATACATATTAGCAAGGATCTGAAGGTTTTGCCAACATAACATGATTTTATATTATGCACAAGTGTTACATCCATACTGCATTCGCATAATTTTTTTGACTTTCCATACAATACTGACAAATTGAAAACGGGGTTTGACGTGATTTGAATAATCGTGAAAGTTTAAAGTGTTTCTCCATACAATGTTCGGGAAAATTCGGAAAAACTGAAAATAGATTTTTCTACAAGCCTTTTCACGATTCAAACGAAAACGATATTAACGTATGAATAACGTATAACGTATACCTTATAGTAAACACACACACATATATATATATATATATATATATATATATATATATATATATATGTGTGTGTGTGTTTACTATTAGGTATACAGCTAAAATAAAAAGATTTTTTAATCTACAACAAACATTTGACATCATTGCACCTGATGGTAAGTGACACTTTCATTGACAATACCGAATATGGAAGGGGGTTTACAGATTCCCCAACGCAACGGGGAACTGACTGACTATCTTATCTCCACGCTGGAACAGATAAACGCTATTAACACTGATATTTGGCGCCAAGACCAAGATAAGATAGTGATAGCTAGCCAGGCGGGCTTGATGGATGCGCCACCACCAACCGAACTGAGTCCGATAGAGAAGGATCCCATCAAACATCGATCTCACGACCTACTTATGTGGAAGGAGAGAATAAACCACTGCGCCACGGACACGGTTAAACATTTTAACCTTTATAGACGTTTCTAACATATCAGCTCATAAACGTCCCCACTGAAGGGCTCGAGCCTACCCTGAATTAGGGCAATCGGACCTTAGTGGACCACGAGGGCCCAGTGCAGATTGGTAGACTTCACACACACCTTCGAGTTACTTCACAGGCGAGCGTCGGTTTCCTCGCGGTGTTTGCCTTCACCATAAAAGCGTCGGATAACCGGATATCACATCACATCAGCTCATATATATGTCCCCATCGAGGGTCTCGAACCTACCCTAAATTAGGGCGATCGGGCCTCAGTGAACCACGCGGGCCCAGTGCGGGTTGATCAACTTCATACACAACCTTCGAGTTTCTTCGCAGATGTGTGCAGGTTTCCTCACGATGTTTTCCTTCACCGTAAGAGCGTCGGATAAACGCATATATGAAAATGAAATTCAAATGGTACGTGGCAGGATGGCTATCACCACCTTATCTTGGTCTCGCCGCCAAATATCAGTGTTAATAGCATTTATCTGTTCTAGCCGTGAAGATAAGATAGTCAGTCAGTTCCCCGTTGCGTTGGGGACTCTTGGCAAACCCGCTTCCGTTTTCGTTATCATCGTCACTTAGCATCAGGTGAGATGATGCCAAGGGCTTACAAATTGTGAATAAGAAATAAAAAAGGATTCGAACCACGACCTCTCGGACCGGAGGAAACGGCCCTAGCTATTGCGCCACCGACACGCTTTGTACGCTTAGTTGTTTCAACACAACCACAGAATAAGGTACGTACAGACGCGCAAAAGCAGTGAATTAAGGCAGAAAGCCGGCAGGTGCTGGGCAGCGCTGACAAATTGTACAATAATTCGCTACCCATGTCAGGAGTTGACACGAACCCGCCTCTAGCGAAATTTGACGCCATCCGTGCCTTTATATGTCCTTGGGAGATTTAAGGAGTTAATAGTCTTGACAGTGTTTGTTTTTGCAATAGCTATATTTGTGATACAAAACACGCGACTAATTATAAGAAGTCCCCCTAATATTATACTGGTAGAGGTTTCAAGACATAAGGCAATTATTGATTCCATGTCTCACCAAAGACACATACATAATTTTGGCAAAAAAAAGAGAGGAGAAAAATAACAAATTAACAGTAGATACCTAATATTACAAGTGGAGAAAAAAAAAGACTATCAAAGTATGATGTGTGTGTGTGTGTGTGTAACAAAATAACCCTTGGGGGCCTTGATGACTCAAGAGGACATACACACGTAAAACACACACCACCAACACATACATGCTTACAGGTAAATTTAAAAAAAATGTACTAAAAACCACGTATTTATTTATTTATTTCTTTTATTTATTTATTTACACTTATAGTACACCAAAACAATTTCGTAAAGCTAATACATATAGTTATTATAATGAAGTGTACAGTAGGCGGTCTTATTGCTAAAAGCAATCTCTTTCAGACAACCTTTAGTTAAAGGAGAGCACGAAATACTTAATTTTACAAAAGGGCAGAGAAATAAGCAACTTAATTAACTAATTAAAAAACATTACATGCTAATTTTATTATTATATTTACACATATATGTACATGTATTCTATACTTACAAATAAATATATACTAATACATATTTAAATTTCATAGATAAATTACGAAAAAATAATAATACCTATACCAAATTCGAACAATTACAAAACGGCGAAGCGACAAAAAGAACACGGAAGGGAGGAACAGAATTACAGAGACAGAAAGTAGAGTTTCACTTGAGTTTTAAAGATAGGAATTAATTAACGTATTTATGTGATTTAAAAAGAATAAAATAACCCTAGGGGTCTGATGACCCAAGAAGACATACACACGTAAAACACACACCACCAACACATACATGCTTAAAGGTGAACTCGTAAAACGTCCTCATCTCCGGCACGTACTGTACTTTCTCGGGGCTTCTACTCATCACATAAAACCTTTTTTTTTTCAAAGAAAAATATAGCCTATAACTAAATTCGACTTTCTGTATAATTTATAAGAGTGTTAAAGAAAACACTCAGACGTCGGTTAAATACGCCATCCATCAAGCAAGGAGCCATAAAGCGGTGCGTAATAAAACCCATCAATTTGAGCACAAAATGTATTGCGCAGTTAGTACTGGGCTAAGCTAAATGTAAGATTAAAAGGAAATAACGTTATTCTCATTTTGATCGTAGACTGTAGGCCTTTGTGTAGCCTTTGCACAATACTTTTTTTGGGTAAAACTTTATTCGCAGCATTCACCCAAAAGTCTGAGAGCAACATACGTGTTACTCATATGTGCATACACCTAGGGTTTGTTTTGTGTTCTATTACTTTCTTCATTCTTTTTAATGCATTCATCATCATCGTATCAGCCTAAAGACTGCTGGACAAAGGCCTCCCGAGGATCTCCACTACGACCGGTCCTGTGCTGCCCGCATCCAGCGGTTTCACTTGAACTTCACCAGGTCGTCGACCCACCTAGTGGGAGGCTTTCCTACGCTACGTCTTCCGGTGCATGGTCGCCACTCGAGACCTTAACTACCACAACGGCCATCTGTTCTACGAGCTATGTGCCCCACCCACTGTCAATTCTGAGAGCTATGTCGGTTTCTTTGGTTCTAAGGATCTCCTGATTCGGTCACGCAGCGAAACTCCAACAATAGCACGCTCCATTATCCTTTGCGTGACCTTCTTATTAGACCTATCACCATATCAGCTCATATGCGTCTCCACCGAGGGGCTCGAGACTACCCTGAATTATGGCGATCGGGCCTTAGTCAACCACGCGGGCCCAGTGCGGGTTGGTCGACTTCACACACAACCTGCGAGTTTCTCCGCAGGCCTCAGGTTTCCTCACGACGTTTTCCTTTACCGTAAGAGCGTCGGTGGCTCAACCGGTAACGACTCGGTCGTCCTAACAGAGGTGCCGGGTTCAAATCCGGACGGCCAATGTATACCAATGAGTTTTTCGTAACTTACGCACATATACTCTCCGATTGCTTTAACGGTGAAGGAAAACATCGTGGTCGACTAAGGCCCGATCTCCCTAATTCAGGGTAGGCTCGAGCCCCTCGGTGGGGACGTATATGAGCTGACATGATGAAGAGCGTCGGATAAACGTGCATATGAAATCTTAATTCGAAATCACATTGGTACGTGGCAGGATTCAAACCACGACCTGCAGGACAGGAGGCGACGGCCCTAGCCGTTACGCTGCCGATGCTCATAGGCTCTTAGGCCTATAGTGAAGGCTTAACCAATCTGAAACTCTTGACTTTGAGCGTCTCTAGTGAAACTTAGGCATAGGTGGTGGCCGACAATGTTAGTTTGAAGTAAAGTTTACCTTGTGTTTGATGTCGTAAGGTTTGATTTTATTCACTTTGTTTCGTTGTTTAAAAAACTAGGTCCGTCGAATACATCCTAAAAAAACTTTTTTTTCAAGATCTACGATTGTAGTCCCATTTGAGTGAAATTGTTTATAACGACATATTCCTTGTAGATTTCTTACTATCTTAAGGCTGAAGTTATGTGATTCAGCCGTGTGTTTCATGAGTTTCACGTAATATTGTTTTAAAAATATCTATGTTGCTCACAAAGATAGCCGTAACCACCACGTAACGGTGCGCACTATTATGAACGTTATTTCAGAGTTATTTCGATAGGAATTTGTACTGACGCGAATCAAGCTGCTAATTCGAGGTAGATTAAGCCCCAAAAATATGGAGCTGTAAAGAATTCACTACACTGTGGTAGAAGCTACAATATTTTTTCTTTAAGGTGAACTTTATTAAAAGTGGCGACATTTAGCAGTTTTGCAAAAAATAACTTGTTGCTAATATTTACAGTTTTTAAATAACAACAGTTATTGCTCCCATATATGCGCAAAATACTTAATGATTTCGATTAAAGTTCATAAGAATGAGTAAATTATTTATTCCTATTGGTGGCGCTAGTATGGTATCATGGGCTAAGTTAATGGTGCTGTAAGCCATAATGTACGGTTGTTTTTTAATTGCTAACTTTCGCCATTGAATGGAAGTGGGCTGGTCACATTGCACGTCAGGATAAAGAGAGATGGACTAGAAAAGTTACTACATTGGCTGGCCCTCCCGGAAAAAGGAAAACGAGGTCGCCCCCTGGAAAGATAGGAAGACGAACTTATAAAATTCGCAAACAACGACTGGATGAGAACAGCCCATGATGGTAAAAAGTAGAGTGAGATGGAGGAGGCCTATTACTAGTCGAAATGTTCTTAGTTAAAATTATGTTATAAAAAACCCACAGTATTATTATTACTAAGTTATTAAAGAGGCTTCATCATTACAGCTCATATACGTCCCCACCGAGGGGCTCGAGCCTACCCTGAATCAGGGCGATTAGACCTTAGTCGACCACGCGGGCCCAGTGCGGGTTGGTCGACTTCACACACAACCTTCGAGTTTCTTCGCAGGCGTGTGCAGGTTTCCTCACGATGTTTTCCTTCACCGTTAAAGCAATCGGTAAGTATGTACGTAAGTTTTTGAAAAACTCATTGGTACATTGGCCGTCCAGATTTGAACCAGGTACCTCTGGTTAGATGGACCGAGTCGTTACCGGTTGAGCCACCGACGCTTCATTAATTAAATATAATTAAATATAATATCATAAATTAAAGAGGCTAAAATAACAAAAAAACTTTAGCCATTATGAGTGACAAAGACGAGGTACCGACAACAAAATCATTTTTAAAGGGTTCTTGTTTCTTCTTTTTGATGTGTAACATCTTTGCTCTCGCTTTCCTGCAATTTGTGGGAGTGATTACGTGAAATGGGACGGAAATGTGTAACATGGGACGGAAATGTGTAACAGGAAGTCGCGAAAGCGCGCGCTATTCGATCTGACGAATGAGCTTTGCTCTCGCTTTCCTGCAATTTGTGGGAGTGATTTCGTGAAATGGGACGGAAATGTGTAACATGGAAAGGAAATGTGTAACAGGAAGTCGCGAAGGCGCGGAATTCTACTTTACGAGAATCCTACTCGCACTTGGTCGGTTTTTTTCGTTACTGTCAGATCCGCCACCCAGGTACAATATCGTCATCAAATCTAACTAACCTAAAGTATTTTGTCACATGTTACACATTATATGCGAGTACTGTAGGTCTCGCTCGATTTTTTTTTTCGATTGTATGTATGTATATTTTTGTGGCAAGATCTGTAGCCAAACAGCTTAATGGATTTTGGAGTGCCAGGTGTCGTTAGATTCGGTCGTAAGAGTGACATAGGATATGTTTTAACCGCCTCCGTAGCCCAGAGGCAAAGTTCACTGTCTTTACACAGGAGGTCGCGGGTTCGATTCCCGGCGGGGTCATTTGTAAGACTCGGTTTGGTTGGTGGTAGGGCATTTTCTAAGCCCGCCTGGCTAGCTACCACCATCTTATCTAAGTCTTGCCGCCAAATATCAATGTTGATATCGTTGGTGTGTTCCGGCATGAAGATAAGATAGCCAGTTCCCCATTGCGTTGGGGAATCTTGGTAAGCCCGCTTCCATCTTCGACAACATCGTCACTTACCACCAGGAGAGATGTTGTCAAGGGTTTACCAATTGTTAATAATAAAAATTAAAAAAAAAGATGTTACCCGACTGGCCAAAAAAGGGATTTAGTTGTAACGCAGTCGGATTTTTAATTTTTAATTAATTTGAGTAGTTATTGCTTGACTGCTCAAGAAGTAGGCTAAATGTTTTGAAGGTTCATGAAACCCAAAGTTTTTTAGTCTTAAACGGTGTTCGCCGCGTCAATATCAGACTCTTTTTACTGTCGCCGTTTTAATTTAAACTTGGCAACTCCACCACAATGTAGGGAGATTAACTTTATTGCCCATAAATTCTGATGTTCAGTTAATAAAGATGTTATGGTCTTCACAGGAGGTCGGGGTATCAGGTTCAGGCTGTATCTGATGTGATGAACTTTTTTAAAAAATACTCGTTATTTTATCACATCAACTCATATTACGTCCCTACCGAGGGGCTCGAGCCTGCCCTGAATTAGGGCGATCGGGCCTTAGTCGACCACGCGGGCCACTGGGCACCCGCACTGGGGTTGGTCAACTTCACACACAACCTTCTAGTTTCTTCGCAGATGTGTGCAGGTTTCCTCACGATGTTTTCCTTCACAGTAAGAGTGTCGGATAAACGTACATATGAGATCGGAATTCTAAAACACATTGGTACGTGGCAGTACTCAAACCATGACCTCCCGGATAGGAGGTAGCGGCCCTTGCCGTTGCGCCACTCGTTATTTAAGGGGCTTTATTTTGGAGGGTTTAACTGTCAAGCAGCTTGACGTATAGGCACACACCATTTGCAAGTCGTTTGTTTCATAGTAATTTAGACTGGAATTAACCTAAAAACAACATTTTAAGGAACGTGGGAGTTTTCTCACCTCCCTTTACAGGGTGGCTTCTGGTCAGATGTCCTCACCACGTAGGGCTTAGCTAGCTACCCTTGTAGCGTCCTGCTTATAGCTAGCTACCCTTGTAGCGTCCTGCTTATAGCTAGCTACCCTTGTAGCGTCCTGCTTATAGCTAGCTACACTTAAAGCGTTCTCTTTCCATGAAGCGTCCTCTTTATCTAGCTAGCTTGAAGCGTCCTGCTAAACTAAACGGAAAAATAATCAAGCTTGCTTTTCTCAAGCAAACACCTAAGAAGATTCTACCTAAAGTTTTTCTTTAGTTTCTAGTTCATCATCAGCAGCCGGAAGACGTTCATCATCATCATCATCATCATATCAGCCACAAATCGTCCACTGCTGAACAAAGGCCTCCCCCAAGGATTTCCACGACGTCCGGTCCTGCGCTGCCCGCATCCATCGGCTTCCCGCGACCTTCACCAGGTCATCGGTCCACCGCGTGGGAGGCCTACGGAAGACGTTCACTGCTAGACAAATGCCTCTCCCAAGGATTTTCGCAACGACCGGCCTTGCGCTGTACGTATCCATCGGTATCATGGTATTTTTTTTAAATAAAATTTTCAGTGTGTTTGGCTTCATCTCACCTGGTGATAACTGCCGATGCAGGCGAGAATGTAACACGCAAGCTCAAATAATGCCTATTCAATCTCGTCTTGATGATTCCTAAATTATACGAATCGGGGAATACAGTAGAATAAGGGAATAGATACTTAAAATAACGAATACTTTCATCATTTAGATTTTTCTGATTGTTTCTTTTAAGTTTCCAATAGTTTTGACTACCTCATCATCATCATATCAGCCGAAAGACGTCCTCTGCTGGACATAGGCCTCCCCCGAAGATTTCCACGACTACCGGTTCTGCGCTGCCCGCATCCAGCGGCTACCTGCGACCTTCACCAGGTCATCGATCTACCTACGCATTCCGGTGCGCGGTCGCCACTCGAGAAATTTACTGTCCCAACGGCCATCCGTTCTACGAGCTATGTGCCCCGTTCACTGCCACTTAAGCTTAGCAATTCTGAGAGCTATGTCGGTTACTTTGGTTTTCCTACGGATCTCCTCGTTTCTGATTCGATCTCCATTAGTAAGCGACCATGTCTCAGTTCCGTATCTTATCAGTGGCAACACAAACTGGTCGAAGACCTTGGTCTTAAGACACTGCGGTATCTGGGACGTAAATATATTGCGAAGCTTCCCGAACGCTGCCCAGCCGAGTTGGATTCGAAGATTGATCTCTTTCCCGAAGTTGGACCTACCTAACTGGACAGTTTGTCCCAGGTACACAATTCGGTGACTACCTCTCAGTATTAAAATAATGTTTTAATGTTGAGTTCTTAATGACTTGGCATTGAAATTCAGTTAGTTCCTCCTCTTTTGCTTGCAATAAAATATCTTAATTAGAACAAAACAAGTATCTACCATATCATATTCGTTTCAGTGTCATAGTATTGACTATCACGAAAAAGTTCAGAGATTCATAAAAGTAAGAATAAAGGTTCCACCACATAGAAGAGGCCACTCATTTAAATTTACTGCGTTCTGAGGGTCCAATTTAGGTGGCGGTGAAAAAGGCCTTAAATCTAACTGCGAATCTAATGGCTCTCTAAACTGGCCCATCAGTTACATGTACTGTGAACAAATGGCAGATGTTGAAACCGTCAACGGCTAGTATAACTTGACCTGCCACGAACATCACCGCTATAGTCTTATTAGGTCAAAACTGGCAGCAGTGCCGACGATAGGGGTCCATGTATTTTGGTTAGAATTCCTTCGAGCGGTCTCTATATAAATGAAGCGCGAATTTCACAGTGCGGGCTCACAACAAGTGATAAATGCACTTAGTCCGGCCCTGGTTGTACACACTATTCAGCCAGTTTAAATTTAAACGCTTCATGAAAGTTGGAAATTGTTTAATTTGTCCAAAATGAATAGTCGCTTTGCGTGTAGTTTACATTCCAAGTTCAGTGTGAATTTTATGCGACAACTAAAAACAAATGCGTATGTAACCTATTTCATTTTACAAAAGGCGCTACCTAAACGCGGTTAACCCGATTACCCCTGAAATTACTAATTTTTTAACCGCCTGTAGCAGAAATCTGGTGTAATGTATAATTTTTAATAACTTTTTATCACCAGTCTCGTCGAAAATCGCCCAGCAATCAGCATCTGGCCATTGGGTAGCTGGCCTGCTTACTGGTCTTCGCCCTGACGCAGATGATTGTAATAGTACCAGCTGTGGTCTCGGTTGCCATTCTACATATTATAGCTCTTACATTGAATTGAATCTCCGATATTACGCTATACGCTTTATTGTGGACCTTAAGAAGAACAAAAGCTAAAAAAAACGCGCACTCAATATTCACACGGGCATCTATATCAACGCAAGCAAAGCTGCGGGCAACAGTTCGTCAAATATAAAATATTGCTAGCTGGTTGTCAACAACAACTAAACATTTTTTTCTCGGCCTCCGGCCTCCGGCGTTCGGCGTCGCACGGAACGCTCCTAGCTTTGCCCTACGCGGAGCTCGGCTTCCGGCCTCCGGCGTTCGGCGTCGCACGGAACGCTCCTGGCTTTGCCCTACGCGGAGCTCGGCTTCCGGCCTCGCATGACACGCTCTGAGCTTCGCCTTACAAGGAACTAGTATCTCATCTGTGGCCGTACGAGGAGAGGAGCTCTGCCTACGGCCTGTCACGGAACGCTACGGGCTTTACCCTATGCGCAGTTCGACCTCTGGTCTCGCATTAGGCGGCATGGCTTTGTTTCCTTAGCCTTCGTTACTGAAAAAACGTAATGAATTAAAAAGTTACGGTAACGCGTTACCGATCAACACTCGATTTAATTCCCTATACATATATTATTCTTACCACGCTCTTTAGGTATATAAATCAATTCTAAAGGAGATAACTCTAAAAAGTTGAACCAAAGAGTCGACTCGTTGAGAAGAAGGCTTATCAATCAACAAAATAAATACAGTTTTATACTAGCTCAGTGTAACTTGTATTATTGCGTAGATCAAGCAGGTTAATTGACTAGAAGCACGGTCATTACCTAGATGGGTTTCACTGTTAGTGGAATTTATCTCGACCGTTTTAAGACTTCGCAAGGCACGTTAAGCCATTGGTGCCAGTATCACTTTGGTTGGTATCACTTCATACTAAACGATAAGCCGTGTCAGAGGCCTTAACCCACTTTCTACTAAAAAAATGTTTCGCAAAATTTTGTATTTGAAACGTATATGTTACTTAAAATATAATAAAAATTACTAAAAATGTAATGAATTTTATTTTGTTTGAAAAAATGATGTTTTAAAACGACAGTAGTAACAAGAGGGTTAAGGAGGCTTGATTTAGCCCTACAACCTTCACCAATCCGGTTTGGCCACTATGTGTGGAGAGTGTGACCTAACCTATTTCTGTACTTATTAGGCATGTTGTTAAAATATGTTGTTATATTATGAATAATTTATGAAATAATTTGATAATGCAGTATATTTATAAATATAGTGTAATGATTTTAAACGGAAAATTAATTTTCAATATTTATATTCTTACACTTTCAATATTTAGTAATTTATCATCAATATCCTTATGTATCGAAAACTAACAAGTACGAAAAATGGATTTTTTTAAAACTATGAATTCATTGCGCACTATGTTTAATTTTGGCTTAATCAAAATGGGAAGTGTCTTCTATATCTATAACACAAGTATTTCAATTAGTATAGGTATAGGAGATTTAATCTGTAAGACTTCAAATTATTCTACATTATTGCAAATTAGAATTATTTATCTGTTGCGCTTACCATGTACTGTAACATTTTTGAAATGGAATAAATTATTATTTATATATTTTATTTTATTTTATTTATTTCCGAGTTTAGGAAGGGACTTGCGCCACAGTAGTGGGACGTTATGGGTAGTTAAACTTCTAAACAGTTCAGCAGTTGTTTGATAAATGATGATGGCAACCTTTTTGTGATATTGGAAAAAAAATACTCCGCTTTCCGAAAATAAAAGCTTTAGTTTGAATTTTAAAATCGTCGTTCAAATTCGCTCTTGCTGTTCATTCGCACAGCAGTTCATTTCATTCGCTAAACCGTTCATTAGCTAATGACATTGCCCGAGTCAACCACAATCCTCTGACACTACGTCGCGTCGAGTTTGGAACAATTTCCAATTTTAAATTCAAATTTCAAAACTGTCGGTAACTGAAATGGTATCGAGACTCGAGAGAGGTTTCAATTTTCTCAGCCGTAATATAAGAATGGAAGTATCCAATAAAATCTGTATTCCTCGAATCAATCATAAATAATAGGTAAAGTAAGATGAGATGTAAACAGTTTGTTTGAATTGAATTTCATCGTGTCCATAACCAAAGCACAAACAAAAGTGACATCAATAGTGTAAAATCGATATTTAAAGGTACCTTAGATCTCTGATCAAGAATACGTTGTCAAAATAAAAAAAATGGCCAGTTTGAATTTTTAGTTACTGCACTGATTGCTTTGAAATCGATATCTGAGGGTCACTGAGGTCCCTTATCAAGAAACCGTTGTCAGAATTGAAAAAAGTAGCCGAAATTTTGAATTTTTTAGTTACTGTACCGATTGCTTCCTAAATCGATATCTGATCTCTTTTTAATTCTGACAAGACAAATCTACCTCGCAGTCCTAAATCCATCATGCCGTTTAGGCTACAGGAAGTGCCAAAGAAATAAAAACATACATACTGTATGTACACATGTTTTTATTTCTTCACCATACCCCGGGCGAAAAAAAATAAATAATTGAAAATCGATTCTTAAGGAGAAAACTTCAAAACATGTGCTATTCCTGTGGCACAACGGCCACAGATGGTGCTTCGTATTCAAAGCGTTGTGACGGCGGTAGTTGAAAATACTGCGCTTGTAAGCGTCACTAACTATTTCCGCGGCTGATATAGTACCGTCTAGAAAATCTTGAGTGGAGATAAAGTATGGAAACTACACGTAAAAGCAAAGTATAAAGTATTGTAAAACTTGCAAACTTGAGTGTCGTGTCAGAGTTTGAGGTTTTCAAAGCAACTGAGCTTGTTTATGAAACAAGGTGTCACTATACAGGCTGTAACAAAATCGGTGTGAACCCCGTTAACTGGGGCTTCTACTCATCATACTGAACAACTTTTGTTTTAAAACTTTTCTGAAATCGCAAAAATAAATTTTTACTCTTCTTATAAATCGATCAGATGATCGAGCAATTTTGTGCATTTTTTAAATTTTCTTTATATACACAATTGGTAAACCATTGGCATTATCGCACCTGGTGGTAAGTGACGATGATGCCGAAGATGGAAGCGGGCTTACCAAGATTCCCGAACGTAATAGAAAACTGGCTATCTTATCTTCAAGCCGGAATACATCAATGTTGTTAACACTGGTGTTTGGCGGCAAGACTTAATTAGGATGGTGGTAGCTGGCCAGGCGGGCTTAGAAAATGCCCTACTACTAACCATACTGAGTCTTACAAGTTGACCCCACCGGGAATCGAACCTGCGACCTCCTGGTGTGAATCGAATGGACTAACCATTGCGCCACGGAGGCGGTTAAATTCTGATTCCGGTTAGATTACGAGTTTCAAATGCCGAAGATTTCAATTACACCTATACAGGGTGTACCAAAATTTGTGTAGGACCCATTAACTGGAGGTTCTACTCATCATACTGAACAACTTTCCCAAAGGAAAAAAATTGGACCCTCCATACAAAAATGCACACAATTGGTCGATCAGCTGATCGATTTGTATGAAGAATTATTATTTTTTGCCTTTACAGCAAAGTCGTAAAACACAAGTTGTTTAGTATGATGAGTAGAAGCCCCAGTTAACGGGACCTACACCAAGGGTACCATAAAAAGTAAACCAGGATCTGATGATGGCATCCCAGAGAAATCGAGGGGAACCTTAGTTTCCTGTTTGAAGTCGGTTTTTATTGTTCAAAATAATTACACGATTGCCTACCATAAGGAGTGTATTGTTTTCAGGTCTTATGTATGTATGAATGTTTCTTTATTCCACGATATAGTATGTTTGACCACCTCCATAGCGTAATGGTTAAGTCCATTAGCTTCACATCAGGATGTCGCGGGTTCGATTCCCAGCGATGCCTAACTTTGTATGACTCGGTTTTTTTTACACAATTGGTAAGCCCTTGGCATCATCTCACCTGAAGGTAAGCGACAATGATGACGCAGATGGAAGCGAGCTTACCAAGATTCGGATGTAAGAATTGGTCGGTGAGAGGGCATATTCTAAGCGCGCTTGGCTTCTAAGTTTAAGTCTCGCCGTCAATTATGTTAACAGAATGGATGTGTTCCGGCTTGAAGATAGGATAGCCAGTTCCCCATTGCGTTGGGGAATCTTGGTAAACCCACTTCTTCGTCATCATTTTCACTTACCATCAGGTGAGATAATGCCAAAGGCTTACCAATTGTGGATAAATAATTTATAACAAATAAAACAGACTTCAAACAGGAAACTAAGGTTCCCCTCGATTACTCTGAGATGCCATCATCAGATCCTGGTTTCCTTATCATGGTACCAATCTTGGGATATCTCCTTTGCAACAAAAAAAAATCATCGAAATCGGTTCATAAACAACGTGACATTGAATGTAGGATACAATTTACCCGACTTTCTGAAAGGAGGGGTAATGCTTTTATGCAGTCGTGTTGTTATTAAATTTTTAATTTAAAATTATTCAGTTATACACGTTGCCATTGCATAATGCATTTGGTCGTATATCAATGCTCTGCAGATGGCGGCGCTTCCGGTCACACCGGAAGCAGATCCAATGAATGGTGTTGCCAGATTAAAGTGAGTCCATTAGTGTTGCCAGGATTTATGCACTTGTTTTATGTCGTTGTTGTTTCGCCAGTAACAGATTAATGTAACTGGCTGGTGGCCAGAATTTTTATGATTGTCATTACAGTCCCGCCGGATACATGAGGAGAAGAGGTAGAACAGAGGGTGTGGAAAATAAATTGTAAAACATTATTCACTAAATAGCACTTCTCCTACAAAAGCATAAAAACTTAATTTATTATTCGCAATTGGTAAGCGCTTGGCATCATCTCACCTGATGGTAAGTTGACGATGATGCCGAAGATGGAAGCGACTTACCAAGCTAACTTAATATTGTACTCCATTTTCAATGTTAAGGTGGTAATATTACAGATTTTCGTTATTTTTGACGTCAATTACTCCTAAACGGTAGAAAACCCAAGGCTGAAAAAAAAACATCCTTATTGTTGATGATGTTCCTTAAAGTCAAAAGCTATTAGAAACACGATTGAGCAGTTTTGGCTCGATATAAAAAAATCCCACAGATACGTCTACACTGTTACTTTCAACTCTAGCTGTTATGACTAGTATTTTGAAGTATAAATAAAAAAAAATATACAACAATATTTGTTATGATAATACAAAGTGAGTAATGTTATTATTTTTTTATACTTTCATTGTAGTTTTTGATTGAAACGAAAAACCATTGAAAAAGTTAAAAAGTGTGGTTATTTTCTTTACTATTTACACGTAAAGAAAAGACAGAGACAACTGTTCCAATCAATACCTCGCTTTAAAATCACTAAATTAGTAGTTGTAACTGTGAGGCCAAATTTTGTGCTCCAGATTATCAGATTCTTTGGAAACATTCCATTATCCAATTTGTTCCAGCTACCTACACTGAGAAACCATTTTATGAGCATCATTGGCGTAACGGCTAGGGCTGCTACTCCCTGTCCGGGAGGTTGTGTTTCGAACCTGTCACGTATGAATGTGTTTTTGAATTTCGATTTTTAAGCCGCGTATCGACTGCGCGCGACAAACCATCGAACATTGGCTCGCGCGGCGGGCGCGCAATATGGGGACGGCTCCGCCGCGCGCGGCAGCTCGAACATTGGCGCGCTCGAACGTACCGCGCGGCGAACCAGTTCGTGTCGGTTTTTGGTGGCGCGGCAAAAGAGCGTCAGTGTGTTGTACGTGCGCAATTGTGACGGACCTTTTACTTAGAGACGCGCGGCAAGATGGATAACGAGAATTGTCGGCATTTGATTAGATTATATGGCTTAAAACCTTACTTATGTATGGAATAGTAAATGCTCTGAATATCATAATAAATCTCTAAGAAAGGATGCATGGAATGAAATAAGCGTAGAAATGGGCCTGCCCGTGCCAGATGATACGTCCATGGTTACCGCGCACTAAATGAATGTTTGTTCACGGATCGCCTGCCGCGCGCGGCTGTCGCGCTATATGAAAATGTGAGCTTTAAATTGGCTCGCGCACCAAAACGCAGGTTTGGCGCGGTCGAACATGGCTCGCGCGGCAGCCGCGCGCAGTCGATACGCGGCTTTATATAAGTTTATCCGGCGCAAGAAAACATCGGAAGGAAACCTGTAATCGTCTACAAAGAAATTCAAGAAGGTTGTGTGTGAAGTCGATCACCCCGCACTGGGCCCGCGTGGTCGACAAAGGCCCGATCAACCTAATACAGGGTAAGCTCGAGCTCCTCGGTGTGGACGTGTCTGAGCTGATATGATGACGCTGAGAAACGCAGATATGACCTGGTTTAGTATGTCAATAAGTTTCGCATATAACAAAATTAGCTAGCCAGCACTTAGTAGCCTTCTCAACACTAAAGCTAACAAAAAACTGAATACCTTATTTATACATTAACCAGATATGAGTGCAAAAACAAACTTATAATTATAACCTAACGAATTTAATACGAAATTAAAAACTCGACTTCATATGAACATAACCTCTCTTTTTTGTGAAATCGGGAAAAGTGTATCCTATGTCACCCACGTGCTCAAGACGAATGAATCTAACTGCACCTCGCACTCCGCCGTTTAGGGTACAGGTTTAACCCAAGAAACAGACTTCTGATGTTCCTTTAGAGTGTAAAGCTCGCCCAGTTGCTGAGTTACAAAAGTATTCGGCTTACCAGAACTTAAACTTGTCCGGAGACTTAAATCTACGGGCACGCAAGACAAAAAGAAGGCATTCAACAAAGCCGCCATGTCCTACAAAAAGATGCTGCACAGGGCACGTTTCGACCGTGTTAGCCGCATCGGATCAAAACTTGTTTCGTACCCGTCTGGGAATAAGGCGTTTTGATCCTTGGCTAAATCGGTCGAGGCGAACTTTTGCGGCTCGTGTTTGCCTCCACTGCTGAAACCCGATGGAACACTGGCTCACACGGCAGCTGACAAGGCAAACCTTTTTGCTTCCGTGTTTGTTCATAAATAACGTCTAGATACAGCGAAGACCACAGTTACCTCCTTGCGGTTATACTATGCCTCCTATTCGTATCCGACATAATTAAGGAGGTACTCAAAACACTTCGTAATATAGACGTGAATAATGCCAGTGGACCTGACGGTATACCAGCTGTAATGCTAAAGAACTGCGCTCCTGAGTTGTCTCCTATTCTGACACGTCGGTACCGCCTCTCTCTTAAAACAGGTATAGTCCCAATATCCTGGAAGCTCGTCAACGTGCAGCCTGTGCCCAAAAAAGGCAGTCGTGCAGACCCGGCAAATTACCGCCCCATAGAAATCACCTCCGTAATCTGTAAGATTATGAAGCGTGTATTGAACACCCGCATTCTAGCATACGAAAAGACAATAACCTTAATGATCGACAATAAGGTTTTCGTCAAGGTCAGTACACTGCAGATCTTCTAGTGTATGATAAGCATATATGGGATGAGGCCATCGAGAAAACACGGTGAAGCTTTCGCCGTGTCTCTTGATATCTCGAAGGCTTTTGACCGAGTCTGGCACGCTAGCCTTATTGACAAGCTCCCTTCATACGGCCTGCCTGTGGGCTTGTGTAACTGGGAATCAGATTTTCTGAGGGAATGGTCTATTCGAGTACTCATTGATGGCTGCTCCTATGATCTATTGGCAATTGATACCGTGGTACCTCAGGGGTCTGACATAACTTATTAATTAGCATATCCTGACATAGTTCCCGAGGGATCTGGGGAAAAATAATTTCCACGCTCGCGCACAGAATAGCCCAATATAGTTCCTGAAGGAACCGGAGAAAACCCATGTCCAAGATGGAAGCCTGTGGTCCTTTCAACAAAAGACTAAATGTATGATTGTATGTATTAATTCTTTATTGCACACAAGGAATAATCACAAAATGGTTTGATCAGACTTATGTAAAAAATAATTAAGTAATCGAATGCGAAAGACTTGTAATACAAGTCGAAGATAATACGTTTACAATCAAGTTATCATCAATCAAAAATTAACCTTGCAGGGAAAACACTTAGATCCAGACAGTCTTTTTTTTAATTCTCAATTGGTAAGCCCTTGGCCACAGTATATATATTAGTACTAACGTACCTTGGCATCATCTCACCTGATGGTAAGTGACGATGATGCCGAAGATGGAAGCGGGCTTATCCAAGATTCCTCAACGCAATGGGGATCTGGCTATCTTATCTTCAAGCCGGAACCCATCATTGTTGTTAACACTGATGTTTGGCGGCAAGATTTAGATAAGATGGTGCTAGCTAGCCAGGCGGGCTTAGAAAATACTCTAATACCAACCAAACCAAGTCTTACAAGTTGACCTCGCCGGGAATCGAACCCGCAACCTCCTGGTGTGAAGCGAATGGACTAACCATTACACCACGGAGGCGGTTAAAGTCATAATAAGAACGATGTCGACGCGGAGGAAGCCGCTGGCGAAAGCTAGCTTAATTCTAATTCACATTTTATACGTACTTCTAACTTCAGCTGACAGTTTCTCAACGAAATCGCTTTAAGGAAGCGTATTAAATTGCCTTTACTAATGGCATTTTTAATGGTGTAAAAGATAGAAGCCTGTGGGCCTTTCAACAAATGACTAACTTTAACTAAGTAATCGAATGCGAAAGCTATTACAAGTCGAAAATAACACGTTGCTAATCAAGTTGTCATCAATCAAAAATTGTCCTTGCAGGGGAAAAACTTATATCCGGACCAAATCTAGTTAGTGATCAGGAGTCGATTACGTAGCCCATGGTATAAGTTACAAACTTAAGCGAGTAATTGAATAATTCCTTCAATCCCTTGAAACGCTAAGGCCCTTAATTTATTAGCTAATATCCTTTAAATGAGGGCTTATGTTAATGACACCGATCATCTTTCTCTAAAAAAAAACTATGGTCAGTTAAAAAAAATGGACTTTTCATATCAAAAACAAAAATAAGCCAAGTTCTATAAATTTTGTATTGTATTTTTTCCTGGCAAATAAATAAATAAATAAATAAGTTAGAAATGAAAACATATTTTTTTGCTAATTGAACATAGGTTTCTTTGGGAAATTTGTTTATAATTACTCATTTAATTTATGATAGCCTTGTGAAACTTTAGAACACATGAACAAATTGTTGTTGTAAACAAATGATGTCTTATAGTAAAATATATAAATAAATAAATAAATAAATAAAAATAAATAAATAATATCTGTTGTCTAAATGTTTGCATAATTGTCTGTCAAGATGAAAATTTAAAACTAAGCTAATGTCTTGGTCATCCAATACTATGTAATCCGATCCAACCTGGTAGGACCCATCCTACACTACGTCATCCGGCCCTATCTGGTAGATCCTGTCCAACACTATGGTGGGCCCGACCTGGTGGGGCTCATCCATTACTACGTGATCCGGCCCGAACTATTGGGGGCCGTCCAATACTATACGTAATCCGGCCCGGTTGTAAACTTAAAATTAGTCAGTAAAACAGTTTAAAAATTTTGTCAAAAGAACTCTTTGCAAAAAACGTTATTAAAAAACATCCGAATATTTAAATTATAAAAATGTACAGTTGGACAGTGTTTCTTCTATCAACGCTACTGTATAAAAGTATTAAAATGTAAGACCAATGTAATATAAGAATTGACGTGGAAGCGACTAGACATGACAAGTCTCGTATATCTTTTAATTAATATTTTTATATTAGCATTGACATGAGTAGTGCATGCTCACTTAAATGTTCGTGTGAATAGTGGCGCATCGGGAACCGGGTCTTTTCTATCCCTCTAATATAGTCGAGGGGAGCAATGGCTGACTCTCGCGTTATACTCGTGAACAGGTGCTTTCCGTATGAACTGGCCTACTCTTGTCAAAGGCAATAACGACAGTAATTTATTTTTTTTAATTTTTTATTTTTAAGTATTACTTCTCGTGTCATATTGTTTCATGTCCAAATTACATTATTTGTTTTATATCAATGATTTTATTTACATTATTAACTGAAACTTGTTTGTTTAGATTTTTTTCACAATCTGCCATTATGCAATGTAATTACTACTTATGAACATAAAAAAAATACACCTGATTTGAATTTTTTTTTTCATTAAAAATTTGAGTGCGTTTGGCTGCATATTACCTGATGGTAAGCACTGATGAAATCTTGACCTCATGAGGACCGTCCAACACTGCGTCATCCGGCCCATGGTACAACTTGCTAGAGCTTAACCCTTCCACCACACACCACACGAGGGATGAGCAGGCAAAAGGAAATGGAAGTTATGTTACCGTGGAACTTGGCCTACAATTCGGTCGCAAATAGCCCGGCCGTGCCGAAATGGGTACGTGTCCGCCCTATTAGAGTTTGTCCATGACTACCTTACTATAGATAGGCGTATTTATAGGTTTAGCTTCCGTATTGTAGGGGTTCTGAATATTGTTTTAATGGTACAAGGCTTTTATACATAAAGTTAAACAAGTTTACCTTAGCAATCTACTCGTATATGTTAAAATAAAGAAAACCAGCCAAGTGCGAGTCGGACACGTAGGGTCCCAATAGTAATTGTACGAGAAAAAAAATCACGTTCCTTGTGTGGGACCCGCATTTAGTGTAAATATTAGTTTTTTAGTATTATTTTTAATTTTATTTCTTTATTTGTTTTTGTTGTGAAAGTTTCAACTGTCTACCTATTACGGTTCATGAAATACAGCCCGCTGACAGACAGAGGGACGGACATCGGAGGCTTGGTAAGAGGGTCCCGTTGGCATGCTTTAGGTACGGACCTCTAAAAAAGTGTAGTATTCAAAAAGCGTAGAGCGTCGGTGACGTAACGGCTAAGGCTGCCGCCTCCTGTCCGGGAGGTCGTGGTTCGAATCCTGCCACGTACCAATGTGATTTCACATTTAGATTTCATATGTACGTTTATCCGACGCTCTTCCGGTAAAGGAAAACATCGTGAGGAAACCTGCACACGCCTGCGAAGAAATTCGAAGGATGTGTGTAAAGTCAACCAACCCGCACTGGACCCACGTGGTCGACTAAGGCCCGATCGCCCTGATTCAGGATAGGCTCGAGCCCCACGGTAAGGACGTGTATGAGCTGATATGATGATACAAAAGATCAGGCAAGTCATTTAAGCAAGCCTTTATTAAAGAAAAAGTTGCGTACGGCGGAAGCTCCATGTGCGTGCGCCACCGAGTCCGATTCCTCCCGAAAGCCACACAAAGTTGGGGCTAATAGAGAATGGTTTTTTGATCGCCAAAATATATGTAGAAGAAACTCTAACAGAGAATGATGGTCCATTTATGGCAAGCATTAGTGAGAAAATAATTTTTATCCACCACAATCATCATCATATCAGCTCATACACGTCTCCACCGAGGGGCTCGAACCTACCCTAAATTAGAGCGATCGGGCCTTAGTCAACCACGCGGTCCCAGTGCGGGTTGGACGATTTCATACACAACCTTTGAGTTTCTTATTAGGTGCGTGAAGGTTTCCTCCCGATGTTGTCCTTCACCGTAAGATTGTCGGAAAAACTTACTCATATACATGAAATCGAAATTCAAAAACACATTGGTACATCGCAGGATGCGAACCACGACCTCCCGGACAGGAGGTAACGACCCTAGCCATAACTAGTATCTCATCTGCTAGCTGTTACGCCACCGATACTCCACAATACCCGTCCGCATACCGCTAGAATAGTTATTGACTACCTTTAAGAAGTCGATTTCAGACGCATGAAGTGGCTAGCATGCAGACCCAATCTTAACCCTGTCTAGCATGATTTGGACGAGGTCTTAAGATGCGTAAAGAACCCTTTTGAAGAGATCCCATCAAGATGTTTGAGCTGAAAAATGAATATGAGAATATTCCCAAGCATTAGCTTAGAAACCTAGTGCACTGCTTGCTGAACCGCATAAAATTTGCCTTGACAGCTGCTGCTGCAGCTCGCAGAAGTAATACAGTACACTTATCTGTGTGAAAATGATACTTCTGGAAAAAAATACTCGAAAATACACACTTGTTTGTCGTATTATACTGTGCAAAAACGGTCGGTGGCTCAACCGGTAACGAACCGGTAACGACTCGGTCCTCCTAACCAGAAGTGCCGGGTTTAAATCCGGACGGCCAATGTACCAATGAGTTTTTCGAAACTTACGTACATATTCTCCCCGAATGCTTTAACGGTGAAAGAAAACATCGTGAGGAAACCTGCAAGAAACTCGAAGGTTGTGTGTGAAGTCGACCAACCCGCACTGGACCCGCGTGGTCGACTAAGGCCCGATCCTAATTCGACCTAATTCCCGACCCTAATTCAGGGTAGGCTCGAGCCCCTCGGTGGGGACGTTTATGATTTGATATGATGACTGTGCGATGAAATTGAAACGTTTTTAATTCTCGAACCCCTTGTACGGTAAGTATGTAGGTACATAGGAAGAGGAAGTATTGTTATCGCGAAAAAAAGTCGTGAAAATATGATCATTAACACATACCGAAAAAACGAATATCTCAATTCCGACCGTGTGTGCGTCCGTTCGTCACGCTTGGCTCTGGAGGCTTTATTCGGATTGGGACTAAATTTGGAACTTAAAAGTTTAATTGAGTAGGCGTTATTTGAGTTTGCGTGTACCATCCTCGACTGCACCATCAATTCCCATCAGGTGAGTTGCAGTCAGACGCACTTAAATTAAAAAAAAATGCATTGAGGGATTATCAAAACTTTCTTAGTACCGTCAAATCGAAGAGTAGCAATCATACAACAAAATCAGTTTTTTTTTCTCAAAAGCGGCTCTAACGATTATGATAAAGCTTTGCATGTCAGAGATGCTTATGTTTATCAAAGAAGAAAGAATTTAACAAAGAACTCATTGGTTTGGGAAAGATCGTGTTTGTAAGGTCCTCCTACAAATGAAATTGGAACTTGCCATTATCTGACAAATGGTTTGAGCTATTGAATTGTACTTACTACGAATAAGTATATATTTGGTCTCGCAGTATGAATTCATTAATATTCTTCTTTTTCTTCTTTCTCCTGGCCACTGTCTCAACTTATTTGGGGCGGCCCCTTCTGGTACTTCTGCGCCACAACGCACGGTCGTGGGTTGTCTTCTCATTTGTTATGTTATTCATGAATTCATCAAAATTATATCTTTTTTTAAATTCAATTTTTTACGAAAAAAAATATTAAAAAAATATATCGAGTAAGTTTAGTGCGGGCTGCCGTACAATTTATTGTTTTGTGCCTTTTTAATAAGTAATTAAAGTACTAAATATGTAACTTGTATTATTTTTTTCTACTCCAATTTGGTAATTTGCTTAATACATAACCTCAAATCATATCACAAAAGTATTCATCCCTACATGTCGTTTTACAATGATCATTTCAAAACGAGACAACTGTAGGTAATACAATGAAACTTTTAAAATATTTTATGGCTTTGGCTTCAAAAATAGGTGTTCATTCCTACAAGTCGTTTTACAATGATCATTTCAAAACGAGACAACTGTACTACAATGAATCTTTCGCTAATGGCTTTGACTTCAAAAATCCAATACATGATGACAAAATTTTAATGTATTTTTAAACGACTTAAAAAAGGAGGAGGTTTCTCAATTCATGCTACAATACAATACAATATATATAATATATTTCAAAAGAAAATGCTCAAAAGTATGAAATAATATTTTTATACATATAAATACACGAAATTAACCAAAAATAGTGAAATCAAAGGTAGGTACGAATCAAATTAGGGGACTACAATTTGTACCGATTTTGATGATTCTTTTTTTGTTGGAAAGGATATATATATATATAAATCCTTTCCAACAAAAAAAGGTAAAAATAGGTTTTTAGTTTTTAAACTTTTATTTTTATCTTAGCTTTGCTTCGTGGGACAAACTAGCACTCATGTTAGAATGACTCTCATTACTTGGCAGTGGCATGAATAAATATTGTTTTAGTTCTAATAAAAAAAGAGTTTTTTTCTCAGATTCATCTTATTCACGTTTTCGGAGATATTTAGATTTTTATAACCGACTTTTTACTTTTGCTCGCCAGTGTATTACCAATTTGCCCTTCTTAATGCGGGATATCAATTAACTGTAATTACCGTGGCTTTAAATTAACTGTAATTAGATTAGACTTTTACACCTAAATGTTTACAGTTAGCAAATGAATCACTAACTTGATTTTATATGTGCAGATACCAAAGAATTTATATACACGAAGTATTATAGGAAAAAATGACAGCTACCGCTATTTTGTTAGAACTCGTTCTACAAAATATAAAATTACTAGATATCCCGGCGAACTTCGTACCACCTTACACTACACTACTCTACCCTACCCTACACTTCACTACCCTACCCTATACTACCCTACTCTACACTACACTGCACTACACTACACTACTCTACATCCCCTACCGTACATAACAACCTTCTCCTGATAAAACAGGATTAGTGAAATCGGTTCAGCCGTTCACGCTTGATGCGATGACCAGAAGAAGTAGGTGTTAATTTTTTATACATACAGGTTGTAACAAAATTGGTGTAGGACCCGTTAACTGGAGATTCTACTCATCATACTGAACAACTTTCCCCAAGGAACCCAAAGTCAATTTCCAAAAAAATCTTTGGACCCTCCTTACAAAAATGCACAAAATTGGTCGATCAGCTGATCGATTTGTATGAAGAGCTAAATTTTTTTTTTGCGATTTCAGCAAAGTCGTAGAACAAAAGTTGTTCAGTATGATGAGTAGAAGCCCCAGTTAACGGGACCTACACCAATTTTGTTACACCCTGTATAGATTTGCAAACTGCAACTTTAAATGTCAACATACAGTTTTTGTCACTGATTTTTTATTGGACCCGTAATCTACTAGGTGAGAGCCATAAATATACAGGGTGTAAAAAGACGACTCCCGGAAACTTAAACTAGGGTTTCTACTCATCATACTGAACAACTTTCTCCAAGGAACCTATACTGAATTCTCGAAAACATTTTTCGACTTTTCATACAAATCAGCTATCTAATCCTTCCCCTTATATACAGGGTGTTAATCTAAAAGTGCGTCGTATTCACAGATATAATAGTAAATCGTGTTACCATCAAATGTTGACTATACATAATTTCAGGTTATTTAAAAAACGAAAAAAGAAACAACAAGAATGTTTTAGAGTGTGAATGGGAATAAACCATTTTCATTCGCGCTCGATTTCGGACGGAATGGGAATACACCTAAAGCAACCGAGGTCACCGAGGTCGGGTGTCTACGAGTATTGGCAAGTGTAGCAGCTGCTTGGCGGGCTTAGGACCGACAAATAACCAATTTCTTTATTAGTTACCTAGTTCTGAACAAAAACAACAAAAACGCTAGAAATAAACGTGGTTATTACGTACTTACTAAGAAACGATTGAGGCATTAGGCGATAGTCTCTCTCTGAGATTTTGAGTCGCACACGCAGCAAGCATTACTCGTTGGGTTGGTCCTCCACAGCTTGCCCTAAGCTGTTACCACACATAAGTCCACATTGGAATAATTGTAAAGTCGCACCATTTCACATTGGAATAATTGTCCATCTTGACACGAAACGTTGGTGCAGCGAGCGGGAGATAATTAAAAGATGTATGGGTCTTCGCTAGACAAAGGTCGCGGGTGCACTGACTGATAGATATGATAACTTGCGAATGCGCCGCGGCTCATCAAAGAATGTCAAAGAGCGCCGCCCCGCTGCCGGAACCTTTGTGTCCTTTGACCCGCCGCGCCGGCCGCGGCCGGCGTAGCCGCATAGCATCGCATAGTGATGTGCATGATATTTCGATAATAAGAGTTGTGTGCATATGGTGTCGGTAAAAAAAATTAAAAGATATTTTTTGGTAAAAATGTTAGGTCGTTATTTTATAATTTTATTGGATTCAGAATCAGCAGTATACCTACTTCCGAGAATTTGACGCACTTTTAGATTAACACCCTGTATAGCATATATCTGATCTAATCTGCCATTTTTGTATGGGAAGTGTAAAATTTTTTTTGACATTTCAGTATGGGTTCCTTGGCGAAATTTGTTCAGTTTGATGAGTAGAAACCCTTGTTTAAAATTCCGGGAGTGGTCTTTTTACACCCTGTATATCAACAGATATACGTAGTTCATCACATCAGCTCATATATACTTCCCCACCGAGGGGCTCGAGCCTACCCTGAATTAGGGCGATCGGGCCTTAGTCGACTACTCGAGCCCAGTGCGTGTTGGTCAACTTCACACACAACCTTCGAGTTTCTTCGCAGATGTGTGCAGGTTTCCTCACGATGTTTTCCTTCACCGGATAAACGTACATAGGAGATCGAAATTTTAAAACACATTGGTACGTGGCAGGACTCGAACCACGACTTCCCGGATAGGAGGTACGCTCTCGTAGTTATAATTATATTAAACGTAGTTATAATTGGGGATTTCTATAAAAAAACATTTTCCGCAAACTGTTGTTTGTTCGAAAACTACTTTTACGTTTGTTTGCGGACTAGCAGCGGTCCTCAATATTGTAGCCGTGATAGTATTCTCAGAGGCAAACAAGTGCACCTATTTTAAACTCTCGTGTTTGTTCCAATGTAAGTTGACCAGAGCTGGACTTATGCAGCAATTTAATGTAAGGTTCGTTTGCTGAATTATTTATGTGCAGCTTTGGGCTTGTGCACAAATCACGCGAGGATTTTTCGGCTACTTTTTAACGCCCTCCCCTCCCATTGTGATATTTGGCGAGGTTCTTGGCCAATAAAACATTATATAATAAACATTAATGTGGAGTAAGTGTTGATTTGATATTGTAGCAACAATAATTTAAAATGGGTGAAATTACCAGATTACAGCTTGCTACACAATACGTAGAATTTAGGGAGAATAGGGCCTAAAGGAACATTAATGAAAACGAACTATTAAGAGGGTAAAAAAGAGACATAATAGGAGGAAAAAATAAAGTGGAAACATACAAAAATCGGCTATAAAAAGGTGTTGTCCGTCGTAGTTATAAATATAATACAGTAAGAAATCAAAAATTTACATAATTTTAAATTTTTGAGATAAGGTTAAAAAATTTAGAAGTGACCCCGATGAATCAACGTACGTCGTTCTAGCTCGGAATCAATATTGGCTCTGTGCACGAGTTCAGCGCCACCTAGCGCCCGCAACTTTGTTGGCTTTTATATCTTTAAAGAAAAACATAATTTCTCCGGGGCAACCTAAACACTTTAAATCGGTAAGGTTATAAAAATTGCCTCGGAGCACTCTAAACAATACTAAATTAAATTTGTTATTTTTAAGAGTGACACAACTTTTAATTTTTAAAGACTGTTCGCCTCTCAAACTAGTAAGACGGAAAACAAAGAGTTTTCATTTTGTCACGAAAAAGTTTTCGTTACAATATTACCAATATGTGTAATATAGTAAAATATATTGCCTTGAGAAGCGTGGAAATTTATTTGTTTGAAACACGTTGTTCCATCCCTGTCTTTTACAGTTCCAAAGACCAAGTTGCAATTTGTTTGTTTGCTACGACACTGTTTGCGTGATTGTATTACTACGTTTTACTTATCTATTTACCTAACTAAATGTTTGTCTATGTTCTCACAATGGACGTTAAATAAAAAAGCGACTGCCCCGAAGCTTTCATGGCTTCGAAATGAGGTAAGTGGGCGTTGACTCATACTATTATAGTAACATCTAGTAGGATCTTCTACACTACACTGTTGATTTATGTATTGCCTTCAAGTAGCAGTTTGGTCCTTTTGGCGTGGAACGTCTTTTATTTGGCTTTTCGATACCAAATCGATTTTACAAATTTTGAGTTTTTACTTTCGAGCGACGAAGGAATGACGTAGATAGCAAATAAACCGGCCAAGTGAGAGTCAGAACCGCACGCATAGGGCGCTAGTTTCTTCACTTTTAAAAAAAAAATACGTTTTTTGTATGGAGACTCACTCTTTCTAATTTTTAGTATTTGTTGTTATAGCGGCAACAGAAATACATCAGATGTGAAATTTCAACTTTCTAGCTATCACGGTTCATGAAATACGGCCTGGTTGCAGACGGACAGACGGACGGACAGCAAAGTTTTAGTAATAGGGTCCCGTTTTTACCCTTTGGGTACGGAACGCTAAAAATGAAGTTGAGATTTAGATGGAGATGGATTATCTTACACTTATAGCAAAGTATACATATTAGTACTGACATCATCATATCAGCTCATATACGTCCCCACCTAGGGGCTAGTACTGACATACAGTATGGTAATTTTTGAAGTGAAAACTTCTTTAGCGGCGCTGAGCACTTTTTGTTGGATGGGTAAAAACTTCCAAACTCGCGTCAGGGTCACGTGATGCTGATCGAAAAAGCGTAAGATCGAGGGGAAGGGAGAGGAACAAGTATCTCCCACTCTTTCTACCGTGCCTGAGTGTGCTGCTCCGCTTAGGCAGCACAGGGCCACAGTATATATATTAGTACTAAACAGGGCGCTTTTCTCAATTTTCCATCTGCCGGTTAGTAGCAAAACTACTCGCCTAGCGACCTAACATCGACATATTGATGTCACTACGTAGTTCAGCTATTTCACACTAGATGTCAATAAGTGTAGAAAGTAATGGGACGTACTCAGAACTATGAGCTTTAAAAAGTTTGTGTAATAGATAAATAAAATGAGGGTTAACATTTTTACTGTTTTGTATGTGTACTGAAGTACTTAAAATTTCTAGCACAAAATAATAGACAAATTATTATTACGAACATAATTTTATTTACAAAATTCAATTACCTGCGAAAATAACAGTTTTAGTTAGTTGTTGTCGGTTCGTTGCCCTATCGTTTTGAATGGTTGCGAAATGCTTAAAACGAATATCTATATATTTTTCTGATAAAGATTTAATCAGCAGTATAATATGATTTACAGTCGGTGATTGGTCAAAGCTGTAATTTAAAAAATAAAATGAAATACATACTTATTCTCCTAAAATAATTGAAACTCGGTTATACAAACAATACCGAAACCAACCGACAAATCCAGTTTTAAAGTAGGTAAAGTGCCCATCTTTAATTTTTTATGGCCTTTTTTTGTCACTATGAAGTCTGCATCATTAAAATGGCAAGAACAAAATCTTTGTATATTTTGTCGGAGTCCAATCCGGTCTATTCACTTTTGTGATCCATTGTTGTTTTAAATTATCATCGGATGGAAATCTAAAACAAACAAAAAGAAATAAAATTAACTAGGTGGTAAATTATCTTAATATGAATAAAATGATTATTTAACATTCGAAGTTCTTTCAATTCATGAACAGTCACGGAGAATAGTACGAGTATGTATACAACTCAGATCTTTGTTACTTGAAAATATTTGCTATGAAAATGTTATTTCATTACTGACCATAGCCGTGTGTTATTCGGTAAAATTATTTGAATCTAATTACGGCCCTGGATATTTGGTACGTTGAAAATAGTTGTTCTTGTTGACGATAGATGGCGGCCTGTTTACAATATAATTATAAAAATCACTAAAGTACTGTTTTGGCGACTAAAAAGTATTCAGGTTTAATTGTATACTTTAATTTTCAGTATCCACGTATGATTATAACTATATACCAATGCGGAACTTTACGTACTCGTATTTTTTATTCACAAAAGTTACGCCACCTAGTGTCGAGAAGTATAATTTATACTTGAAAGCCGAGAATTTTCTAGAACTATTTTAATAATTACGTATAAAATTACTTACAAATTAAATGTGATACCATTCATAGCATCAGAACGTCTGTCTGAATAACTTCGACACGATAAAACACAAATTATGAATAATAACATGTAAATTGTCATATTTGTGTACGATAGCGCAATAAATAAACATTGTATTCTACCTCATAAATGATAGTATTTTTGTACTTATAATTAAACACAACGTTAATACTAAAGTTTTCACTTCTGCCGGCACTCCCGGAGTGCTACCGGTGTGTTTTTTTTTAATTTTTTTTTCAAAAGGACAAGCTTGTTGTTGGCTGTTGGGGCCTTTACAACTTCACCGGGCAGGGGAGGCGAGTAAGGAAGGCACTCAACCTAGTGCAAAGCAAAAAGATGCAACTGCCTAAGGGCGCCCAGGTGGGCACGGACCTCGGCTTAGGTCGTTGCTTAGACGTGGGAGGATCGGAGAGAGACATACAGTATGGACACTCCCTGCCGCTTTTAAGATTCCGACCTCACCCCCTCTTCGCCAAGGTTGATATAGATTGGTACAAATTTGGTTCTCGAACATATAGAATTTGGCCGTGATTTCATTTCTTTCGTCATTTGTTTTTAGAAATGTCATGTCATTTCTCGCCCGTTGTATAAATTGTCAGGGGTGTGGTAATAGTCTAAAAATTAAAAATGTATGTGTAGGTAATAGTTATGCAAGCGTATGTACCTCCTAGGTGATGGCTACCCAAAACCGGAGGACTACAAGCACCTTCCAATCAGCGGAATTGCTGCATTGATGCAGCACATCTTCGAGTAGGTTGGGGTGCAAAGGTTATAGGGGTAGACACAAAAGATCCCATTGGGTCGAAGTGTCGCTGCAACTGCAGCCCCCACTTACAAAAAAAATTCAAAATTCAAAATTATTTATTTGGAACTTAATCTAAGTGTACAAACTTAATGTGTACGATAGCAACTGCATTAGTCGAGGACTGTGTCGCAGTTACTAACGCCCACCTCCGGAAGAAAGAATAATATGACGTTCCTTAACGAGTAAAATGTAAAACAAAAAGACAATTTATACAAAGATAAGAGATAAGATAAGAATAGTTATGCACTTGTATGCCTGAATGTTTGTGCGTCCATCCGGTCCTCTAGCGCCTAATCTACTGGGTGAATTAGGGTAAAATTTGGGTAACAGCAATATAATTTTATATTTTAGGTCGTTTTATTAAAAAAAATCGGGCGAGACCTACAGTAGGTACTCGCATATGATGTGTAACATGTGACAAAATACTTTAGGTTAGTTAGATTTGATGACGATATTGTACCTGGGTGGCGGATCTGACAGTAACGAAAAAAACCGACCAAGTGCGAGTCGGACTCTCGTAAAGTAGAATTCCGCGCTTTCGCGACTTCCTGTTACACATTTCCGCCCCATTTCACGAAATCACTCCCACAAATTGCAGGAAAGCGAGAGCTAAGATGTTACACATCAAAAAGAACAGTATAGTATGTACTCAATGAATTAGACTTACTCGGATGGCAGACTTATACCAATTTTTTTGACAACAATGAACTATTATTTCCGGATTTTGTTTTTATTTCTATTGGGAGTAATTATATAAATACTGCTAAACTTAGATTAAAAAAAGTCAAAGATGACCTAATTTTTAATAACTTTAAGTCACAGAGTAACAAGGTAGTACTTCCGGGATTTTTGTATTTCCCTAACTGTTAACTGTCCCTAACCAATGTCAAACTTAATTTTATTATATTAATGATTAAAAACTATCAAAGATGACCTAATTATTAGTAAGTTTATAATCAGAGACTTACAAGGGGAGGCTTTATAGTCTACTGGCTTTTTCCCGCGGCTTCGCCCGCGTGGACATAGTTTTTATGACTCTCTTTAAGGGTGATTAGTAAATTATGTCGTTTCCCACCTACTCAACCATCTCTGTGCAAAAAATCAGAACAATCGAGTATTTTTTAGTTCCCTCAGGAACTGCATCAGATTATGCTATTTTCCCGGGATAAAAAGTAGCCTATGTCCTTCCCCATGACACAGGCTACTTGCATGCCAAATTTCATAAAGATTGGTCAAGGCGTTGAAGCGTGAAAAGGTAACAAACAAACACATGTTTTCTCTATTCAATACCTACTAAATGCAAGCATTTTAATATTTCGTGGGTAAGCGTAAGTAGGGTACCCAAGATGTATGTAATTTTGCCATTCTTTTTTCTTCTATCTTTATTTTTTAGGGTAGTCACCTCTATTTTCAGAACTTTTTTATTTTTTGGAACTTAGTTTCTTATCGCACGTTACACCCCTGCCTGTATACTGGGCTAATGAAAGCTAGGGCGAAAAAAGTGTCCGTCATTTACACCCGTTTTTTGCTTTCGCCTTTTTTTTTACCTGACTACGGAAAAAGAGGGGTTAGTTGACGATGCCGTCATCCGGTACCGTCGGAAGACTAAGGTTAAGCTTCTTTCGTTATCAAAACACTCTGCAACTGTTACTAAGAAAACCCATACTGAATTGAAAAAAACTGGACACTTGACCGATCCTTGAATTAATTCACTGAAAAATATTTTTGAACTGGTAAAATCAAAATTCTTTATGTGCACGTATTTTGTTACGGTTAACAGTCAAACCGATCCAGATAATGGCCGCGCTTATGATTACGGAACCATAGTAATTGGCGCGACCACGCAAGTCGACCTACAACCGCAAGCCACGTTCAGCCGTTTGTGTCGGTTGTTATTATTAGGTAGCACTCTTATAAGATATGTGATTCTTTTCTGAGTATTCTTACTGCAAGCTGCTATGCTTTACTTGTTATAAAAGATATATACTTATTTATTTTATTTTGATTGGAAGACTAACATTACAGTGTAAAAAATACTTAAATAATTTTGAACAAAAAAAACCCGACTTCAAACAGGAAACTAAAGTTCCCCTCGATTTCATCATCAGAACCTGGTGTCCTTATCATGGTACCACCCTTGGGATATCTCCTTTCCAACAAAAAATAATTAACAAAATTGGTTCTTAAACGACGGAGTTATCCGCGAACACACATAATTCACGGTTGAATTGAGAAACCTCCTCCTATTTTGAAGTCGGTTAAAATCATACAACTACTTATAAATCTTTAATAATATAAACATAATACAAGTATGAAAACAGCAAATTGGAAAGATTATAGAACATACAGCAACACACAAAACTAGAAGTGACAAAAGAGATTCAACAAAGAGAAAAAAAGGTAAGTAGTTAAAATTAATAGAGATAGATAATAAAATTAAAATACAGCACTTTGTTGGACGGTGGGATCTCCTCGAAGAACAGCCGACTAAGCATTCGTCTTTACGCCGCCACGCTTTTACAAAATAGAAAATATCAATAAACATTCACTCCTCCGGAAACCAGCCTCCGCTCTTTTGTATGACGAACAGATAGTGTTCTCCAATATCGATGAATGGACGATTTGTCTCTTCTCATAAAAGTTGTCGACGACAATAGAGATGACGACAGCATCAGAAGTAAATTATGAACTCTTGATATATGACATTACTTTTTTCCTCATAATGCAATACAGTAAAATTTATTTTTGTACAAAAATACTACATACATAGCATAAATACTGACTGCACAGCAAATTTTCCGCTGCGTGTACGTACATATAAATGGCCGTCATAAAAAACTGTAGGTTGGGTTCGGCCAGGTGTTCTTTTTCAGTCACAGCGCGCGAGCCGAGCGAGCGGAGCGAGCGTGCCGCGGCAGCGGCCGGCGAAGCGCCAGAAGGGACATCGCTCATGTATACAAATTCTGTCACAAAAAAAATTTTTGGTTAGGTTAGGTAAGGTAAGGTTAGGAAAGGTTAGGTTGCGATCCGACTCAAGTACGTTGCGCCACCTCCAGAAGCTAAAAATGTGCCTATTGGGCAAAAAAGGAAGCGTGGACGCCCCGCAAAAGCAAGACCCGCTTTAATAATTCAATAAATTACAATTTTGTATCTAATTTTATATATTTTTTGCTGATCTCATTATGTGGTAATTAATAAATAATAAGACGACTGTGACTAATAAAATGCTGTTTTATTTAGAAAAACTGCAGTAAATAATATAAAAATAGAAGCTATATTTAAAAGAAAAAGAGTTAACAGGTATAATGTGCATTAAGATTATTAGCTGTGCATTGATGAAAAAGCTTTTGCTTTAGGAAAAATTGCTGTACGCTGCGAAAATAAATTGTAGTGTGTTTAGTGATATTTTGAGTTGAATATTATGCTGTGCAATCAGTAATTTTGATGAGAATTTGGAATCTTATTGCATAGAAAAAGGTTATTTTTTGATTTCGTTTAAATACTACCTCTACTTAAACTTCGGAAAGCCTTACTCGTTTTGTTTTCCATCAAGTCTTCGATTTTTAATTCACCAAAATCACAAAATGAGTACATAAATGACACTGCAAAACTATGATGTCACGCCTAGGTATTTCAAACATTTTTAGAACAAAATGTCGTTTTTGACAGATGATTAAAAGTAAATCAGATGACTATCATTCGACATCCCTATTGTAATTAGTCCAACAGTTTTCAGTAAATTAAAAAAAGGAAAAAAAGCTTCACAGTGTTCCCTTTTGGGGGAATTTTTAAGGGTTTCGGTCCCATCGAGTTATGCAAGCGTGTTTGTCACGGAAACCAGCTTGGAATACCAAATCTGTGCCGTCGGGGAGCTGTCGAAAAAACGTGGCTGTACAGCACACTTTGAATTCGTTATGACGCCGTTGAGCTACTCGTAAAATGTAAATATCTGTAAGTACATTCAAGTACCTACTAGTGGAATGAAAATCGTAACTAAGGTTTCTTCTTTAGTTATAAATTTTCAATTAAACTGTTTTTTTACAAGCTTTTTTTTAACTTGCCATATATGTATAATTTTTCGTGTGGAATCTTGCAAGTTAAATTTGACCTACTAGCCGGTTTCCGATTGAGCTGAAATTTTGCATGCATATGTATATCGCGTGACAATGCAATATTAAAAGCTTGTCCCTGAAAGTTTTTGGATTTTTCATTTTTTTTAAATTTAAATATACAGATACGAGAACGTGACGATGATGCCGAAGATGGAAGCGGGCTTACCAAGATTTCCCAACACAATGGAGAACTGGCTATCTTATCTTCAAGCCGGAACACATCAATGCTGTTAACATTGGTGTTTGGCGGCAAGACTTAGATAAGATGGTGGTAGCTAGCTAGGCGGGCTATGAAAATGCCCTGCCACCAATCAAAGCGAGTCTTACAAAGTTGACCTCGCCGGGAATCGAACCCGCGACCTCCTGGTGTGAAGCAAATGGACTAACCATTACGTCACCGAGGCGGTTAGGTAACCTAAAATTGATTACGTAATAATAGGAGCAATCGTCCAAAAAAGTTGTGCTTATTGTAAAATAAGAACGTACCTATCTACATATTGTAAGCACCAACTTTCCAAGAAATAATAAAATAACGAATTAATTTCTGAAAATGCGGTACTAGATATTCAGTGTGCACATGCACTTGCTAAAAATTACAAAATCCTATTTGCGAACGGCTGGGAGTCAACCTCAGTACCTAATTCTCTGTTTTTGGTAGGGTTGTCAACAAGTGTTTTTTCCGGCAAGACCTACCCTAGTTTATTCATCGGTTTTGATGTGTTTTAGGGATGCGCATCAAACGGGATCTTATCACAACATAATAATCATAATAATAAGCGTAGGGATGTGCCGACCCCATCGCCACTGGGGAAGTAGCTTTAGTGACAGTGTAGCTACTTCATCAGTGTAGTCAGTCAGTACTCCTTGGACTCAGTGTTGCCCGTGTTAAGCTTCTCGTTGACCTCGGGTACAAAAATATCGGGGTCCGTAACAGTTACATTGTACTTGATGATGGAAAGTCCGAATAATGAAGCACGTATAGGGCCGCTGCCCGGAGGTCGCCGAGACGCACCTGGTCACGCTAATGCCAGGCGCAGCAGAATGCGAGTTGACGCACTACGACCGGCCCGAACATCTGGCCGGTCACTTTCATCATCACCACTAGTGCGCTTGGTGCCGGCAGGGTCTTCTCAGGCCCAGCAAGCAGCACCCGCCACCGGTGGAGTACGTGAGATAGACTAAGCCTCAAAACGAAAACCTCATGCATGCGTACCACAGTGGTTACCGAGAAAGGCTGCACTAAGCATCCATGCAATTAGAGCCTACATTGTCTGTCTCGGAGCAAAACTTAGCAGATCAAGTTCGGTATATACTGTGCTTGAACATCTTTAGCGTGACCGAACTCGAAGGACTACGACGCGAGGTCGTTCCCGTCTCTGGATCCTCAATAAATGGCTCGCGCCGATTATCGGCACATGTGCTGCAAGTGGCTAAACCAGTTTCAGACACACCGCCACCACCATCACTAGGCGAGGATCATGAGACGGAAACGGTTTCCCAGGAATTGGAGCAAATCAGGAAAACACTAGAGGAGGTGATTCAGGAATTCTGAATTTTGCCTCGCGAGGAGAGGCCGCGGCGTCCACGGTTTGCCCCTTAGCGTCCGAAATCGGGATGTTATTGAGGCCGTAAATCGCATGCTGCCAGAATATCTGGCGAATAGCAGCGACCTTAGTGATACGAAATCAATCCTCTTTGGCGCTGCAATGGTAGCCTGCCGTTTTATCGGTGCCAAATTGCCGGAACCGGCTCGCACATCCCGTCCGCGGGAAAAGATGGCATAGCAGAAAAGAATTTAGCGTCGTATTGCCGAGGCTAGAGTCCTAATTGGCAAACTGATTGCTTTGAGATCGGGCAACTGTAGGCCCCGAGTGATGCGCTTTGTCAGGTTCGCATTTGCGGGATCGGATTTTGATCAAAAACCCCGGTCATTTTGTTTTACCATATGGATTCTTTATTTCACCCTAATTGACCATCTCCATGACAACTAAATGGATTTCTATCAAAAATGCCTGAGAAATTAACCATTTTGGATAATCTAGCCTTCAAATAAACGAAACTGTATTAAAATCTATCCACCTATTTGGAAGCTGCGATGACATATATAGACAGACATACATAGGATTCAAACTTATTACATCCTGATGTGAAGCTAATGAATTAACTGACCAGTACGCTACGGAGATGGTAAACACTTTAAACTTTCACGATTATTCATACTGACAAATTGGCGGCGATGACACCCCGGCTTCAGTCTACTCGCGACCACGGCTATCGAAGCATAGTCGAAACGTTGAGGTAAAAACAACATCAATTAAACAAAATCACGTCAAGTCCCGTTTTCAATTTGTCAGGATGGTTAAGTTTTCGAAAAAATGGTATGCCACCTACACCAAAGATAAGAAAAAAATGTTGCCGCTCTTCTATTCTGTGACCTACAATTATCTTGCGGTTGGTAACCCTATTTCCGCTATTGAATTAGTAACGCGCCAATATAACTTGGTAAATGGCAGCGGGCCCCCAGGCGCCCAGGACGACCACTGTCGAAAATTATGCTCGTTTCAGATGACAAACGGTTATAAGAGACGTTTTACCTTAACCCTAATGTGTGTTCAGAACCTTTTTTTACGGGTTTTTAGCGATACAAATAAGATAGGTAGTGTGTTTTATTACGTTGATGTTGATTTTATTGCCGGCGTAGGCTAAAGGGAAAATTATTATTCTATAGAGATGTTGATCTGTAGAAGCAAATATTTATTATATTTTTCCTTCGAACGACGAATGAGCGATAAGACGGCTTAAATTGTACGTCTCTTATTTGTTAATTAAATTTTGTATATGTATTTATTTATTTTGATGTACATAAGAGTTATTTGAGTTTGAGCTAATAGAAAATTCTGTGATCGTGCGCGTGAGGTATGTGTGTGTGTGTATGTCCATATTTTTGATTACCACAGATAGCAATTATTTTAAGAGTAACTTTTTTTAGATTCCTTCTTTTTAAGGGAAGTAATGTACCTTCTTCAAGATTTCAAGATGTTTTTTAAAAATGGGTGCAAATTACACTTTTTCTGATAGTCATAAAATATAAATTACATATACAAGTCATTTGTTAAAAATATAAAAATAATCAAACATTATTTATTAACTTAAAAATACAATTATTAATATAAAACAAATTAAGTCATAGAACATGAAAACAATATGACACGAGAAGTTATACTTTTAAATCTGATTATCTTTAATGCTTTTGACAAGAGTACGCCACTTCACACGGACATCACCCGGTGACGAGTATAACGCGAGAGTCAGCCATCGCTTCTTAAACCACACCTCGGACACTGCATACAAAGGTAAAAACAAATGACGGAGCAAACAAAATCACGGCGAAATCCTATACGTTCGAGAACCAAACTATAACCAATCTGTATCAATCTGGGTGAAGAGGGGGTGATGTCGAAATCTAGAGGCTGCGGGGAGTGTCCATACTCTATATTAGTACTAGTACTAATATATATACTTAGCCTAAACCATATTAGAGGGAAAGGAACGACCCGGCTCCCGATGCGCCTATATTCGCACGAACATTTAAGCGAGCATACACCACTCGTGTCAATGATAACATTTAAAAATATATGTTTGAAAAATACTAGACAGGTTGTCGTTTTATGATTATTAAACAAAACATGATTTGCGTGATAGAAGAAACAAAATTTACCCAAACATTTTCCCATACAAAAAGGTTTTTTTTTTTCAAATATGACGCTAAGGATATTTACACATTATTCTCATCGACAGCATTTACCTAAAAAATGCCATATGTGGTATATCTTGAAAAACTATAATATTGTCATAAAAAAAGTTTTAAAAATATGTTTTTTTCTACATGGGCCTACTTGGGTTTATTTATCTTAAATATGCCATCAGTGGTACCTCTATCTTTAAAAACCCTTAAAATGTACCTCCCATACAAATTGAATTTCGAGGAGGTATGTTCTCTAGTTTTTTTTATATTGTTTGTTTGCCGATTTAGAAACAATAAAATTTCTGTAGCTACGAAGCATGGTACCTAAGGCTACGCCGTACTACGAAGCTACGAAAGGCTACGAAATTCACATACTCATTTTAAATGACCAGGTGGTGCAGTGGTGCTTCTGCCTGCTGGGCTGAGGATTCGATTCCCACCCATGACCAACATTCGTGTTTTTTTTATTTTTTTATTAAAAATTTGAGTGCGTTTGACTGCAACTCACCTGATGGTAAGTGATGATGCAGTCGAGGATGGTACACGCAAACTCAAATAATGCCTATTCACTCTTGCCTTGAAGATCCCCAAATTATAGGAATCGGGAAACACTGACGCAGGCAAGGAGTTCCATTCCTGCGCTGTACGCATAATAAATGAAGAAGCGTAACGATTCGTGCGAAAAGGTGGAACATCAACAACAAAGGGGTGCAACCCCTCCCTGCGTCTCGTTGACCGACGGTGGAATGGAGCAGGGGGAATGAGGTCGTGAAGTTCTTGCGCGCACTCTCCGAAATGAATTCGATAGAATACCGATAGACAGGCGACTTTGCGGCGATGCTCAAGGCTTTGGAGCTTGTCATTGACTAGCTCGTCGTCACCAATGAGTCTCCGTGCGCGTCGGTCGATGGCGTCCAAGGTATCCAGCTGATAGCGGGCTGATCCATCCCATAAGTGTGAACAGTACTCCATACATGAGCGGACCTGTGCTTGATACAAGGTAAGCAGCTGTCCAGGTGTGAAGTACCGTCTCACCTTAGAGAGAATGCCCCGCTTCATTGCAGCAACTTTTGCCTTGGACTCAATGTAACGACCGAAGTTAAGATTGGGTGTTAAATCCACGCCGAGGAGTTCTAGGTGGTCAGATATCTGAATCGGTTCATTCCGGAGAGTTGGAGTCAAGGTGAATGGACTCCTTTTGGCGGAAAAAAGGATGTAATATCTATGTATGAAGTTATTGAAATGTATACAGTATTATAGAATAGGTTTACCGATATTTTAAGGGCATATAATACACCACATTTTATCGACGAAACACTATTAGGGGTCACATCCTTCTCCCCTTTAAATGGCATCCATTTTTATTTTCAACTTTTTTTCAGCTGTTCATGAAAAATATGTTTTTTCATGAATTAGCAGCAGTACAGACTTCAAAATAGTCTAATTTAAAATGTTCTTTAATTTCTCTGGTGAACCACACATAAAATTAATCAAATCATTTAAGGAAAAAAACACAAATATTTTAAAGATAAAATAATACTAGAAAAAAAATATATTTTTCTTTTTTTGAACCTATTACAAAAAGGAGGTCGTTATTGTCATGCTTTTCTTTTTTTTGGCAACGGGTCGATTTAAAGAAAATATCTTCAAACTTATTTATGTGTTTTTCTTACAAGTTTTATTTATTGATCACCAGTAAAATTAAATTAACTTTCAAATGAGACCATTTTAAAGTCTCTACTGCTGCTAATTCAAGAGAAACATATCTTTCATGAACAGCTACAAAAAAATTAATTGAAAATAAAAATGGCTGCCGTTTAGAGGGTATAAGGATGTGACCCCCTAAAAGGTGGTTTTTAGTAGATGTAGTGTTATGTATTACATGCCCTTAAAATATCGGTTACTCTATTCGATACACACTATGTAATATATGTCACCGTAAAATTGTAAAATCGTTAGATTATAATCTAACGGGATCTATCACGCGAGATTGTGAACCGTAACATACTGCTTACAATTTCACTAGTGTCATTGTAATCTCACTAGTGATATTACAATAACACTAAGCGAAGTGAATAATATTAAAATAAATGAGCGAGCGAAGCGAGCGATGTTAGGTTCGGTCAGGTTCAGTCAATCGCAGAAGAAGAAATCATCGGTTTTTTTTGGTGATAAAAAATGGGCCGTGAAATTGTAAGCCGATTGACAATTTACCGTCATATTATAATCTAACTGAATTTAGTGTAGTGAGATTGTAATATCGCGGTCTTGACAATATCTCGGCGACATATGTATCAGTATCCTGGTTCTTCGACACTCACTAATGCGCAATATACGAACTACGACAACAAATGCGAAACATGGAATTGTGACAAAATGCTACTTCGAAACATGGAACTGTGACAAAATGCTACTTCGAAACATGGAACTGCTATAACATGCTACTTCAAACATGGAACTGCTATAACATGCTACTTCGAATAATACAATATAATTATTATTTTACAAAAGTAAATAAATTATTTATTAGTAACAAATTATTCAGTACTTAAATAGGTCAGTCTAGTCTTACATCCGAAAATACAACAAATTCAACACTTACATGTGCAACGAACAAAATAGTATCAGGACTTTTTAAATCAAAATTTTAGTAGCAGACTTTGCTTGTATCATAAAGGCACGTAGAATTGCCTGGCCACACGAGGAGCGCAGTTGACTAGTTATTAAACAAACCAGCGACCAGGACCGGAGTAAGGTCCTTTTTTTTTAATAATCACCATTTACATTTGGGAATGAGCCATTATCCAGTTCATATCCTATTTTAGAAAAAAAACAGTGCTAAAGCGTGTTGCAGCCGCCACCTCCTATCCGGCAGGTCGTGGTTCGAATCCTGCCACGTACCAATGTGATTTCGAATTTAGATTTCATATGTACGTTAATCCGACGCAATTAACAATTGACTTCAAGCGCAACAAATCCTTGTTTTTTTATTTTAGTTAATGTGCTAAAACGTACCAAACGGATTTTAATAATATTTATATGGGAGTTAAAATCTAATAAAATTTTAAAATCTAAAATCAGTTCACAATCGCGTTACATACTCGTACATACAAATAACGCGGTGCAGTAAAAAAAAGTCGAAACGAGAACCTCCTGCCTATATTACTATAATAACATTTCTAACGGTTTCAAGTATTTTTAAGAGTTATCACTATCAGCGACTAAGTCACTCTGTCAAATAATTAAAAATAACTGGAGTTCTTACAAGAACTTTTGTAAGTTAAATAACACAGCTGTACAAAAAAAATGTTGCCCTGGATATCTTAGCAAATTTTGATGTTTTCGAGTGCCCAAATTACGAATTTATTCATGAAAGTATTGAATGTACCCCTGTTTTTATAATTAATGCATATCTTATATTTTGATCAATTATCGGCTTGTTAGAAATAAAATTTATTTTCCCAGTCTTGATTAGAGTTCTGCGCAAAAAAACGAGAGCAAATCTTACAAAATCATTGATAGTTTCATGAATTGTGAGCATAAATATATTCAAATTAGATCTTAAATATGTTAATTTTGTTTATTTGAATGAAATGCAGGCGGGCACGTTTAACTATTTTATTTTAGTGAAAACTCTTGCAGCAACTTAGTGCTCACATTTTGGTTCAGATGACAAGAAGGCATAGATATTTTTTTACCTTTTAAATTAGCTGTTGGTGTTGCCAACAATATATGGCAACAAAACCACTGTAGACCAGTGTAATAACCTCATTTCTCAATTAAAACATTTTGGCCCGAGCCCTTTCACTCTACATCCCCTAGCTCCGGCCCTGTTAACACTGCAACGCATAAACACGTCCTACGAATAAGTCTGCTAAATTAAAAGCAATAGTCGCTACATTAGCTGGCGACTTTGCCAACGCTTGAATTACTAAAGGCCTGAAATGAACACTTTTTCATTTGGAATGGTAAAACTGTCTAGAAATCAGAACTGGGTATAATTTTTATCCAATTTTTACTGTTATGGATAATATTTTCCGTGTGTACGTATAATTCTTTGACTTAGACTGAAGCCTAAACGAATTGATCGACTTAAGTGTGCAGTGTCTTTAGTTACAAGTTAGATTATATTACTAATATTTCAAGCAGTCGGTTTTTTGGTTTTTTATATTTTACTAGAGGACCCGTGGATTGTCGGTGGCGTAACGGCTAGGGCCGCCGCCTCCTGTCCGGGAGATCGTGTTTCGAATCCTGCCACGTACCAATGTGATTTCGAATTTAGATTTCATATGTACATTTAT
The DNA here is from genome assembly GCA_947284805.1 of Coleophora flavipennella. Classification (NCBI taxonomy): domain Eukaryota; kingdom Metazoa; phylum Arthropoda; class Insecta; order Lepidoptera; family Coleophoridae; genus Coleophora; species Coleophora flavipennella. Next base: position 12,762,021 of record OX369263.1, on the reverse strand, counting down.
CCGACGCTCTTACGGTGAACGAAAACATAGTGAGGAAACCTGCACACAAAATATTGCAGGTTGTGTGTGAAGTCGACCAACCCGCACTGAGCCCGCGTGGTCGACTAAGGCCCGATCGCCCTAATTTAGGGTAGGCTCGAGCCCCTCGGTGGGGACATATATGAGCTGATATGATGATGAGAGGACCCGTGCTGCTCTGCAGAATATTGAAAATGCAATTCAAAAATAACGCTCTTTTACGATAATCTGCATCACCCTGTACTTTTCTAGTAAAACAACATGTCATTAAAATATGCCCTTCACTTTTCAATGTTCTTATTTCATACATACTTCGAGCAGACTATGCGTTTTAAATGAGAAAATCGCGACCGCGCTTTATTGCGATGACTTTGCAATTAAAAGAAAAACACAACAAAAAAATCTTATGTAGGTACAATAGAAAAAAGGTTTTATTCTTTTGGGTATTCCAAAGTAAAAATTTCAGTCGTATTAAAAAAGTTATAATCTTATGTAGGTACAACAGAAAATAGGTTTTATTCTTTTGGGTATTCCAAAGTGAAAATTTCAGTCGTATTAAAAAAAAAAGTTATAATTTGTAGCGTTCAGTTTGTAATTTTTCTTTTATTATCCGAAAAATTACATTTAGTGGTTTTCGATGTGTAATATTGATAGTGTATTTATCAGCGAAGTATCATTTATGTGTTTCTTGTGTAGGATAATGAAATAAAAGTGTGTATACTGTGTTTCGAGTTCCCACAAGAAGTCCGAGCAAGCTTTAGCAAAAGTGCTATCATTTTGATAGAGTATGTAGGTTAGGTTATTCTATAGACAATGATATGACGTAAACGTGAAGAAAAAGTGACCTTAAGGACTGAAAAGGAGAAAAATACTACTTCTGAAAAATATACTGAAAATTACTGATGACGTGAATTCTAAAAATTTTAATACTGCTGAAAAACATATACTGAAGACTAGGCGGTATGGCCAATGAGCCTTAGCCTGCCCTAAAAGGGCGAAGAAAAAAAAATAATTAAAAAAAACTGATGTAGGTACTATAGAAAAAAGGTTTTATTCTTGTTGATATCATTGGTGTGTACCGGCATGAAGATAAGATGCCCGCCTGGCTAGCTACCACCATCTTATCTAAGTCTTGCCGCCAAATGTTGATATCATTGGTGTGTTCCGGCATGAAGATAAGATAGCCAGTTCCCCATGGCGTTGGGGAATCTTGTTAAGCCCGCTTCCATCTTCGGCAACATCGTCACTTACCACCAGGTGAGATGTTGTCAAGGGTTTACCAATTGTGAATAAAAAAAATACATAAATTGGTGAAAACCGTATAAACATCCGTTTGGTGGGTTAAATGTTCACACCTAGTTTCCCTCCAACTCGACCAATTTAGATAGGCAATTAGCTCAAATTTAAGAACTCATTCCAGTGAGTATTCACAGAGATAGAGAGGCGTACTCGGGATGTTGCACGAATGAGTTAACAAATTTCACTCACTTCGACCTTTAGCCGATTTAGGGAATACTGATCGACTGAGAAGAAATGAGTGATTGCGCTCATTCTGTAATCATCAAAAGCTGCTGTTAGCGTAGGCCGGTCCGTAATATTGGTCGAAACGTTAAGCACCTGCTCATGCGAGCAGCGCTCGAACGTTGCCTCCATGTACGTCCGAGGTACACTGAGCACGAGCCTCGCGTGGCGAGATGCTCACCCCGAGGTGCCTCTAATGTGCACGCACCTTAATTTAGTAAATTTTACATAAGTCATGGTTAAAAAGGGGTAATAAGGGTAGAAAGTTATTGATGTGATCCTGAAATGGAAATACTTAAAACCGCTAATTTTGTGAGAAGGTTCTTGACTTTTGAACATAATTTTCAATTTTGAATGGTTTTTCATAGGAGTTGACGTCATTCGAAATGACGTCATTTGAGTTATTTTTTATCGTATTCCCCTAAAATATTTGAAGTAAATTCTATATATTAAAAGAATTGATAAAACTTAATTTGAGTCCTTCCGGCCGTTTTATCTAACCAATTAACTTTTTTTTTAAAGAAAGGTGTTGATGTAATGTTGGTGATGTTACCAAGCATTGGACATCACCCCCGCCGCGAGCGGCTAACGGCTAAGCTCTAAAATGTAATCCGTGTCCATCTGGCCGTTATTTCCAACCGATTTACTTATTTATTTTAAATGAAAGATATTGATGCACAGATTTGTCAACGAGCATTGAAAATTACCTAACTTTCGTCCTTCTCAATATATTAAACAACTTGAAATCTAATTCGAGTCCGTCCGGCCGTTCTATCGAACAGATTTGCTTAGTTTTTTACATGAAAGATTTTTATGTATAAATTAGTTAATCAGCATTAAAAATCACCTAAATTTAGCCCTTATTTTTTTTAATTAAAAATTTGAGTGCGTTTAACTGCAACTCACCTGATAGTAAGTGATGATGCAGTCGAGGATAGTACACGCAAACTCAAATAATGCCTATTCACGCTTGCCTTGAAGATCCCAAAAAAAAAATGAAAAAAATATATGAAACCTAATCCGAGTCCTCCTGGCCGTTCTATCCAACCGATTTGCTTATTCATTTTAAATGAAAGGTATTGATGCACAGCTTTGTCACAGAGTATTGAAAATTACCTAACTTTCGCTCTCCTTCAATATATTAAAAAACATGAAATCTAATCCGAGTCCGTCCGGCTTTTCTATAGAACCGATTTGCTGAGTTTTTTTAAATTAAAGGTTTTTGTGTATAAATTATTTAATCAGCATTAAAAATCACCAAAATTTCACCCTAGTAAAAAAAAAAAGAAAAAATATATGAAACCCAATCCGAGTCCGTCCGAACGTTCTATAGAACCGATTTGGTTAGCTTTTTTCAATAAAAGGTTTTTGTGTATACATTATTTAATCAGCATTAAAAATCACCAAAATTTCACCCTACTAAAAAAAATAAAAAAAATAAATGAAACCCAATCCGAGTCCGTCCGAACGTTCTATAGAACCAATTTGGTTAGTTTTTTGAATGAAATGAATGAATGTTTTTTGTGTTTAAATTATTTAATCAGCATTAAAAATGACCTACTTAAATTTCGCCGTTCTCAAAAAAAAAGAAAAAATATATCAAAACCTAATTTGAGTCCGTCCGAACTTTCTATAGAACCGATTTGCTTTTTTTTTTAAATGAAAGTTTTTAATGTATAAATTAGTAAAACAGCATTAAAAATCACCTAACTTTCACCCTTCTCAAAAAAATTAAAAAAATATGAAACCTAATCTGAGCCCGTCCGGACGTTCTATCGAACCAATTTGTCTATTTATTTTAAATGAAAGGTATCAATGCAAAGATTTATTATCATTAAGCATTAAAAATCACCTAACTTTCGCCCTTTTTAGGTTATACCCAAAAATGATTTTCTTTGCTTTGTTTCTCAATATCTCCGGTTTTAATTGAAGTATGCGATTCGTTTTGGTCTAAGAACACTCGTTCCAACGAGTTCTTTAATTTGAGTTATTGCCCACTTAAATTGGTTGAGTTGGAGGGAAGGTAGGTGTGAACACCTAACGCGCACATTCTTGCACACCGCGCAAAGTTCATAATTAAAAAAAATACTGCGAAGCACACGGTCTTCCTCGTAACTATGAAGTCACAATGGTTCACCACTGTTTACAATGTTTTATGTGATTTTAATAAATTAAAAACAAAACTAAGAGTAGAAAAAGTTTTTTGAATTATTATTTTTTCTCCGGATGTCAAAGTAACATTATTTAAGGCTTTCTGCAAGTCATTTTACACCTGTAACCTGTAGGTAAGCTATAAAAAAAGTGTGTGAACGCCTTGCGGGTCTAGAATAATAATGGACTTAGGATGCTGTTGGGGTTGCCGCGATTCTGCAGTGCATCGTCGATGTTTACTGAGGCACATATTGACGACTTTCTTTTTACAATTATGAGGAAAAGGGTTGCCTCCTTGATGCACTGTATTCGCGGCAGTACCATCAGTCTTCTATCTATTGTTGGGGACAGGATTCATAGCCCTATGGTGAGGCACTGGGTAACTGTCCATCTTGCTCCTAACCATAAGCTTTGAAAACTTTTATTTGCTTCAGTCACACCCCGGACACTGCATACAACGGTCGTGAAATGACATTTCTAAAAACAAATGAGGGAGCAAACAAAATCACGGCGAAATCCCACACGTTCGAGAACTAAACTATAACCAATCTGTGGCAATCAGGGTGACGAGGGGGTGAGGTCGGAATGTAGAGAGCAGCAGGGAGTGTCCATACTGTATGTTAGTACTAAAATATCTAATATATATACTTTGCTTTAGTGTTACTAACCTATAATTTTGTGTGCTTTTACTAACCCACGTAACTGAATTTCTTATGATTTGAAATAAAAATTATTCTTTTCTAGTCTATTCTAATTGAATAATTTTTTTTTTGTTTTTTTTTTAATTATTATTATTATCTTTAATTCAGGCTATGCCCATAATTTGTTAGTACAACTTATACTATGTTAGTAAACAATAACATATAATTAAAAACAAAATGGAATTAAAATTTACCATACATGGCGACCCTGGACTTAATGTGAACATGGTTCCAGTGCCGCACAATCGGGCAGTCCACCCGCTCCAGTATGGTGTTAAGGAGGCCGCTGGGGCTGTCCCGCACGCGACGCATCAGCGAGGCGACTCTCCTACGCACAATACTCTGATAAGAGTCAGTGCGTGCCTCTGCAAACATTTCTGATGCGCTGCAGAAACGAGGCAAACCCATCAGCATCCTAAACCCATTATTATATTGAATGCGAAGGGCATTAAAGGCCTTGAGGGTATATCTGACCCACAGGCTGCAGGTGTAAAATGTTTGGCAGAACGCCTTAAACAAGGTTAGCTTTACTTCTCTAGAGCAGCGTGCGAACCTGCGAGCCAGCATATTGCACCTCATGGCCAATGCCCTACGCTCCCTCTCCATATCCATATCATCAGACAGATCCTCAGTGACCCAGTGCCCCAGGTACTTAAAATGTGTGACTCTACTCAGTGCACTTCCTCCAAGATAGACTGGTGGAACAGCTTTTGGCCACTTATTGCCTGCTTTAAATATGAGTAGTTCACTTTTCTTTATATTGTACCTGAGGCCATGAGCCAGGGCAAAATGTTCACACAACTTCAGGAGCTGTCTGAGGGCTCTGATTGATGGACTCAGCAGCACCATATCATCGGCATAACTGATGTTATTGACAATTTTACCGTCGATAGAACAACCAATACCAGTACTGCTGAGCTCCTCAATCAGTGCGTTTATGTACAAGTTGAAGAGCCTGGGCGAGCTCAGGCCACCCTGTCTCACCCCGCACTCCAAGCCATACTCGCCCGAGTACGAGCCAGCCCATCTGACATTGTTGGTTTGATTGTCGTACCAATACCTTAGAAGTGCTATAATCTCTGGAGGGGTACTAGTGTCTTTCTCCAGCTTGTTCCATAGGATGTCGTATGAAACAAGGTCAAATGCCTTCGACAAGTCAAGGAAGCAGGCGTACACGGGAGTCTTCCTGGTAGTGTAATACTGGACAGTGTGCTTTAGTCGGAGAATTGCTGTTTCTGTAGACAGTCCAGCTCTAAAGCCGAACTGTGCTTCATGCAAATCTGTGTGCTTATCAAGCTGTTGATTAAGCAGACTATCCAGTACCTTCGCCACCACCGTTGCCAAGGAGATCGGCCTATAATTGTTCTTGTCGGAGGCATCACCTGTTTTATTCTTAACGATTGACACGACAACCGTCCGCATCAGCGCCCGCGGTAGGTGTCCATGACCCATACAAAAGTTAGATAACAAAGTTAGCACCCGAGGTAGATGGGCGCCTGCGTACTGCAAGTGCTCAATGCTGAGATCATCGTGGCCGGGTGATTTACCACGCGTCATTGATCTTATTGTATTTGTGACCTCCTTATATGTGATTTTTTTATAGTCTAAACCGGACGTTTTCTCAGCATCGAGCACCCCCTGCACATTCAGGGTCATATCAGATTTGATTTTAAAATGGTTTTTAAACATTTCTGCTATCTGACTTGGCTCGTACAGGCCCTCGACGCTAGCGGGTACACAAGTTCCAGTCTCCATTCTTTTAGTTTGTTTCCAAAAACTTAAAAATCCTTATTTTTGTGATGTTCAGCTAAAATGTTCATTTTTATTAGAGTTTCATTATCCTGGCACCACTTGAGATTTGTTTTAAAAACCCTTCTGGATCTAATCTAATTCAATTCAATTAAAATATTTTATTTCAGTAAAATGATTCCATAGTATGCAGAGTATAAAATAATTAATGTTAATTTTATCTTAATATTGTTCTAAAAAAAATAAACTTAAAAAAGAAATAAAAAAAATACTATATCAAATTACAGGTCATGATAAAAAAAATATTGAATCATAACTTACTATACTAATTAACTTACTAATATGGCCGTCCAATGACTGACAAAAGGGCACTCATGCTTACCGCTAATGCACTTCATAATTTTAAAATCATTATTGAATTGAACATTCGACAAAAAATACATTAATTTTGTGCTGTAAAATCAATCGTTTAAACTTTGTTTGCAAAGCTCCCTCACAACGCTGCACATGCATGTAGGACAAACAGTCCCACTGTTTAACTTTCCCGCTGTATGTTGCGAGTACATCCTGTATAATATCTGCTGCTTGCGTCGTAACTCTGATATGTAACAACGCCCTGTACCTACGAGTATATGCGGGCGGATGCAGTGCTCGCCAAATATACGAGTATGTTTTAGAAATTCGAATTTATTCAACTTTTTAAATGTATCGATTAAATGCGTTGTATGTTACATCAACCAGCTGTAGCTGAAATATGAATTGTATCCTGAATACTTACTGTTCATATTTTACAACAGTCAAGTAAAATAAAGCACATTCTATTTAAGAAGGCTTGTAGTCGTGACAATGAACAACTTTAATTTACAATTTATTCAACTTTTTAAATGTATCGATTGCACGCGTTATATGTTGTATCAACCAGCTGTAGCTGAAATATGAATTGTATCCTGAATACTTACTGTTCATATTTTACAACAGTCAAGTAAAATAAAGCACATTCTATTTAAGAAGGCTTGTAGTCGTGACAATGAACAACTTTAATTTACAATTTATTCAACTTTTTAAATGTATCGATTGCACGCGTTATATGTTGTATCAACCAGCTGTAGCTGAAATATGAATTGTATCCTGAATACTTACTGTTCATATTTCGCAACAGTCAAGTAAAATAAAGCACATTCTATTTAAGAAGGCTTGTAGTCGTGACAGTGAACAATTTTAATTTACTCAACTTTTTAAATGTATCTATTGAACGCGTTATATGTTGTATCAACCAGCTGTAGCTGAATTATGAATTGTACCTGAATACTGTTCATATTTCACAATAGTCAAGTAAAATAAAGCATATTCTATTTAAGAAGGCTTGTAGTCGTGACAGTGAACAACTTTTCTCATACAACTTTGATAAAATAGTAAATAAATTTAGTTCATCTTTGATTCGGTTTATGGTTCATTCCTATAATTCAAAGTTAGCTCATGTTTGATCGATTTAACATATTTTTTATTCGGATATAATTAAAAAACAGCCAAGTGCGAGTCAGAACCGCAAACAAAGGTTTCCGTACCATCATACTAGATGGCGCTAGTACAAAGGGTTCCGCACCATCATACTAGTTAGCGCTAGTTTCTTCATGTTTAAAAAAAACACTTGTTCTAATTTTTAGTATTTGTTGTTATAGCAGCAACAGAAACGCATCATCTGTGAAAATTTCAACTGTCTAGCTATCATGGTTCATGAAATACAGGCTGGTGACAGACGGACAGACAGACAGACAGACGGACGGACAGCGAAGTCTTAGTTATAGGGTCCCGTTTCTACCACGTTGAAAGTTTATGTCCGTAGGTATGGATGTTCATCTGTTCTCTCGTATTTCCTAAACCACTTAACCGATCATGACGAATGTGGTGTCTCTGGATTCGTCCTATCACTCCTCGTGTCATAGGATATATAACGTTTTAAAAAATCAACATGGCGGATTTAATAGGCGAATTAAACAATATTTTTTTTTAGATATTATTATGTTTGGTATCAAAAGAAAGGTCTTGAGCACTTTCTAAATATATATTTTTATGCAAATGTTTATATGTTAATAATTTTAATTTCTTAGCAAATGGTCTCACAAGCGATATTATGAGAGGGCTCAATGTACGCGCGCTGCAATCAAGCGACACTATACGCGACCTATCGTAATCAACATTTTTATGATTATGGGTTGCTACCCCAGCGTGCCTACAGCTCCGGTACCACACCGGATATGTGGGAGCCAGCTTCTCTGGCGTTCCGAGCGGGGATCGAACGGCCAGCAGCGAAAGCCGCGGGAGGTGAGCGCGCCTACAGCTCCGGGACCTACCTGGACAGTAGGTAGTGGTTCTCTTCCACGAGGCACTCGCCTTGCAGAGTACCAGGACAAGCGTCTTGGCGGCAAGACCTACCGTAACTGGTCCTTGTCTTCATCTTATGGTGTTGGCAGGAATAGCGGCCCCCACTATTATGCCCTAGGGTAGGTAAGTGGGGACGCTATATCATAAACCTGGAAGTCTAGCGTATCTGGTAGATATACGAGAGGGGATGTTACCCCAGATAAAGGGAAAAATAAAGCCAATGATTTCAGGCGGAAAACTCTTGTTTTTATACTTTTCCGTAGTTGGGTTTTAGTTTTTTAGGTTTTATTTTATACCTGACAACTTGTATGTACATACCTAGTTCATATTTAACAACTACTGGTAGACACTCACAAAAAAAGTGTGCGTCTCAGCTTCGACGCGCGAAAGGAATTTACCTATCCTTTTTTTTAATATCCTGCGTGGAGTCTGGCCTCCGGCCTCGCAGAGAGCGCTCCGGCACAGTATATATATTAGTACTAACGTACAGTATGGACACTCCCTGCCGCTCTCTAAATTCGACCTCACCCCCCCGTCACTCAGATTGGATGTAGATTGGGTACCAAACGTAAAGGACGAGCTACGCAAGCGCGATAAACGTCACTTATATTCACTTTGCGCGCCGCTGTGATTTCGTACACCGGAATAAAAAGCAACTAGTTACCGAACGTAAAGGACGAACTACGCATACGCGATTAACGTCACTTATATTTACTTTGCGCGCCGCTCACCGCTCGACGCCAATAGGCGGCCGCGGCGCTGAGATGCCTCGTATCATGATTGGCTGACCACCAATATTATACGACCAAATCTAAGAACAATCAGTTCCTATGAATCTTCATACTAGCTGTATCTTTTTTTTTTTAGAAATGTAGTTCCTTTATGTTTTTCATATGTCAGATATCAGTTTGTTATTGTGGCTTGTGAGATATTTTGTTCGTTTTATTTATTGTTTGTAATAATTTGATTAGATGGTGTGAAAGTATGAGTTGTATAGAAATAACTAGTGGTGTAATATTATAAAATGTGATCTCGGAATTATAGATTGAGATTGACTATTATTGTAGGTTGCTAAATGAGATTGTTTCACGGACAAAAGCTCCTGTGTTTGAAGAACAAAATATGAACAATGTTATCCATGTAAGTTACTTAATCATGTAAGATACCTAACTGTTGATTGTTGCTTGCAGCACAGTATATATATCTTGCAGTGTGCATGCAGTAAATAACTAACAAACATTCGTGACCAATACCGCCGGTGTGATTCAACCCTACCTGCATTCTTGCCTATAGATACGTCAGTTATATATATGTATATCATTTCTCGCTCGTTTGTATGGAGTGTCCGGGGTGTGGCTCCGGGCTTCGCCCTACGCAAAGTACGACGTCCTGCCTCGCAGGGCGCGCTCCAGTCTTCTCTCTACACGGAGCGTGGCCTGCGGCCTCGCGGCTTAGATTGTATGGCCATGAAGTCTTAGCCTTCCTAATTTAAAAGGTGACTGATATGAAACGTGAGTAAACAAAGTTAACACCATAAATGGTTTCTTTAGGAGTACCAACCTCCTATAAAACAATGCACTATTTTACCTGACTTTCTGCATACTTATGACTGACTCTGTAGGACATTTTTTTGGAGAAATAACCATGGGTCTTTTAGAGAAAGTTATTAAGCATGACTAAAATGACTAAAAGCCCCCGTTAACATGTCGTTACACAAATTTTGTTCCAGCTCTATAATAATACAAAATCTATAAAATTTTAGTAAGCGCCTTTTTAGCACAATTTTTTTTAAATCTTTTCTACCTTCCAATGTGATGTAATTTACTGATTTAGTGATTAGTCTTAATAAAAAATTCAATAATTGTAAACGCTAAACACGTTAACAAAACCGACTTCAATCGCAACAACTTAGTACAATTTTGCATTATTATTTTTGGTTTTTGTTAATTTTCTAATAAAGTACTACACCGATTTTGATAAATTTGTATGAGACCTACCTAGCATACCCCCTTTTTATTAGATAGAATAAAAGCCGGTCAAGTGCGAGTCAGAACTGCACACAAAGGGTTCCTTACAATCATACTAGATGGCGCTAGTTTCTCCACGTTTTAAAAAAACACGTTTTTTGTATAGCGCCCCCCTATTTTTTCACTTTTTATAATTTTTAGTATGTGTTGTTGTTATAGTGGCAACAGAAATACATCATCTGTGAAAATTTCAACTGTATAGATGTCATACGGTTCATGAAATACAGCCTGGTGATAGACGGACAGGCGGACATCGGAGTCTAATAGTGTCCCGTTTTTTTTACGCTTTAGGTACGGAACCCTAAAAAGAATCATTAAAATCGTTTCACAATCCACGGAGGTCGTAACAAACGTCCAATAAAAAAAAGTACAGTCGAATTGAGAATCTCCTCCTTTTTAGAAGTCAGTCGAAAAAAATATACATTAAAGTAAGAAAATCAAACGTTATATTTCGTTTAAAAATTTTACGTAAGGCCTGTGAGGCTTTGATAAAAATTATTGTCGTATCATGAGGCCGGCCGGCAAAAAATAGCGGTAAAAACTTTCAGCCCTCGCGTCAGTTGAGGGCATTATATATATAAGGACCGGCAAAAAATAAAAATTCAATGTTTCCTTGGCTTCGTCGGCTTACTCGGAAGTAGTAGATATCTATGTAGTTAAGATTAAGTTAAGTTAACCGCCTCCGTGGCGTAATGACTAATGGTTAAGTCCATTAGTTTCACATTAGGACGTAGGTTCGATACCCGGGGGGGTCTTAACTTGTAAGACTCTGTTTGGTTGGTAGAAGGGCATTTTCTAAGCTCGCTTGGCTAGTTGCCACCATCTTGTCTAAGTCTTGCCAACGTTAACAGCATTGATGTGTTCCGGCTTGAAGTTAAAAAAACGCCAGTTTTCCGTTGCGTTGGGGAATCTTGGTAAGACTGTTTCCATTTTTGGCATTATCGTCACTTACCATCGGGTGAGATGATGCTTAGGGCTTACCAAATGTGGTTAAAAAAAGTTAGATGAAATTCGCATTTTTTTAAAGTGAGGAAATGCCAAAGAGTTAACTCACCCGACTACGGGTGGTATTTTACATCTCCTTAAAAATGGAGCTAAAGAAGTTTTACTTCAGTTGTGTGGTCTAAAGCACACAATCGTTCGGCTTGTGACACGTTAACACGTAAAATTATCTTCCGTAAACCGACTTTACAGACATCATTTTTTTCTTTATTTTTTTTATGGCCTAAGCTATCTATTCCAGATTATCCACTATTTACTGTGTATATACTTAATTCGCTGCCTCAGCGACTGAAATGGACCTTGGACCTTACTTTTAAAAAAACATTACAAAGTACAAAGTTCTAAGTTTATTTGCATTCTTTTAGATAATAGTAAATACTGTTTGATCCTAAAGTAAATTTTAGCTAATAGTGCAGGAGAGTCAAAAATGTTATTTTTTATTTTGAATAAGCAAACTTGATCGTGATAAACCCTCCTAGACTTTAGAAAAACGATGTTATACTTTTGGCAGTTTTGTAGTCGGAGAACCATGTACCGTGCGATAGTCGAGATTTAAAAAAACTATTTTTTAAATTTTCTATTCTGTTATTATGAACATTATACCTAGGATTCCTTACAATACATCCAAATTCAACAAGGCTACGAACAAATGAGAAATATATATTTTTTGTAGTGGTATCATTTTGATATGGTTGAGAAACCTTTAAAATAAAAGTTTTAAAAAACAAGAAACCGACTTCAAAATGAAACTCACTTAAAAGTATGAAATAATATTATTATACTTAAATACACAACATTAACTAACAATACCGAAATCAAAGGTGGGTAAAAATTAAATTAGGGGCTTAAAATTTTTTTGAGGTCGGTACCAGCACACAGTTACTTACGTATCAAATGTTTTAGATTCGATGGTTTGCTGACACCGACCTCAAAAAAAATTTAAGCCCCTAATTTAATTCGTACCCATCTTTGATTTCGATATTGTTGGTTAATGTTGTGTATGTAAGTATAATAATATTATTTCATACTTTTGAGTGAGTTTCATTTTGAAGTGGGTTTTTTGTTTTTTAATACTTTTATTTTTATTTTCTTTATTTTTAGTGATAATGTTATCTATCTAACAACGTTAAACACCTTCTCACCAATAGGAATTATCAAATCATTAAACATGTGTTTCATTGACAGATACAAAAACCTGTGGCTTCCATCATCATCAGCTCATCTGAATAACCTGAAAGAATACAGCCTATCGGTCTATGCATACCTACGTATATATCTATGTATAATATTGAAAGAATTTTCCTTCAACTCCCAACCGTTAAGGAGTTGTACCTTCCTTCATCAGCTTATCAACATGCGATGATGACTAACAAACGCAAGTATTTTAATAGCTCTAGAAAACATATGAATCTCGTACTAAGTGCCTACGTAATGAATAATTTGAGGGTTGCTCTCGATTTACCTGGGATCTCATCATCAGATCCTGACTTGGTGACAATGGGACCCCCTTGGCAGTATACACTTTTGAATAAAAAAATTATTTTGAAAATCGGTCCACAATAGGCTTGTTTCCACTAAGAATAAATCGGATGGCTTTGAGTTTCTAATGATTAACCATGATAATTAGGAAACAAAAAAACAACTTTTCTATTAAAATAATAAAAGATTAATAATATTTTTGGAAAATAAAATCGACGAAATGAGGCGTTTAATCACGTGACATTAAACGCCAATCAGAGAAGCGCATGGAAACGTGACGTCACGCCTCGCGAAACGAGCGCGAAACGCTATGTTGTATCTGTCATTTTCGTATAAAGTGAACAAGTTATTTCGAGTTTTCAGCAATTATTGTTAAATTAATACAATCCGTTTTTAGTTTCATCTTGAAAGACAGGTATAATTTGCCATGGAATCAGGATTTAACAAAGCAAACAGCAGTAATTTGCCCAAAATTGACACCGTTATGCTTGGCAAATTTTTTGCAATGAACACCGACTTTTGTTCATCGGAGTTCCGCAATGTTAAAACTTCTATGTAAATATTATGTGAAGAACAAACAGTCTTATTTAATTAGCAGTTACCAGTCAGAGAGTCGCATTTACCTACTGTGGAATGTAAATACTTAACTGATTTTGAGGTTAGCGAATACAAAGTTTTTATAACTTAAACATAATTCATTTTTAATTTCAGGTCATCACGAGTTTCATACGGAGATGATACTGTAAGCTATGTGCAGCTTAAGCGTGACGGCAAATTATGTATTGTAAAGTGCAAAATATGTCCTGAGCACAAAGTTCATGCAAAGCTGTATAGATGCACACTAGTTGTTGATGAGGAAGATGAGAGTATCCTCTCTGTACAATGTGAAGACTGCGTAGCTTCACAGGGTGGTTGTAAGCACGCAATAGCCGTCTTAATGTGGGTTCATCGACGAAGTGAGGAACCCTCGTGCACGTCGATTGAATGCTATTGGAAGAAATCAAAATTATCGAGAGTTGGTAGTACTCTTAAATATATGACAGCAAAAGATTTATCCAAGGGCAGCTCTCTTTTACAACCAAATTCATCGGTTTTGCTGAAGTTTTTAGAAGAGGGAAAGAAGAGGAAAATTGATGATTGTGAACTCTTGAAGTATCAACCCACATATAGTGTGAGTGAAACACAGGCTGTCTCAATGCATCAACTTGTGTGGAATTTTAAAGAGAAATGTGTTGATGAATTCTTAAAAAAAGTTCAAATATCTGCATCTCTAATAACAAAAGTTGAAGAAGAAACAAGAGAACAAGCTAATAGCTGTCTTTGGTATGAGCTGCGGTATAGACGAATAACTGCATCTAGAGCATTTGAGGTTAGCCGCTGTAAAAAGAATGATGGAACACTCGTTTCTCTCATATTAGGTGCAAAGATACCAGATACTTCAGCTATGAAACGTGGACGTTTACTAGAAGATGAAGTAAGAAAAACTGTGGAGAAAAAACTAAATAAAAAAATAAATAAATGCGGACTGGTATTAAGTTCAGTTTATCCTATGATTGCTGGTTCCCCAGATGGCATATTTGAAGATGGTGTAATAGAAATTAAATGTCCCAATAGTGTGAAAACATATAAAACTTACATTAAAAACAGTTTAGCCACAGAAAAGTACAATACTCAAATGCAACTTCAGATGTATTTAACAGGAAAGAAAAACTGTTTCTTTTGTGTAGCCGATCCAGATTATTGCCAAAATAAAAAAGTTGAAGTATTAAGAGTGCAATATGATCCTAAACATAATGAAAATATAAATGGTTATTAGAGTTTTGGAAAATGAATATTTATCCATTATTATATAAGAGTGTAGAACTATAATATAGGTATTTTAAATAAAAAAAACTTGATTTTCATTTGTTTTATTTTATTAAAGAATCTTGTATATTAATTAAGGCACTCATCAAGTATTTTTACAAATTTAAAATTAATACATGCATGTGGTTTAAGCATACGAAATTCACGTAAACGCCGAATAACTCGCTCTATATGTATCCTTAGGCTAGCTATCTGTTTAGTTAGTTTTGCTTCAGTTTTACTCATCTTTACACCTGTTTCGACACTAGGAGGTCTTACTAGTGTAATACCAGCTTTTTTTAGATATTGTTCTAAATGTTTGAAACCCCTGTCTGCCATAACGAACATACCACTTTTTAATGTTTGGACAAAGTCACAGGATTCAACTAAACAAGTGTCGGTGGTCCTGCCCCCAAATCCCGGAGAAATATAGTTCACTAGTCCATTTGGTGTACAGGATATTAAATATTTTATTGTGTTTGCTTTTTTATAATCCGACCAGGTTAATGCTTGATTTATTGCTTTAGATGGTTTTTCTATCTCTATTTCAAGGCAGTCTATAATGCAACTAACATTATTATATTTGTGCCTGAATGCCATGGGTAAAGTTTTTTTAATCATTTCACTATCAAGCGACACAATAAAAGGCCTTATAACACTGGCTATTAATGGTATATTTTTTGAAAATATCTTGCTTAAATATGATGGAGTCATTGCATAATCATCTGACAGTTGATTAAATGAACTATCCAATCTTATTTTATTAAAACAAAACAATAAATGATGTATGGGAATATTGATTTCATCTTTTATTATATCAATCAAATAGTGACACTTGCTTGGAACACCAATGTATAGTCGAGGCTTTTTCTCAATTTTTTTAATCATATTCAATATGGTCTCTTTTTACCCACGACGGAACGGAGCAGGTATATGCGTTTAGGGTGAGAGATGTTTGTTTGTGTGTGCGTTTGTGCAAAGTAATGTTCCCACCTATCTTCTAAACTAATGATCCGATTTTGATGCGGTTTTCAATAACGGGTTTGTGTTTGATGAGTTCATGTTTTTAGACAGGTGTCATGGCTGTAACTCACTAGGGGGCGCCACAATATTAGTGCAAAACAATGTTGCAATGTAATTAAAACGAAATGTCCGATTACAATTCTGTTTTCAGCAATGTGTACGTGGTAGCTTAATGCATGTTCCCAGATAATAAAAACTAGAGGGCGCTACAATACAAAATAATATTGCAATAATATTAAAACGAATTGTCCGATTTCAATGCGGATTTCAGGAATGAGTTCGTGGGTGATTGGTGCATGTTCTCAGATGAGTGTTATTAGAGGTAACTTTTAACAATGTTTAATGTAATAGTCTGAGTAAAATTTCAAAATTAATGCATAGCGATACCTAGACGGCGTATTTGTAATGGATTTTAGAGCCCTTACGAGCTTTCTTCTATTTTATCATCACTTTGCGATCGGCGTAAAGTGCTTCTCAATCGTTCTAATTCTTCCAACGCTATGCTATTATGTGGGTTATTAAAAGTTTTCTTTGATCTGTGGAGGTACTCCCAGCTTATGTCATCATTGAATTCAGAGTTCAAACACAAATATTATAGTCTCAAGAGTATTGACACCAATTCTGAACAAAAACCAACAGAAAGCAACTGTATAATATTTATTATGGAACTTAATATTATGTGGTAGGATGAATCACACTTATTGTTTTGCGTGATCTTACCTACACATTATATAGATTATAATTCGTATATGCTCTCTAAAAAGTCTGAAATAAAATTAAGCAAAATTAAAAATTTTGAAAAAAACCCACGACGGTAAAAATCTCATCGAAAAAGAATAAAATAACTCAAAACCCCCGACTTAACCCAATTATTATGTAACGAAATATTATAATAGACGTAAAAATACTTTCTAAAAAAGAGTTGTTATCTCGAGAAATCGGTAATAGATATACTTAAGTACCTAAACAATGAATATCGATGTTTACAGTTTTTTCCTAACGTGTCTGTTTCTTGAAGATATACTTAGATGTAGCGATAATAATTTTACCATAATACATAACCGAGGAATATCCGTCGGGGGCTGCCTTTCCTATATGAAATTTCAACAAAAATTTATTCATACTCATAAGTGTATTTTATTTCTTCGTTAAACATCTACAATTATTCAATAATTGTATTCACGTCACTAGAAAAACTTTAGCTGGTTTAATGGCAGCCCCCGACGGATATTCCTCGGTTATGTATTATGGTAAAATTATTATCGCTTTATTATCTTTTATTATATCAATCAAATAGTGACACTTGCTTGGAACACCAATGTATAGTCGAGGCTTTTTCTCAATTTTTTTAATCATATTCAATATGGTCTCTTTTGCTTTTACCTTTCTGTCTTCTTCAATAAATTCACTACAGTCAGAAGAGGACTTAACTTGCAAAGAATGCACAGGCGAGCCACTGGTGGTAGATGCAGATGGTACATATAAAGAAATATCACTATCAAACTGTTCTGCTTCAATAGATATATTTCTTGTAATTTTGCTGAGGCCGGACATAGAAGGACTTGAATTTATAATGGTTTCCGATTTGAACGGGGATGTGGAGGTAGATATTTGTGGTTGTTTCAAAGGAGATAGTGCCTTTTCTGTTGAATTAATTTTAGTCTGGACAGCTTTACTTCTGAATTTTTGTGTTATTAATGCTTGAACAGACTTATCTACTGTTAGTTCACTTAAAGTTTCAGGTGTTTCAGGCACATTCTCTCCAACTATTTGAAAATCTGAAAAATAAACAATATTGCTATGATAGATAATCCTTACTATAATATTATAAATGTGAAAATGTGTTTGTTTGTTACCTTTTCACGCTTCAACGCCTTGACCGATCTAATGAAATTTGGCATGCAGGTAGCCTGTGTCACGAAGAAGGACATAGGCTACTTTTTATCCCGTGAAAATAGCATATTCCAATGCAGTTCCTGAGGGAACTGAAAATATACTCTTTTTTGATTAATTTTTTTAACATCGCAATGGAACAATAAATTGTGTGATTTTTTGCACAGAGATGGTTAATGGGGTGGGAAATGACATAATTTACTAATAAGCATATCCTGACATAGTTCCCGAGGGATCTGGAGAAAATTCATGTCCACGCTCCCTCTAAGACAGTCATAAAAACTATATCCACGTGGGCGAAGCCACGGGCAAAAGCTAGTGAGATAATAATAATGACTGCATACTTGTTTCAAACTGCAATCCGTTTGTTTTGTTTGTTACCTACCTGAACTTGTATTAGAAGTATCCTTGACAGATGAACTTGGGGTACTATTTTGTTCTGGTTCATTCAAACACTCTGCGATTATTGACATCCTTTGTTTTTTCCACATATATGGTATCGTATCGTTCCTTATAGCTGCATGTCCGTTTCCTTCTATCTTCTTGGCATTCAAACTTCTTTGGTATACAACCTGGTTTCATGCGCACTTGAGAGACTTTACCCATAATATGATACTCTGTATAATTAATCATATCTTCTGGCAACTAAAAAAATAAGAAGAGTATAAATTATTACATTTTATAAAACGAAAATAATATTTTAACTCAAATAAATCATAAAACCCTATTCAAGTCATAACATTTTATAGGTTATGTGTGGTATATTATGGTAGATTTTGCACGTATTGTAGATTTGTTATGGTGCAAAAACCTATTTTATAAATAGATACATCACGTTGTGTTCAAGACTTACATCAAAATGATCTTCACAGAAATAAATTGTGGAATCAGTTGATAAAGTAAGAGCATCTTGCCTCCTTGCCATTTTTAACCACTTTCTTCGTATTTGTTTATTATTTGGAACGTATATGAATAATTTGTTTGGCGTTTTTATCGTTGTACTTTTACATTGGGGCACTATACAGTATTTATAATACGAGGAATTCATTATTTATTAGAAAACACAATTGACTGTCATATACAAACACGGCTGTTTCGCGAGGTGTGACGTCATTCAAGACGCCATGACAGTCTTGGCCTTTTTCGCGGTAAATTTCAAGTTCATTTCTAAAAACTCAAAATACTAATGTAAAACACCTATTTTTCTTAATATAATATATTTTTGGGGTGAAATAGATGCTTAGCTATAGTTTTAAAATAATTTCCAAATTTTGTCAACTAGCCTATTGACGGAAAAATCGCTGAACATACATCAAAAAAAAATACAGTCGAACTTAGTACCTCCTCCTTTTTGAAGTCGGTAAAAACCAAGTTAAATAGTAAGTAATCTTTATTTCTTATAAATAATAAGTTAATTTTAGATCAATAAGCTCAGCTCATTGATCTCAAATTTAGATGGATTATCAAAGGCTCTAATAGCAACCGGACGGATTTCCTGTCGCCATTAGTGGGCGTCTATTCACCTTCATGGCCGCCAGGGCCGGGCCTAGAGACCTTCACTTTCGGAATTCACTTTTAAAATGAACTCTGGTCGCCACAGTCGTTACAAAAAAATATAAAAATATTTATTTACTTATTTTATAGTATACACAGGAAACATAAATTACACATTTTACAAAGTAAGGTTACACAAAGGAAACAGCTTATTAATAAAAAAATTCTTCCAGCAGACCCAGGAAAGTCTTTTTTTAATGAGTAACAAAAAAATATTTTTAAATAATAATTAAAAATAATTAAATAAAGTTTTTTATTAAAATAAAATAGTAAAAAAATTAAAAATGTGAAATTATATAAGAAATTCACATAAAATAATAAGGTTCAATATTGCTTATATTTCGAACGCACGATCATATTATTCAGGCCCGAAAGGGACAAGGAAACGAAAAAGAAATCTATGCATGAAGGGGGGAGGGTTAAATAAGTATAATTCATAACACACTTAACAGCAATGAGGTTCCGCTTAGACTCTAATAGTAGGTCACTAAATTTTTTCGGCCTTAACAGATGTTGCGGTAGGATTGTCCTCTTGACAGACACTGCGCTATCTAAAACGCAGGGCTGCCCAAGATCTGCATCACTCTCTTAGCCTAAATGTCTGAACCAGCGATCATCATCATCATATAAGCCGACAAACTTCCACTTCTGGAAAAAGGCCTCCCCTAAGAATTTCCGCAACGACCGGTCCTGCGCTGCCCGCAGCCTTCACCAAGTCGTCGGTCCACCGAGTAGGAGGCCACTCGAGAACTGTACTGCAGGGCACGTAGCTCGTAGAAGAACGGCCATCTACGTACGAGCTACGTGCCCTGCCTACTGCCACTTAGGTTTAGAATTTCTGAGAGCTATGTCGGTTATTTTGGTTCTCTTACGGATCACCTCGTTTCTAATTCAATCACGCAGCGAAACTCCGACAACACGCTTTGTTGTCCTTTGGGTGACCTTGTGCCTTCTTATGATGAGGACCATAGTAATCAACCATCTCTCGGTTCCGTTTGTCATCACTTCTTCCACTTTTGGCTCGCGTACCACTCACCCTCAGTTATTAATAAACTATGTCTGCACGGGGGTCACCGCGTGCAAAAGCTAGTATAACATAAGTTTGGGGCGACAGTTACATACTTAGTTCGACCCTGCCCTGCTCCAGTCACGGTGCAAATCCGGGTAAATTGCTTGCTAATTTACACCCCGTAGCGGCGCAGTGGATTACATTCACCTAACCAATTAATTAAATTACGATACATCATATAGATATGGTCCGCAGGAGATCTAAAGTAACCGACATAGCTCACAATTCGCTAAACTGAAGTGGCAGTGGGCAGGGCACATAGCTCGTAGAACAGATAGCCGATGGGGCAGTAAAGTTCTCGAGTGGCGACCGCGCACCGGTCGTCGTGGAAATCCTTGGGGAGGCCTTTGTCCAGCAGTGGACGATTTGTGGCTGATATGATGATGATGATTATGATATAGGTATGGTAATAACAATATCTTAAACCACATACAAGCGAACTAGCTTTTCCCCGCGGCTTCGCCCGCGTGTCATTTTTATGACTGTTTATTAGGGTTCCATACCCAAAGGTAAAAAGTAAAAAAGGGTAAAAACGGGACCCAGCTATTACTAAGACCTTGCTGTCCGTCTGTCTGTCCTTCCGTCCGTCAGCGGGCTGTATTTCATGAACCGTAATAGGTACACAGTTGAAATTTGCACGGAATGTGTAAAAATACAAAAAATTCAAAAAGGTGGAAAAATAAGGGGGGGGGTCTCCATACAGAAAAATGTGTTTTTAAAGGTCTTTATAAGTATTTTTTATTTAGCTCTATCGTAAAAACGGACATACAAACGTCAGATTATAGTACTATAGAATTGTCGTTTTAGCGGTAACAGAAATACACATTCTGTGCAAATTTCAACTGTGTATTTATTACGGTTCATGAAATACAGCCCGCTGACGGACGGACAGACGGACAGACAGCGGAGGCTTAGTAAAAGGGGCCCTTTGGTCACCCGTTGGGTGTATGAAACCCAAAAAATCACGTTGTTACGTTGCTTCGCCTCCGTTGCGAAGAAGGACAAACGAGAAACAAATACACAGACACAATTTCTTATTTTTAACAGTAAGTAATATTATCAACCGTGTGTGACGGAAGATTAATTAAGCTTCGTAAGCTGCAATCTTGTTGGCTTTACTTTGGTTCCGTATTTTTGTCCCTTTTCTTTGTAAAGTAATCTTTACTGAGAAATAAATAATCGGCCTTTAAAAAAAAAACAAAAAAAAACTGAGCTCTCCACGGAGAGTTTTTCTAAATACATAATAATAGTGATGTAAAATATTAGGCAAGTATTTTTGATTGTGTAAATTTGAGAAAATATCCTAACCGCTATTTTGGACAAAAATAAAATTTAAACTATTTTTGTGCTATTTTTAGAGATTTTACAGATATATATCACATATGACATAGTTAATTTGTTATTGAGTGTCGTTGATGATGAAATTTTGGAAAAAAACAAGAGTGCCATTTTGGAAAAAAAATGTACCACATAGTTTAGGAACTACATGTGTAAAATTTCATCTAAATCGGTTAAAAAGTTTTCCCGCAAAACAGGTGGACGGAATACATATTTACATATATACACACGACATATACACACATACATACGTATAAATACACACATACACACGTATAATTTATTTCTTGTCCACTTTATTGGTATCTATTGTTATTGATTATAGAGTACAATATTCCCATCAAAATCTCGAAGTCGATTTTTCGATTACATAACCTTGTATTTGCTCCTTCGTTGCTCGAAGGTAAAAACACTCTTGAAAGCCCAGGACACTTTGTTCCGTTATGGACTCCCCGTCACATCAGCTCGATAGAACCAAATTACGGTATTGTCATCCAAACTTGAAAAATTTCGAACATTATAAGAAGTAAATTCGACTACCGTAAGTCATCACTGGCAACACTCACTGATCAAAGACTAGTCTTGAGACACTGCAGAATTTGGGACGTGAAGATATTGCGAAGCTTCCCAAACGCTGTTCAGTCGAGTTGGATACGTCGATTGATCTCTTTCTTGAAGTTGTACCTACTTAGCTGGACTGTTTGTCCTGGGTATACATATTTATCAATAACTGTGTGTTGTGTGACAAAAATAATGGAAACTGGGGATAAAAACCCTTACGGAGTTTGCCACATATGATACGTAAGATTTAGAGGTTCGGGCCTAAACCACAGATTACTAATTAGTTACTACCTAAACAGAGTTTTAAGAAAAAAAAAATGTTATGGGGTAAATTAGAATATATGAATTTTATGATTATTTTAAAAGGAAGGAACAATAAACAATATGAGTATAAAAAAAGGTGTGATTACATTGGTTGACCGTGTTGAAAATTTAAAACAATGACCTACTTTATTTATGGGCAATTCCCGGAAATAAATTTAAAGTTACAATTTTATTAGTATATAAAAAGGTTATTTTATAGAATGCCGGTAGGCAACGATCGTTACCGTCCCTTTGGTACTTAAATAAGTTACTAAGTTCTAAAATAATTAAATTTCACTTTGGTCTGAATTACCCTATTTTTCTAACATAACACGTATCAGATACAAAACACTTTTAAAATTTAAAATAAATAATTAATGGTTAGAAACTGGAAGCAGGAAATCTTCTAGGAAGGCAGAAAAGTCAAAGAGTTAGAGAGACGCTCGGGACAAAAGATAAAATAAATATTCACTTCCCTTGGCAAGCAGCTGGGCGGGCAGTGAAAGGACTGGCTGGTGGTCAGCACAGCTCCATCTCAGGATTAATCCTTAATCAGGTATAGCGTCGGGACGTCAACCTCGCAGGGGGGTGGATGAAACCCTACGGACATATATAAATCTAGTTCGCCGCAGTACCAAAAATACACGCAAAGCGGTTTCCTTATACAAATTACTTACCACAGAATAAAATAGTGGGCCTCAACAAAACATTATAAAACAATTTATCCAAAAAATTTAAATTCACATGAGTGTAGACGGGATCACGGTCAACCTTTGTTTTTTTCTTGTCAAAAAATAACAACTATTTTCAAATTCAAATTCCATAGAGCAACGACATCAAAAAAGAATTTAATTATGAAACGCAACAAAAGAGATCGGCTCGAAACGATAGTTAGCGTTTCAAAATACCCACAAACTCACAAAAAAAGGCGAGAAGTCCCAAAAATTTTTGAAATTTGGACAACCCTATAGACGTTGGACAGCCCTGAAGAAGAAAAAAATAAAAACTCTCTAAGTAACTAGTTAACTACGAACGTTTACTTGAAGCTGGTAGAAATTGACATTTATACACGAACGTTCACATACAAACGGCAAAAACTCCATCTAAAAGTGAACAGACTCAATAACCCCAACAACACACTAGCGTTAAAGGATCGCTGTGTATTGAGCCTAAAACTAGTCACTTAAGAAAACAGGAGAAATCAAACAACTACTAAAACATTAAAGACCAATAGGGTTGACAAAAACTGAAAAAAACTTGCAAAACATTGTCGGTTACCCCAGCAAAATGTGGACAAAAACGGTAAAGGCGGATGCGTGAAAATCCGACTCACGGATAAAATTAACACCGGAAGTCTGAAACGCGATACGCAAGAGTCTAAAGGGACAACTCTACCGAAAAATAGGCCATTCGAGGTAAGACAAGGGCAAGATTAATGTAAGAAGTTTTAAAAATGGAAAATTGTTATAAGACCTCAAGAAATCTAAACAATACTGCGGAATACAGAAACGTTGTCACATAAAAGTGAACAGGGTACGCCAAAAATTTAAGAAGTACCTCGCAAAGCAACGCGTAAAAATATTCCAAACAGTAACCCTTAAAGATTTTTCCCTTAAAACAACGTTAAATAATCGTGAACTAAAAGTAAGTCTGTCCCGACTTTCGATTGAAAGAAATCTAGAGTCTGGCCATTGACTACTTAAATTAAAAATTCTCTTGGAATCGTAAGGGTATGCACAGGCAAAAACAACTCAACAACACGTAAGCAATTATCCGAAAGAGGTATAATGCCATTAAGCCGGGAAAAAACGACCCGTGTGAAGAGAAGCAAAAAAATACCGTGCATACAAACAAAAAAACCACACGTTTCCAAGAAAACTGCACGATTAAATTAAGTAAGGGTCTTGAGGTATTAAAACTTGAACCATAATATCCGGAAAACGGATACACCCACGAACGACAAAAAAACGGGTACGTTAGGGAAAGATTAAAGGCAGAAAAGGGGATAAAACATTAGTTCGGGCACCATAAATATGTGACAAAAATAATGGAAACTGGGGATAAAAACCCTTACGGAGTTTGCCACATATGATACGTAAGATTTAGAGGTTCGGGCCTGAACGGAGTTTTAAGAAAAAAAAATGTTATGGGGTAAATTAGAATATATGTATTTTATGATTATTTTAAAAGGAAGGAACAATAAACAATATGAGTATAAAAAAAGGTGTGATTACATTGGTTGACCGTGTTGAAAATTTAAAACAATGACCTACTTTATTTATGGGCAATTCCCGGAAATAAATTTAAAGTTACAATTTTATTAGTATATAAAAAGGTTATTTTATAGAATGCCGGTAGGCAACGATCGTTACCGTCCCTTTGGTACTTAAATAAGTTACTAAGTTCTAAAATAATTAAATTTCACTTTGGTCTGAATTACCCTATTTTTCTAACATAACACGTATCAGATACAAAACACTTTTAAAATTTAAAATAAATAATTAATGGTTAGAAACTGGAAGCAGGAAATCTTCTAGGAAGGCAGAAAAGTCAAAGAGTTAGAGAGACGCTCGGGACAAAAGATAAAATAAATATTCACTTCCCTTGGCAAGCAGCTGGGCGGGCAGTGAAAGGACTGGCTGGTGGTCAGCACAGCTCCATCTCAGGATTAATCCTTAATCAGGTATAGCGTCGGGACGTCAACCTCGCAGGAGGGTGGATGAAACCCTACGGACATATATAAATCTAGTTCGCCGCAGTACCAAAAATACACGCAAAGCGGTTTCCTTATACAAATTACTTACCACAGAATAAAATAGTGGGCCTCAACAAAAGATTATAAAACAATTTATCCAAAAAATTTAAATTCACATGAGTGTAGACGGGATCACGGTCAACCTTTGTTTTTTTCTTGTCAAAAAATAACAACTATTTTCAAATTCAAATTCCATAGAGCAACGACATCAAAAAAGAATTTAATTATGAAACGCAACAAAAGAGATCGGCTCGAAACGATAGTTAGCGTTTCAGTTGACAGTGGTGACATACGGAACTGAGACATGGTTGCTTACTAGGGGTCTCTTAACAGGCTCAAGGTCACCCAAAGGGCATTGCAGCGTGCACTGCTCGGAGTTTCTCTGCGTGATCGAATCAGAAACGAAAATCCGCAGGAGAACCAAAGTAACCGACATAGCTAACAAAATCGCTAAACTGAAGTGGCAGTGGGCAGGGCACATAGCTCGTAGAACAGATGGCCGTTGGGGTAGTAAAGTTCTCGAGTGGCGACAAAACATAGCGTAGGCAGGCCTCCCACGAGGTGGACCGACGACCTGGTGAAGATCGCGGGACATTACGTGTATGGATGCGGGCAGCGCAGGAGCTGTCGTTGTGGAAATCCTTGGGGGAGGCCTTTGTCCAGCAGTGAACGTTTTTCGGCTGATGTGATGATGATTCTGATCAAATCAGAAACGAGGAGATCCGCAGGAGAACTAAAGTAACCGACATAGCTCACAGAATCGCTAGACTGAAGTGGCAGTGGGCAGGGCACATAGCTCGTAGAACAGATGGCCGATGGGGTAGTAAAGTTCTCGAGTGGCGACCGCGCACCGGAAAACGTAGCGTAGGCAGGCCTCCCACGCGGTGGACCGATGACCTGGTGAAGGTCGCGGGAAGCCGATGGATGCGGGCAGCGCAGGACCGGTCGTCGTGGAAATCCTTGGGGGAGGCCTTTGTTCAGCAGTGGACGATTTGTGGCTGATATGATGTGATGATGATGATGATTAAAATCGACTTCCTACATTTTTAGGGTTCCGTTCTTTAAAAGGAAAAGAGAAACCCTTATAAGCTCACTTTGTTATCCGTCAGTCTGTCTGTCCACAAGTCTCGCCACAGGTTGCGGTTGAAGATAATGAGAACTGTCCTTGAATGCACCTCTATACCCCGTAACATGCACTTAACACTTGTGAATAAACTTTTTGCGTTGTTAAAGCAAATGCAATTTAAATGGAATCAGCACTGAGAACAGAGACGGTCTCTGAAGACAAGAACTTTCAGTATAAACGTTAGAACTTAGATTCGTTAAGTTCGCAGACCAAGGCACTGACACTAATCACCAAATGTATCTTGTTGCTAACTTAGTAATGTGTGACATTACTTCACAGGGCCAAGTGTGAGTGGACTCGTGGACTGAGGGTTCAGTACCAAAACATCTTCATAAATCAACTAGACAGAAGATACATACACTAGATCGATCCTACTAGATGTCACTTCTTCACGTTTAAAAAAAACCACGTGACGTGTATGGGGACCTTATTTTAGGGTTCCGTACCCGAAGGGTAAAACGGGACCCTATTACTGAAATTTCGCTTTCCGTCCGTTTGTCCGTCTGTCACCAGGCTGTATTTCATGAACCGTGGTAGCTAGACAGTTGAAATTTTCACAGATGATGTATTTCTATTGCCGCTATAACAACACTGAACTGAAGAAACTAGCGCCATCTAGTATGATGGTACGGAACCCTATGTGTGCGGTTCTGACTCGAGCTTGGCCGGTTTTTTTTAAAAGTTATAGCGGCAATGAAAATACACACTGAACATTTCACTAGTCTACTTATTACGGTTCATGAAATAAAGCGCGCTGACAAAAAATAACAACATGTACCTAAATATTTGGCAAAATTTGTTTGTATGCTAACTATGAAAGATGGCCCGAAAAAGTTTGGACTTTTCATACAAGAGAATCAGCTGTTCAGTATATTTTGTGTTATAATTTTTTTTATCTACAATTGCTGAGCCCTTGACATCTCACCTGATGGTAAATGACGATGGCTTACCAAGATTCCCCACCGCAATGGGGAACTGGCAATCTTATCTTCAAGCCGGAACACATCAATGCTGTTAACATTGATGCTTGGCGGCAAGACTTAGATAAGATTGTGGTAGATAGCCAGGCGGACTTAGAAAATGCCCTTCCACCGACCAACCCGAGTCATACAAAGTTAGACTCTGCCGGGAATCGAACCCACGACCTCCTGATGTGAAGCTAATGGACTTAGCCACGGAGGCGGTTAAAACGACTAGATGTACCAGTCAATTGCCAATGTTTTTTTTAAATAGCCATATCTCCGAACCTATCAATATTTTTTTTTTTTCTCTAAAATTGAGATCACGGTTCCTAAGAGCGTTTTTCTCTATTTCTTATAAATAGTTTAGAATTTCCCCAAACTGACCCTTAAAAAAAACTCACCCATAATGTGTACAAAGTAAGGAGGTAGGTGATATCCGCCTATGACGTTTTACCAGAGGAACTGAGTTATAAAATGCAAATAATTTGTAATTGTATTTTTTTTTACTGTAGTAAATATGTCGGACAAAAGTGGTCCAGTTTAATGAGTAAGAAGTCCAACACACTCGTATTGCTCATTTGTAAAGAAATAGCAATATAGTAATATTATATACAGGTTGAGTTTTTTTTAAGGGTCAGTATGGGGAAATTTTAAACTATAAGAGATAGAGAAAAACGCTCAGGGGGAATTCATTACGATACCAGTCAATTGCCAATGTTTGGTTCTTGTTACTTAAGTGATACGAGTATCCTCCCAATAAATCCATTTTTTCGAAATTTGATAACTATTATGGCATTTTATCTATTTGGTTTACCATTGAATTCACAACACAAATAATTAATTGACTAAATTATGCATTTAATGAATGACAGACAACCGCAACTTGTTTTTTTTTCAAGTCTGAATGTTTTTTCTTTTTTCCTTCTCCATCTGAAAATTGACCTGTTAGTTAATAAGTTTCAACTTAACTACAAAAGAAAACTAAAAAGTTAATTTCAACATCTTCTAGCAACTTTTGACCTATGGCCTGCATACAATTTTTGATTCGTATAGTGATATACAATCGAAATAACAAATATATATTTTTTTAAATAGCCATATCTCCGAACCTATCAATATTTTTTTATTTTTTTCTCTAAAATTGAGATTACGGTTCCTAAGAGCGTTTTTCTCTATCTCTTATAAATAGTTTAGAATTTCCCCATACTGACCCTTAAAAAAAACTCACCCATAATGTGTACAAAGTAAGGAAAAAAAAAAAAAAAGGTAGGTGATATCCGCCTATGACGTCTTACCAGAGGAACTGAGTTATAAAATGCAAATAATTTGTACAGCCACCCCTGAGCATACTTTCTCGTGAAGCCTTCACCGTCTGTCGTAGTCGGGCATACACAAATCAATAATAAACATTACGCTTACTTAGAAGCAAATAATATTTTTTTTTATATATGTATTTCTTTATTTACTATATTATGTAGTTTAGTACAATATACAGGGTGACTGGTAAGTAGTGCAAATCCTTTTAAGGGGTTATAGATCAGTTCATTTGCAACAAATTAAACCATATAACACCTTATGCAAAAGTGACGCATTTTTGAGATATTGCAGTTTTAAGATTTTAAATAAAAATCCCAAGTTTTATATCTAAATATCAATAAAACGAAAAAAAATAATTACCGTTCGTATTTTATTGGTTTTAACTTCGTTATATTCTAAATGATAAATTAGAGTAGATAGATTGTAAATTTTTTTCATAAATGTGGACACAATGCTTCAAAATAAAAAAAAAACTTGTAATTTAACGAAAACATTGCATAAAAAAGCAAGTATAAAACAAAAAATCATAATAAAATTTTATTTGCATGTTAACTTAAAAACATCTACATTTTACTATCTTTCAGACGAGGTATAAAAAATTAACATATCTGTTAGAATTACCAAAGTATCACCAATACAATTGGAGTAGGTAGCAAAATAAATGTTCGCAACCTACGTACCCGGTAGGTACATACTAATTCAGTGGCTACTGATAGATGCCTAGTACTCAGTTTTTTGTTTTATTACATAAGTTAAAAACTAAATTAATTCAAATTTTGAAAAATGAGTGAGAGGCACGTTATTTAAATCTCATTCTCAAAGTGACTTCCCCCTTTTTATTTTGCTACCTACTCCTATTGTATTGGTGATATTTTGGTAATCATAATGGTTAAATATGTTAATTTTTTATACCTCGTCTGAAAGATAGTAAAATTTTGATGTTTTTAAGTTTACATGCAAATAAAATTGTATTAAGATTGTTTGTTTTATACTTGCTTTTTAATGCAACGTTTTCGTTAAATAACAAGTTTTTTTTAATTTGGAGCATTGTGTCCACATTTATGAAAAAAATTACAATCTATCGACTCTAATTTATCATTTATAATGTAACGAAGTTAAAACCAAAGGTTATTTTTTTTTCGTTTTATTGATATTTAGATGTAACACTTGGGATTTTGTATAAAAAATCTTAAAACTGCAATATCTCAAAAATGGGTCACTTTTGCATAAGGTGATATGGTTTAATTTGTTTCAAATGAACTGATCTATAGTCCCTTAAAAGGATTTGTACTACTTACCAGTCACCCTGTATATATAAAGTCAATGTCTAACCCTAATCATAAAAATCTATTTTAAAACCTAACCTAACAACAAAAATATTAATAAAAATCGAAATCCCGAGTCCAACCAGTCGCAAAGGAGCCCATGACACACATCGCTTTGCCGCGTTGGATGGCAATAGACAACCTTTGCAGCAGGTTAAGAATAAATTAGGTTTGACTATGATTGTATTGACTTGATGAAAAATTTACAAATAATTTTGATTTGTATGGGAGGTATTTTTCCTAGAATAATAATTAAGTAGCTAGTGCAGTAGGTATTATTTAGTCCTAGTTATTCACAAAGTTTCATTAAAACCATTTAAACCATTTTTTGGATTTTAAAAAGACTTTAAAAAGAAATTCACTCAAAAGTATGTAACAATATTTTATATAATATGACTACACGAAATCAACCAACAATAATTAAATCAAAGGTGGGTACAAATCAAATTAGGGTCCTACAATTACTTTCCATCGTCTGCTCAACATTCCATTCCTGAATAACCTGAAAGAGTACAACTATCGTTCGATACGAGCCTACGTATAATATTTAAAGAATTATACTTATTAGAATTACGAACTCCTAACTGTTAATGAGTAATACTTTCCATCATCAGCTCATCAACATGAAATGATGACTAACAGACACAAAAACTTAAATAACTTTAGAAAATATATGAAACACGTAATACGTGCCTATAAAATTCTGATCCTGATTTGGTGACAAATACAACGATCAGTCTTTACGGACCTCTGAGTATCTACGTAAAACATTTAAAGAATTATCATTCAAATCCTAACCATTAAGGAGTTGTATCTGCCATCATCAGCTCATCAACATGAGGTGATGACTACCAGACGAGAAAACTTGAATAGCTTTAGAAAATATATGAACATTACTTATATATTACTTTTAAATACAGGAGTATACTCTTTTGAATAAAAAAATAACTTTGGAAATCCGTCCACAGTTGACAGAGTAATCGGTGAACATACATAAAAAAACGAAAAAATTACAAACAGTGGAACATAGAATCTCCTCCTTTTCTGTAGTCGGTTAAAAAGTAACAAACAACTGGGATTTGTATGAGAGGAACTTCATTCGAATTTTTATTAGAATATGAACTACGTACCAAGTTTCATCAAAGTCATGTTGCCATTTTTGAGAAATAATGTTTTATTACTCAAAAATTTTGAATCTATTTTTCATTATATCAATTTATATGAGCATATATGAAGGTACGTCCCCACCGAGGGGCTCGAGCCTACTCAGAATTAGGGCGTTCGGGCTTATGTTATTGTACGTACATCATCATCATTTCAGCCGAAAATCGTCCACTGCTGGACAAAGGCCTCCCCCAATTATCTCACGACGACCGGTCCTGCGCTGACCTCATCCATCGGCTTCCCGCGAAAGATAAGAAAGATACCATTTCGTCGGTCCACCGCGTAGGAGGCTTGCCTACGCTACGTTTTACGGTGCGCGGTCACCACTCGAAAACTTTACTGCCCCAACGGCCATCTGTTCTACGAGCTATGTGCGCTGCCCACCGCCACTTCAGTTTAGCGATTCTGTGACCTATGTCGGTTACTTTGGTTCTCCTGCGGAACGTACATACATACTCGTATCAAATCGAACACATTGTCGTGGCAGGATTCGAAGTTCTAACCACGACTCCCTGGACAGGAGGTAATGGCCCTTGCCATCGCCACCGACGCTGTAAATAATCATTGTGTAATAAATAAATAAAAAAATATTTTTTACCATGGTGGCAATCCTAAAAAATCGAGATGGGGAAAATTTGAAAAAAAAAAAACGCCTGTAGATATGAAAATTATTGCTTTAACCTGGATCCGTCCAGAAGTTTGGTAACTAGAGCACCGGCCGTACGCGCACACACACACACACACACACACACACACACACACACACACACATACAGAGTGTAACAAATTACAGTAGGTCCCGCTAAATGTGGCTTCTACTCATCATACTTAATCACTTTTGTTCTATGTCTTTGCTGATATCGCAATAAAATGTATAATCTTCTTTTTTTTACTATATAAAATTAAGTCGGGTTTTCCTTCCTGACGCTATTACTCCAGAAAGGCTGGACCGATTTGGCTAATTCTTTTTTTGTCGAGTTCGTTATTGTCAGGAGAAGGTTCTTATGTAGGGTAGGGTAGTGTAGTGTAGTGTAGGGTAGGGTAGTGTAGGGTAGGGTAGGGTAGTGTAGGGTAGGGTAGTGTAGGGTAGGGTAGGGTAGTGTAGTATAGGGTAGTGTAGTGTAGGGTAGTGTAGTTTAGGGTAGTATAGGGTAGTGTAGTGTAGTGTATGTAGGGTAGGGTAGGGTAGAGTAGGGTAGGGTAGTGTAGGGTAGGGTAGGGTAGCGTAGAGTAGTGTAGTGTAGTGTAGTGTAGGGTAGTGTAGTGTATGTAGGGTAGGGTAGGGTAGTGTAGGGTAGGGTAGGGTAGGGTAGGGTAGGGTAGGGTAGGGTAGTGTAGGGTAGGGTAGTGTAGGGTGGGGAAGTGTAGTGTAGGGTAGAGTAGTGTAGTTTAGGGTAGGAAAGTATAGGGTAGGGTAGTGTAGGGTAGGGTAGTGTAGGGTAGGGTAGGGTAGTGTAGGGTAGGGTTGGGTAGTGTAGTGTAGTGTAGTGTATGTAGGGTAGGGTAGGGTAGTGTAGTGTAGGGTAGTAAAGTGTAGGGTAGTGTAGTGTAGGGTAGTGTAGTGTAGGGTAGTGTAGGGTAGGGTAGTGTAGTGTAGTGTATGTAGGGTAGGGTAGGGTAATGTAGGGTAGGGTAGGGTAGCGTAGGGTAGTGTAGTGTAGTGTAGGGTAGACTAGTGTAGAGTAGGGTAGTGTAGGGTAGGGTAGTGTAGTGTAGGGTAGGGCAGTGTTATGTAATGTAAGGCGGTACGAAGTTCGCCGGGACAGCTAGTATATACAATTAATCTTTTTTTTTTTCCACAATTGATAAGCCCTTGGCATCATCTCACCTGATGGTAAGTGACGATGATGCCGAAGATGGAAGCGGGCTTGCCAAGGTTCCCCAACGCAATGGGGATCTGTAATCGACCTATTTTGTGCATTTTAGTATGGATTAATTTTTTTTTGAGGATTTACTATGGGTTTCTCGGAGAAAAATGTTCAGTATCATCAGTAGAACCCTCAGTTAATGTGTCCTACACAAATTGTTTTTATTCTTTACCTTTACAGGGTACAAAAATTGATGTAGGACCTGTTAACTGGGGGTTCTACTCATTCTACTGAACAACCTTCCCCAAGGAACTCATAGACAATTCTCAAAAAAAAAAAAACAGGCTCCATACAAAAATGCACAAAATTGTTCAATCAGCTGATCGTTTGTATCCATACATACTCTTCAGAGTAAATTTTTTTTTGCGTTTTCAGCAAACTTGTAGAACAAAAGTTGTTCAGTATGATGAGTGGAGCCCCCAGTTAACGGGACCTCCACCAATTTTATTACACCCTGTATACATTTTTATTTATTTTATTTTTTATGCTCTTTTAGTGCAAGACAATCGATCTCCATCAAAATCTCAACTTGGATTTTTTTTTCCATCACAATACCACACCCCGGACACTGCATACAAAATGTGTATGCAGTGTCCGGGGTGTGGTATTGTGATTTAATGGTAGTGAAATCACATGTCTAAAACAAATGACGGAGCAATAAAAATCACGGCGAAATCCCATACGTTCGAGAACCAAACTGTAACCAATCTATATCAATCTGCATGACGGGCGGGTGAAGTCGCAATCTAGAGAGCAGCAGGGAGCGTCCAACTGTATGTTAGTACTACGAGTATTATATGTACTTTGACAATACTTTCTTCCCTCGGAAGTAAAAAGTCAATATAATCCCAAAAAGTTTCCTCACAATGTGGCTCTCCGCGAACAAAGGAAGTCACATTAATTTCCAGGCAATCTTGAAATTTGCCAGTAGAAGGCAGCAGAAAGATAATAAACGTGGCAGTGGCATCACGCTATCTATAATTTCGTGAAAACTCTAGAGACTTGTGAAAACTTGCTTCTTCAGGTCCCTAAGGTTTTTCCCATTGCGCTTGAACTGATAGTCCTCGCGCTTGGATGCCGCGATTTTTCAAAGTTTTATTAAACTTTACATGTTAGATTTATTTTATTAGATTGAGCATCGGTGGCATAATGGCTAGGGCCGCTACATCCTGCCCGGGAGGTCATGGTTCGAATCCTGTCACGTACCAATGTTTTTTCGAATTTCGATTTCATAATATGTACGTTTACCCAAGATTCAAGTGGTACTGTAGTGTGATGGTAGTGGTTGTGGTAGTGTATTAGCAATGTAGTGGTAGCGTAGTGGTAGTGTAGTGGTAGTAGTAGTGGTCGTGGTAGTAGTAGTGGTAGCGATATATAGTATATACCTCTTAAATCAGCTATGTTAAGGTATCCCTTTCAAATGATTCTGATTTTGAACGGCGATGGTATCCATTATATGCCTGACATTGTTAGGGTTCCGTACATTTGATGAAAAAAAGAAACCTTTTATATAAGATCGCTCAAGTGTGTCCGTCCGGAAATAAAATGAAATGACTAAAATCTGAACGGAATAAAATGAAGCGTCGGTGGCTCAACCGGTAACGAGTCGGTCCCCCTAACCTGAGGTGCCGGGTTCAAATCCGGACGGCCAATGTACCTCTGAGTTTTTCGAAACTTACGTACATAAACTCACCGATTGCTTTAACGGTGAAGGAAAACATCGTGAGTAAAGCTGCAAACACCTGCGTACCTGCGGCGAAACTCGAAGGTTGTGTGTGAAGTCGACCAACCCGCACTGGACCCGCGTGGTCGACTAAGGCCCGATCGCCCTAATTCAGGGTAGGCTGGAGACCCTCTGTGGGGACGTATATGAGCTGATATGATGATGATGATGAAAATGAAATTTGGTATTAATAATATGGTATATATATAAGCTGTTTAAAGTTGGTTTATTTAAAGCTTTCTGCCAATCTTTTTATACGTGCAGTCTGTGGGTCAACTACACGCAGAAGACAATCAACGCCTTGCGCGTTCAGTATAACAACGCATTCAGGATGCTGTTGGGCCTGCCAATGGCTTTCATGCCATCTTAAGAAAGAGAGCCGCCTCGTTGCTCTGCCGTGTTCGTTAATTTTTAATTTGTGTAACCTTACTAACCCTAATTTATTTATAATATTTTCTTGTACTAACACTCTATGGATTACGTTGTCCGAAATAAATGTTTTGATTTGATATATATAGAGTTTCTTGATCCAATCAGGAACGTATAAGGCAAATGAACGAATTCGGATTTAAGAGGTAGATTTTGACTGGCAAAGTAGGAAATTAAAAGTTCTTCCAAATATAGGGTGTGACATATCAAATGAAAGCGCTCATTGTGAAAATGAGTTTGTTTGTTACCTTTTCACTCTTCAACACTTCGCTCAAACTTGACGATCAAAACACAAGCAAAATTGAATTTTGTATGCAGATAGCCTATGTGATGGGGAAGGACATATATCCTACTTAGCACAGTCCGATACAGTTCCTGAGGGAACTGAAGACTTTTTTTGGTTGATTTCTTTAGCATCTTAACGGAGCAACGGATTTCTGTGATTTTTTGCTCAGACATGGTTAAAAGGTTAGTAAATGACATAGGTCATAGACTATTCATTAGTATAGCCCGAGATAGTTCCCTCATTTCCAGGCTTGCATATGTCGGTGTCACAACGAAGCAACGGATAGACGTGATATTTTGCACAGAAATAGTTAAGGGGTGGGAAGTGAGATATACTGCTAATGCCGATAGTTCCCGAGGGATCTGTAGTAAACTTCAGACTTCAGGCTACACTCTCGAGCTACTTGCGGCTCGCGGAACACTAACCCTTGAAGACAGTCATAAAAACCATTAAATTAAAAATTTGAGTGCGTTTGTCTGCAACTAACCTGATGGGAAGTGATGGTTCAGTCGAGGATGGAAGACGCTAACTCAAATAATGCTTATTCACTCTTGCCTTGAAGATCTCCAAATTATAGGAATCGGGAAACATTGACGCGGGCGGAATAGGAATATAGGAATGGTACGGGACCCTTTCCGCGCGAGACCGGCTCGCATTTGTCGGTTGTATTAAAATAACTTTGCTGAGGACTTAGTAACCCTTGGGTCTTATCATCATACTTAAAGAAATAACAGTAATAGTACCAATAGATTGGGTTGATTTTTGC
This sequence comes from Coleophora flavipennella, assembly GCA_947284805.1. Lineage (NCBI taxonomy): Eukaryota > Metazoa > Arthropoda > Insecta > Lepidoptera > Coleophoridae > Coleophora > Coleophora flavipennella. The sequence continues at coordinate 12,725,684 of OX369263.1, read as the reverse complement.
AACCAGGTGGTGCTTCAGTAGCAGGTTGTCTTCTTTTCAAAAAAGACGACTCTCTAGATTGCGACCTCACCCTCTCGTTACCCAGATTGATACAGATTGGTTACAGTTTGGTTGTCGAACGTATAGGATTTCGCCGCCACTTTGTTTGTTCCGTCATTCCTTTTTTGAAATGTCATTTCTGGCCCGTTGTATGAAGTGTCCAGGGTGTGGCTCGACTGTAAGTAAACTTTTCATGGATTCTGTACATATATAAAATTTAGCATTTTAGTAAATTTATGTATGTTTATGGCCAAATAATACTTAAAAACGCTAAACATGTTATAGACCGACTTCCATCGCAAGAACTCAGTACAATTTTGCATTATTATTTTTGCTTTTTGTTAATTTTCTAATAAAGTACTGCACCGATTTTGATAAAAGTTATAGGGGACCAATTTGGGAGCATATCCTATCGAATAAAAAAAAAGAATCATGAAAAACGGTTTAAAATCTTTGGTGATATCGCGTAACAAACATACAGGTGAATTGAGAACCTCTACCTTTTTGGAAGTCGGTAAGAAAAAATCTGCAACTACCTTTTATTCTTGATCTTATCCTCCAATCAATTTTAAGAGGAAACACAGTCTGAAGAAATGGTATTTAAATAAAATATTTTTGTCTCCCTCCCCCAAACCTCTTCGTATACAGCGACAAAGGGATAACTGCAGCACAGACCATAAAGGGCACTAAAATTAACCAAAACAGCATTTCTTAGTCCCCTATTTCATCCTCCAAAACTTGAGGAATAATAATTTTGTTTCTAAAATAATTAAAAAAACGCTTCACCTATGCCTCTATGTTTTCATTTTATTGTTAATATGCGTATTATTTTTGGTAGATGTCTGAAAATGACGTTTCGATTAGTCAATTTTCTTGAGAATAATCTGATTTTTGAAGGCTTCTAATTCCTATTATAAATAGAATATGGGAAAAAACAAAACATAGGGGCGTGGCCATGGTGGATGTAGGTTTGATGGAAAAAACATTTTTGCCCTATTGTTTTTATCCTGGGAGGAAACAGGGAACTACGTTGGTATGGAAAAATGGCGCCCGCGCTTCCTCTTAAGCCGAACAATTGCTTTCAATGTCTTCCCAAAGTGAACACGTCGCCGAACTACACAATATCTCACAGTCCGACTGGTACTTTATTTCAGGCCCGTCGCACAAATCGAGCGCCCAGTCTCCTTTTTTATCCTGAAACGCGGCGGGGTCAGTTTTATGACCAGTAGGTACGTCCCACGAGGTCCAGTGTTGTTCCATTAATTGTGCAGGTTTATTGTGTTGTTGCTACGGATATGATGATTTTCGGATCTGGTTATTTTTGTTATTTATTAGTGTTTCTCGATGCGACTATATATATATGTCAAGGGTGAGGGTGATGGTTAGGTTATGGATGGCCTCGTGGTTCACTCCTTAACTATTTCGGTTGTAGGTGTCGAAATAACAATGCAGCTATATCACAGAGGTCCTTCTTCAATAGTCTTGATCATTTGGTAATCGAAATTGTACAGGATGCCTTGGATAACAATGGATGCAAACGCGGTGATCACAGCGATGGCGTGACACGTCCATTTTTCTCACAGATCACCACTGCATGTGTTCTGCTCGACGCTCCGTCAAAAAGTGTCTGCTCCGAGACTGACGTCCAGCTAATCTGGCTTCTCCACAGATCTAATAAATTCTCAACTCAGTGTGGCAGCACAAACAGCCTTCCGTTAATACATCATCTTTGCTACCACAAACGATCGTCTCACGAGTACAAGCGATCGTCACGCCACCACCGGTTTCACCCAGGTACTAATACCTGACGTTTGATCCAAACAAAGTGTAACTATGTAAACTTATCTCGAGCTGGTATTGGTCGCGTTTTCAATGACCCTCCGACACGGCCATCCTGCGAGTCACACGTCCTCGGGTGACTAACCTGAAAAAGAAAAGGGTAACCAGTAGATTCCATTTCGTTCGGCCAATCCTGACCTTCATTAGGAAGGTCCACAGCTCAAGGAATAAAAGCAACACTAATAATGTGAAGCTTTAATTCAAGACTACAATCATGGTAATGACATATTTTAACAGTCTCAAAAAAAACCAAAATAATTTCACTCTCGTAAACTAAATAAACCTCAGCATTAGCATCGTAACTCAAACAATCTCAAATCAGTTTAGGTCTCCAAGGTAAATCACAGCTGCAAGGCTTGAAACCTTACAACCATTTACAACTTTTAGGGGCACATAGAACGGAACATAATCATCATCGCAAATCACAAGCGACGGAACACCAGAACTAAACATCACCACATCCGGGTGGCGGGACACCACAAAGAATCATCATCACTAACGCCAAGCGACGGAATACCAATCAGTCATCATCACCAGTCCAGGTGACGGAACACCATCACCACCAATCTAGGCAGTGGAACACCATCATCACCAATACAGGCAATGGAACACCATCATCACCAATACAGGCGACGGAATACCATCATCACCAATCCAGGCAATGGAACACCATCATCACCAATACTGGCGACGGAATACCATCATCACCTATACAGGCGACGGAATACCATCAACAGTTTTAGCCGGTAAACGGGATACTTCTTTTTTACAAAAACACGAATGTACCTGCTACACATCATGACAGAACGAGTCTGACAAAACAAGCAGCAGCCAATTCATGCAAACATATAGCGCCATTCAGCACTCTTCATTTACCGCTGAAACATGTCGGAATACTTCAGTACTACACACAAAAATAAACGATAAAGAAAAAAATTACAACTGTACACAATTGATTGAGTTACGATCTGTCAATACAATTAACATTGAAAGGTAGACGCCTCTGCACCAGATTCATCGTCAACATCCGGAGGCAAATAACCTTCGGACATACTACGTAAACGGTCATGGGCATACTTGTAACTTCGTCTCAAATTCAAAGCTTGTAATTTGTATCTGTCACCTTCTAAGACCTCTACGACCCTGAACGGCCCTCGGTATTTGGGATCTAACTTGGTTTGGTTACGCTCCTTATTTTGTATCACCACAACAGTCACCCATCTTGGCAACTCTGGGCCACCTCCATCCGGTGCCCAAACAAACAACAGTCACCCAACCTGGCGACTCTCAGACACCTCCATCCGGTGCCCGCCCAAACACACAGTCACCCTACCTGGCGACTCTTGGACCACCTCCCTCCGGTGTCCAACCACACTATCGCTTCCATGCGGCGATCTCAAACATCACCTCTTTCTGGTCATTGCCAACATCACCTCCCCGGTGATACGCCTGCGAGCCAAACGCACGCCACACACAGTTGTGGCCGCACAGCAACGAGAAAATCAACTCGGTGTTTTACGCCTACGTCTACGAATGGCTGAGGCTATTGTCATCCAGTTGCGAAAAATTGTTTACGTCTAAGGTTCAAAATACAAACTAGTGAACGTTAAAATCACGGTCAAGTACAAAAGTCCTTAATCTGCACTAGTAGATGGTCGAGGTTCAGTCTCTCCATCATCAATTCTGTCCAAGTCAATAATACTGTCACTATCGGGCATTTAACGTAATCTGTCGTAAGCGTATTTGTTGGTCAGATTAGACGTTAACGCTTTAAAGACATAACGGTCATGCTTCTCCATTTGTAACAACGCAAAGTTAGGTAACTTGTGAAACTAAGCTATAGTTTAGAAATCAGCCACTGGCGCCGCCCCGGAGCAGTACACCAACCCATCTCTTCCCGAGGGTTCCACAAGAAGTGACTAAGGGACCAAAAATCTCAGGATCAGCAGCATCCTTCACGCTTATTCTGTATCGACAACCCGCCTGCTTAACGTAGCGTTTTTTTTTTGTTTTTTTTTTTTTACAATTGGTGAAACCGCTCCAACATGGGGGAGGCCCATGTCTATTATCACATCAGCAGCAAGCTGATTAACAACTCCTGTAATAGGATGCGTTACTCTCCGTATTATCACTAGTATGTTGTCGTGCTTCACTTAGATAAAATTACAGCCTGTGTGTGTAATCGACAAACATGACATTTAGAGGTTAGGCTACTTTACTCGTACCAAGAAGCAACTCCAGGAGGCTGTACTTCGTAACTCGGTTAACCCAACAGTTTGGTTACTGCCAAATGATCATCATGGAAGGACTTGTAACATTGAAATCTCATTACTATACTCGAAGGAAGTGAGCATATTTTAAAGGACACTTAACTAAGAGTACCAACGTTTAAACGTGCTAAGATTCACCTGACCGTTGCCACGCGCCTAAAGCGTTTATGAACGTAAGTTCAAATACAAGGGGGCATTACGTAGATCGAATGACACGTGGACGTATTTGAACAGAGGTTACAAAATCAGTCATTTCGATTTAATAGGTAAAGAATGCACCTGATGTAACCACTAGCTATGCCTGACGTGGTGAAATAGTGACCACCTATGAAGTCAATCGATGTTCCAAGCTATCAGAGGAAGCAATTTCCGTTCAGGCATGTTATCATTTTTTTTTTCACGGTTATCAACACTTGCGTTCTATGCTATCCTTTTTCTTTACCAGCATGATAAGGCCGTCAAAAAGGGAAAGCTTCGGGGCTTATGACATTCGCAGCCTCCAGCCCATGAATCCTGTATCATCATCACATCAGCCGTAAGACGTTCATCACTGCACTCCGCATACTACCCTGTTATTATTCTTTTTTTTTTTTTTTTTACAATTGGTAAACAAAATATTTTATTGGGGTCCCCGAAACTCATACCTACATAGGGTCTATATGATAGCGGGGCATTAAGGATGCCCTCGACAAATTCATCACGAAAGCTATTAAAAATAGGCAACAACTTTGGCCTATGATCAATGAGAATATCAGTCCCAATACTACGAAAGCTAATAAAGGTTTTTTTTTTTACTCCATGTAAAAATGTCAGTCTCAATATTATAAAAGCTTAAAGGGATTTCAATACTTTCTATCCTGGTTTAGGTTTGTATAACCAAAACTCTAGTTTTTAAATCTACCGTTGAATCACGACGCTGTGCCACAAGGAACTATCCGAAAGCACGTGAAAGAGCACTTTGAAGGACTACAAGGCATCATTTTGGCTGCTAATGCAATCACTACTAGAAGGGTAAGGGACTAACTACTCTATTCGCATCCTTACCGACAGTCAAGCTGTTTTGTTATTGACAGACTCGTTTAAGAATACCGTCAATCCTAGATTTAAAATATCTGAACCGATCATAATATTGTTGGCACGTATTGTTGTACGTAGGTTGGAACGTAGGTACTCGTTTGGCATAACAAAAAAATAAAAATTCTGAATGATTCCCGTCAATACTACCCTCACTCAATATTTGTTCTGTACAGTAAACGTGAGCGTTGCCTATAAAAGTCAATCGTGCGTTTGTACTGAACACACTCCCGAAAGTCTATACACGAAACCTTCCTTAACGAGAGAACACTCAGTACCACCACAGATTAGGTAATAGTACTACGTTTGTACTAGTACCACTATCAAAACAAACGGGGTACGACTCACCGGATTTTCGTAGCACCGCGTACATCACGCACTTCGCAGAAGCCGCACGCGCCGCTCGCGTGCATCTCCGCTGCTGCCAGCGCAGCCCACGCTGTCACCTCATTCCAATGGTCGTTCCGTAAGGGAGATGTCGACAGTTGTGCACCGTGCACGTGGATTAGCTTCAGGTATATTCGGGGTCAATTCTGTCAATGTGATTGCAGCAGATGTAGGATGGTGCTCGCATAGCCTCAATCAATCGCAGCATGTTCTGGTTCTGTAGCACGAAGAATTGTTGCCAGTTGGTTTTTATTTCGCTGCTCCATTATCATTTTTCACATTTTCCCGTCGTTGTCCACTTGTTGCGAGCGCAGGGAACTATCCAACTTCTGATGTCAAGGGTGAGGGTGATGGTTAGGTTATGGATGGCCTCGTGGTTCACTCCTTAACTATTTCGGTTGTAGGTGTCGAAATAACAATGCAGCTATATCACAGAGGTCCTTCTTCAATAGTCTTGATCATTTGGTAATCGAAATTGTACAGGATGCCTTGGATAACAATGGATGCAAACGCGGTGATCACAGCGATGGCGTGACACGTCCATTTTTCTCACAGATCACCACTGCATGTGTTCTGCTCGACGCTCCGTCAAAAAGTGTCTGCTCCGAGACTGACGTCCAGCTAATCTGGCTTCTCCACAGATCTAATAAATTCTCAACTCAGTGTGGCAGCACAAACAGCCTTCCGTTAATACATCATCTTTGCTACCACAAACGATCGTCTCACGAGTACAAGCGATCGTCACGCCACCACCGGTTTCACCCAGGTACTAATACCTGACGTTTGATCCAAACAAAGTGTAACTATGTAAACTTATCTCGAGCTGGTATTGGTCGCGTTTTCAATGACCCTCCGACATATATATTAGTACTAACATACAGTATGGACACTCCCTGTCGTTCTCTAGATTCCAAGCTCACCCCCTCTTCACCCAGATTGATACAGATTGGTTAAAGTTTGGTTCTCGAACGTATATGATATCGCCGTGATTTTGTTTGCACCGTCATTTGTTTTTAGAAAAGTCTTTTCACGACCGTTGTATGGCGTGGAAATACCTTCGTAGATTGTGAACCGATCTTCATAGTTCTTTTTGTTCGATAGGGTATGTCGCCAGGTTGGTCCCATATAAATTTTATCAAGTTCATTACTATTGAGCAGATCATGGAATGCAGGATCATTTCATGAAATGGTTGACCAGATCATGGAACGGTTGACCAGACAATGGAATGGTTGACCAGATCGTGAAATGGTAGACCAGATCATGAAATGCAGGATCATTTCATGAAATGGTTGAGTGGATCATGAAATGGTTGACCAGATCATGAAATGCAGGATCATTTCATGAAATGGTTGAGTGGATAATGAAATGGTTGACCAGATCATGAAATGGTTGACCAGATAATAAAATGCAGGATCATTTCATGAAATGGTTAAGTGGATCATGAAATGGTTGACCAAATCATGAAATACAGGATCATTTCATGAAATGGTTAAGTGGATCATGAAATGGTTGACCAGATCATGAAATACAGAATCATTTCATGAAATGGTTGAGCAGATCATAAAATGGCTGTGCATATTATGCTAAACGAACCTAACCTCAAAATGCAATCTACCCTCAAAATTTTTAATTTCCAAATTGCATGCCGCTGCCCCGGGTTGGGTGGTGGAAGCTCTTCTCATCAATTCTAACAAACCTATTATCGTTCGCTTCGCTCGCTCAACATGGATTGACATACGCTGACATCATCAAACTCTGATTCATTTGGCCAGACTATACATAATATCATGATGTGGGCAGCGGATATTGACGATTTTATGAATCAATTCTATGACATCGGCACGATATAATATGCAAAAACGTAACGCAGTGACGTCCTTAATATATGTAATTATTCCTTCATTCTTCTGTAGTTGGGAGTGGTAGTTGTTAGCTAGAAAAATAAAGGTTTAATTGAAAATCCGATTGTTTCGGTAACGACTGAAGTGGCATCTCTAGTTTATAGCGGGTTACTAGACCTCGTAAGGCAATATTTGGAATTAGCTCGGAGGCTGTTTTTAGTTAATTCACTGACGTGATACGGCGGGGGCAGCCAAATGTTTTGAGAATGGGCAATTAAAGCTGCGATTGGCTGCCCATGTGGGGGTAATGATTTGTAAATTATGGTTTTTCCAATTCACAACCTTTTTAAACCGTGATTTGGTTGGTCCAATTTTTAGGGAGTACGTAAAAAGCCTCATCGTAGTTACGTTTTATACTAGATACTATTATACTACTGCTGTACTAGTTTGTTTAGGTCTACTAGTTTGCTTAGGTCTACTAGTTTGCTTAGGTCTACTAGTTTGCTTAGGTCTACTAGTTTTTTTAGGTCTACTAGTTTGCTAAGGTCTATTAGTTTTAGGTCTACGAGTATGTTTAGGTCTACTAGTTTGTTAAGGCCTACTAGTTTGCTTAGGTCTACTAGTTTGCTTAGGTCTATTAGTTTGCTTAGGTCTACTAGTTTGCTTAGGTCTACTTGTTTGTTTAGGTCTACTAGTTTGCTTAGGTCTACTAGTTTGTTAAGGTCTACTAGTTTGTTTAGGTCTACTAGTTTGCTTAGGTCTATTAGTTTTCTTAGGTCTACTAGTTTGCTTAGGTCTACTAGTTTGCTTAGGTTTACTAGTTTTCTTAGGTCTACTACTTTGCTTAGGTCTACTAGTTTGCTTAGATTTACTTATTTGCTTAGGTCTACTAGTTTGCTTAGGTCTACTTGTTTGTTTAGGTCTACTAGTTTGCTTAGGTCTACTAGTTTGCTTAGGTCTACTAGTTCGCTAAGGTCTACTAATTTGATTGTCTACTGAACCAAAAGAACTACAATCATATTATAACCACTTTTTCATAATGATTACGATATTTTCTAAAATATTTACTCTTTTATAAAAAATATTTTCCCAAAAATTTGTTCTGTCAACTTCATATGGGTTTCCATACAAAATTGTAAAATAATATTTTGTCTTATCAAATTCAAAATCAAATTCAGTATCAAATTGTCACAAAAATCCTTTAGAATTCATGAAGTTTATTAACTTTTAACCCACTCAACAAAGCTGCTAAAACTGCACATAGGTGTCATAATCATCATCATCATATCAGTCGAAAAATGTCTACTGCTGGACGAAGGCCTCCTCCAGGTATTTCCACGACGACCGGTCCGGCACCGCCAGCATCCAGCAGCTTCTCGCATAGGTGTAATGCTTTGCTACTACGGAAAAAGGAAGACAAGAAGAAGAATCTATAAATGTCCAGCGCGCGGGACAAGAAAGTGTTAAATTGGTTAAACCGGTAAAAATAAAAGTACCTACTAATAACCTCATGAATGCTCTTTGATACCTTCCCCACAAGTTTACCAAAAGTAGGTACCTATAGCTATACAAACATGTTTAAAGCTTATAATTACTCTTCTGGGTAATCATACACTACACCATCACAATATTTGCATGTCTGAGCGATATTGAAAGTGTAGGCAAGGCAAGATGAGGTAATCAATTTCCACCCTTAGGGCGAGTACACGAAGACACTAAACCTGGTCAGGACTTCTCCACTAATATGCTCGTCTGAATATGACTTTGTTTCGTGGCAAAATTGTATGATTTGGACAAACTGTTTTAGGCTGACGTAGCAGGTCAACATCATCATTATCATATCAGCCTAAAAACGTTCACTGTTGGACAAAAGCCTCCCCCAAGGATTTCCACGGCGAACGTTCCTGCGCTGCCCGCATCCATGGTTTTCCCGCGATCTTCACAAAAACAGATGGCCATTGAGGCAGTAACTTTATCGAGTGGCGACCGCATACCGGAAAACGCAGCGTTAGCAGGCCTCCCACGCGGTGGACCGACGAACAGCTCATATACGTTTCTATCGAGGGGCTTAAACCCGATTAGGGCGATCGGGCCTTAGTCGACGCGGCCCAGTTGGTCGACTTCACACACAATCTTCGAGATTCTTCGCAGGCATGTGCAGGTTTCCTCACAATGTTTTCCTTCGCCGTAAGAACGTTGAATAAACGTGCAAATATAATCGAGACAATACATTGGTACGTAGCGGGATTCAAACCACAACCTCCCGGACAGGAGGTAGCTGCTTTAGCCGTTACGCCACCGACGCTCAAGTGATATCAAGTCAAAGTCATATCGAAAAACAATGAGATGTCAAGCAATCAATGTGCATGCATCCTTAAGTTGTAAGCCTAACATCAGCAGACGAGGCGCTGTAGTTCTGTGATTAATGACTATAATGACATACAAATTAAACTGAGTTTAGAGGACAAATAATCTCAATAGTTATCGTTTTAAAAGAAAATAATAAAGGGGTTGGAACATTTTTGTATGGAGCGTGGCATAGTGAAAATGTAACATAATATAATGAAATATGTCTTAAAATATACACAAAGTTCAGGTATTTTTTGATCAGTTTGTATATATTTCGATACGAAATGCAAACACAAACCGTCACGTTACTGAGGTTGAAGTTGAAGGTTGACAAAACACCAATTTTTTAAATATATTTAAAATGTCTTATTATATTTTCAGTTTTTAATTGAATGTACTATCGTGATATACAAGTCATATCGTATGACGGTAGATTTTCGGTTTCCACAAGTTCACAGTCCAAAACATAAAATTTTCCTACACATTTTCCTTAAACCAAACATTAATATTCCTATCTCACGCCATTTTCTGACAGCCCGCCGCCGCCGCCTTGTTTCGCTAACCCCTCACATCCCATAAGTCCACAATCCTACATGACTGGGATGTAAACATATGTCGTGGCATGCAAAAAAATCTGGCCGTTTTGATGGAATGTCATCCATCACCGCACTTCCTTGCCGCCTGAAATTGTTTCACATCACGCGACCCTAATTACGTCTCTGCCAGGGGTAACTAAATACAGGGTTGCTTTTTGATTTGTAAGATCTGTGCGAAAAATTTAAACTAAATAGTAATTCACAGATGGGTAAAAGTATTCTTTTTCGCAGTATTTTCTTTGTTTGTTTATATATTACTAGTGAATGCCTGCAGCTTCGCCCGCGCAGATCCCGATTTTTGCAGTTCCCGTAGGAATTTCCCAAAATCCTTCCTAAGCGGATGCCTACGTCATAACATCTCCCTGCATACCAAATTTCAGCCCGATCCGTCTTGTGGTTTGGGCTGTGCGTTGATAGATCTCTATGTCAGTCAGTCACCTTTGAGTTAAATATATTTAGATTATAAAAAGAAAATATTTATTATTCATTTTGAAGATGGCGTAATTATAAGCTTTTATTTAGCTTGCAATGTTCGTATGTAGTTCTTCAAATTTTGCGATCAATTTGAGAGTGACTTCAAGAAGTCCGATTAAGCTGAAATTTGGTATGAAGCCGACTAAGGTGGAATCAGGTCCCAGGATCGCCTATTGTTTTCAATCAAATCTTAGGAAATACAGTATCTCTCAGACCGGCTTTTTAAAATTTTGAATTAAGCACACTGAACTTAAAACTATTTTCGAATAAAAGTTCGTACCTAAAAGTTTTAGGTTTTTCGTAATTAGCTTATCATTGAATTATTTGACATTGACTTTGATATTTCTTTCTCATGTTTGAATAGCCCTCTCGTGCATCTACTAGATACGCTATACGGCTACAATACAGCGTCCCCACTCACCTAGTGCCTATATGTGATGTGAGGGTCGCTATTTCTGCCAACACCTTAAGGCGAAGGCAAGAATCATCTGCCTTAGGTATTGCCGCCAAGACGCCCATCTTCGTAAAGTTCGTTCGCAGATTTAGCTGCACCTTTGATAAATGCCGCTCGCCGCTGCGGATCGCGTCAAACGGTAAAGTCGAAGGGGCCGCCCTGAGATCAATCGCGGCGCTGCCGACATTACACCCGCACAGGGTCGCGCGTATCTTGTTCAGTCTTTAATTATTAATGTAGGCGACGATTCTAAAGATATATATATATATAGCAGTGAAAGTGAATAAAATTATTGATCAATTCTAAATAAAACAACAACAGTTTAATTTAAAAAAAATATTTAAATAAAAACATATTTCCAGAACTCCGCTCGGGTGTAATGCAGCTAATTCCCCGAACGTACTTTACTCGGCAAGATGCCTCGATCCTGGAAGGAATCACTAATCTACCTACCAGGTAATTACCGGAGCTGAAGGCTCGATCACCTCTCACGGTCTTCGCATCTTGTTTGAATAATGGAGATACATCTATGTATAGGCATCCCTATTAACATCATACCACCCAAAAGTTGGCCACCCCTGTCCACACAAAACACCGCCATTTTTATGATGTAGCGGAGATTAATATTATTTTTAAATCGTTACAGTGTAGCAGTTACGTTGGACAAGTGGCACACGTTACTGGGGAAAGGCTTTTGACTTCGACATCCGCTGTGTTGATGCGTTATCTTTCACTTACGCTTCCACGACTTTTAAAACTTTTTCATGCACTTGCTTGTAAAGTGACTTTTATTACATCGTTTTTGGGTTCATAATGCAGCTTCTTTAAAATCGTGCTTTTTATTTTTAAGAGTTTTGTGTATATTACAATTTTTTTTTACTAAATAACAGGATGTAACAAAAACCGCTTCCAAAAACTTAAAATGAAGCTTAACTAATGAAACTTAAGAACTTTCCTCAAGGAAACCATACGTAATTGGTTTTTTTTTACTTTTTATTCAAAACAATAGATCAGATAATCAGCCGAAGAGTTACTTTAGTATTTCCTACACTTCTAGAGTTCACAAATGTCTTGCAAATAGATATATACAGTACGTGTACTCGAGCAACAGAGCGCAGCATATATATATATACAGGGTGGGAAGGAGTATACCGACAGATTTTAACCAAAGTTTCTAATGCCTATTTAGACAAAAAAAAGTAATACAAACATGGGCCAGTAAAGCCTAATTTTCGAGATATTAATTTTTTAAATAATTCACAAGTTCAAAAAATCTCAAGTTCAGTTGTTTTTGAATACATGCCTGGGATTGTTTCGCAGAGATGTCGTCGTTGTTTTGTTTTGTTGTTGTCTCTTTCTTTTTCTGCGGCACAGGCGGTTTCTTTGTCACGCATCTGAGCAAACTTGTTTTCATCACGTATAGTGCGTGCTGATTCACACTTGTCACATTTTGCATGTTTACCCTCACTTAGAGATTTCACTAGAAATGTTAACTCCGTAATTTGGGTTTTTTAAGACACTTATCAGGTCATTTTGAGCACTAACTTTTGATTCTAGGTTAGATAAACTTTTTTTTATAACGGAACTATCACTTTCTCGCATTCCGGAAGGCATTTTTACACAAAATATTTTTTTACTACGGGGCCTAAGTAATAGCGTCTGCTCGTTAGGCGCGTTCGAGCAAGTATTACTAATATAATATTATTATGGTATTATAATATTATTATACCAGGAATCCATGGTTAAAATCTGTCGGTATACTCCTTCCCATCCTGTATATATATTATTTTACCCAAAATACAATTCACTAGTATGAACAACCACGAGCGTCGGTGGCGTAATGGCGAGGACCACTACCTCCTGTCCGGGAGGTCGTGGTTCGAATCTTGCCAAGTACCAAAGTGTTTTCGAATTTCGATTTCATATGTACGTTTATCCAACGCTCTTATAAGGTGAAGAAACTCGAAGGTTGTGTGTGAAGTCGACCAACCCGCACTGGGCCCGCGTGGTCGCCTAAGGCCGATCGCCCTAATTCAGGGTAGGCTCGAGCCCCATCGGTGGGGACGTATATGAGGAGTAATTTTTCACACGGGCTTATTTCCATGATAAACAATTTTCCAGCAATGGACAAAAACCAGTTAAAGCTGTGTTATTAACTAGAAATATGTCCTTTTGCACGGACATGAGATTTTTTTTGTTAGTTTCTTAAGGAAATGTGACTCTTCGTATTGGATTTTGAACTAAACACTAGTAGTAACATGACAGTGACGGCGTCATTCATATATTTTTTCTACCAAAAAATTGAAATAAGTCCTTTTGAAATATTACTCCTCATATATATTACGAACAAAAAACAGTTAACAATACGTTGTCAAAGGGCTCTAAGCGGTTTCAAGCTGGGTTACCATTTAAGAGCGTGTTCACAAAGTCGTTTCCCATACAAACATAAAATTAATACTACTTGAAATGGATGGGCATGGGTAAGTTGTGTTGTCTTTAATAGTTATTGAAGGTTTTCATGTTGCCATCAACCAAACTTTGTTTTTTGAATATACGTTAACGCTACAAAAAAACTTAGTATAGGATATATCCTATCCGAACTGAGTTATGGTTTAGAATGTTAAAAGTAAGATTTTTATTTCCGCACTGTCATTAACCAAAACTTGTTATTTGGGAACAGGGTAACGTTACTAACTAAAATTATTTTAGCATTAACATATTGCTAAACTCGATCCAAGCTGAGTTATGAATGTTAAAAATACTTCTAGTTTTAATTTTTTTCGTCTATTTTTTTTTGTTATTTTATCCTCTATCCACATAACAAGGTTTAATCAATGGCCGCGCCAAAAAAAGCTCCCAATTTCCGGCATTGACCTTTGTAATCAAATCTCTTTGCTTGTATTATTTGTACCTGGCTGGTTATATTTACTAAAATTAAAAACGTGAACATTTGAAATTTTAATAAAAAAAATGAACTCGCCATTTCTAAAATTTTTTTTTCTGTCTACGAAAACGAGTGAAAGTAACGAAGAAATTTTCTACATTTTGAAATTTTATTTAAAAAAGGTAAAAACACCGACGGCGGATAAAATTTGTGCTTTTTATTAACCTATTGTAGTATCAGTCACAGTCAGTTGGTTCAAGCGTATCCATTCTGAAATGTTAGCGTTAAAGATGCAGCTCGCTCTGGTCGACTGTTTGAATTTGCATACAAAATACAAAATACATTGCTAAAACTTGAGTAACGTGAACCAAGATTCTACACATGTTTTTCAAGAATGTACCTTGTTTTTTCAAAATAGGTCATTATTCGGTAAAGAAATGTCAGTCATCTGTCACCCGCCTAATCCTATAAATCTATATGTCGTAGGCGGATTGTATATTTAGTCATATTACAATACCGCTAGCTGTTTTACAATACGGAGGCACATTGCGATACAGCGTGTCGACGATACGCTGCATCGTCATCGCGACATATGTGGCAAACAAATTGTATGATTAGTCATTTTACATACGGTCAGGCAAATTGTATAATTCGTCCAAATGTAAACGGTCAGGCAAATTGTAAAATTCTGTACGCAGATTGCAAAATGCCGAGCCAGGCAAATTGCCAAAATGCCGTACGCAGATAGTAAATGAGCTCGCAAAGCGAGCGATGTTAGGTTCGGTCACGTTTGATTGATTTAACTGTCGAAGAGCCTCAAGAAGCGAGGCTCCCCGCTCTCGCCATTGTACAATGTGCCTGACCGTATGTAAATAAAATAAATAAATAAATAAATGAATCTTTATTTCAGGCACACTAGTACATAATATTACGCACACAGTTTTACCCATAGAAGGATTAATGTCAAAACATAATAAAATAAAAAATGTCAAAATAAAATAATAAAAATGTCATAACAATAACATAATTAATACAATAATAGTTTAATAGCACAATGTCAGGTTGAAATGATTCGTATTCATATAAATGGTGCGGAACACAGCAACAATTATACTGTTCGTACATTTGATCAATCTTATGTGGAATGATGCTTTAGACCTACGCAACACAGCATAGAAATCGTCAACCCTATTCTCCGCGAACATACCAAAAAATAACGAATAAAATAACGAATCATACAGTATGCCTGCGACACAATGCCAGCTGTAATGCAATCTGCCTTATCGTCGACCCGCTGTATTGCAATGCAGCTCCGTATTGTAAAACAGCTAGCGGTAATGTAATATGACTCAACATACAGTACGCCTGCGACATATCATCATTACAGCTCATATACGTCCCCACCGAGGGGCTCGAGCCTACCCTGAATCAGGGCGATTAGGCCTTAGTCGACCACGCGGGCCCAGTGCGGGTTGGTCGACTTCACACACAACCTTCGAGTTTCTTCGCAGGCGTGTGCAGGTTTCCTCACGATGTTTTCCTTCACCGTTAAAGCAATCGGTAAGTATGTACATATATACCATATATATACCAGGCATATAAAAAAGTCGTGTTAGTCATACCATTTAAAACTCAAGAACGGCTGGATCGATTTCGCAAATTATTTTTTTGTTGAGTTCGTTATTGTCAGGTGAAGGTTTTACGGTAGAATAGGGTAGGGTAGAGTAGTGTAATGTAGTGTAGGTTAGGGTAGGGTAGGGCAAGGTAGAGCAGGGTAGGGTAGTGTAGTGTAGTGTAAGGTAGAACGAAGTTCGCCAGGACAGCTAGTTTGAAATAATAACGTTTTATCGTCGTTTCAGTTGTACACTGTAAGCGTGGAGGCTAGACAAAACCGTCTGATTTTCACTTCCATTGCGCATGCGTCGCTGTTCCCAATTTAAATACTTGATGAACTAATTAAGGCGCGTGTGTAAGTTCGTTTCGTTCTGTGCATTTGCGTTGGGGTCAATTGGATTATCTACATTAGGAGATATTGTTGTTTAATTAGATGTTGTTTTAGTTATAGACATCTAAGGGTTTATATAAAAAATAAATACCCAGCAATTAGAAAAATGCTCGCTTAATACACTGGTCAGCAAAAGTAACGGGTCGGTCACAAAAATCGGAATATCTCCGAAACTCCTTAATGGAGTAAAAAAACGAGCGAGCCTTACAGGTAGTCGCTTAGGATGTGTAACGTCTGATATAAGTTAAAAAACCGGTCTTGCATTAGGTGGCATGCCAACGTTTCCGTAGCCTTCGTGACTGAAAAAACAAGGCGGAATGGCCATGTTAACTGAGCCTTCATGACTGAAAAAAACCTCATTTCCTGTTACACATTTCCGTACCTTTTCCCGAAACCACCCCCATAACAAAGTATATATTATATTAGTAGGTACTAACATACAGTATGGACACTCCCTGCCGCTCTCTAGATTGCGACCTCACCCCCTCGTCACACAGATTGATACAGATTGGTTACAGTTTGGTTCTCGAACGTATAGGATTTCGCCATGATTTAGTTTGTTCCATCATTTGTTTGTAGAAATGTCATTTCTCTGTCAATTGTATGAAGTGTCCAAGGTGTGCCTATAGATTGCAGGAAAGCGAGAGAAAAGATGTTCCACATCAAAAAAACTTTGTGACGTTAATTTATTTACAAATTGAAATCAAAAGATTGAAATCACTTTTTTTTCGAAAGGACAAGCTTGTTGTTGGCCGTAACCTTTACAACTTCACCGGACGGGGGAGGCAAGTGCGGAGGGCACTCAACCTAGATGCAAAGCAAAAAGATGCAACTGCCTAAGGGCGCCCAGGTGGGCACGGACCTCGGGTTAGGTCGTTGCTTGGACGGGGGAGGATCGGAGAGAAGCGACAGGCAATCACTGATTGCCTTTGACTCTGTTGACATAGAAAAGAAAAACGAAAAAAAAACACCTTTTAGTAAAATTAAAACGTTATCTTTATTTAATATTTTTGAACCGACTTACAAAAATAGGAGGTTTCTCAATTTGACTGTATTTTTTTTTATGTGTGTTCGCGGATAACTTTGTCTTTTATGAACCGATTTTGATGGTTCTTTTTTTATTGTAAAGGAAATATGCCATGGGTTCGCGGATAACTTTGTCTTTTATGAACCGATTTTGATGGTTCTTTTTTTACTGTAAAGGAAATATGCCATGGGTGGTACCATGATAAGAAAACCAGGATCTGATGATGGCATCCCAGAGAAATCGAGGGGAGCCTTAGTTTCCTTTTTAAAATTATTCTTAATCACAAAAATGAGTTATTAAGAATAGGCTATTTGACTACTACTAGAAAATAGTTTTGTATTATTTGTTATTGCATGAAATGCAAACTATTTTAATATTTCCTGGAGATCTGTCGTATATACGGAGAAAATAAATGTTAAAGTTTGAATTTTAAAAATACGCGCCAAAACGCAATGTTCGCTATGGCGCCTGGTTGCTCTGACAGATGACGTCACACATAAGTAAACAACAAACTGCTGTAATAGTGAAAGCACGCACTGAACCTAATGTTTACTTCTGTGTGACGTCATCAGAGTTGCAACCAATAACAGAGCGTTTTCAAACACGTGATCAAACCACAAAAAAAAATAAAATTCATTTATGTTTTTTATACAGAAAATGACCTTATTTTTTTCAGAAATTTAATAAAATATGCTTTTTACATTACATTTTATTAGGATGACAACAAATTGTTACATATTTTAAACATAGTCAAAATGCCTATTGTTTCTGGTGTTAATATTCATGACATATCTGACCTGTTGGTCTAGTGGCAGCGCTACTGTCTGCAGAGCGGAGGGTCGCGGGTTGGATTCCCAACCAGGGCAAACATTTGTGCGAAGTACGACGAGTGCTCTGTGTGGGTGTTAAGATCTATGTGTGTATGTATTTAAGCGTACATTAGTATACAGAGTGTAACATAAAATGTGCAGTGATACTTTAAGGTAGGCTTGTACACATTAAACTGTACAACTTTTCTGAGATCGCGATAAATACAATAAATACAAGAAAAAAGTTGTTATCCTACGGACTTATTGAGTGACGTGTTATATCCATGCCAAATTACAGCTTTTTAGTACTCATAATCTCTGAGCAAAGCCGCGGACAGACGGACAGACAGACATAAAGAAATTTTTAAGGGTTACTTGTTGACTTCAAAACCCTAATAAATATCAACAGGGGACATATTTTCATAAGAAACTAGATTTATAACAACAAGCTTATGCCCGTGGCTTCGCTCGCGTGGGCATCGTTTTTATGACTGTCTTTGAGGGTGAGTGGTGTGCAAGCCGCAAGCGGATCGCGAGCGTAGACAGGAGTTTACTGCAGATCCCTCGGGAAAAACATCAGACTATTCTGATTAGCAGAATATACAAAGGAAATTAAATACAGTGGAAATTACTTCCCACCCCCTTAACTATAACAATCCGTTACTCCGTTGCGATGTTAAAGATATCAACCAAAAAAAAAAAAATTTTTAGTTCCTCCAGGAACTGTAACATACTAAGCTATTTTCACGGGATAAAAATAAGTATATTATGTCCTTGCCAGTGATACAGACTACCTGCATGACATAGTTCATCAATTGGTCGAGGTATTGTAACATGGAAAGGTAACAAACAAAACAAACACATTTATACATTTACAATATTAGTAAGGATTTTTTTTTTATTCACAATTGGTAAACCCTTGACAACATCTCACCTGGTCGTAAGTGACGATGTTGCCGAAGATGGAAGCGGGCTTACCAAGATACCCCAACGCAATAGGAAACTGGCTATCTTATCTTCATGCCGGAACACACCAATGATATCAACATTTGGCGGCAAGACTTAGATAAGATGGTGGTAGCTAGCCAGGCGGGCTAAGAAAATGCCCTACCACCAACCAAACCGAGTCTTACAATTGACCCCGCCGGGAATCGAACCTGCGACCTCCTGTATAAATCCAGTGAACTTTGCCTCGGGGCTACGGAGGCGGATAAGTCTAATGGAAAACAAAGAGTAGACAAAAGACCAGGGGAGTGAGTTCAATAAGCCAATATTGATTAAAGAGTTGGCTACGGCGGAAGTTTACACGTGCCTCGGATTTCTTTCGAAAGCTACACGAGCTAGGGTTGATAGAAAATGGTGCTGTGGCTGGTAAAGAAAGCATAACGATCTATTTATGGTCAGTATTTTTTTTATTGACAATTGGTAAGCCCTTGGCATCATCGAACGTACGCTACGTTCGATGATGCCAAGGGCTTACCTATTGTGAATATGCAGGCCTCCCAAGCGGTGGACCGACGACCTGGTGAAGATGGCGGGAAGCCGATGGATGCGGGCAGCGCAGGACCGGTCGTCGTGGAATTTGTCCAGCAGTGGACGATTATCGGCTGATATGATGGCATCATTTCAACTGATGGTAAGTGACGATAATGCCGGAGATGAAAGCGGGCTTACCAAGATTCCCCAACGCAATGGATGATTCGATCACGCAGAAAAACTCCGAGCATAGCACACTCCATTGCCCTTTGGGTGACCTTGAGCCTATATTATCACGCTATCTTATCGTCAAGCCGGAACACATTAATGTTGTTAACGCCGATGTTTGGCGGCAAGACTTGATAAGATGATGGTAGCTAGCCAGGCGGGCTTTGAAAATGCCCTACCACCAACCAAGTACTGGAAACAAAAACTATTTTTATGCACCACAATGCCTGCGCGCATACCGCTAGGTTCTACTACTACTACGTTCAAAAACTCGATTTCTCACGCATGAAGTAGCCAGCAGGTAGCCCTGATCTTCATAGAATCGAGCTGATAGAGGCATGGGAGAATATTCCTCAGCATTAGCTTGTCACACGACGGATAGGAGTAGGACTATGTTGATATAAAGGACGTGAGTTAAAACTCCATCGT
Organism: Coleophora flavipennella; assembly: GCA_947284805.1. Classification (NCBI taxonomy): domain Eukaryota; kingdom Metazoa; phylum Arthropoda; class Insecta; order Lepidoptera; family Coleophoridae; genus Coleophora; species Coleophora flavipennella. The sequence goes on along the minus strand of OX369263.1, from coordinate 12,705,502 downwards.
GGACATGTAGTAATTATTATTTAATTATGATAATAAGAACTAGAAGAAATATAAAAATAGTCAAAACATAAAACAATTAAATTTAAAATACAAATCACAAAGAAACATAAATTGATCTTAACCGTAATGGGTCTTTTATAAAGTACCAAGATACGAATTTATTAAATTTATAGTATTATGAGCTGATGATGATCGAGTTTTGGTTTTTTGATTGAAAAGTCAGATGGATGCATGAAAAAGAAATAGATAGAATGAAAAGAAGGTCTGATGAAAGAAGATTATATAACAACGATACCGCGTTACAAGCTTTGAATTCTATATTTTAATATTATTATTATTTTATTTGTAATATTTATTAATCATAATCATAATCATAATAATTTATTTGCCTTAAACATGGTATAAAAAGATCTTAACATATGTATATAGAACTCATGTTTAGCTAGTATTTAAAATAGCATGCAAAATATTTTAATCTTAGTCACAAACATACAAAATAATGTCAATCTTCAACTAAAATAATCTACAAATTTAAAAAGTCTTTAATATTATAACAGTCTGTGTCATTCAGCCACTTAAGTAATTTGTTATTGAATTGTTTATTGTTTAGATCCTTAATTTCATGTGGTATTTTGTTATATATGCGAATACACATCGTCAGGCAACTTTTATCATATACAAATGACCTGGGAATTTCTTGAAACACTAGCTTTTCTGGGTCCCTGCGGGATCTGATACTTCCATCACATGCTCTTTTAAATAGTCCGCTATTTGTCCGTGCAAATATACAAATTTCATAAATGTAGAGCAAGGGTAGCGGCAAAACACCAAGTCTATTGAAGAGTGATCTACAAGATACGAAGGGTGGGATTCCATACATAGCGCGAATACATTTTTTTTGAGCAATAAAGGCTCGATTCATGTCAGTACTATTTCCCCAAGCTATAAGACCATAACGTAAAACTGACTCTACGTATGCACGGTATGTTAATAAAGCCGTTTTCATGTTAGTGCAATTTTTGACCTGTTTGAGAGCATACACAAATCTATTTATTTTACAGCATACATTATCTATTTGTGGTTTCCAGTTTATATTCTGATCTATAGTTATTCCCAGAAATGTATGTTTATTAACCTCGTTGATTGTATAATTTTCATACTGAATGTCTAAATTGTAATTATATTTATTATTAAGAGACTTATTAAATTGTATATAATTAGTTTTATTCAAGTTAATTTTCAAATTATGAATGTCAAGCCAGTCTATTATTTTTTCTAATGTATTATTAATGTCGTTTTCATGTTCCTTGATTGAAGTACTCTTTTTGTCAGAAGTTACTATAATGGAAATATCATCAGCGTATAAAATGCATTTATGATTAGTTATGTCAGTAATACTATTTACGTATAGTATAAATAAGATTGGTCATTAATGAATTGTGAATTAAAAAGTTATTTAGTAAAAAGCGTCGGTGGCTCAACCGGTAACGACTCGGTCCATCTAACCAGAGGTACCGGGTTCAAATCTGGACGGCCAATGTACCAATGAGTTTTTCCAAAAAACTTACGTACATATACTTACCGATTGCTTTAACGGTGAAGGAAAACATCGTGAGGAAACCTGCACACGCCTGCGAAGAAACTCACAGGTTGTGTGTGAAGTCGACCAACCCGCACTGGGCCCGCGTGGTCGACTAACGCCTAATCGCCCTGATTTAGGGTAGGCTCGAGCCCCTTGGTGGGGACGTATATGAGCTGATATAATAATAATAATTATTATTTCTTATAATTTATTATTATTTCGAACATCTTTAGCGTGACCGAACTCGAAGGACTACGACGCGAGGTAGTTCCCGCCTCAAGATCCTCATTAAATGGCTCGCGCCGTTTATCAGCGTATGTGCCGCAAGTGGCTGAGCCAATTTCAGACCTACCACCTCCACCATCACTTGACGAGGTTTATGAGGCGGAAACGATATCCCAGGATTTAGAGCAAATCAGGAGTATACTAGAGGAGGCGATTCAGGAATTCCGCATTTTGTCTCCCGAGGAGAGGCCACGGCTTCCACGATTGCCCCTTAGCATCCGAAATCGGGATGTCATTGAGGCCGTAAATCGCATGCTGCCAGAATATATGGCGAACAGCTGCGATCTCAGTGATACGAACTCAATCCTCTTTGGCGCTGCAATGGCAGTCTGCCGTTTTATCGGTGCCAAAATGCCGGAGCCGGCTCGCACATCCCGTTCGTGGGAAAAGCCGGCATGACAGAAAAGGATTGAGCGTCGTATTGCTGAGGCTAGAGTCCTCATTGGCAAACTGATTGCTTTCAGGTCGGGCAACAGTAGGCCCCGAGTGATGCGCTCTGTCAGGCTCGTTTTTGCGGGATCGGACTTTGATCCCGCAGGACGCAATGCCATGCGATTAGTGACGGAACGCATCGATGACCTGAAGCAACGGATAGCTGCGTGGGCAAACCGTATTCGGCGATACTCGGAGCGAGTAGACCGGTTTCGCCAGAATCGCCTCTTCAGGAGTGATCAAAAGAAGTTCTACAGATCACTGGACCGACCTGCTGCGTTGAACACAGGCGAGAGACCGGTACATGAGGGTATTGTTGCCTTTTGGCGTATCCTGTGGTCCCGGCCTGTGCAACACGACGAGGGGCAATGGACAGCTGAGCTGGAGGAGGCATGTGCTCGCATCGAGCCTATGAACCCCGTTACCATTAGTGCCGATGATGTGCTTCATGCGGTCCGTAAAGCTCCGAACTGGAAAACTCCAGGGAGCGACGGACTGCACCACTATTGGCTTAAGGGGTTCTATGCGAGTCACGAGACCTTAGCCAGCCAGTTCCAGCAAGCTCTCGAGCAGCGTCAGGTCCCGAGCTTCTTGACTACTGGGATCACTCATTTAGCTCCCAAGTCGAGTAATATCGCTGACCCTAGTCAATACCGCCCCATAACGTGTCTTTCTACCACCTACAAGACACTAACATCCATTCTGAAGGCCAAAATTGACGCCTTTATTGAGGCGAATGATATCATGGCGATTACTCAGAATGGATGTCGGGGCGGAAGTCGCGGTACGAAGGAGCTACTCCTGATTGATGCGGTCGTGGGCAAATTGGTGAACCGCAATCGACGCAATTTCTCCGCTGCCTGGATTGATTATAAGAAGGCTTTCGACTCGGTCCCCCATTCATGGTTAAAGAGGGTCCTCGAACTCTACAAGATAGATGAGACAGTTCGAAACTTCCTCGGATCGTGTATGGGGCAATGGAGTACGATCCTTAGTCTCCATGGTCAGCGGCTATCGAATGCGGAGGACCGGATTTGGATTAAGAGGGGTATATTCCAGGGCGACTGTCTGAGTCCCCTTTGGTTTTGCCTGTCCCTGAATCCACTTAGCTTTTTGCTGGAGAAATCTGGGACGGGATTTCAGTTTCGGAGAGGTGAATCACGCATGACCCACCTTTTCTACATGGACGATCTCAATCTTTTTGCTCCAAATGCAACACGGTTGGAGGAACTGTTAAAAATCACTTGTGATTTTAGCAGTTCCATCAACTTGGAGCTTGGAGTAGATAAGTGCGCGATCCTTCATGTGGACAGGGGTAGGGTGGTGCATACTGACAGAGTTGAAATCGACTGCATGAACATCCGCACCCTCTCTGAAACTGAAACATACCGGTATCTGGGTATGTCGCAGAGCATTGGTGTTCACGAGGCAGCGGTGAAACAGGCGGTTTGTGACGTGTTCTGGGAGCGTCTGACAAAAGTTCTTGAGAGCTATTTGTCGGGCGTTAACAGGATACGAGCATTCAACGCCTGGGTCATACCTGTTATTTTGTACACCTTCAGCATACTCAGATGGTCACAGACAGAATTGGATGCCCTGGATCGAAAAGTCCGCACTACTATGACACTCCATAGAATGCATCACCCGAGATCGTCAGTGATGAGGCTGTATATCCCACGGAAGAGTGGCGGTCGTGGCCTTCTAAGTGCCAAACAAATGCACAACCGCGAGATATGCAGCCTCCGAAGTTACTTCCTGACGAAAGTCGATAGTGACTTGCATAGAGTTGTCATAGCCTGTGATAAAGGACTAACCCCTCTATCCATGACCCAAGAGAACTGGCAAGTGCCGGCTGTACTTAGCACTACTGAGCGAGAGGCCATCTGGAAAGACAAAGAGCTGCACGGTAGGTTCTTCAAGGCCCTTTGTGGATCCTTCGTAGATCAGAAGGCCTCCGTGCACTGGTTGCGCTTCGGAGACCTTTTTGCGGAGACCGAGGGTTTTGTCTGTGCAATACAGGATCAGGTGGTCAAGACGAACAACTATAGGAGGTTTATAATAAAAGACGGCACCTTGGACGTTTGTCGGTTGTGCCGTCAACCAGGGGAGACCCTGCGTCATATAACCTCCGGTTGTTCTATGCTTGCCAACACTGAGTATTTGCACAGGCACAACCAAGCAGCCAGGATCCTACACCAAGAGATCGCTCTAAAGTATGGCCTCATATCTCGGCGGTTGCCTTATTACAAGTACACGCCGGAGCCGGTTCTCGAGAACGACCGCGCCAAGCTCTACTTGGACCGACCCATCATCACGGACAGGACTATTCCTTCGAATAAGCCTGATATCATGTTGATGGATCGGGCGCAGTCAAGGGTGTTTTTGGTGGATATCACTATCCCATACGACGAAAACCTCGTGCAGGCTATGCCGATAAAAGGACCAAGTACTTGGACCTGGCGCACGAGATTACTGATATGTGGCAAGTGGAATCCACTGAAATCATCCCCGTAGTCCTATCCGTGAACGGGCTAATTCCAGCCGACCTTGAACGTCACCTAAGGCGGCTGGATCTCCGAGGCAGACCAATAATTGCAGCAATGCAGAAAGCAGTCCTCCTCGACAATGCCCGGATAGTTCGACGCTTTCTCTCCCCGTCGCACTGAACTCCAGCCGACTGTGCTTCCGCTGGAGGTGCTCCTGCCACTTTGCCTCGTGCCAAGTGAGAAACCTTTAAATAATAATAATATTTATTATGCGGAATCGCATAAAATCCGTCTTGACAGCTGCATGCAGTTGAAGGCAGCTCACAGAAGTAATGCAATTCCCTAAACTGTATGAAAATTATACGTCTGGAACAAAATATAATTACTTATTAATCATATCAGTCGAAAAACGTCCACTGCTGGACAAAGGCCTCCCCCAAGGATTTCCACGACGACCGGTCCTGCGCTGCCCGCATCCATCGGCTCAAGGTCACCTAAAGGGCAATGGAGCGTGCTATGCTCGGAGTTTATCTGCGTGATCGAATCAGAAACGAGGATATCGGCAGGAGAACCAAAGTAACCGACATAGGTCACAGAAGTACTTTTTACAAGCTTTTATTTAGTTTCACCTGTCCCGGTGTCTGTAATGAAATCTTGCAGGTTTAATTTGATCCACTTCCCGGTTAACGATTGAGCTGAAATTTTGCATGCATATGTATATAGCTTGTACCTTTTTTCGACATTATTCATTTAATTCGCGATGAAATTGAAATTTAGTGTTTTTTCAATAACGTTATACAAGCGTGTAATATGGTTATGTTACGTCCTAATAATTATTACCCAAAGTAAAGTTTGTAGAACAGATGGCCGTTGATGCAGTAAAGTTCTTGAGTTGCAACCGCGCACCGGAAAACTTAGCGTAGGCAGGCCTCTCTCTTGGTGAACCGGAAGTGACCTAGTCAAGGTCGCGGGAACCCGCTGGATGCGGATAGCGCAGAACCATTCGTCGTGGAAGTCCTTGGGGGAGACCTTTGTCCAGCTGTGGACGTCCTTCGGTTGATATGATGGTAATGATGATGAATTATTCAGTAAGATAATTTTTAACTCTGTCAGTCCAATTGAATCAGAGATATTCAGATTTTTGTAATGTTTGACCCGTTACTCTTGCTCGTCAGTGTATTTACTGTTGTTATTGTTCGTCCTTGTGGACTTGATTTGTGACACTATAAAAAGTGCTACCTAGGTCCATTTCTGAAAAGATAATTGAAAACGCTAAACACGTTAAAAAACCGACTTCCATCGCAACAAAATAGTACATTTTTGCATTATTATTTTTGGTTTTTGTTAATTTTCTACTAAAGTGCTACACCGATTTTGATAAAATTTATATGAGACCACACGCGAAGCACTAGCTTTCAAATAAAAATAATCATAAAAATCGGTTCACCCAGTCAAAAGTTCTGAGGTAACAAACATAAAAAAACGGTTGTCTGTAAAGTCGGTTTACTGACGATAGTTGAACGTGACAACGTCATAAGAAAATACTGATGGAATGGTTTCATAATATCGAAAACGGAACGCCTCACGGAACGCCTCAGAGCGAGGTAACGACGCATGGTAACGACGCATTTTTTCGTGCGTGCAGCCGGCTCCATCGAATTATAAGACGTTATCACATCAAAAAATCATACAGACGAATTGAGAACCTCCTCCTTTTTGGAAGTCGCTTGAAAAATATGTTTATGCCGCCCTCCCTGCCCAAACATGTATAATCGTAGTGTATGAGACTAAACTTCTTACCCTTCAACTCTTGGCATCTTTCGTTTATTGACATGAATAAATTTGTAAATAAGTTTAGGAATTAATCAGTATAAAAAAGTAAGTGTACTAAAGGGTGTCTGTCCAGCGGGAATTTTTCAAGTTCAAAATTGAATACAAATAAAACAAAAGAGTTTTTATTATTTTTAGTTTTTCAAAATGGAGTTTGACAATGCGGATTTGACAGTCGCGTTTGCGGTTCAGTAATATTTGAAATGCGACAATTCACCGGTTCGAGCGCGTCGCGCTTTTTGTACTCATTTTAATATTCGGCGATTAAGTGATAGCCCAAGCACGCAAATTATCTCGTCGTGGGCGCAAAGGTTCAGACAAAAAGGAACAGCCGTCAACAGGATTCCTCCAGGCCCATCAACATCAGCAGCGACGCCGGTGGCCCAAGTTCAAGACAAATTAAGCGGAATCCGCGTAAATCAACAAGAAAAATTGCTGCCTCTACTGGAATAAAAAAATCCACAGTGCACGTTATTTTGAAAAAGAAATTTTAATTGCACCGATACAAAATGCAAAGCGTGCAGAGTCTCAACGAAACTGACTATCCTTTATGAGAACGTTCGCAAGAACAATACTGGAACGTTTTCGGACAGCACGAACGCTTGGTAACATTTTTTTTAGCGACGCAGCACATTTTTATATCGATGGCCATGTTATTAAACGGAACATGAGATACTGGAGCTCCATCAACCCTAGAGAATGCCACCAAAAACGTTTACATTGTTCAAAAACGACTGTGAGGTGTGCGATTTCTGGGCAAGGAATAATTGGCCCTTAAGGAGACAGTCAATAATAAGGTGTATTGTCGAATGATCGATGAGTTTCTGCTCCGAAACTGCAACTGCACCCCAGCTATAACAACAGAACCTTATTTCAGCAAGACGGTGCCACACCACACACGGCTAAAATCTCGATGGAGAAACTGAGGACCATTTTTCCGAATAAATTGATCAGCAAGTACGGGGACATACCCTGGCCGCCTCGGTCGCCAGATCTCACACCATGCGACTTTTTCTAGTGGGGATATCTCAAGTCAAAGGTTTACAACAACAATCCTCAAACGATTCAGGCTCCACAAGAAAATATCCGCCGAGAAATTGCAGGAATTTCACCAGCGCTTTGCTCTCGCGTCATTGAAAATGTAACGGTCCGGTTGCAAGAGTGCCTTGAGAGAAACGGTCGTCACTTAGACGAAATTGTCTTCAAAAAATAAAATCCGCATTGTGTAACTTTTTTTTGTGTTATTAATAACCATAAAAAAATCTTTAGTTTTATTTATATTAATTTTTGAACTTGAAAAATTCCCGCTGGGGACACCCTTTACAATGTGTGTGCCGCTAAAACTCAGAAACGAGTCCCGGTACGATCAAGGGAGTTATATGGTGTGATAGCCCTCTATCCCCCATCCATGAAGAAGGTTCCCGTTTTTATCTGAAGGGCGTGATTTTGAAGATATAAGGGTTGGAAGTTTCACCCTCTTGAAAATTTCTACAATAGTCCATATTATTTATGAGTATTCGAGAGTATTCCACGACAACATCCTAGATCATTGTGGAACATTCCAAGAACACCCTAAAATATTGAGGAATGTTCTGGAACACTGTGGACCATTCGAAGCCTTTTTTGTATATCAACTCCCTGAGCGAAGCCGGGTGCCCCAGCTAGTTAAAAACCCTACTACATAAAAACTTAACCTCTCTTTTTTGGCCAGTCGTGTAAAAATGTATGCTATATCACTCACGGATCAATACTAACCAAACGACACCTCGCACTCCAAAATACATCAAGCCGTTTAGGCTACAGAGCGTGCCAAAGAAATAAATAAATAAACATGCATACATACATAGGCACACTCGAAAAACATAACTCTCCTTTTGGCGCCGACGGGTAAAAAAACGCACACGGAAACGGAAGCCTCTGTTTTTTGTTTAACTTATGAAACTGCACAAGTTTGCCTAAAAAACCCGTAAGTAGGTAGGTTAATACCTGCGTGGGCTGTTCCAAAAATGGTTAGTTAAATGAAAATAGTTAGAATATGTTGAAAGTATATTAAGAGCTTTTCAAAATGTCAAATCAAATCAAATCAAATCAAATCAAAATAATTTATTTTAAATCACTTTTAAATAGTCAAAAAAACAAAAAAATACTTATTGTCTATTACATAATGTCATGATACAGATTACAGTCTCAGGTAATGGTATTTGTTATAGAATCAACATCTTTGTCATTTACATAATCTATTATTTTATAGTATCCTCTAGAGCACAAGCATTTTTTGACATGAGTCTTAAATTTGTTCTCTGACAAACTAGTTACATTTTCGGGAATTTTATTGTAGAATCTTATACACTGCCCCACAAATGACTTTTTAACTTTACTCAGTCTCGAAAAGACTATATCTATTTTATTTTATTTCTTAAATTGAAATTATGCCTGTCACTGTTTTTAGGAAATAAATGTAAATTTTCACGAACGTACATAATATTTTTATATACAAATTGACTAGCAACAGTTAAAATATTGATTTCTTTGAATTTATTTTTTAACGACTCACGTGATTGCATCTGATACGCGCGGATAGCTCTTTTCTGCAAGATGAAAATACACTCGAGAGCGATGAATCCGGGTCACTTAAAGAATCCTAAAAATCTCGGAATCTAAGAAGGCTAGCTTAATGAAATAAATTGTGTTTAATAGACAATTTAATACTCCTTAAATGAAGTCATTAAAACTTCTTAGTTATTTTAAAGTTATGTCATAAAAAAATCAAATTTGAAAAAGGGAGACTTTCGAAGATGGAACTACGAAATTACTACATTTGTTTTTGCTTTTGTTTCTAATCTGTCATTTAAGTGGGTACATAAACCATGTTGATAGTGTTCAATATTTATTATTCAAGCAGTAATCATGTCGCTTACACCTGAAGAATGCACCAGAATACTCACAATGCTGGAAAACGGCCGGGGTCAGCGCGATACAGCCACGACTGTCGGTGTGTCGCTCTCAACAGTATAAAAAGTTCTCCAACGTTACGAGGAAACTGGCTCTAACCTATTCAGACCAGGAACAGGCAGAACCAGGTGTACCACAGCACGAGAAGATCGATACTTGGTGAACACAATGCTTCGTAATCTCTTTCTCACAGGAACTGAACTTACAAATCAGTTTCGACGCCTCGGAGGAAGTAACCGAAGCGCATGGACAGTAAGGCGACGACTTGCTGAAGCTAACTTGAAACCACTTAGACCTGCAAACGGCCCTAAACTGAAGCGTGGGCATCGTATTTCAAGACTAAGATATGCCCAGAACCACTTAAATTGGAGTATTGGAGATTGGTCAAAAGTTATGTTCTTCGACGAATCAAAATTTATGGTCTACAAGCACGATGGAAGACACAGAGTGTATAGAAGACCAGGGAAAGATTCAAGCAAGCATGCATCGAAGAAAAAGTAGCCTACGGTGGTGGGTCTGTACATGTGTGAGCCGGAATTTCTTCTGAGAGTCGCACAGAACTGGTGTTCATAGAAAACGGCTCTTTAACTAGCGAAAGATATGTGGAAGAAATCCTCAATGAACACGTTGGTCCATTTATGGTCAATTTGGGTGAGGATGCTATTTTTATGCATGACAATGCCCGGCCTCATACGGGTTGGATTGTGAATGACTACCTTCAAGAGATGAACATTACTCGTATAGAGTGGCCAGCACGCAGCCCGGATATCAACCCGATCGAGCATGCTTGGAACGAGCTAGGGAGATGCGTAAAACAAAGAAGCCCTCCCCCAATCACGCTTCGTGAGCTCAAAATTGCTCTCACAGAGGAATGGGAGAATATTCCCCAAAATCGTATAAAGAACTTAGTGTACAGCATGCCAAACCGCGTAAACACAGTGATGGAAGCACGAGGAGGCAAAACGAAGTATTAAAATTCAAGTAAATCGTAATTTTGTTTAAAAATGTCATGTTTCCTATTTTTGTTTTAAGGCGAGATCAGCAGTTTTTTTTATTTATGTAATTTTTTGTAAATAAAATGAGGTGACTCGTAAATTTTATTACTTTCATTTAAGGTGTAATAAAGTGTCTATTAAACACAATTTATTTCATGAAGCTAGCCTTCTTAGTTTCCGAGATTTTTAGGATTCTTTAAGTGACCCGGATTCATCGCTCTCGAGTGTAGTTTCTATATCAGCCGCATACCCCCACAGTAAGATGCCATAAGACATTAAACTATGGAAGTAACTAAAATACACTAGTCTCGCAGTACCTACATCCGTTAACTGTCTTAGTTTCTTAACGGCTTAAGCAACTGAACTAAGCCTTCACGCTAAAGTTTCAATGTGTGATCCCCATTGAAGTGAAACATCCAAAGTTATACCAAGGAACACCGTAGTATTTACAAATTCTAATTTATTACTGTCTAACATTACGCTATTATTGACCTTTTTTACATTAGGCAAACAGAATTTTATACATTTTATTTTCTTAGCATTTAATAATAAGTTTTTCACAGTAAACCAGTTCAGTATCTTTGAAAGAGTGTTGTTTACTTCGTCAATTTCGTTTTCTTTCCTATTCTCTTTAAAAATAAGAGAAGTATCATCCTTAAACAACACAATTTTTGACAGATGTTGCACCATAAAAGGCAAATCGTTTAAGTAAACAAGGAAAAGAAAAGGCCCTAATATGGAACCCTGGGGCACACCCATTTTCACTATAGATCAAGATGAGTTCGTGCCACTTTCTTGTACTTTTTGTGTTCTGTTGTCTAAATACGAATTTAAAAGACTGAGAGCCCCATCCTTTACACCATAATGCTTTAATTTCACAAGTAATGTTTGGTGTTCAACACAATCAAATGCCTTAGATAAATCACAAAACACTCCAATTGCATTCTGCGATTCCTCAAAGGCATCATAGATGTTGCGAATAAGTGCTAATCCTGCATCGGTTGTTGATCGACCTTTAGTAAAACCAAATTGTTGGTTATGCAGTAGTTTGTTTTCTGTAAAATATTGTAGCATTTGGTTAAGCATAACCTTTTCAAACACTTTACTAAGAACTGGCAGCACAGAAACTGGTCTGTAGTTGCCCGGATCAGTTTTTGAACCAGATTTATATAAAGGTATCACTTTACTAAGCTTCATGAGATCTGGAAAGACGCCACTATCAATGCTAATATTAAAAAGACAAGCTAAATATGGCGCTAACGTATCGATTTCATTACTGATCAAGCTTACCGATAATCCCCAGAGGTCTTAAGTTCTTTTCACTTTAAGAGTTTTAAAAGTTTTAAGTTTTTACAATAGTTTGTGGTTCAATTACTCTGAAGGAGAATTTTTGATCACAAATACTAATATTATCCTTTAGCAACCTTTGAGCATACATAGGTGATGAATTTAGGGCCTCAGTAGTCTTAAGTGGAATATTTGTGAAAAAGTTTTGAATTCTTTGGCTACATCAGCATTCGAACTAATTTTACCTTGATCTGTTTGCAAAACATATTCTTTGTCGCGAGTTTTGACTTTACCTGTTTCTTTGCTAATAATATTCCAAACAGTTTTTATTTTATTATCTGACAATTTAATTTTTTAGCTAGATAATTAGATTTTGCTATGCGGCAAACCTGTTTAAAAATTTTTGAATATTGTTTCACATAATTTCTAAAGGTATCGTCAAAAGTGTAAGTTTTTTTGTCATAAAGGTCAAACAAAGTTTGGCGACTTTTATATATACCTATAGTAGCCCATTTACTGAATTTAAATTTGATGTTACTAATTGTGGATTTAGACTTAAAAATACTTTGGAATTCCCTATCCAGTACTGTAAAAAAATCATTGTAAAAACTGTTCGCTTGCACTTCATTATTAAAGTCTGGTATGGGCAGTTTTTATTCTAGCACTTTTTTAAACTTTTCTGTTCGACTAACAGTGACCGGTCTCGTTTCAATTTTGATTTGTTCTGCAGTAATACATACGGGAAAGCTAGCCATTATTCCGCTATGATCTGACCTCAAACAATTAAAAACCTGTTTTTTAAATAACTGCAATTACAAAATATGTTATCTATACATGTGGCAGAGGTCTTTGTTATTCTTGTAGGTTCCAGAAATATATAATCTAAATTAAATTACTTGAAGAGACAAGTAATTCTAGCCGTCAAGGACTTTTTTCCAACGAATCAACATTGAAATCGCCGCATACTATCACCGATTTACGGCTTTTACTAACAATATTTAATACATCCTCCATTGCCGATTCGAAGCTAGCAAAGTTATCGTCATATGGGGGCCTATACACGCAAACAATGATGTGATTCTCCAGCTCCACACAAGATAATTCCACAGTTTTTTCAATCGAAAGGCCAACAATGTCCTTCCGTTCTTTAATCTTAAGAGAGTTTTTGGTAAATATAACTGAACCACCACATTGTAAGGACTTTCGATTGAATGCACTGGCTAAACAATAATTTTTAAAAACTAAAAAGCATTTCATGATCTTTGAGCCAGTGTTCTGTTACACAAAAAATATCTACACATTTTTTTTTCAGAAAAAGTTCTATTTCTAATTCTTTGCCGTGGAAGCCTTGAATATTTTGGTAAACTAATTTTGAGGAACTTGGCTTCTTCGTTGTCTTTGAGCCTAGTTTAAATATGGAGTTTGAGCACTGCCGCCAACACCAGCATCGCAGGGTGTACTATTAAGTACATTTATAGCCTGTGCTATACCTGCGGTACCGTCACCAGCGGTGGGCTGCTCCGTCGTTATGCAAGTTATTACCGAACCGACTGAATACAGTTGGTACGATTTAAAATACCGAAGCTAACGAATTAGCTAGTCTTTTTTTCTTACATTTTAGTACATTTTGTCTTGAGTCAACCTAAACTTATTTAAAAACTATTTGTATCAAAAGATAATACAAAGTCGCTATGACTACAAGTCAAATTGTATAAATATAAATTTAAATAATACAATTTTGTATTATAGTTGGGTGTTTCATATTCTCCTCCAACCCCTATGCACTAATGCATTCGGGTGAACCAGCTATCAAAACATTTAAAAAAACGTATCTTGCGGGAGGTCGAAAAATAACCGCCGAAATTCTTCGACGGCCTCGTCTGCAGTTTTGAATTTTCAACCTCAAAGCTTTTTTATACCGCGACAAACAAAAAAAATCGCATGGAGCTAAATCTGAGCTGTACGGAGGATGGGGTAAATTTTTTACCCCGAAGTTGTCAAATAGTCCATGGTTCTAACAGCTGTGTGATCGGGCGCGTTATCTTGGTGAAAAAGAATGCCAATGTTCCTTGGGCACTCGCTATTCATCTCCCCGAAAACTTGAGGCAGGCAAGCTTCGCAGTACCAGCAATAGTAATAACCTAATCTAACCAACGATAAAGAAGTCAAAGGTAGGTACGAATAAAATTAGGGGCCTTCATTTTTTTCCGTACCAGCAAACACAATTTTTTCGGCTTTGCTGGCACCGACCCGACCTCAAAAAAATTACAGGCTCCTAATCACAACATCTTCTTCACTCCTTCGTCGCTCGTTAAGGCTTGCTCTGCAGATGCTCGAAAGTAAAAATGCTTTATTCTTGCCTAAAGCGCCATGCCATGTTTTTGCGTTTTCTAAAATAGTACGTTTTTTGAGTTGTGCCAGTTTAGAAGTCGGTGTGTGATATGATGATAATATATAAGGAAGGCAGAGATATGCTATATATAAGGGGAAGGAAGGTATATAAATTAAAACTCGGATATCGTAGTAAATCTTCTTTGCTATTTGTCTCTGTGGTTTTCTTCGCTACTACACTAGTCCGCAACTTAGTGCATCGTAGATCTTTAATTTAAACTATGATATGAAGGGCTATACATGACAAAGGCTACACGGGGACCACGGGACTACCAGAAAAAAGAATGGTAAGACACGAGAATACCAAGTATTACGAATTTATTGGTCTAATTTGTGATTTTTTTATTTTTTTATTGTACATGTGTAGTCCAACGATTGGGAGGTCTGCCTACGCTACGTTTTTCGGTGCGCGGTCGCCACTCGATAGACCGATGACCTGGTGAAGGTCGCGGGAAGCCGCTGGATGCGGGTAGCACAGAACCGGTCGTCGTGGAAATCCTTGGGGGAGGCCTATGTCAATTATTATCTTTCTACAATTAATTCATAAAAATATTCCAATGAGCTGAAACACGATACCCCTGCTGTAAGTCGGTGAGGAGTTGGGTATTCTGCATACATCAGATGATGTTGCAGTACCAGGTGAAGGTTACCATGTTTATACAGTTTCATTGATGTAACAGGATACCGAATTTCAAATATCGATTACCAACCTGTGGAAGTTGCTCACATCCCTTCATTAACTAGAAAAAAGCTGATAAACTTCAAACGGCTACTAAACAGAGATTTGTTACCATAGATGGGTTATGCACTAACAAAAAACATTAGAAAATCGAACCCATTTACACACACAATATTGTAGGTAGTTCGCTTCCGTTGCACCGAATGCTACTAATGCCAATTGGCATCTTTTTTTTGCTTCACTTTTAGGACGCATTTAACCTATCTACCTCCCCTTGTATATAACATATCTCTGCTACTAAACATATTTTCTAGTTCATGACACTTTCGATCAAATTATCATTTAAATAAAAAATACTACATCAAAATCGGTTCACCCGTTTGGAAGCTACGTTGCCACAGGCAGACACACAGATACACACGTTATCTTTTAAGATCCTTCTGTTTGTGTCGAGGTTTAAAAATACTGACTTATCAAGTCCACCACACAGGTCGCGTTAAAGTTTTTTTTAATATTTTTATTTTTTTATTCATAATTGGTAAGCTCTTGGCATCATCTCACCTGATGGTAAGTGACGATGATGCCGAAGATGGAAGCGGGCTTACCAAGATTCCCCAACGCAATGGAGAACTGGCTATCTTATCTTCAAGCCGGAATACATCAATGTTTATAACACTGATGTTTGGCGGTAAGACTTAGATAAGATGGTGGTAGCTAGCCAGGCGGGCTTAGAAAATGCCCTACCACCAACCAAACCGAGTCTTACAAGTTGACCCCTCCGGGAATCGAACCCGCGACCTCTTGGTGTGAAGCGAATGGACTTACCATTACGCCACGGAGGCGGTTCAAAAGTGAACGGAATGTACATAATATGTAAACTTTTAAATTAGGATGTTACTTTTTAGGGTTCCATACAATCAGAGGGTGACTAACGGGACCCTATAACTAAGCCTCATCGTTACTTACCACCAGGTGAGATGTTGTCAAGGGTTTACCAATTGTGCAAAAAAAAAAAAAGCCTCTGCCGTCCGTCCATCCATCTGTCTGTCAGCTGACTGTAACTCATGAACCGTAGGCTTGTCGGTCCCCCGACTGGGTCAAGGACTCGTAGTGGTTATGTGGCTAGTTGTAGGGGTTGGGCAATGTATGTTGCCACCCACGTCCAGGCGTCCTACTAGTGTTGTCGTAGCCGGCCACGAAGGCTTTGGGCGAAAACAACGCGGGGCACGTGAGTTGTCCATTAAGCAGAACTGCTGGTTTGTTTACTGGCGGGAAAGCATATCCGGCACTTGCCTGGATAGCAAACAGAGCTACGCTAGTACTGCTCCGGCCGATCCAGCCGCGTAGGAGTGAAACTGGACAGGTGCGATAAGCCAACAGCTCCGGTACCACACTGGAGATGTAGGAGATAGCTTCTCTAGCGTCCCGAGCGGGGATCGAACCGCCAGCAGCGAAAGCTGCGGGAGGTGAGCATGCCTACAGCTTCGATACCTACCTGGAGAGTAGATAGTGGCCCTCACTGTATGACCTAGCTGTCGGTGAGTGGGGACGCTATATCATAAACCTGGTAGTTTAGCGTAACTGGTAAATATACGAGACGGCACGTCCCAACGGTCATCTGTTCTACGAGCCATATGCCCTGCCCACTGCCCCTTATGTTTAGCAATTTTGAGAGCTATGTCGGTTACTTTGGTTCTCCTACGCATCTCCTCGTTTCTGATTCAATCACGCAGGGAAACTCTGAGCATAGCACGTTCCATTGCCCTTTGGGTGTCTGATGAGGCCTATATAGTAAGCGTTCATGTCTCGGCTCCCTATGTCATCACAGGCAACACACAGTGTTTAAAGGCCTTAGTCTTGAGACACTGCGGTGTATGGGAAGTGAAGATATTGCGAAGCTTGCTGAATGCCATGTTGGATCAGAGGAGTGGGTGCGATACAAATAATTAAAAAAACTAGCCTCTCGTGCAAGAAACTGATTGTTTTTCTAGTACGATGGT
This sequence comes from Coleophora flavipennella, assembly GCA_947284805.1. Taxonomy (NCBI): domain Eukaryota; kingdom Metazoa; phylum Arthropoda; class Insecta; order Lepidoptera; family Coleophoridae; genus Coleophora; species Coleophora flavipennella. The sequence goes on along the minus strand of OX369263.1, from coordinate 12,688,583 downwards.
ACGGACTACGGAACCCTTCGTGTGCGAGTCCCCCTCGCGCTTAGGGTTTTTCTATTAAAAGCTGTTCAAAGTAGGTAGTGTCGCAATAAAAGTTGTGTTAATAGTACAAAGGGAAAAATAGATTGTACGATGTTACAAAAAAAATAAACATTTAGCATAATAACGTCAGCCATTTCTTATCCATACTTTTACTTATTCCCCTCTGTAAAGCTGTCCATGAATAAAAACATCTTGAGAAATTCAAACACGAAACCGAAGAGAAAAATACGAAACCGTTTTCCGAACCAAGTTTGAATGCCTATAATGGAACGTAATAGCAAAAATAAACAAGAAATCGAAGCATTCCGTTTTAATCCTTATGAATATGGTCATAAGGACTTTGAACACTGCAAAAATAAATATGGTTAAATTGAAATGGCAAAGTTTTTCTCGTTAGCACGTTCTCGGAAGACGCTAAAATACTTATCCAGGAAAAAGTACTACCTTACGAACATGCTTAAAGTATTTCAACTACCTACTTCTGACGATTCAAAAAGTATTGAATAATACGATTCTTTTTCTTATGGGGTCCGTGGTGAGTCTGGTGAAGATGAAGTTTTATATGGTAAGTAATACCTAACCACCAGGTGAGATGTTTTCGAGGGTTTACCAAATGTAAATAAAAATAAAGAAAAATGGTCAGTGTATTTAAATTGATTGGCGGTAACACGTGAGCACTTATATAAAGAAGAATATGGGCAATTATTTAATCTAGATGTGTGTACGAAAACGGATGGACGGACGGACAGATGAAAACTGGACGTAGGTAGTATTTTAGGTGGCGAGGAGCAAAGCTATAAAGTATCAGGTTGACTTTTAATGACTTGAGAAAACTTAATCCTAGGAGCTTAGTCAATTTAGAACGGGAGAGTTTAAAAGACTATATATGTCCATTCTAATTTATTGTGCCAATTCACAATAAAACGCTCGTCCATTTTTATATCAAACAGAGAAAGGGAGGCATAAAAATTACAGAATCAATAGACTTTCATCACATCAGCTCATATGCGTCCCCACCGAGGGGCTCGAGCCTACCCTGCAATAGGGCGATCGGGCCTTAGTCGACCACGGGGGCCCAGTGCGGGTTGGCCGACTTGACACACAACCTGCGTGTTTCTTCACAGGCATCTGCAAATTTCCTCACAATGTTTTCCTTCACCGTAAGAGACTTTATTTATCACAAATAAACATTTTAATGGCTTTTACCTTAAGTTCCTACATTTAAGACAACACGCGAGCCGAGGAACAGAAGAAAACGTGCCGCGGCCGGTACGGACGGTCAAGTGCCAGAACTAACTTCCTTCCTTGCTCTGGGTTAGTGCACAATTGAAATATTTACTGTCTACTAGTTAATTTTTACTGCCCAGTGGGGACTGCCTCCCTCGCGACTGGGTCAAGGACTCGTAGTGGTATGTGGTTAGTTGCAGGGGTTGGGCAATGTGTGTTGCCTGGCAAGCACGTTGCGTCCAGGCGTCCTTCCCCGCGCGCAATTAGTGCTGTCGTAGCCGGCCTCGTGGGCTCTGGGCGAAAACAACACGGGGCACGTGAGTTGTCCATTAAGCGGAACTGCTGGTTTAATTACTGGCAGGGAAGCATCTCCGGCACTTGCCTGGATAGCAAGTAGAGCTAAGCTAATACTGCTCCGGACGATCCAGCCACGTATTAGTAAGTCTGGACAGGTGCGATAAGCGCCGGGAAGTGAGCGTGCCTACAGCTCCGGTACCACACCGGTGATGTGGAAGCCAACTTCTCGGGCGTCCCGAGCGGGGATCGAACCGCCAACAGCGAAAGCCGCGGGAGGTGAGCGTGCCCATGTCACCGATAAATAGCAAGAATCGTAAGTTGATCAATTTTCTAGTTAGTTGATTAACTGACGAAAAATAGCAAACGTTAGTAGAAATGTATTATTTAACGCAGTGCATTTTAGCTAATTGGTCAACTTACAGTACCTGGCAGTAATTTAATAATTTACGATTGTGCCACAAGTAAAATCATCCACTAACGGGCCAATCGTTGCTCAGTGTACTATTTAACGGTATACTATTACCCGTCACATAATACACTGTTCTCTGATTGGTCGAGGGCATTTTATAAGCATTTGGCTAGTGTTTATTCATAGAGTTAACAATTATTTTAATACCGATGATGAGATGTGAAAGATCATGTATATTTTTTTTATATTTTATATTTATTCTTATTTAGCCATACAGTTTTATGACTTAGTATAATAAAAGGTGTAAAAGCAAGCACGTGAGTCGTTTAACCAATCAACGTACACCTCGCCTCCGTCGGATGATCTTACGACAAGGCGCCGTAAATTAATCAATTTACTAAAATACATACGTTAAATAATACATTTTAACTGCGGTTTATTATTTTCCGGGAGTTGATCAACTACCTTGAAAATTGATCAACTTACGAGTCTTGTTATTTTCCGGTGACACCCAAAGCTCCGGGACTTACATGAACAGTAGGTAGTGGTTCTCTTCCACGAGGCACTTGCCTTGTAGAGTACCAGGACAAGCGTCTTGGCAGCAAGACCTACCGCAGTTAGTCCTTGCCCTCGCCTCACGGCGTTGGCAGGAATAGCGGCCCTCACTTTATGACCAGCTAGGTCGGTGAGTGGGGACGCTATATCATAAACGTGGTAGTTTAGCGTAACTGGTAGATGTACAAGAGGACTTGCTCAATGAGAATATTTCACCGCTAATTTTCAGAATTTTGATTAAGCTCCTTTGTTACCTATATCTAACTCTGTTGTCAAAGTGTAACCTGGAAACCATCACCAGCGCCGACTTCCGGCCGAAGTTCGTCGTGATCGGCGTTTTCTAGGCACTATGCCAGTCCACGCGTCATCTACTACTAACATACTCGTAGATTAAGTTAGATACTAACATACCTATAAGAATAAGAATATTTTTAGAGACTTATTATTTAATATCATCATATAAGCCGAAAAAAGTTCACTGCTAGACAAAGGCCTCCACCAAGGATTTCCACAAACACCAGTCCTGCGCTGCCCGCATCCATCGGCTTTCCGCGATCTTCACCAGGTCGTCGGTCCACCGCGTGGGAGGCCTTCCTACGCTACGTTTTCCGATGCGCGGTCGCCACTCGAGAAATTTACTCCCCATCTGTTCTACTAGCTATGTACTCTACCCACTGCTACTTCAGTTTAGAGATATTATATATTTTATTTTTATAATGTATTTTATTTATAGTATCAATATTATATTGTTTTTTATATATCAACGGTTCTGTACTTTACTACTAAGTTACCTGAGAATAAATGAATAATAAATAAAAATATCAACCGTACGTGCGGCCGACTATCCAAAGAAAATATAAGAGCAATTCATTCATCATTATAATATCTGCTCATAAACATCCACACCGAGGTGCTCGACCCCACCCTGTAGGCCGATCGGGTCTTAGTTAATTCATTATTTGATACTTATTCCATAAAGAGTTCAAAAATAAAACTATTGAGCTTAATGATGAATTTTATTCTAATTAAATTTAAGTGGAAACATGAAATCTTATAACATGAATCTAAAGAAGAAAACGCTATTATAATCTTAACACGAAATACTTATCAAAAACAAATGTCTTTCACGTTTGATTTTCAAAAAACAATAATCATAATATGACACTAAATAACTACAAGACCAGAAACGTATGATTCAAAAAACAAAGTCACATCTTAAAGCCATATTATTTAAATATATGGCACAATGATATTTCACATTGATAGCACACTCATTAGTACAAAACATATATAAATTTATATCAATAAATAAACTGAAGATATATTATGCAAAATTATAGTTATTTTTACGTACTATGGTGTCGAAAATGGGCTTAAAACAACTTTGAATAGAGGGACCGCACCTTAATGTGTTTAGATAAGGACCAAGAATTAAGGACAAACAAGCCTTAATATTAACAGGCTTACTTTGCGTGGTAATGTACACTGCTCGACATTGTCTAGAGATATTTCAAAGTTTGTCATACAAAATAAGAATTTTTTAAAAAGATTTACACTGTGCAATAAATTGCTGTGGGACCCGATAGTTGGGGCTTCTACTTAATACACTGAACACATTTTTTCAAGAGACCCATAATCAATTCGCAGAAAATGAACTCTTCATGCCAAATTAAGATTTGATTAGTTGATTGGCCAATGTATATTATGGAGTCATGTAAAAAAAATATCAAAACTTTTGATTTTACAATAATAAAAAAAATATATTTGAGATCCTTATAACGAGCCCTTTTATTTGATATATGACACAGTAAGGTTTTCAAAACGTTTTTTCCCAAAATTAACCCTTATTTAAAAAAAAATCTGTGTTTGGGTCATAGGACTACACTATCCTTCCAAATTTCACCTGATTTGGTCCAGTAGATTCGGAGCAAATTGGCTGTGACAGACGGAAGGACAGACAGACAGACGCACGAGTGATCCTATAAGGGTTCCGTTTTTTTGTTGTACGGAACCCTAAAAAATGAATTGACTATGACTGTTGAGCACCTAGACAAACCATTCAGGTTTAATGGTGCTAAATGATAATTTTTTTGTAGTAGATTCGGAGCAAATTGGCTGTGACAGGCGGAAGGACAGACAGACAGACGCACGAGTGATCCTATAAGGGTTCCGTTTTTTTTGTTGTACGGAACCCTAAAAAATGAATTGACTATGACTGTTGAGCACCTAGACAAACCATTCAGGTTTAATGGTGCTAAATGATAATTTTTTTGTATTTTGTTTTGAAATTGGTAAATAAAAAAATAAATAAAAAAAATGGAATATCCAGATAGCGGATCCTATAACAATTTTAACAGAGAGTGTAGGATACAAACTTTCAAGATGGACAGTACACTTACTCTTTGTTTTGTTTGATAAAGAAGATTTTCAGCATAATCGTTTTAACGATATTTTGTTCAAATATTTTCTTGAAACAATCGTTAATGTACTTATAACAAGAAATTTATTTTTTTGCAAAATTATTGTTAAAACTGAGATATGAGGTTACTTGGTTTTATATGATACTAATGTTATAGGATACGCTATCTAGATATTCCACCAATCATGATCAATTCTTTTTTTTTATATCATTAGATCTATAGATAGGATTGTTTTTGTAAAACATACTTATCATACTATTCTCCAAACAGGTACAATAAAAGAGAATAATGGTTCCGAAAAACAATATAAGAATAAAAATGAGTTTGTTGCATATTGCTGCTTTAAATACAAAGTTACCGACAACTCTTATTAATTCAGTCAACTTATTTCGAATTTCATTTTCGAGGATTCAGTATGTTTGTCAGAGGTTTAATTACTGCCAAAATAAAAGTGGAGGGTATGACATATTTCTCGACTTTGTTGATCATCATCATCATTTTCATCATATCAGCCGAAAGACGTCCACTGAAGGACAAAGGCCTCCCCCAAGGATTTCCGCGACGACCGGTCCTGCACTGCCCGCATCCAGCGGCTTCCCGCGACTTTTACCTACGTCTACCGGTCTCGAGAACTTTACTACCCTAACAGCCATCTGCATTACGAGCTATGTGCCGTGCCCACTTCCACATAAGTTTAGCGATTATGTGAGCTATTTCGGTTACTTAGGTTCTCCTACGGATCTCCTCGTTTAGATTTTGTTGATGTATGTACGAATTTAAGGAGACGACACAAGAAACAAGATATAAAACGAAAGTAATACTAGCTGCCGACTAGTGATACCCAGAGGAATTCTTATCGTGTACAGGTGTCGTAAAACGGAGAATTCGTTGGTTTTATCCATTGGAAGTAGGTCTGGCAAAAAATATTACCTTTACAAAAGCTAAAGCAATAAAAAAAACAAGTGAGCGCCCTGAGTTAGACTATCATAGCTTAATAATATGGCTGTGCTTTATTTTATGGCGTCAATTTTAATGTGGGCAATCAACTTTAGAGTATCGTCTCATACTTGTGCGTATACAGAATGTAATAAAAGGACCCTGACTTTAGGTCTCTAATGGAAAGTTGTTCATTATGATAAGTAGAAGCCCCAGTTATCGGTACCTACACCAATCTTGTTATACCCTCAATAGTATATACTTATAGGGATACTTAATATAATTTATAAAGCTCCTCTATTCAGAATGGAGCCTTTTAGTGTCAAATAAGAACACTGTTAATGTCCATAACAATTACAACTGTAATTAAATAAGAACACTGCCAATGTCCAAAACAATTACAACTGTAATCAAATAAGAACACTGCTAATGTCCACAACAATTACAACTGTAATCAAATAAGAACGCTGCTAATATCCATTACAATTACAACTGTAATCAAATAAGAACACTGTTAATGTCCATTACAATTACAACTTTAATTAAATAAGAACACTGCCAATGTCCAAAACAATTACACCTGTAATCAAAAAATAACACTGCTAATGTCCGCAACAGTTACAACTGTTATCAAATAAGAACACTGCTAATGTCCATAACAATTACAATTGTAATCAAATAACAACACTGCTAATGTCTATAACAATTACAATTGTAATCAAATAACAACACTGCTAATGTCCATAACAATTACAATTGTAATCAAATAAGAACACTGCTAATGTCCATAACAATTACAATCGTAATCAAATAAGAACATTGCTAATGTCCATAACAATTACAAGTGTAATCAAATAAGTACACTGCTAATGTCCATAACAATTACAACTGTAATCAAAAACTTTACAACTTTTTTAAATTTTCTTTTCATCATCATTTATAATTTGAGAAAGGCACATTAAATTTTCTTACAAACCAATAATGAGAACTAAAGAACTGTATTATGAATTCATAGTATTGTTATTATTCAGAAACAGTGAACGCTTAGAATATAACAAAACAGTTTATATTATAATATAGTCATAGATATAATAAAAATGGGTGTAACTAGAACTTTATTTCTTGCAAATTTTATGAAATTTGCTTCATAATTTTATTTACTTCTGCTAGAGATATTAAAATATCACCCAGCCTTATAAATCCAGTTCAGTCGATGACAGTTAGCGCTTACATACAATACAATAATAACATAAATATTATACGAATAGCTCTTACACACTATAAAAATACAACAATTTGTCGGTCGAAACCGATTACACTGTCAGTGTAAAAAAAATATTTAAAGGATTATTTTTGAACCTCTGCCTTATATTATGAACTTTTCAAACTAAAAATGGTAAAGAAATTAAAGTCTGTTTCACAAGGGAAAAAGCTCAACCGTTAAGTAGTTTCTTTGGTTTTTTTAGTGAAACGATGGGCAACACAAAAATTTTAATTCAGGCATCTACATTGACATTAAAAAGAGGTAGAGTTTGCACCTATGTGTATTTGTTTGTAGAAAGTAATCTCTGGAACTACTGAACCGATTTTGAAAATTATTTTAACAGTAGAAAGCTACAACGTTCGCAATTTGTTTCCTATACCGTGGTAATTTAAAAAACCGCTGTGCTAAATTTCTGCTTTCTACTTCCAAGGGTTTGGGATGGCGTTGATGAGTCAGTGAGTGAGTGAGTGAGTCATCCATCACTTTCTTTGTTATACAGATCATCCATTCATAATGAATTCAACAGAAGAAAAAAAACAGTCGTACTTTTAGCTAAATGCTATGTGTCAGACTTGCCTACGTGAAACAGACTGTAGCAAATTTTATGAGAAGTCCAATTTTTTTGTGACTTGACCGTAGTAGACATGTGAAGGATCCTCGGGGAAGTTGTTAAGTCCCACAAACTTATCTAGCCCGGTGACAGCGTCGCTGTCGATTGCAGCAAACTGACGTAATTAGGGTGGCATTGTTAGTTCCATTTTTCGCCACCGGGCCAGATAAGTTTGTGGAACTCTAGTAACATGAACAGACGCGGCAGTAAAATTTTTGCTAGACGTTCAAAACTAGCCATTTATGTCAAATCAGCATCAAAAGTGTGATATGCCACAGAATATACCTTACACTACACACTACTGTAAAATAAAAAGAAACTGTATTGAAATCTTTTCATTGCTATTGATTTTTTTTAATAAAATTGTAGAATTAACGCCCTACATCATCTTACCTTGCATCACTTTATAGAGGTTTAGTATGCGAAGATCAGTTATACAGGTGTTAAGTGGAATAAAGCATGTTCTATTTAAGAGGGCTTCTTCTCAGGAAACTGAACTACTTTTATTTTAAAACTTTTCTGAAATCTTCGTTTAAAATTTTAGACCTCCTATACAGAATTGACTAATTGGCATTGTAAAAAAGAAAGACATTTTTTTAAATAAGATTTTTTTAAATACATTTTAAGAAACTAACTTGAATACGTTTTTCTTTTATATTTTTTTCAATTGAAAATTATGAAATAAATTTCATTGATTATTTATTGTTATTTAATTACTTTTTACAGAATACAATCGGTATTTTTCTAAATGGTGTTTTTTATTTTATTTACATGTCTCATCAAAAACTGAACAAAACTAATTAGCGGATCTATTTATATGAGAAGTTCATTTTTTTGCGATTTCAGCAAACTTGTAGAACAAAAGTTTTTCAGTTTCAAAAATATGCTCTATTTTAATATAAGAGTGTCGATTGTTTTTTATAGACTTACAGATTTTTTGTATACATAGAGTTTAGAAATATTTAAAATACATTGATCCCAAAACGGATAGATAAGTTAATGATATGAAAATTATATAAAATTTAGGGAAACGTGGCGTATAACATGTTGTACGTAAGTATTGTAAAATACAGAAGATGTAAATTACATAGATAGCTAATAGCAACAACGACATGGGTTTGCTATGACCCTAGAAGTCTGAACTACTAAAACAAAGTACGAATGAAAAAAGTTGCATGTTTATATAGATTTGCAGGAAGTCTCGAAAAAAAGTGTTGGTTTAATTCAAGTTCAGTAAAAATATAACAAGAGGTTCAATATAAAATTGACATTTATCCCACGTATGTATATACCTCACAGTATATTACATTTAAAACAACATTAGTCCGAGACAAGATTTTTGAAATTTTGTCCCTTGTGAATTTTGCAGCATATTTTCGTGTCACACATTGCAAAATTAATTGTTCAACAGCATAGCACATACTTTGTAGCGAACAAATAACTATAACTGAAAGTAAATTTATTTAGCAAACAAAAAATAAGACAACCTTAAAATATATATTGAGTTTCATACAACAATTATAACAAAAAATTGTAACAAAACGCTTGTTTCACTATATACCTATGCATCTTTACCTTATGTGGTGACCTTGAATAATGTTTCGACATGTGATAGGTCCTATCCTTCGCTGTTAATTGAGACAGGTGCATTTGAGATATATTACAGCACATTTCGACATGTTGACGGTAAGTCTGCCAACGCGTGACTGTAAGCAAAACTCTGCTCCGTCATGATTGGAGCGGAGTTTTTATACCCCGTTTTCAAAGCTCTAACACTATATCTAACTTTTATTTTGGATTTGAGAAGAAACCGGGTTGATACTTAAAGAAAAAAATTGCAAACCTTGCCTTTGTGTGAGGGTCTTTTACGAATTTTACCAGAATAACCAATACCGCTACTTGATTGCACATTAAAAATAGTTGTGTAAACTCTTTATAACGAAACTCAACGGACCGAGCATTTTTATCGTTATAGAGGGTTACCGATACATGGAGTGAACCAAGCGTAATGAATGATGCACGTTTTCAAGACAATTAACAATAACAAAAGCAAGACGGCTGTTTACGACCTCAGAAGTTTCGGGGCCTCAAAAGTTTAGTTGGCGTTGTTTGTAAGATAACACAAACAATAATATCGAAAATGTATATTTACTGTGTCTAAATTTTCGTAATAGAGAATGGCTGCTGCGCTGTAAAGAGTTCATCAATGTGTGGGTTTTAAGGTAAACCAACCAAATTGTGCTCACGTTTGCATTAAAGGGAGTTTATCTTTATAAAAGAATGATGTTGTAAAGAGTTTACACTGTACTTGCAAAGTTTATTTTGTAATTTTTTTTCATTTTTTGTTTTATTTCTTGTATGGTGGCTACTCTTAAATGGCAACCCAAATAGGAAAAACGGACAGACGGACGGACCTATCGATAGCACACGAACGTTTTTCTCAAAAACGTTTTTTTTTTGTTCATTCTGATGTAATGTACATTTTTATTAAAAAATAAATATACGTGATGTAAAAAATGAGCAAGTCGCAGAAAAAATACGTTTATTGTAAGTATAACACGTGGAATCCGGGTGGGCTCGAGCCCCTCAGTGGGGACGTACGTGTGGCTACAATGTCGAATAAATAAATAAAAAATAAAATTATTATGAGTACGCTAACTCCTTTATTATGATGAAAAGTATTTTGAAGAAAAAAATAACCTGTAAGCATAGCTAGGATTTTAACAAACCCATGTTCAACAAATCTAAGAATTTGCACACTACTCTACGCTAGAAGTAAAAAAAATATATAACTTTATATCATTATAGTATACAACTAATTTATGAAAGCTCGTGAAAACATTTTAGAGTCAAGAAGTTGTCTTTTAAGTTTTAATACTAAAATCTACTTAATATAAATACATATCGTACAATACATTCATTTAAATAAACGAACCAGCGTTTCGAAAATTGTGTCATTTGAATCGTAAACCTTTGATAAGCATTGTAATTTAAACTTTAAGTGCATGAAAATTGAAATCAAAGTGGAAAAACTTAAAGCTAGAACACTCAAAACCTAAACAAACGCACTCCATAATCCATGTCTTTAAACCTGCTGCTACAAACTGATTTTAAACCGTTTCTCTATGAACATAGAGTTAAAAATTCAAAAGCAGCTTTGACGTAACTGTCTTTTTAACGAGAATCATTGTAAGAAAAAGTACATTGATAAATGCATATCACAACTGGCCTAGGAACAGTAGGAATTATGCAACAAAAGAGAATAAAATAAAAGTACATATTTTAAATAAAGTATAATAATAATAAACACGCTGGAGACAAAGCAGGTTTATTTTTAATACTAAAAATCAATATTTTTGTGTTTCTTTTTTGTCTAATCAAAAACTATGGAAGCCAAATGACGACGAAACACCGCCTACAAAATGCGACACTATACAGGATGGATTCAAAACCATTTGCATATTTTAAAACTGATGCTTTTCGATGAAACTTTCCGCAAAAACACCTTAAATTATTCGCAAGTACATTATTGAACATCTCTAAACAGTTTGGTTCGGGTCCAAATAATTTAGAATCGAATAGAGGGTCCGCGGTGCGCGGGCCGCAAGCAGCTTGCGGGAAATTATATGCACACCTAAATCTTCCTCACTCCGTCCATTGGTGAAAAGCGTATTTAAATCCGTTCGGTAGTTTTTGAGTTTATCGCGTTCAGATAGATAGACAGACGGGCGGGGGACTTTGTTTCATAATATTTAAGATAAGATAGAACAGAAAAAACTTAATTCGTGGCTGTAGATGTATAATTAAAGGAATAATGCTAGCTTTAGGATCATATAAAGCTGTTAAAATGTGTTTCATCTTTTTAGCATTCGTTTGAAATTATACAAAAGATTTTATTTTCATCTTTTTGATATTTAATTAACATTTTTTTTATCCTACTTTATTACAAATATTAGCGACTAATCTATTTGTAGAGATAGCTTTTCTAAAGCAGTTCTTTTGTAGAGTGGTCCTATTTTGAAATTTTTAGTGTAGAAAATATAATGTACGTAGTCCAAAATTTTGTAGGAAATTGATACATATTTAACAGTTATTTTAATGCAATGAAAGTAGCATTATACATAAGCAAGATAGCTTACATTAAGAAATAGTACCTAGTTGTACTATTTAATAATAGCAGATTTAGTTATACTTCTTTGAAATAGTACCTATTTATACTATTTAGAAATAGCACTAAATTATACACTATCAAAATTTCAGCGCGAGATACCTATGTATAATGTTCCTTCCATGCGTCTTTTTTAAGACGCGAATTTAGAAACGCCATTATATTGTTGACTTCGTAAATATTTGCTAAATCATCTATTCCTAGTAAAATAAACATTATAAAACACCGAATCAAATGTGTCATATAATCTAAAAGATTTTGAATAATTAAATTGCAATATGAAATCTTCACTGTTTTAGAAATGCCACCAGATTACTGTTTTCTATTAACACGACTAACCTTTGTAATTTTGTAAATTGCCACATTTAAGAAGAGCTATCTCCAAAGATTAATTTAAAAATTGATTATTTCCATTTATTTTAACTTTAGTAAAATTCATTTATGATTGTGGTTCCGACCCTGCCTCGTTAAAGCGATATAACTACTAATTGTAATGGTACCAATCTTTTAATACAACTTATTAAGTTTCTTAAGAGCTAACACTACAAAGCATCACGAAACATACTAGGCCAATAGGAACTTAAAATTGAAGAATTGAAAATGTCTACAATACTAGAAAATAATGTCATTTAAATGTATAACATTTTGATATAAAACTACCGACGAAGCGCTGAAAACACATCCTAGTTTTGGATAGTTATAACTTCCTTGTTCATTTATCTTGGATGGGCTCTCCTGCTTTTGTTGGGTTGAGAGCCTAGGCTAGCAGTATTACTTACTATAACTTCTTCATCTTCATCGACTCAACGATTCTAACTTGGAAGCCAGCCTGCTTCGTGTTTAGAAAAGAAACCAAAACATAATAACAACAATGCAAAAATCATTATTAACCTATGCCTATAACTAAGTCTCACTTATTTTTAATTTATATAAAATTTACCCCAACACAGTAAGAATGACAGCCAAATAATTGTTTTTCGTATCTGAATGCGGCGCCTCGCGATTATTTGTTTTTATTTCACCAGGTATCTTCGATTGTATTAAAAACAACATTGACTTAGACACCAGCGTTTCTTGAATCAATGGCATACCTAGACCGTCTCGAAAAACAGTATCTTCAACCCTTATCAATACTCTTTCTCTGTCTCTTGATTGATTTGTTTTATCATTTCTGAATATCTTACTTATTTTTTTTACATGTATGTCTTTGCTTTTTCATTAGTTAATGATTCTAATGAAAACATTTTACTAACTTGTTTTAATACAGGATATTACTACTTATACAATTAGATAAGATACGTAGATATTTCACTTTTATTGGTTCACATTTCTTTCATCAAGGTTTCTATAATTTTAGATATAGGTATAAATCATTATTATTGAAATTTTTATGTACTACAGCTTTTTAGTTTATCTTCACTTTGGTCTATTTCAGATACAGATGTTCACTTCACCGGTCGTTGCGAGATGTACAGGGTGGAGGCGAGGCGCCGCCGCAGCGGGGTCATCTGTGACTATGAGTTCTCCGGCTCCTCCCAGTCAAGGCTCGCCCATTGGGGCAGTTCCGTCTCGTACTCCCATCCGGGTCCCTGTTGGAGAAACTAAGGAAGGTTAGAGTTTTATCAGTTTATATGGTGAATTTTATATGGTCGGTGGCGTAACGGTTACGGCCGCTGCCTCCCGTCCGAGTTTTAGAATTTCGATTTCATATATACGTTTATCCGACGCTCTTACGGTGAAGGAAAACATCGTGAGGCAACCTGCACACGTCTGCGAAGAAACTCGAAGGTTGTGTGTGTGAAGTCGACCAACCCGCACTAGGCCGCGTGGTCGACTATGGCCCGATCGCCCTAATTCAGGGTAGACTCGAGCCCCTCGGTGGGGAAGTATATAGACGATGATAGGACTTTTCAAAGGTTTTTTACTTAAAGAATGCCAAAAGTAACCATATTACTACACCCCGGACACTCCATACAGCGGTCACGAAATGACATTTCTAAAAACAAATGACGGAACAAATGAAATCACGGCAAAAATCTATACGTTCGAGAACCAAACTATAACCAATCTGTATCAATGGGGGTGACGAGGGGGTGAGGTCGGAATCTAGAGAGCGGCAGGGAGTGTCCATATTGTATGTTAGTACTAATATATATACTTTGATATTACTAAGCTTACGCCCTTCGTCCGTCTGTCTAAGAGCTGTATGTAATTATTGTATATTAATTTTGTATTCGAGAGTATCTTTGGCTTATCTTTTTACTATTTTCTGCAAAAAAGACACGATGGGAGATCTTTTGGCGGGGTAAAAGGGGGACCGCAATGGGATCGGGGCCAACAAGTCTAAAAGTAATTTTAAGACGGAAGAAGTTAAAAGAAAATTCCTACAAATTGATATTCCATAATTATGAAGTGCAAGATCAAGGTCACTACTCCCCATACTATCATGTATTCTGCGTTAATGATTGTGTTCCAGTACTTAAATATTAAATAGTCAGATTGACCTACTTATTATGTCAATGTTACTATTTAATATTTTAGTACCGGAACACAATCCTATGATTCTTCTCAGCTCGCTTCTCCCTTCGCCAGATAAATATATACATTTTTGAGGCTTCCGTACACCCAACGAGTGATCAACGGGACCCTAATACTAAGCCTCCGCTGTCTGTCCTTCTGTCCATCTGTCATTTCATGAACCGCAATAGGTAGGCAATTAAAATTTTCCCAGAATGTGTATTTTTATTGCCGCTGTTGCAAATTTTAAATATTAAAAAAGGGGATAAAATAAGGGGGGGGTCTCTATACAAAAACGTTTTTTTCGCATTTTTGTTTAGTTATATCGGCTAAGTATGAGTCGTACTCAGGAGTCCGAACAAAAAAAGCATATTTTGTCGCTCGCGTTGATAACTTCTGTTCGTAATATGAATAGGTATCATTGTAATTATACTATGGGGTTGTGTAGACCTGGTACGGAACCTTTGGAGTGCTAGTCCGACTCGCACTTAGCCGGTTTTTATTTATACACGATAAATTACTCTGACTAATAAAGTATGCTAGCAAAACGTAATCTTAGCAATCAGTGAGGATTCCATGGTTTAATAAAATGACCTATCAAAATCTAAATTCCTCATACCTTATACTTCCAAGCATGCAGATACATGACGAGGTCCCTGGGACGCGGGTCGCGGTATCGAACCCGGCACTCGTAGCAATGCGGGTCGGGTGTCAGCGCATCTACGCCACTGGAGCACCCTGGCAGGATGGTGGTGGTCGCTGTATTTGCGCATCCCGTCTGAGTGGCCACTGTTACTTTGTCTGACTGTAGAGCAGAAGAGAATGCTGTAAGGTTTGTGTACAGTTTAAATAAAGAAAATTTTCTATGAGGACTGTGAAGCTGCGACTTTTTGTACAATGAGCTATTTTCACCTCTTAAATGTCAACCGACTTTGACCCAATTTTTGATAAGTTGTCAGTCAGAACTCAGAACAAAGGCTCGGTTATAGGTTTTTGGCTTTTCAACCCACTTCCAAAAAGGAGGAGGTTTTTATGTGTGTTACCTCAGAACTTTTGACTGGCCGAACCGATTTTTATGTTTTTTTTTAATTGAAAGCTTCCCGTGGGGTTCCATAATTTTTTTTATCAAAATCGGTGTACTACTTTATTAGAAAATTAACAAAAACATAAACTAAATAATGCAAAAATGTATAAATTGTTGCGATGGAAGTCGGTTTTTTTAACGTGTTTAGCATTTTCCATTATCAATAAAGTTAATAAGTTAAATTTTTTCATCGTTCACGTGTATTCATACAAAACTAATTTTGGCAATTATTTCTTTATTTAATAATTTAAAATCGAAACGAATATACCTAGCTTATGTTCTGGCTGACCACCTATCAAAAATTAGGCAAAATCGGTTAACTTGTAAGAGGTGAAAATCGATTTCGCCGTTTGTATGAAAAGTCAATGGAGCGAGCTATGCTCGGAATTTCCCTACGCGATCGAATCAGAGATGAGGATATCCACAGGAGAACCGACAAAAATTTGATTATGTTTATAACATTCTACCTGTGACTGCCGGTCGATGATGAAGCCTTACCTTAGCGTCGTTAGAGTCCTCGTTCAGAGAGGGCGAGCCTGCTGGTGAGGGTGCCAGAGTGCAGGGCGTGGGAGAAGTGCCTACTTCTACTGGAGCCTCCGCCCCACTTGACGGGCTTGGTAGCGTGGCTGTAGACAAATGTCAAAAATTATAGTTTATAAACTACACGTTGTTGTTTTAAGGAATATCATCATATCAGCTCGTGTACTTCCCCACCGAGGGGCTTGAGCCTACCCTGAATTAGGGCGATCGGGCCTTAGTCGACCACGCGGGCCCAGTGCGTGTGGGTCGACTTCACAAAGAACCTTCGAGTTTCTTCGCATGCGTGTGCAGGTTTCCTCACGATGTTTTCCTTCACCGTAAGAGCGTCGGATAAACGTACATATGATGTCTAAATTCGTAATTACATTGGTACGTGGCGGGATTTGAACCACGACCTCCCGGACAGGAGGCGGCGGCCCTAGCCGTTACGCCACCGTCGCGAATATGGATGAAAAGAAATACATTGACAAGATGATAAAATATTGATCATTTGCAAAGAACCATTTTAATGTTAACCAAACCTTAACCATCTCCGACGCGTAATTGTTAATGCAATGTTAGTCCATTAGCTTTTACAACAGGAGTTCACGGGTTCAATTCCTGGTGGAGTCGAACTTTGTAAGACTTTGGTTTGGTTGATGGTAGGGCTTTTTTAAGCCTGTCTGGCATAAGCAACTACCAAGTTTTGCCGCCAAACATCAACGTTAACAGCATTGTGTGTTTCGGCTTGTAGATAAAATAGCTTGTTCCCTATTGCGTTGGGGAATATTGGTAAGCCCGCTTCCATAACTAAACATGTAATCACCTACGGTTTTAAGTTACATATTCGGCATCATCGTCACCCACCATCAGGTGAGATGATGCCAAAGGCAAATGGCCAATTTTGTCATCCCAAGAGTCTTGGATTTTGGGATGATGAGTTCCAGCGGCTTCCCGCGACCTTCACCAGGTCGTCGCTCCATCGTGTCCCATGCTACGTCTTCCGGTGCGCGGTCGCCACTTAAGAACTTTACTGCACCAACGGCCATCTGTTTTACGAGCTATGTGCCGTGCCCACTGCCACTTCAGTTTAGCGGTTCTGTGAGCTATGTCAGTTACTTTGGTTCTCTTTGATGATGAGTTATTAAATAAAAATGAGACTTACGCGTCATGACTGTTGAGGGTGTAACTCCGGGTGCTGGGGACTCAAGCCTCGGTGAAGATTCTCTTGATGCTGGGCTGGTGTCGCAATCATCTTCGCCAACTGTTGATAGTAAATATATATTAGAACAGGAAGATTTTAAGAACAAAATAAAGGTAAATAAAAAGGCTTTTAAGGGTGTTTTACAAATCATGAATGTTATCGCAACCAAACTCTAATCGTGTTTCGCATTTGTAGCATTTTTTTCAATCGACTTCAAAAAAAGGAGAAGTTTCTCATTTTGACTGTATATTTTTTTGTGAGTTTCTCAATACTTTGCCGCATGAATTATTCTTTCTTTTTTTAATTAGATTGTCTAGAAATTGGTTGCAATTATATTTTATTTACATATTATAAAAATCGGTTAAGTACTTTTTTAGAAGATTAAAAAGGAACCGGTAATGTGCGAGTCAGAACCGCGCACGAAGAGTTCCATACCACCATACTAGATCGCGCTAGAATTTTTAAGATTACATTGATTTTAGGCCTGCGCAGACGAGGTACTGTCCCCCGGGTACTTTTTGTCCATCGATAATAGATCACATAAATTGCATCGAATAACGCACACAAAGGACTTAAAGGATCCCGCAATTTAAAAGATCTAATATCAACGGACAAAAAGTACCCGGGGGTACAAAGTATGCGGGGTACTTTCAGTCCTTTGTGTGCGTTAATCAATACAATTTATAAGAGATTTAATATCGACGGACAAAAAGTACCCGGGGTACTTTCAGTCCTTTGTGTGTGTTATTCGATATAATTTATGATGAGATCTATTATCGATAAAAAAAATGTACCCAGGGGACAGTAGATTGTCCGCGCAGGCCGTTATACGTACCTATACTTATACAAAATCATACATGTACAAAACAGTTTTATACAGAAGTATGTCTCCATTAGAATTTGCAGTTTTTACAAAGCAGTGAATATTTTTGCTCACAACTGCCTTCACAGATCGAGTAACATTAGAAATAGCGTACTTACCTTTATCATCAGCCACTGGCTTCGAAAACAGTAGGTCATCATCAGCAGCATCAACTCCAAGCCAATTTTCAGCATTGTGAATGGCTATTAGATCCCTGACCAGTTGTTCATCCGTCTTGCCTCCCGTGTCGCCCCCCTTGCCACGCAGGGGGCCAAAGACCGGGTGGTTGTAGAGGGGATCGTTCACTACTGGGTAGCCTGGTAAAAAAAAGCAAGTTAGTTTAATTGTAGTGAAAATATCATCATCATCATCATTACAGCTCATATACGTCCCCACCGAGGGGCTCGAGCCTACCCTGAATCAGGGCGATTAGGCCTTAATCGACCACGCGGGCCCAGTGCGGGTTGGTCGACTTCACACACAACCTTCGAGTTTCTTCGAAGGCGTGTGCAGGTTTCCTCACGATGTTTTCCTTCACCGTTAAAGCAATCGGTAAGTATGTACGTAAGTTTTTGAAAAACTCATTGGTACATTGGCCGTCCAGATTTGAACCCGGTACCTCTGGTTAGATGGACCGAGTCGTTACCGGTTGAGCCACCGACGCTAAATGTAAATATGTTGAAGTGTAAATTCGCAATATCTTCACGTCCCAAATACCGCAAGGTCTTCGACCAGTGTGTGTTGCCAAAATTGACATACGGAATTAAGACATGGTCGCTTACTAAGGGCCTTATAAGAAGGCTCAAGGTCACCCAAAGGACAATGGAGCGTGTTATGCCTAGCTTTTGTTCTGACTGACAACCTTTCAAAAAATGGTCAAAATCGGTTAACATTTAAGAGGTGAAAATCGTTTGTACGAAAAGTCGCAGCTTCACAATCCTCTTAAGAGGAATAACAACTCAAACGCCGAAACACATCAATGCTGTTAACAATGATTTTTGTCGGCAAGATTTAGATAAGATGGTGGTAGCTAGCCAGGCGGGCTAAGAAAATGACCTAGCACCAACCAAACCAAATCTAACAAAGACTCCGCCGGGAAAGGGACCCGCGATCTCCATCTCTGAATCTAATGGACCAACCACTACGCCCCACGGGGGCGGTTGATGCAAAAAGGGTAATACAAAATACTATATTCAGGTCACTTCAGTCTTTAAGTTGTGGCATCACTTAGAGTAATACAAAACTTTTAATCATCATATCAGCTCATTTACGTCCCCACCGAGGGGCTCGAGCCTACCCTGAATTAAGGCCATCGGGCCCTAATCGACCACACAGGCCCAGTACGGATTGGTCGACTTCACACACAACCTTCGAGTTTCTTCGCAGGCGTGTGCAGGTTTCCTCGCGATGTTTTCCTTCACCGTAAGAGCGTCGGATAAACGTACATATGAAATCGAAATTCGAAAACAGATTGGTACGTGGCAGGATCGAGCCACGACTCCCGGACAGGAGGTAGCGGCCCTTGCCATTACGCTACCGACGCTCTCAAAACAAAATAAACAAAACTTGATAAACAAAACGATTCCGTCATCTTTCCAGGACAATATCAAGCCTGCCTTGAAGGCTGAATAAAAGCACTATTTGTGCTGAAGAACTAAAGATCACAAAGTAGGAGGAACCCTTAACAGATAGCGCTTGAAGATTAATGGTTGGTTAAACTATTGATGGGGATAACATTACTTCTACTTTAGGGAACAATTTGGGGCAATCATTAGTCATGATCATGATACGGTGGGGAGAGAATTTATTGAGGCCATCCATTTTCAGTTTAGTTAAATCTTTGACGTAGAAAATAAATATAGATGTGTACACTGGATGTTCAAAAATAATAATTCTATTCTTTTCTATTCATGAAACTGAACAACTTTGGTTCTTATAAATTAACAATTGGGGGCAATCATTAGTCATGATCATGATACGGTGGAGAGAGAATTTATTGAGGCCATCCATTTTCAGTTTAGTTAAATCTTTGACGTAGAAAATAGATATAGATGTCTACACTGGATGTTTTATTATTATTATTATTATAACAGCTCATATACGTCCCCACCGAGGGGCTCGAGCCTACCCTGAATCAGGGCGATTAGGCCTTAGTCGACCACGCGGGCCCAGTGCGGGTTGGTCGACTTCACACACAACCTTCGAGTTTCTTCGCAGGCGTGTGCAGGTTTCCTCACGATGTTTTTCACTGGATGTTAAAAAATAATAATTCTATTCTATTCATAAACTGAACAACTTTGGTTAACAATTTGGGGCAATCATTAGTCATGATCATGATACGGTGGGGAGAGAATTTATTGAGGCCATCCATTTTAAGTTTAGTTGAATCTTTGACGTAGAAAATAGTTATAGATGTGCACACTAGATGTTCAAAAATAATGATTCTATTCTATTCTTGAAACTGAACAATTTTGGTTCTTATAAAGTTACAAAACACTTAACAACTTAGTGAAATAGCAAACGTTTTTTTACCTTACAAGTATAGCAAAACTGCTAAATTTAGCTAATATAAATTATATTTTTTTATATGCTAGAAACGTCACGTTCCGCCGAAAAAAAAGTGGCAATGTAAAAAGCACGCGTGCGGTAAAATCAATTTTGCACACAGTAAAGTAGCATATAAAGTACCATTTTTCGAGCAACTGTATTGAAAAAACAGTAACGGTTTGCAAAATGACTTTTGAATCTCAGTGTTTTGTCAAAAGTTATGCCAAATTCTAAGCCTGTTTCACACGTTGAACACTTTTAGCTAGGATATTAATACTTGGATTACAGTTAAAAGCTTTATCAATTTGCTTTTTAATCAGATACAAGTACGACAGAATGAGATTTGGTGGCATTAAGCAGCAGTGCATTCCTGCACGATCTATCGATATCTGCTCGTGATCCTCGTTAATTTTATATTTGTGACAGCTTCACAAACGTTATTTGGATCTGCAGCCGCAGATCTTGTCTTAAAACTAAACAACATTCCTCGAAGAACTTATAAAATAGACTAAAAAAATATAGACTCATCACATCATAGCTGATTCACCACAGTAATGAAATTTTCTTGCCCGGACTGTATAGGTTCCTAAAACTGTATAGGTTCCTAAAACTGTATAGGTTCCTAAAACTGTATAGGTTCCTAAAACTGTATAGGTTCCTAAAACTGTATAGGTTCCTAAAACTGTATAGGTTCCTAAAACTGTATAGGTTCCTAAAACGAGAAGCTTTTCAGTCTCAAACGCAGATTCATTCTTTTTGCGTTTCGCACCGCAAAAGATCTGTTTACACAACAGACGTCATCATATCAGCCGAAAATCGTCCACTGCTGGACAAAGGCCTACCCCAAGGATTTCCACGAGGACCGGTCCTGCGCTGCCCGCATCCATCGGCTTCCCGCGATCTTCACCAGGTCGTCGGTCCACCGCGTGGAGGGCTGCCTACGCTACGTTTTCCGGTGCGCGGTCGCCACTTCAGAACTTTACTACCCCATCGGCTTTCTGTTCTACGAGCTATGTGAGCTATTCACAAGAAGGCTCAAGATCACCCAAAGGGCAATGGAGCGGAGTTTATCTGCGTGATCGAATCAGAAACGAGGAGATCCGCAGAAGAACCAAAGTAACACACATACTTTTAAAAATATCGGACCGCGTTAACAATTGTTGAAAGCGTAGGTATTGAAAATACACCGTCCATATAGCGCCAGAAGCGAGGCAAACCAACGAATCTGTTACATAAATAATTTTGTCAACACAACTGTTCCGAGCGAACTGGAAACTGGGTAGCGGTTTTGAACAAACTACTTTGTTGTGTTCATACGCATAATGCCCTGTTCTTAAGACGTCATAAAAAATGAAAAAGATTCAGGTAGCTAAATGTCAGATTCACAAAAAGTTCATTTATAAATGACGTTAGATATTTCAAAAATTAAGTATCTTTGAAAATCTAAAAAATGACGATGGTTGGTAACGAAATGTGCAACATCCTTTTATGGCTAAATATTTTTATTAATTTACTTTATTATTATTATTTAATTTATCTTCTTATTTTACAATATTAATATATTCCAATTTTATTCTAGATTTTACTTATTTGTACAACTTACATTAAAAATAATAAAAACTAAACATATTACAGTCAACGTAAAGTAAATGACAATGAAGACTAATTGGTTTTCTGTCACCCATAAGCACTGTATAAGGAAATGTTATATAAACTCTCATTTCTCTTAGAAAAATATGTTTTTTTTTAAATATGACCTTTTTTTAAATATGTTAAATAAACTCCTTACCTCAGGAAAATATGGCTTACCTTTTTTAAAATATGATACATGTATAAACTTTTTTCTCTTAGAAATGTGGCTATTCATATTGTAGAATAAGAAGGTAAATTAAATAATAAATAACATTATTTCGTTATAAAAGGATGAAAATAACAAGACAAATCAATAACTTGATATAGAAAAACTTAAATATTTGGTATGTTTTTTATGGTATTCACGTAACAAAAGCCGAAAGTGATCAGGTATTTTGGGAGTCGGACAAACCGCCTCAGAATCTTTTGAACAAACTATCCAGCTCGAGCAAAACTAGCGAAATTTGAGTGCATGCTTGAAATTCCGGATCAAGCCGGATAACTATATTGTGTAAGTAAATAAGTACTTTGTAATACTTCTACCCATAAATAATATCGGCTTTACCAAGAAGCCTGAACGAGATTGTAGGTTTGGCATACCATACCTTTTGGTGAGTCGAAAATGTTAAGCAAATAAGTTGTATGTAGTACATAGTTACGTCATATTACACTGTGTGTCTACCAACTCGTACTGGGTTCGTATGGCCCACTAAGGCCCAATCGCCCTAATTCAGGGTAGGCTCGGGAACCTCAGTGGGGACGTGTACGACGATATTGTGATCAAGGTCTCGTCTCTTTGCTGTTTTGAAACTTACTTACTCCATTAAGTGTCATTTTTAATGACGCTGATTTCCATTTTTTTTTAAAGTTTTACTTAATTTTTATCGGTAATCTGTTAAAATTTGATGAATAAACAGATAACCATGTCACATCCTCGGTTGCATCGGCACTTACCATCAGGTAATGAAAAATAAGAACCCGACTGCATAAATCTATACGTACCCGTCAAAATCATTTTTAGCTTTGCCGAAGTCGGGTAAAAACATCAACGCTCTTTTTTGGCAGTCGGGTAAAAATATATATTTCTTGTCACTTAGGAGATTCAAACGAAAATTACTAGTGATTTCTAAGTATTCTCTTTGTAACACCTCGCACACAGCCAAAGAAACAGACATACATACATACATAGACCTAAAAAGATTACCCTTCTTTTTGGGCAGTTGGGTAAAAACATATAGTAATAATAAGGATCTTACGCACTAGATAGCCATGACCACAGCTAGTGGCTGTAACCTATGCCGCAACGACCAACCTGAAGTATATAGACATAATATAAACCTATAGAAGCCATATGCACGTCGCGACTTCACTTGGTCACGGCCATCTAGTGCGCGAGACGCCTAATACTTGACTACCGATACTAGTACGCGAGACGCCTCTTACTAGACTACTGATACTAGTGCGCAAGACGCCTAATACTTGACTACTGATACTAGTGCGTGAGACGCCTAGTACTAGACTACTGATACTAGTGCGCAAGACGCCTAATACTAGACTACTGATACTAGTGCGCGAGACGCCTAATGCTAGACTACTGATATACTAGTGCGCAAGACGCCTAATACTAGACTACTGATACGAGTGCGCGAGATGCCTAATACTAGACTACTGATAAGAGTGCGCGAGACGCCTAATACTAGACTACTGATACTAGTGCGCAAGACGCCTAATACTATAATAATGATACTAGACTACTGATACGTTAATGGGATTCAAGCCAAAAGCTTAAAAAAGAAAAATATAATATTGAGGTCAAAACTTTCGTGTTAGCAACGTGACAGAACGTCCTTAAACCATATTATTATCAACAAAATCCAAAATGCAAAAGTTTTGATGTTTGACACCCAATAACATCATAAAAACTAAAAATTCTTTGAGCAAGTCTCAACAGATAGATAATACTTAATGTTAAATAAATAACACAGTTATCTTGTAAGATGGTAGGTACCTGTGGGTACTGTTTTATCGTCATCACAAAATCTGTCCGACTTGTTCAAAAACTACTATACTTATTCTCTCAAACGAAGTTAAATCTTCAGAGAAATCTCAACAGGTAGATATTAAATAATGTTAAATAAATGATTTATTTATAGAACATAGTTATCTTGTAAGATAGTAGGTGGGAACTGTTTTATCGTCGTCGTCACAAAATCTGTCCGACTTGTGTTTTTGTTCAAAAACTACTTATTCTCTCAAACGAAGTTAAATCTTCAGAGATATCTCAACAGGTAGATAATCATCATCATCATCATCATATACGTCTCCACCGAGGGGCTCGAGCCTACCTGAATTAGGGCGATAATACTTATTGTAAAATAAATGGTACATTTATATAACACAGTTATCTTGTAAGTTGGTAGGTTCCTGTCGTCGTCACAAAATCTGTACGACTTGTGTTTTTGTTCAAAAACTACTTATTCTCTCAAACGAAGTTAAATCTTCAGAGAAATCTTTGCAACGTCTGAAAGTATTTTCGTTCGGTTTTCTCCTGTTGGCCGTAATATCCTATTACATGGGCGATTCTCCGGAGATCCGATACTGAATTAGAAACGTATGTACGTTTTATTTCTCTGTAGCCTTTGGTAGTACGCGTGATTTGGGCATGTTCTGTTACTCTAACAGTCTCCGTGGCGTAATGGTTAGTCCATTCGCTTCACACCAGGATGTCGCGGGTTCGGTTTTTGGCGGGGTTGGGCTTTGTAAGACTCGGTTTGGTTGGTTGGCATTTTTTTAGCCCGCCTGTCTATTTACCACCATCTTATCTTGTAAGTCATCTTTGTTAACAGCATTGATGTGTTCTGGCTTTGAAGATAAGATAGCCAGATCCCCATTGCGTTGGGAAATCTTGGTAAGCCCGCTTCCATCTTCGGCATCATCGTCACTTAACATCAGGTGAGATGTTGCCAAAGGTTTAATAATCGTGTAGAAACAAAAAAAAACAAATGTTATAAAGGCTGTAACAAATTTGATGTAGGACTCGTTAAGTGCTATAAAAAAATTAGTTGTTGTTTCTATCAAGTGGTTTTTTTATAAGAAAATTCTAGTTTATCTGTTAGTTACCCTCTTGGTCGTATGTCCCCCGGCTTAGAATAGGACCATTATTTGGACCAGTGGACCGTGGGCAAAGTATATATATTAGTACTAACATACAATATGGACACTCCCTGCCGCTCTCTAGATTGCGACCTCACCCCCTCGTCACCCAGATTGATTCAGATTGGTTATCGAACGTATAGGATTTCGACGTGATTTTTTTTGCTCCGTCATTTGTTTTTAGAAATATCATTTCACGACCGTTGTGTGGAGTGTCCTGGGTGTGCCGTGGTCGTCATAAGATAAGACTAATAGACTAAGCCGGAAGATGGGCAGCAGCGTCTTTTCCACAGACTGTGCCACCAAATCGCACACTGTGATCGCCAATCCGCCTGCCAAGCGTGGCAATTACACCAAAACCCAATTGAAGGGAGGCCTTTGTCCAGCAGTGGATGTCTTATGGCAGATGTAATGATAGTCACCATCATTACATGATAAATATATATCATACTAGCTGTTTCCCGCGGCTTCACCCGCGTGGACAATGCTTCTATGACTTTTCGAGGGTGCACAGTGCGCGAGCCGCCAGCGGCTCGCGAGAGTGAAAATCAGTACCCTATGAGTTAATCCAGGTCCTAATCTGTTTACCTACCAAATTTCAGCCAGAGCGTTCAGTAGTTTTTGCGTGAAGAAGTAACAAACGTACACACTCACAAACTTTCGCCATAATAATATTAGTGTGATATAAAAGAAAATCGTGTTAGTTACACCATTTATAACTCAAGAATGGCTGGACCGTTTTCGCTAATTCTTATTTTTTTGAGTTCTTTATTGTAATTATATCAGCTCATATACGTCCTCACCGAGGGGCTCAAGCCTACCCTGAGTGAGGGTGATCGGGCCTTAGTCGACCAGTGCGGGTTGGTCGTTATTATCAGGAGAAGGTTTTAGTGTAGGTAGAGTAGGGTAAGGTAGTGTAGTGTAGTGTAGGGTAGGGCAGGGCACGGTAGGGTAGTGTAGTGTAAGGTGGAACGAAGTTCGCCGGGACAGCTAGTATTTTAGATATCCACTTATATTTTAAAGTACATGTTATTTTAATTCAAAACTAAGTGCCCAAAGTGGAATACCTAAGGTTTTTTTTTATTAAAAATTTGAGTGCGTTTGGCTGCACCTCACCTGATGGTAAGTGCCGATGCAGCCGAGGATGTAACACGCAAGCTCAAATAGTGCCTATTCACTCTCGTCTTGAAGATGCCATTTGAGCAGGTGCCGTCTTTGGAATACCTCATATGTTTTACAAAGCTATGGACCATACTCAAGTACCTACCCAATAAGATACCTATTTATACGTACAAAGAAAGGGGGGTCAAACAAGGTCAAAGTTTAAAGACCACCATAATGTTACAAAACTAGACAGCAAATACACAGTGGCGCAACGGCAAGGGCCGCTACCTCCTATCCGGGAGGTCGTGATTAGAGTCCTGCCACGTACCAATGTGTTTTAGAATTTCGATCTCATATATACGTTATCGCCCTAATTCAGGGTAGGCTCGAGCCCCTCGGTGGGGACGTATATGAGCTGTTATGATATATACGTTTATCCAACGCTCTTACGGTGAAGGAAAGCATCGTGAGGAAACCTGCACACATCTGCGAAGAAACTCGAAGGTTGTGTGTAAAGTTGACCAACCCGCACTGGGCCCGCGTGGTCGACTAAGGCCCGGTCGCCCTAATTAAGGGTAGGCTCGAGCCCCTCGGTGGGAACGTATATATGAGCTGATGTGATCAAATACACAATTCAATTAATTAATTAAAATAAATACATACCAAGATACTGCAAGTGCACCCGGATCTGATGCATCCTCCCAGTCTTGGGCTTGCACAACACAACACTAGTGTTCGTATTAGGGTTGTACCCCAGCCTCTTGAACACGGTCGAGCAGTCTTTGCCCTTCGGCGAAACC
Source organism: Coleophora flavipennella (assembly GCA_947284805.1). Classification (NCBI taxonomy): domain Eukaryota; kingdom Metazoa; phylum Arthropoda; class Insecta; order Lepidoptera; family Coleophoridae; genus Coleophora; species Coleophora flavipennella. Next base: position 12,661,236 of record OX369263.1, on the reverse strand, counting down.
TTGCACACCCCTATTTTGTAGCTGACCACCTCTATCGGCTCAAGGCTTTCGATCTCTTCGCTGTAAAAAAAAATATATGCGGTTTAAATATTTTTATCAATGCTATTCAAAAATAGCTGATGTGTTACGGCTTGAAAATAAGATAGCCATTTCTACATTGCGTTGGGGAATCTTGGTGAGCCCGCTTCCATCCTCGGCATCATCGTCACTTACCATCAGGTGAGATGGCTTAAGGGCTTACTAATTGTAAATACAAAAAAAAAAAGAGCTGGTTTGGTTCTACGTAAACAGGGACCAAAATAGCTCTTTAATCCCTAGGGATTAAAGGTGATTTCATCCATCTCTTGATCGATCACGAACAAAGTACAAACCAGTTACTGGCTGTATGATAAAAGAAATCGCGCGAGGACCAAATAAAAAAAATTTTTGTGAAAAAGTAAAAACGCGCGAAATACAGGGTGATAAAAAATAGAGAGTCCACCTCGGGAGCGACACTATTTTAAACTCGAGTGACGAACTTTGAATCCCTCGCTGCGCTCAGTATTCTACTCTAGAATCCTTTACTCCGCTCTGGATTAAAAAAAAACACTTTCGCCTTTAAAAGAGTTGTTCGCTCCCTAGGTAAACAATTTACTTTTTTCAACTACAAAGTGATAGGGTTATTACTTTTCGAAACCTATATTCACATTTCCCATGACACATGCTACCTGCATGCTAAATTTCGTCACGATTGGTTAAAGTGTAGAAGCGTGAAGAGGTAACACATTTTCACATTTATAATATTCATCATTATCATATCAGCCGAAAATCGTCCACTGCTGGACAAAGGCCTCCGCCAAGGATTTCCACGACGAGCGGTCCCGCGCCGCCCGCATCCAGCGGCTTCCCGTGATCTTCACCAGGTCGTCGGTCCACCGCGTGGGACGCCTGCCTACGCTACTTTTATAATATTACTAGTCCCCTGTTTTCTCCCTGGGTAATGTCAATAGAGCAAAAATGTTTTTGCCATCAAACCTATATCGACCATGGCCATGAGGAGAAATAGTTTGCCTACTTATTCGTTGTTTTCATCAACTCTTCATACTAAATTTGCCAGTGCATTCGTGTACCAGCTGAAAAACACACAAAACACATTTCATCAGCAATATTTCCCTGTCGGGAGTTAAGCGCGGCCATTTGTTTACATCTCCCTCCCCCAGGCGATTTAAATCCTTATTCCGCTTATAAAAATAATAACGCAACATCCATTTTGTGCTGCTATTTAATATTAAAGGATTCATCATGTTTTGAACAGCGAATACAAGGGCTACTCGATACGTATGACAGTTAACTATGATCTGACATTTATTTTATTAGTTACCAAACATAAGAACTGTATTTTAGTACAAGAATACTTAGGAGCGTTACCCATACAAACATAATATTACTACTTCTTGAAAATGGATAGGTCTATTCTAATGAAACTTTATACACAGAAGCAACTCACGGAATACTAGTTTGCGGATAGATTACATTTTCGAAATACTTTGTTTTAAAAAAAGATTAGCGAATTTTAAGATTACTATAAAAACCTTAAGTCACTATTATTTGCTTGTGTGTATAAAGTTTCATTAGAATCGGCCCATCTATTTTCAAGAAGTAGTAATTTTAAGATTGTATGGGAAACGATTTTGTTAATACGCTCTTAAGAGGAAACGCGGGTGCGATTTTTTCCATACAAACGTAGTCCCCTGTTTCCTCCCTGGATTATGTCAATGAAGGAAAAATGTTTTTGCTATCAAACCTATATCTACCATGGGCATGTATGATATGTTTTGTTTTTTCCCATATTCTAATTATAATAGGAAGTAGGAACATAAAATAAAAACTAAGAAAATTACCCAATTGAAATGTCATTTTCAGACAATCACCAAAAAAATAAAACGTATATTAACAAGCGTTTATTTTAATTATTTAAAAAAAATATATGATAATGGCTCAAGTTTTGGAGGAAGAAATAGGGGACTACGAAATGATGTTTTGGTTAATTTTAGTGCCTATTATCGGTCTGCGCTGCAGTTCTCCCTTTTTTACGATACTCAGAGATTTGGGGGAGGGAGACAGCAACATTTTATTCAAATACCTATTCTTAAGACCGCGTTTCCTATTAAGGTTTTTGACCTAAAGCTATTTGAAAGACGATACTAAACTTTGATTTAAATTCTTCATGTTTTAGTGTAATTATTTTAATAGTAAAACCGATAACCTTTAATATGATTCCTTTTTAACCCCCGACGCAAAAAAGAGGGGTGTTATAAGTTTGACCGCTATGTGTGTGTGTGTGTCTGTGTGTGTGTCTGTGTGTGTGTCTGTGTGTCTGTCTGTGTGTCTGTCTGTGGCACCGTAGCTCTCAAACGGGTTAACCGATTTGGATGCGGTTTTTTTTATTTACAAGCAGGTTTTTTGGCGATGGTTCTTAGATACGTTTTATCAAAATCGGTTCAGCCGTTTCAAGGTCATCAGCTCTTTTGTTAGCTGCGGTAGGGTTCTTAATTAGATTCTTAGACTCTTAATGTGTATTTACTTTACTTTCAAACATACATGTGACCAAAAACTTGAAACACTCATGTATGCTTAATAACTATGCAGGATTATGGAACTCTTGGTCTGATGCTGCAGCCAGGATATCCAGAACACTAGCACACTCTTAAAAAAATAATAGCAGATATGTCGTGTTTGGACTCGTTTTGATCAGTATTTGATTCTGCATACAATGCAATGGTGGCAACACGGTGAGCTGATGCTGCGGCCAGGATATCCAGCACACTAGTACACTCTTAAAAAAATAATAGCAGATATGTCGTGTTTGGACTCGTTTTGATCAGTATTTGATTCTGCATACAATGCAATGGTGGCAACACGGTGAGCTGATGTTGTTAAAATCCGTTAAATTTTTGACATACCTACGTACCTGAAACTATGACTAACTGTGAACTAAATATTATTGAGATAAACCTTCGCTTTGATTTCTTATATAAACCCCCGACGCAAAAAGAGGGGTGTTATAAGTTTGACGCCAATTTCTGTGTGTTTGTGTCTGTTTGTCTGTGGCATCGCAACTCTCGAACGGATGGACCGATTTTGATGCTGTTTTTTTTACGTGAAACAAGTTTCCTTGCGGTGGTTCTTAGCTATAATCGATAAAGATCTGTTCAGCCGTTTGAGGGTTATCAGCTCTTATCTAGGTGACTAAGGGATCTGGGCAACTTATACAGGTCTGATCGATTCAAAATTTGGTGCCCTGTTAATGTAAAAATATTGCAAAACCATGATAACCTTGAACTGTTGATGCAGCATCTCCTAGAATCTACAGAATACCCAACTCCTCAAAAACTTTCAGTAGAAGTATCGTGTTTGGGCTCAATAAAAATATTCAAAACAATTTATTTCAAATAGGTGTTACACACACTTTTAAATAGAATTAGAATAGAAATTATTAGAATAGTCTCAATGAATAGGTGTTAGATATAATATGGTAACCTTGACCTGATGCTGCAGCATCTCCTGGAATCTGCTGAAGCAGCGGTTAAAAAAGTAAAAAACTTCCATGGGTCCATGGATTTGAAGTTTAGAGTTATAACACATTTAATTGCAGCTTCAAACAAGGGAGGTGAGCAACTTCCACAGGCTTGATCGATTCAAAATAGGCTAGATTTTGTGTCGCAGTATCGTGTTTCGTCCCGGAAACTATTTGTATGAATGTGGGGGTAGAGTTTCGATTGTATGTAATAGTTATGTAAAGTTTAAAAAGCACGAAATAAAAATTAAATTAAAAATTTAAAAAACCCCCGACAAAAACCTCTAAAAAGTAAACAATAATATGTATTGACCCTTTGAGTTTAATTTAAGTAGTAATATTTTGATCCAAGAGTCGTCGCGTAGGGGGACCGCTAAGTAAATAAAATAAAAACAGAATACAACTGATTTACTTTACTACAACTAATTAGTAATAACTTCACAACTTAGCGGTCCCCCTACGCGACGACTCTTGGATCAAAATATTACTACTTAAATTAAACTCAAAGGGTCAATACATATTATTGTTTACTTTTTAGAGGTTTTTGTCGGGGGTTTTTTAAATTTTTAATTTAATTTTTATTTCACGTTTGTTTTGTATAGAATCGGGGATTTAGTTCTTTTATGTGTGATCGAAGTTCATTACACTCATTTTCTACACTTCCTTTCAACACCTAAGAATATGTCCCATGCCTTTCCCTTATAGAGAATTTTCCCGGATATTAAAATAACGTACATCCTCCATGGAACGATCGTCAGATCACAATCACGACAAAGCCATCGGTATCGACAACGTGTGGGTGTGACTTTACATCACGTGTGAAGAGGACTTAAGACCTGCTTTCAAAGGAGATAGGATGTGAATATCTTCCTGTCGCGTTGGTTTACTCATATATCGTGCAGCTTTGTTGCTGTGACATATATGTATTTATATATAAATACCTATTTCTTGGTACATCCATCTTATAAGAAAGTAAAGTATATAAGAAATCTCTTCAAAAAAGTGTTTTAAAAAAGCTGGTATTTTTTTTTAATAAAAGCTATGGTGAGAAATGTCGCAATACTAAATAAACTTAAAAAATGCAAGGTCGCCTCCGCCAACCTCGCAACTCGCAACCGCCTCCGTGGCGTAATAGTTAAGTCCATTAGCTTTACGTCCGGAGGTAGCGGGTCCAATTCCTGGCGGAGTCTAACTTTGTAAAAACCTAGGTTTTTTTTTGTTGGTAAGTTCGCATCCATCTTCGGCATTAGCTTCACTTACAATCAGGTGAGATGATGCCAAAGGCTGAACTTGGTCAAATCTTGGTAAAAAGGTTGAAATTTTAAAAAATTAACTCTAAAGGCCTGACTCAGGAGAGCAGTCTATAGAATATTAAATCTAAAATATACACTTCATATTAGTATTTTATCAACTGCTATTCGAGAAGCACGTAATGTCCTCGACATAAGAATCTAAGAATTTGCAAAAATATTTTTCTCGGCGCAATCGCCAGCTATATTTTTGTAATAAAATTTGATGATCGGTAAGCCACAAGTAATATTATTGCACAAAATTGTTTTATTATGATAATCAACTATCAAAACGTATCAGATGATTTTGTGGAATGTACGCATGGTGCATCAACATGTAGCAAATAAAGCTCGCGTCACGTAAAAAACCGGCCAAGTGTGAGTCGGATCCACGCACGAAGGGTTCCGTACCATCATGCTAAACGGCGCTAGTTTCCTTTGTATGGAAACCTCCCCCTTTTTTCTTTTTCTCTAATTTTTAGTGTTTGTTGTTATGCGACAACAAAAATACATCATCTGTGAAAATTTCAACTGTCTAGCTATCACGGTATATCACTAGTTTCTTCACGTTTAAAAAAAATACGTTTCTCGTATGGAACCCCCCCTTATTTTTAAAATTTTTACAAATTTTTAGTAGTTGTGGTTATAGCGGCAAGAGAAATACATCATCTGTAAAAATTTCAACTGTCGAGCGATAGCTCATGAAATACAGTCTGGTGACAGACGGACAGACCGACAGACGGACTGCGAAGTCTTAGTAATAGGATCCCGTTTTTACCCATTGGGTACGGAAACTTAAAAAGGCCTCTGGCAGTTGTCCGCGCGCAGTCAATTTCAGCCCTAATGTATGAAGCTTTAAGGATGCAGCAACCTTCCCCCATTACTGCGCCTAGCAGTCTTTTTACGTGACACAATGTACTTATAGCATGAATGCAAAACGATCAGACAATGCTTCTTGTACATCCCCAAGTGATGGGACAAAGCTCTGTTGCTTATTTTTTTTATTTTTTTTTAAATTCACAATTGGTAAGCCCTTGACATCATCTTGCCATTGCTCTCTCTCTTTTATTGTATGGGCTTTAAAATGAGACCGTTACTTCGTATCGCGCACCACCCAGGGAGCGTTATTGCGTGTCTGAGAAAAAAGTATACTGTATAATATAATAATACGAGTATAACATCTGGTCGTTGTAGTTAGTAAATATTTTTTAAACTGACTCTCGTCTCTAGTTTGTTTGCCAATTCTTGTTTTGGATGATTAATGTTTTTGAATAGACTCACTTCTCATTGCCAATAAATGTACCTATTATAGGTAAGTGGCATAACAAGAAGTTTTTTGCTTTGTTTGGTGACCCTTTTGGTGCAGGTTTTTATCCCTGTTTAGTTTAGTACTCATGAGGGCTAGTAGAGCGTCGGTGGTGCAACGGTTAGGGCCACTACCTACTGTCCGGGAGGTCGTGGTTCGAATTCTGCCACGTATACCAATGTGTTTTTTCGATTTCTTACGTTTATCCGACGCTCATACGGTGAAGGAAAATATCGTGAGGAAACCTGCACACGCCTGCGAAGAAACTCGAAGGTTGTGTGTGAAGTCGACCAACTCGCGCTGGGCTCGCGTGGTCGACTAAGGCCCGATCGCCCTAATTCAGGGTAGACTCGAGCAACACGGTGGGGACGTATATGAGCTGATATAATGAGGGCTAGAAAGGGTTGCCCACTACTCCTGCATCAATCTGGACTTGGGCCTTTTGTTTGCCTTATGTCAAACATTTTCAGTAACCAACCCGCACTGGGCCCGCGTGGTCGACTAAGGCCTGATCGCCCTAACTCAGGGTAGGCTCGAGCCCCTCGGTGGGGACGTTTACGAGCTGAAATGATGATGTCAAACATTTTCAGTAGGCAGCCATGGCGCCTCCGTGGCGTAATGTCCATTTGCTTCAGTCCAGGAGGTCCCGGCGGGCCAATGCGTAGTATCTCCGTAGTAATCTGTTGCGGGGTCTAACATTGTAAGACTGGTGTTTTGTTGGTGTGCGATAAATAAATATACTTAGGGACTCTTTTCTCATTTACTAATTATAGTCTTTTGACCTCACCAAAAAAACTCACTTAACCTCAGCCAAAGTATATTCAGGGTGTCCCAAAAGTCAACGTTATCCCTTGGAGGGCTGATAGGCCATCTCAGCACTGACCAAAATATCACAATATGACCTCAATAAAAAATTAACATTTGTTTTTTCTAATTTTGTATGAAAAACTAATTTGTTTAAATGCTTTGTGGTTTTCCAGAAAAGAGTTATAATACAGTTGGAATGCCCAACAGAGTAAAAACTTCCTTATTTTATCAGCTTTTCAACTTTTTAATAAAGTATAAATTAGTTAACCAATGATTGTTGACAGAAGGGTGCCTTAAATCCCATACAAATTTTTAGCTCCATCAGGCTAGCATGGCTAATTTAGCAAAATCTAAAAAAAGGGCCTCAATTTGTTGCTAATTAGTTGCCAAAATGACGATTTTTTTGCTCAAGCCGACCACGAGAAATCTCAAATTATGTACCTCATTAAATTGCATAATTTTCTCCTGACCATGACAAAAGATTTTGTTGCTAATTTGTTGCTATAAGAGAGAAATACCAAATAAAAAATGGATTTTTTATTTTTTGGGTCTATGCTATCTTGAACATCGTTTAACCTTGAATGGAAAGTGCTCTGAATTTGTTGCTGATCAGAATATTGATAAGGTACTTGTAAAGGACCAGCAACAAAATAATGTAGGCGATGATTCTGAAGATAGTTTGTTCAGCAGTGAAAGTGATTAAAATTAAAGATACATTCTAAATAAAAAAAAAACGTACGCACTACCCCAGGTACGGTGAAGTTGTAAAGGCCACGGCCAACAAGGTTGTCCTTTCGAAAAAAAAAATCATTTCCAGAACGACTTTCGGGTGTACTGCAGCTGATTCCTCGAACGTACTTTACCATCCGAGTGGCCGACAGAGTAAACTACGTCATATAAATTGACTAGCAACAGTTAAAATATTGATTTCTTTGAACTTATTCTATAATGGCGGTTGTGATTATTCTCAATATGGTGGTCAAGTTGTACTGTAATTTGTGACCGTAGCTTAGGTATACAAAGATAGAACTCACTCAGGAAATTCCCCGTCGACCCTGCACACGTATTCCTTCTGCACCTGCCGATTCCTGATCTGGTGTTCCATCTGCCTCGCCTTCTTGGGACTCCGGCCGAAGAGGAGTAGACCTGTCCAAGCATACAAATGACAGGTGACTCCTCGAACTCCGTAATCTGTCAAACCTTTAGGCTACAGGCTCATAAAATAAACAGAGATACAGACATAAAAATATAATTTTATAATTTAAATTGTCCATTAGTTCCCTAATATATTGTCGAGTTTCATAAGAAAAATCCCAGCGAAAATTCGGCGAGAGAGTATTGATAATACTTTTATTTCTAAATACGTACCGTACCACCAGGGGTGTAGCTGGGGGTACGGTGGGTCAGCAGTGTACATTTACACCCTGCATACTTAATCTTGGTAATAAAATCGTTTCCTAAAATGCCTTTTACCCAATACGTCCACTTCCCAGAACGAACATTCCCGGAATATCCTCTTTCCGTAATGAATGAATTAGAAAAGAATGAATGAATTAGTACTGGGGGAGAGAATTCCCAAATTCCCAGAATGACCACTTCCGAGAACTACCACTGAAACAAAAATATATGTAGACCAACCTACATAGATTTAATGAGAATATCTTGTGATCCTAATAAAAAAATAAGATTTTCTAACGAATAGTGCCATAAACGCATTAAACCAGAAAGCCAAAATCACAGCATAATGGCGTTATGAATTGAGACATAGACAATGTTACCTGAAGTCAGCCTGTCCAATCTGTGTATCGTTCTCAGATTTTTCAAGTTGTACTCCTTGGCGAGTATGAAAACCACAGTGTTGTGTCTGTACCGCCCACACGGGTGTACCTGGGAGGAAAAAAACATTAAAAATAGCTTGTGTTTTGAGATTTATTTTAAATCTCGTAGATGACGATAGGTAGCCTACCTATTTAAAAGTTGAAACTGTTTATACTTATAGAAGTAGCATTACGAGGCATTTCGATTTGATGCTGATCAATTCCGTGAATTTGGTGTTGGTGATTCTAAATGCAACACCAGGCAACCACCGTCTATCCCTTGGATAGTACAGTTAATTCTGCCACACGATAAGAGAGAGACAATGGATTTATTATTTATTTATTTTAATGGATTTTATTGCAACAAAATGTTTTTAAAAGATCGGTTTTATTTATAGTTTGTTCGCTGAATTAGCTGCTGCACCTTTGTTAAATGCCGCTCGCTGCTACCGGCTCGACGCGAGCCGTCAAAGGTGCAGTTAGTTCAGTAAACGAACTTTAGGTAGACATTGTTTTTAAAAGGCTATATAATCAGGCTCTAACAAAATTGGTGTAGGTCCCGTTAACTGGGGCTTCTACTCATCATAATGAACAACTCTTGTTCTACGACTTTGCTAAAATCGCAAAAAACTATTTTTACTCTTCATACAGATCGATCAGTGCACTTTAGTATGGAGGTTCCAAATTTTTTTTTTTGAAATGACTATCGGTTCCTTGGAGAAATTTGTTCAATATGACGAGTAGAACCCCCAGTTAACGGGACCTACACCAATTTTGTTACACATTTAATATTAAGTTGCTCACCAAATGGATTACGGATCTTATTACCAAATCAGTGACAGAAACTGTCTGCCTTCAAGGAAACATTAGAAAATGCAGTTTGCAAATATTTTTTTGTATTTTTTAGAACAATTTCATACAAAATTGACAATAAGACACGACACTGTTTTTACTTGTTATTGTATATCGGATCACAGAATTAGGCAGATCATGGCATGCTCGAGCATATCATAGTGGGTCTCTGTAAAAAACTTAGGTTACCTAGGTTATTTTAGCATGTCTTGGTGCCACCGTAGAAAGGAGCCCCTCGGAGCGGAGCTCCGTTGTCTAAGTATTTTTCGGAGACCCGCGATGATATGCCTAGGCGTTTTATGATCTGCCCAGTTCTACGATCGGCCGCTGACATTTATAAATTCTTTGCTCAAAGCAATAAATTTATTCCAAATTATAGTTATTTAGGTTAGCATTGGATAACGATTTACTATTTTACTGGGATGTAATGCCTTAAAGCCCGTTCGCTTTGATAGTGTCGCTCGCCCTTTGTAAACACAGACACAGCGCTTGCCGCCGCGTGTCAAAGAACGCCGCCTTGACGTCAAAAAATGCTGACACATGTGTATTACTTGATTTGTATCTGTCATCTGTAAATTGTATATTAAAGTAGATTTAATTCTTGCATTTTGTTTAAACAAATGACACTATCTGAGCGAATCAATTTTACACTACTTAAAACATTTTCAAGGAAAAAGGATTCGAAATCACCCAATATCGCGGGTAATTTCGAATACTTGATCTGTATGATAGTGAAGAGTATGAAATGGATCTAGGTATTATATAAATTCAACAGTAGGTAACAAACAATGATTGTAAAAAGTACAATTAAACTTATCATGCATTTTGTTTCACAAGATCTTTATCACAGTTTTTTTCAGCAAGTATTTTACTCATGATAAAATGTAACTTGTTCACTAAGCTGCCTTAATAATAATTATCTAATGCATGCAATCGGTTAAGCTGCATATCATACAAGATGAATTTGATGTCATATAATATAGGGCACTGAATGTACTTCAAAACTTGCCAAAGGCTATAAATGCATTAAAAACTTTAGAACTACGAAGGCGGAATCGTTGAAACGTAAAAACAAGTGAAAAGAGCTTGCAAACAAGACACTTGTAATACATTTATAAGTCAAAGTGAGATAAGGAGTACATAGGTATTACTGTTGGCTCAAGTGGGAAAAGGACGGGAATAGCAAACCTCAAGCGATATTCATTCAGTCACAAGTGGTAGTCTCAGGTCAAAGCATACTCGCTCGCCTCACTCGTTATCGGAATAGTCCAAGAGCTGAAGATTCTTTTGAGTACTTTTTAAGAGGAAATTAAACTTATAGAAGCACTAACTTTGTAAGAATAACAACTGCTTTCTACTTCTAAAATATGTTCATGATAAATTACATTTTTTTTGTAAGTAGGTATACATAAAAATATTGTTTCCATTCGTAACGCTCAAAAAAGGGGGAACTTCCGGGTATTTCCACATGTTAAGTTATTTCGTTTCGAAGCGGAAGAAAGCTGAAACATTTTACAAAATGACTAGGCGGTTGTACTCAGGAGCAATAGTGTAATCGAAGCCAATTTTTACCCGACTATTAGACGACCAAAAGTAAGGTTATAAAGGGGTTGTAACATTTTTATATGGAGCATGGCATAGTGGCAATATATGTACATAATATACAGGGTGTAACTGAATTAGTGTAGGTCCCGTGATCTAGGGCTTCTACTCATCGAACTGAACAACTATTGTTCTATGCCTTTGCTGAAAACGCAAAAAACCCTTCTAAAAAATCGATCAGCTGATCGACCAATTTTATGCATTTTTATCCATTGCGTTGGGGAATCTTGGCAAGCCCGCTTCCATCTTCGGCATCATCGTTACTAACCATCAGGGAGATGATGTCAAGGGCTTACCAATTGTGAATTTAAAAAAATTGTCATCATCATTACAGCTCATATACGTCCCCACCGAGGGGCTCGAGCCTACCCTGAAACAGGGCGACTAGGCCTTAGTCAACCACGCGGGCCCAGTGCGGGTTGGTCGACTTCACACACAACCTTCGAGTTTCTTCGCAGGCGTGTGCAGGTTTCCTCACGATGTTTTCCTTCACCGTTAAAGCAATCGGTAAGTATGTACGTAAGTTTTTGAAAAACTCATTGGTACATTGGCCGTCCAGATTTGAACCCGGTACCACTGGTTAGATGGACCGAGTCGTTACCGGTTGAGCCACCGACGCTTTTTTCCCAGAACAAAAAATTTTTTATGTGGGTCCAATTTTTTTTGGAGAATTGACTATGGGTTCCTCGGGGAAAGTTGATCAGTATAATGAGTAGAACCCCCCGTTAACGGGTCCTACACCAAATTTTTTTAAACCTGTACAGTACAACATAAAAAAACAAAAAAAAACAGATAAACTTGCTTTCACATAATGTAACCTTGGTATATTTTCCATGTACAGAAAAAAAATTGAGAGTCTAAAAACCGTTTGACTGACTCGTTGGCTCAGTGGTTACTGCTCTTAACTGCTGATCCGAGAGTTGTGGGTTCGATCCCCACCCAGGGCAAACATTTGTTTGATGAGCAGATTTGTTTGCTCTGTCTCTGGGTGTTAAATATCTATATATGTATGTATTTAAACGTATATAAGTATTCATATCAGTCTCTGGTTCCCATAACACAGGGAATCCTACTTTGGGGCCAGATGACTATGTGTGATTTGTCCCAGAATATTTTAAAAACCGATTATCTACTCATGGGACCATCAGTTCCAAGACTACAAAGTTCCAGAACTTTTACAGATCACAGTCTCTTGTCAGACCCAAGTAGGCGGACTTTCAACCTCGTTCTGGGAACATTTCGCGGGAATGTGCGGAATCCCGCGGTATCTACATGGCGGATTTATTTGCTTTCAGAAAAGGTGAAAGTTTCGGATTTCGTGGTACCACTAAATTCTTTGTGAGAGGTTGAATGTAAACCTATTCGACGGGTTTTCGGTTCGAGGTCACGAATTTCCGGGATCACAGTTCCGCGCCTTTAAAATGAAAGTTGTAGTTTGATCGATTTATTATTAGTATTCTTTTTGGAGTACCGTACCTAAAGGATGAAAGCGGGACCCTATTACTAAGCCTCCGCTTTCCGTCCGTCCGTCTGTCAATAGGCTGTATTTCATGAACAGTGATAGCTTAGACAGCTGAAATTTTCACAGATGATGTATTCTGTTGATGCCGCTATAACAACAAATACAAAAAATTTGAAAAAGTGAAAAAATAAGAGGGGTCTCCATACAAAAACGTGTTTTTTTAAACATGAAGAAACTAGCGCCATTTAGTATGATGGATGGATTTTGAAACATGAAACTCGTCATCTAGTATGATGGTACGGAACTGACTCGAACTTGGCCGGTTTTTAGTATTTGTTTTTTTATCCACAGTTGGTAAGCCCCTGGCATCATCTTACCCGATGGTAAGTGAGGATAATACCGAAGATGGAAGCGGGTTTACCAAGATTCCCACACGCAATGGAATCTGGCTATATTATCTTTAAATTAAACCAGAGGTTTACCAAGATTCTCACACGCAATGGGATCGGGCTATCTTATCTTCAAGCCAGAACACTGATGTTTAGCGGCAAGACTTAGATAAGATGGTGATAGCTAGCCAGGCGGGCTTAGATAATGCTGTACCACCAACCAAACCGAGTATTACAAAGTTGACCTCTCCGGGAATCGAACCCGTGACTCCTGGTGAGAAGCGAATGGACTAACCATTACGCACGGAGGCAATTAATTTTCGTAATCATACCTTATCATTATTTTTTAACAAGATTTCGATCCTATCCAACACGGTTCCGGAACACATCGTCGTGCTCTAAGTCTCGAATAATAGACGTTGGGGAGAAGGCTGCCATGTCATGTTTTTCATCAGCATTGGGTGTCGGAAGACCGTCGAGGTCGCGGCAGACCAAGGAGGAGATGGCGGGATGAGCTGGACAAGTTTCAGGTTATGAGATGGATGGAGTTGGCTTGGGATAGAAAAGAGTGGCGAAATCGAGGGGAGGCCTTTTCTTAGCAGTGGGACAGTATGGGCACAGAATTATGATATGGCTATGGTACAGTAGCGCAACGCCTTTAATGTCGCACGATGCACCACCGGCGGCGGCGTAGGTACTAGCCCAAACTAGCCTATAGTCAGTCTGGCAAACTCGCGGAGTTTGCTAGGCTGTGCCCCGCCGCCGGCTGCCCCACAAGTACCCTTCCGTTGCTCTGCGTAAGTATATTCGTTGCGCTACTGTAAGCCGCAATATTGTTATAATGGTATGGGCTAATTATTTTTTTTTAGTTTCAAAATTAAAACTTTATATCGTATTTGAGATGATGATGATGATGATGCATTTAAATTTTATAGTAACAAACAAAAGGTTAATTTTAGACTTATTGAGTGACCGTCTTAAGCTCATTCTTACATCTTTGATCGGGATAAAAACTAACTTCCCTTCTTGTTACCACAGACTACTTGCCAGCATTCAAGTGACCCAACGAAGGGGCCCGACAGTACGCGCTTGACGGCAAGCAGTAAAAAGAAACATAAACAATTTGATTAAAGCATAAAATACAAGTCCATAGTATCTACCTGTTAGGACTTCAAGGTCTTCAAGCAGCTTGACAGTACCCATTTGACCCCAAAAAAAAACAAACTCACTCTTCCATCTGTGACTGGTTAACCGACCGATGCAATTCAGGAGGTGACTGAGAAGACCAGACTGAACAACTTTCTGCTTAAAGAGGATTGTGAACCTGCGACTTTTCGTACAAACGGCGTAACGATTTTAACCGATTTTGATCAATTTTTAATAAGTTCTCAGTCCAGACCAAAAGCTAGATATGCAGGTTTTTGTTTTTTCAATACAATTCGTAATTGTCGTTATACTAATTTCGTCCATTATTTCTTTATTTTCAATCAATACTTAATTAGAAAATCTAAAACTATAAACTTCATCGTCATATCAGTCGAAAAACGTCCACTGCTGAACAAAGGCCTCTCCTACGATTTCCACAACGACCGGTCCCGCACTGCCCTGATCCAGCGGCTTCCCGCGACCTTCGCCAGGTCGTCGGTCCACCGAGTGGAAAGCCTGCCTATGTTACGTCTTCCGGTGCGCGGTCAGAAACCTATCAAAAATTGACCAAAATCGGTAACTTTTAAGAGGTGGAAATCGCTACCGCCGTATGTTTGAAAAGTCATCTCGTCGTTGGTACACAATCCAACCAACCAATGGCCAGTTCGCAAAAAATTGGTTAATGAGCTGATTGATTTCTATGAAGTTACTATTTTCCTATTGGACATGCATAGGTTTCACGAAGAAGTTGTTCCATTTCATCTCGTCACTTGCCTCCTTTGTCGATCAACCAGTCAACCCTATGTATTAGTTATTAAGGATAATTATTCAACAATACTGAATATGTGCTAGCAGACATAGATATTCAGACATCACATCACACTAAGTTCGCACACGGGACCGACACAACCAAGAGGTTCCAAAGTGGTTCCGAGGAGGCTCTCAACTCTTTTGTATTACTCGGAAGCTTAGCGCGTCTCAAGCGCCCTTAACTTTCCCGGCCAATGGGTGATCAGAACGATGACGTCATCCATGCAACAGGTAATGTTTAAAATTCAATAAATTAGTTGAGGTGGATATGCCTGCCCATACAAATTGATACACAAAGGAAATCAAATGTGCTTCTGCTAATTTTGACATACTAATATTTTCAACTTTTTTCATTTGTTCTCGTAGTCTGTGTAGCTCTTCGTCCACGTGTATGACCCTCAAGTGGGTCACCAGGATTTTGGTCTCGTGTCTGGCCTATCACCACAAAAGGTTAACACAATTGCTGACTAACAGTGGGAAAAAGGTGATAGGCAGTGAAGGTGTTAACTTGGTTCCTTTGTTCTCGTAGTCTGGGACCGTAAACCTAGACAATCCATTTTACTTTAGTTTAATTCCTTTTAAACATACACATACAGAGTGTTCCAAAATTGGTGTAGGACCCGTTAACTAGGGCTTTCAACTCATCATACTGAACCAGTTTACCCAAGGAACCCAAAGTCAATTCTTTAAAAAAAATACACCTCCCATACAAAAATGATAGATTTGTATGAAGAGTTCACTTTTTGCGAATCGACATGGGTCTCGTGGGAAAAGTTATTCAGTATGATAAGAGCTCCTATACCAATTTCGTTACATCCTCTATATATGGCGTATTTGTTCCAAATTTAAATAAAAATAAAATTTACAAAATTTGGGCGGAAGGTAGAAATAAATTCCAATATAACAAATGGATTGTGAATCCAACAAGTTAGATGAACCCTTATATTTATGGTATTGTAGGAATAATGGAATATAAGGCGCTAGAGTTTTAAAAATAAATAAAATACAATGCTGGTTTTGTTTAGGAGGGCTAAGCTCAAGTAATTGTACGCTGTGAGTTTTATAACAGGACATCATAAAGCACTTTAAAAACGGCCAGCGTTACCTTGTAGACTATAATTTAAATCACCACTAATTTTAACTCAATCACAACTTGAACCTGGCAAGTGTGAAACGCACTCGCGTGTTAAGGGTTCTATACCAGGGAAATTAAAACACGACTACCATGATAGCAATAGCTTTAAGATACAGAAACGAAATTCATGTATGAGCCGTGAACTGGGCATCATACTGTATAACTTTCTCCAAGGAATTCCCCCCTCCCATTACCCCTCTAAATAGGTATATACGCTGCGCCCACCAGATTTATATACAGTGTGAATGCATTCTAATTTGAACTAAAACACATGATACTATATTGAAACTAGCTGTTTCCCGCGGCTTTGCCCGCTCAGATACCGGTGAAAAATTTTCTATTTCCTATTCTCAGACCCACCGAATATACACAGAAAATTTCATTGAAATCCGTCTAGCTGTTTCGGAAGAGTATGGCAACTAACACTGTGACACGAGAATTTTATATATACTCGTATAAGATAAAGTATTGTGTAATGTAATTTTGCATTCAGTCTTCCAGGTATTTTGAAGTGAGTATTAGCAAATATTAGGTAACTATCAATAAGGGTAATCAACGACGAAAATTTTTAAAACGTCCTTTGCACCATATTAAAAAAAAATTGTGACTGTAGGCAGTAATATTATATAGGCTGTATTATTATTAGTCTGGACGGCCAATGTACCAATGAGTTTTTCAAAAAACTTACGTACATACTTACCGATTGCTTTAACGGTGAAGGAAAACATCGTGAGGAAACCTGCACACGCCTGCGAAGAAACTCGAAGGTTGTGTGTGAAGTCGACCAACCTGCACTGGGCCCGCGTGGTCGACTAAGGCCTAATCGCCCTGATTCAGGGTAGGCTCGAGCCCCTCGGTGGGGACGTATATGAGCTGTAATGATGACCCCCCCCATACAAATAAAACAATGTTAGACGCTCCTGCTACATGAAAGGTATGTTCTCCGTATGGCAGTACAGTTTATTTCATAAAATATGCTTTTCCGTCAAGCGCTGCAAATTTCATACAGGCATATCTAGCTCAACTGACGTATCGAAACTTGCGACGTCGTTGGTAAAACGAACGTATAGAACACTGGACGTCACAGGGGACACACGACTCACCGGCAGCGAGCAAGGCTTGTCTAGCACGAGTAGCTCTTCGTCCACGTGTATGACCCTCAAGGGGGTCACCAGGACCGGGGTCTCGTGTCTGGCCCATCACCACAAAAGGTTAACACAATTGCTGACTAACAGTGGGGAAAAAGGGGATAGGCGGTGAAGGTGTTAACTTGACTGGTTTTCTTAATCAGCTTGGATCGTGGTTTTGTATCCGACCCATCATTACTATCAAATTATGTAGATACATTTGCTGCTGACTAACTGGAACAGGGAAAAAGGAAGTGAAAGTGTTAATTTGAGTCTAGTTATTGACATTTTGTTTGATCAGTAAAGATCGGGGTTTTGTGTCTGGTACCTTACCAAAGTAAATATTATTTCTGACTAACAGTGGGAAAAAAGGGTAAGGGCTGTGAAGTTGTTAATCTTAATTTAATATATAAGGAGAGTCTTATATGACTTGTCGTCGACACAATAGAAGAAAAATACATAAATATGACAATATTAGTTTTATGTTAAAGTGCCTGGGTAATGTGTCAGACCCATCATCACTGTCACAATATGTTAACACGTTTGTTGCCGACTAACAGTGGGAACAAAAGGAATAACGTGTCAAAATTGTGTTAGTTTGACTCACAAGGTCCAGTCGACTCTGTGGAGTGTCCTTGTATTTGGATAGTTAAGTAGGTATTTGAGTAACTTTTTATGCATTGTCAAAAACTAAATTTTGTTGGAAAAATGATTGAAATAAAAGGCGTGACGTATTTAACAGTTATATTAATTAATTTTTAATAATAATAATATTTATCCACAATTTGATAAGCCCATGGCATCATCTCATCTGATGGTAAGTGACGATAATCCCGAAAATTAAAGAAGGCTTACCAATATTGGGTTACAATATAGACATACACAGATCGATAGATACAGGTGAAGCTAATAGATAGATTGATAGATAGATAGATAAGATCTTTATTGGTTCAAGGGTTAAACAAAAGGTAATAACAAAAGGAGTTAAAAAATATTGATGTTTTTGTTCATTCTGCATAGTTTTTTTCTATCCACAATTGGCATCATCTCACTTGACAATAAGTGTCAAAGATACCGAAGATGGAAGCGAGATTACCAAGGTTCCCCAACGTAATGGAGAACTGGCTATCTTATATTCAAGCCGGAACACATAAAAGCTGTTAACATTTTAGTTTGACGGCAAGACTTCGATAAGATGGTGATAACTAGGCTTAGAAAATACCCTTACACCGACGAAGCCGAGTCTTACAAAATTAGACTCCACCGGGAATCGAACCCACGACCTCCTGATGTGAAGCTAATCAACTAAAGCATAACGCCACAGAGACGGTTAAGTTGTAATAAAAGGTGTTCAGTGTTATGGGTAGAGCTCTATTTTTACAAACCCCCTGTATAATTAGTGGTCCTACACGGATCTGGCACCAACTGTACCAGCTGCGTAGACTTAGTTAAGCTTACAGAAACCCATGTCTATAAGGCCTAGGCTTAGTGTAGCAATTAGTACATTTACGCCACAATCCCGAAGGATTTAGGGTTAAAACAAAAAAAAATTATATTGTCTAAGCTATTATCTAATTGCTAGACTTAAGAAGCAGTGGACGAGGCAGAAAGGTTATTGAGTGGCGACCACGCACCGGAAAACGTAGCTAAGGCAGGCCTCCACTTCGTGGACCGACGAACTGATTAAGGTGGAATTGATTTAGCGAGCAGCCATCAACGCGGGCAGCGAAGGACCAGACGTTGTTAAAATCGCCTTTGTTCAGCAGAAGACTCTTTAGACTGATATGATGATGATAATTGTCTAAAAAAACTACTCAGATCAGATCTTTTAGAAATAAATAGTTCCTTACGAGAAACAAAATTGTTTACTTTATTTCTTGCAAGTGTTCTTTTTTACTTCCAAACATACCTAGCGAACATTTTTAAAACCTGTTTTTCACGGCTGATCTGTAAATGTACATAGCGAAATGAAAATTAAAAGTCCCCGCGGACTTTCTGAGAGTTTGCCAAGTTTGCCGAATCAAAAGCCTTAAGAGTACATACTTAAGAGCTTGTTTTCTAGACAGGAAAACTTGGATAAACCTTAGGTAAACTAAGAAACTAACATAATGTCCAGACGCTGGAACTTTTAAAGAAGATAAAAGCAAGCAAAAGAACTTGTAAGTCGTGGAAATTATCTAATTGTGGACATTTCGCAAAGGGTCTAAATTGGGAACACAACTATTTTACAGTCACCCAAAGGGCAATGGAGCGTGCTATATGCTAGGAGTTTCTCTGCGTGATCGAATAAGGAACGAGGACAGCCGCGGGAAAACCAAAGTAACCGACATAGCTCACAGAATTGCTAAACTGAAAAGGGCAGGGCACATAGCTCGTAGAACAGATGGCCGTAAGAGCAGTAAAGTTCTAGAGTGGCGACCGCGCACCGGATAACGTAGCTTAGGAAGGCCTCCCACGCGGTGTGGACCGACAACCTGGTGAAAATCACGGGAAGTCAATGGATGCAGGCAGCGCAGACCGGTGGACGTTTTCCGGCTGATATGATGATGATGAACTATTTTACGTTAAGTACATTTACAGGTCTCAATGACATTGGAAGTAAATATTAATTTATTGAATATGAGGTACCCTGTGAAATTCTGTCAAATTACAGTTTTTAAGGTTCTAGACGCTAAATAGCAAAAAAAACACGTATGTCCGTATGTTATATACAATTTTCTCTGCCACTAGTATACTCGTAATTATGAAATTAACACACAGATATAAAATTTTATTATGATCCGTAATAGAAATTAAAGTAAATAATTAAAAAAAAATAAGGGTATCTATTACCGTACCTTCAACTAAAAGAGAAACGAGAAAAAAACATTTTGTGAACCCTCTCGTGCGGTGTGCCATTAAATTGGTATTTTTGAATGAGACAGTGTTTTCTAATATTTTTGTCGGATGTTTCCTACCCAAGATAAAGCTCGACAAAGTCATTAAAAAGGTGTCCCTGATGTTTCTAAACTGTTGGACCTAGGAAAACGGTACATATCTTGAGACAAACAGTTTTAAAGTAATGACTATTTAGGTCAAAAATGACATTTCGTATCGTGATTGGTTACTTTAAAAAATATTTTAGCGTTATTAGTAAATTGTCTTTATTTTCTGTGTCATAATCTAATTTACAACATACATAATATAGAAAATAGTTAGGTATAGGTGCAACTTTACAAAAATCAAATGCAAACAAACACACATACACGTAAGTTACGAAAAAAACCATGATAAAATAAAAATCCAACTATACCACTAAAATATATTACAGTCATGTCGCAGGCATATAACATTTATTGCCGTTTCGAAAAGAACCCAGATATTACCGCGGTTTTTCTCACGACATATAAATGTGGGTCATCCATCAGATCGTATGGGTCGCATTTGCCTCACTTTTTAAGGGCAGACCGAGGGTTTGCATCAATCAATGTGATTGGACACGGTTCATGGTGCCCATTCAGTCAGACCCATTCGTTGCGAACAACACTATTCTGGAGACGGGTGACATGACATATAAATTTGAGGGTTCTGATGGTGATTTTTTTTAGGTTTCCGTACCAGGTAAGCCTACGCTGTCTGTCTGTCGGTCAGACTTTCAAAGGGTTGTATTAGTCATGGGTTCGATTCCCGGCGGGGTCAATTGTAAGACTCGGTTTGGTTGGTGGTAGGGCATTATCTAAGCCCGCCTGGCTAGCTACCACCATCTTATCTGAGTCTTGCCGCCAAATATCAATGTTGATATCATTGGTGTGTTCCGGCATGAAGATAAGATAGCCAGTTCCCCCCATTGCTTTGGGGAATCTTGGTAAGCCCGCTTCCATCTTCGGCAACATTGTCACTTACCACCAGGTGAGATGTTGTCAATGGTTTACCAATTGTGAATAAAAAAAAAAATTAAAAATGTGATTATAGGGATTTACTAACAAACAATAAAAAAAAATTAAGGGGGTTTCCCAATTCAAAAACAAGAAACGTGTTTTTTTAGTTTTGGTTTTTACTCTATCTCAAAAACGGTAATACATACAAGCGTGAAACTTATTGTGATTATAGTACTAATTCTGAAGTAAAACAAGCAATAATAAAAACCGGCCCCGAGTAGCTTGCGCTAGACTCCAAAGTAAATGAAAAAAAAAAACTGTTCCTCCCTTGGTATTTTTTGTTTGAAATGAATAGGTATCATTACGCAGTGCTGTGGTAGTACGAAACTATCGGTCCGACTCGCACTTGGCCGTTTTTTTTATTTAAAGCATGGGAAGATACATGCACAAAAATTCGGTATCGAAACATAAGGTAATAAATTAATTAGAGCGTCGCGTCGGTGGCGTAAGGTTAGGGCCGCTAACTTCTATCCGAGAGGTCGTGGTTCGAATCCTGCCACGTACCAATGTGTTTTCAAATTTGGTTTTCACATGTACGTTAACCCGACGCTCTTACTATGAAGGAAAAATCGTGAGGAAACCTGCACACGTCTGCGAAAAACCTCGAAGGTTGTGTGTGAAGTCGAATAGCCCGCACTGGGCCCGCGTGGTCGACTAAGGCACGATCGCCCTAATTCAGGGTTTACCAATTGTGAATAAAAAAAAAAAGGCTCGAACCCCTCAGTGAAATCGGAAAAATCCAGACATGGTTTTTGCATTTGTGTGAGTGCACACAGTGCACAGGGAACCGCGTGACCGCGGGGCAGGAGCCACAAAAAAGTAAAAGTAAATTACTATGTACAAAGTAACTAGTATTTCATCTGTGCTATGGCGCGCACGGCAAAACGGTTTCTGCTCATCGGTGTGCACTCACACATATTTGAAAAAACCGGCCAACTGCGAGTCGGACTCGCGCAAAGTAGGGTACCGTAATTAAAAAAAAATATATTTTAAAAAACAAAATTAAATTTGGAGTAGGTAACACATAACATTTTGTATGGAAAATCTATGGTCAACTATTACTCCTACACTAACAAAGCCTACTTATCATGATAGTTTTCCTTTTAAGTTAATTATAATACAAGACAATTATGTCTTACTGTTTACATTCACGCTGGGAGGAGGGGGGACACTTAACTTTAGCTTAATATTTTGCAAACCGATCCCTGAAGCAAAACATGGTTGTAGCGAACCCTCAGTCGTTTTAATAGGGTAGGTCAACAAAAAAATCACCCCCTGTTTACATGTAGGGGAGGTACCCTAAAAATTATTTTTTTCAAGATTTTATTGTACCACTTTATTGCGTGATTAATATGTATATACATGCCAAATTACAGCTTTCTAGTACTAATAATCTCTGAGCGAAGCCGCACACAGACGGATGATCCCCATTGCGTTGGGGAATCTTGGTAAGCCCGCTTCCATCTTCGGCAACATCGTCACTTACCACCAGGTGAGATGTTGTCAAGGGTTTATCAATTGTGCATAAAAAAAAAAAAAAAACAGACGGATGGACAGACAGTCATGGCGAAACTATAAGAGTTCCTTATCGACTTCGGAACCCCAATAAAAAGTAATGACGGTTGACCATTATCCTATTATTAAAGTGCTAAAACAAGAAAAAATCAATAAAAACTATTTTTAAAAAGTTACAGAAATTAAAAAAAAATATGTAAAAGGACCGGTTCCTCCGAAACCCCAAAAAACTTAGAGAAATGCAAAAATAAGAATTAATGAAGACGTCACAGCGCGGACTTCTTTTCTGACAAATGGCGTCGAAGTGCCGTCTTTTGTGCCCATAATTGATTGCAGTGGCCAAGTCTCGGTCATCTGACGGACGTACAGTAATTAATTTCACTTAGATTAATATGTTTTTAGCTCTATATCAACGGTTTAGTCTCTTCGGTGGTATAGTATGGATTGGGATTTAATTGTACTTTCATTGAAGGATGCTTTTTAGCTCAGAGGCGTATTTAAGGATCCGGCGCCCCAGGCACAAAAAAAAACTGTCCGTTTAAGTGACAAAAACCGGCCAAGTGCTAAGGGTTCCGTACTGCCACACGATAAACGTCACCTTATTGTAACCTTCTGTTTGCATGTTCGTATTGGTTCGTCACCCCTATTACCGCTAGTGCGACTCGCACTTGGCTAGCTTTATTATTTTTCGTTGATCCCTAAAAAAAAATCTACTACGAACTTTTTCTACTAGGACTGGCGAAATAACAACCGTATAATTTTGAACAAAAAAAACCCGACTTCAAACAGGAAACTAAGGTTCCCCTTGATTTCTCTGGGATGCCATCATCAGATACTGGTTTCCTTATCGCTCTCGCCGTTACTATACACTAAACTAACCAATTGAATTAAAAATGAAACACCCAACTGAGTAAAAATATTACTACTCTTTTTGGGTAGTCGGATAAAAATGTATCCTTATGTCACTCCCGGGATCAAGACGAATCTAACGACACCTCGCACAAGATACATTAAGCCGTTTAGACAACAGGCTCAGCTAAAGAAACATACATAATTTATATACAACCGAAAAACATTACTCTCGTTTTGGGCAGTCGGGTAAAAATGTTTCATATGTCAAATTGATATCAAATAGAATCTAAAGACACCTCGCACACGTTTAAGTTACAGGCTCTAACAGAAACAGACTTGTGTATATCTGTAAGTTACAGGCTATAACAGAAACATACATACATACACCCTAAAAACATTACTCCTCTTTTTTTTGGAGGCGGGTTATAATATTTCTTATGTCACTCACGGGATCAAATTAAATCTAACGACACTCTGCACACGTTTAGGCTATAAGCTCAGCCAAAGAAACAGACAGACATACATCTGAAAAACAGTATACCCTCGTTTTGGACAGTCGGGTAAATTAATATTTAAAAAAAAGACGTGTGGCACTCGGGGACTGCCGCGGTAAAGCTATGGCATAGCATTTTTTATCAACTTTTAACACAAAAATTTACTAAGTCCTTTTAATACCGCAAATCGCTAATAGATAGCACTCTAAGTTTTTTAGAACGCGGTAGTGTTCGGTTTTTTCATTTTTTATCAACTTTTAACTAGGAAAGTTACACCAGTAAAATTGACTAAGTCCTCTTAGTATCGCAAATCGCTTTTAGATGGCACTCTAAGTTTTTTTAGAACGCGGTAGTGTTAGGTTTTTTTCGTTACGGAATTTCTTGATTCGGTCGCCGCGCTTAAGCCCGCAATAAAAGCTATGCAATAGCTTAAAAAAAGAGAATTTGCTGCCAAACTCGGAAATAGCCGATAAAAATGTATTTTACAACCGAGCGGTCGTGTCGCTCAGTGCGACTTGCACATGGTTAGGCCGATCGCGCAGGTTAACTGACCCGAAGCACGGTCATTACCTGGAACGGTTGACTGTAAGTGGTATAATTTTCTCGCCCATTTCCGTGCTTTGCATGGCACGTCAATCCATTGGCGCCTGTTGCTATCACTAGATGGCAGTCGTGTGCGGGTTGGTCGACTTCACACACAACCTTCGAGTTTCTTCGCAGGCGTGTGCAGGTTTCCTTACGATGTTTTCCTTCACCGTAAGAGCGTCGGATGAACGTACATATGAAATCTAAATTCAAAAACACATTGGTACGTGGCAGGATTCGAACCACGGCATCTCGTATAGCAGGTAGCAGCCGTAACCGTTACGCCACCGGCGCTCGAAATTCCGAATTAAACTGTATTAAACTCAAGCTAGCCGAGAATTGTAAATGTGGCCGTAAACATTGAATTTACGTGGAAACGATTTGAAAAGTTAACGAGTGAATAAAATATTCTGGCACGTTCAAAACGCGGTTTTGTATTCGATAGTCATTGATAACGTTTAGTTAAGACATTTCAATGTAATGAAATAAAAAAAACCGGCCAAGTGCGAGTCAGAACCGCACACCTAGGGTTCCGAACCATTACACTAGATGGCGCCAGTTTCTTCACGTTTAAAAAAAACACGTTTTTTTGTATGGAGACTTACACTTTTTCTAATTTTTAGTTTTTATTGCTATAGCGGCAACAGAAATACATCATCTGCGAAAATTTCAACTGTCTAGCTATCACGTTTCATAAAATACAGTGTTGTGACAGACAGACAGACGAACGGACAGAGGAGTCTCAGTAACAGGGTCTCATTTTTACCCTTTGGGTACGGAGCCCTAAAAAGTAAATGAAGAAAACAGGTAAACTTCGTGTCGGACCACACATAGTGCAGGGTTCCGTAGTTATTCTTACTAATATGATAAACTAGCTTTTGCCCGCGGCTTCGCCCGCGAAGACATCGGTTTTATGACTGTCTTTGAGGGTGAGTTATGCGCGAGCCGCAAGCGGCTCTTGAGCGCAGATTTGAGTTTTCTCTAGATCCCGCAGGACCTACATCGGGCTATTCCGATTAGCTGTCTATATAAGGTCTAACAAAATTAGCGGAAACTATTTTAACTGGTGCTTCTACCCATGAAACTGAACCACTTTCCCCATGGAACCCATAGTCTAATCGCAAAAAAAATGACTCTACCATACTAACTCTATCAGCTGATCAGCCAACTTAGTATGGGAAGTTCAATTTTTTTTTGAGATTTGACTATGGGTTCCATGGGGAAAGTTGTTCAGTTTCATGGGTATAAGCACCAGTTAAAATAGTTTCAGCTAATTTTGTTAGACCTTATATAACTTCCCACCCACTCAACCAATTTTATACAAAAATCACTTCAATGCGTTGCTCCGGTGCGAAGCCGACGTGCGCGAGCGTGGAAATGAGTTTTCCGTAGACTTGGAATGCTACAGATCTTTATTTAAATTGACTAGTAGGTAAACTAAGTTTTCAAGTTTTACATCACTACTTGAAATATCCCACGTTTCTATATAAATACTTCGAAAACTGTTTAATATTTAAATGCCGATACCGTGCCGCAATCCCCAAAACATTACCCACCACTTAAACGGAAAAGCGTTACGTTACGCTACTACGTGTAAATTTAAAATAAATCCATACTCCAACAGCGTCCTGAATATTACATTGTGAGCGAAAAATTTCCACTCGGAGGCTCTCGTTACACATGTAAATAGCAACATGCCAAGAAGCCTATTTTCCTGCAAACCGTTGTTAAAAAAAGGTATCGATGATTTGCGTTTGAAACCCGTTTAAAGGAGCCCCTAAATATAAAATTTTATGAAGTGAAAACGAAGAAAAAGGAAAAAACTGATTTCAGAAAACCTTCAATCTTTTAGGTACAAGCTTTTGTTTGAAAATATGTAGTTTTTAAGTTCAGTGATATAAAAATTTTGAAAATCCAGGCTAAGTAGAACAGAATTTCAGTAAACAATAGATCTTCATCTATATAACTTTAAAAAAAGGATCTCTCTATTGTCACCGGGATTACGGCTTCATACCAAATTTCAGCTCAATCGGACCCCTGGATCGCTCGATCGCAAGATTATAGCCGTCAGAAATACAAACTTTCAAGCTAGGAGTAAATAATTAAAGCTAATAAAACACATAGTTCATTCTACACACTAGTTTGTTAAGTAAATTACTACTGACTGAAATTTTAAGTCATCATCATATCAGCTCATATACGTCCCCTCCGAGGGGCTCGAGCCTACCCTGAATTAGGGCGATCGGGCCTTAGTCAACCACGCGGGCCCAGTGTGGGTTGGTCGACTTCACACACATCCTGCGAGTTTCACCGCAGACGTGTGCAGGTTTCCTCACGATGCTTTCCTTGAGTTGATCTTAAAATTCAAAAAGTGTAATTAGGCTTATTTTGGGTTCTATTATTGTCAACCTACGAATATTGGTATTTTTCAAGTGTGTTCTTACGTGAACGATCTATGCATGTAGCGCGATGTCAGGGATGTCATAAAGGTTGACATGTCATAAAAGATTGACTTGACTTGTAAACTAAGTCTGTAACACCAACTTTCGGCCGCTCAGTCTGAACAAAATAAAGAAAAACTCTTACCTATTTCGTGAAAATAACTTTCTAGTTTATTTGAAGATACTGAGCACGAAAGTCAACATCGAAACAAATGATGACCAACATGAAAGGAATATAAGAGTCTAGACTAGAGCTATTTAATATACTTTGATAAAACGGGAGGTATATAGAAGGTCATAAAGGCGAAAATTGCTTTTTACTATAAATAGAACAAGTAAGCTGATATTAGTAAAAAAAATGTTAGCATACTAAAAGAAAAATTGACGTTAACCCATTAATTGCCCTACCGCACATATTATACTAGGAGGTAACGATCAATTTGGTAACGATAACGGAAATGGATAAAATTAGGTTGAGAGTATAAATGGCAACCCTCTGATGTTAAATATGTCGGCCTTCCTGCGCAAAGTGGTTGCGTTATGCACTTATAGCGCCTGAAAAACTAGTTACCGAGACCAAAAAAAAAACGATAAGGGAAATGGCTGAGAAAATGAAAGTACCAGCCTGGTCCAGAACTCCTACTACTAACGGGCGTTGCTCCATAACGCAACCGAATATTTAGTCAGTTTCTGCATAATTGTCATGATTGCAACTAGTACTTTCATTTTATATCTTACTCAGCCATTTCCCTTATCGTTTTTTTTTTCGGTCACGATAACTAGTTTTTCAGGCGCTATCTATAAGTACACAGCCACTTTGCGCAGGCAGACCGACATATTTAACATCAGAGGGTTGCCATTTATCCTCTCAACCTAAGTTTATCTATTTCCGTTATCGTAGGCTATATATGAATTGTACCACTGCGTAGAAGCGGAAAAAACAATCAACACGTTGTAGCGCGCCAAACACGAAAGTGTTAAGTCTTTGTGTTTATCGGTTGACTGTCCATTGAATTAGGTGCGTTTTAAGCAAGCTCTTTAAAATCTACAAAATATACCTCTACGACTACTTTAATAAGATTAAAAACAATGGCATCTTTAAGTTTAGAACTAATAAGTATAATATTTAATGAAGTAACTTAAGGGTCCCCAGAAGGCTCGAATTTTCATACACACGTAGTTCTGCTTTAATATAAAAACTTCATGCTGGAATTAATTAATTTTTTTTGAATATATTTTGTAGACACATATCGATGTTTTTAATTGGTTTTCATCGTATTAAGTCAAAACATAACTAAACAAAGGCTTAAATTAGTTTTGTACTGAAAATTTGAAACTGCTTTTATTTTTTTTTTCATTTTATATTAGTATATTGTAAACTAATTATGAACACCGATATGTTTCTGATCAATATATTTGCAAAGTTTGGGTTAAATCTAGAAAATAGTTTTTATATTAAAGCGGAACTACGTTTGTATGGAAACTTGAGCTTCCTGGGGACCCTAACTCAAGAACACTGTACTAAAATTTAAAAAAAGTTACCTATACATTCAAACTTGTATTCTCGATCGATAAAATAAGTCTTTATGCAAGGACCTTTGGAAATGAAGAATGCGACTGAATTGATTGAGGATGGGAGACACAAAAATTTAACTATGAACTCACTCTAAATTCAACAGGACTTTATGTTTAAAGTCTTATTTTAATTAAAAAGATGACCATGATTTTAATCTTGACTGTTACAACGACATCTAAACTATGACACTTATAAGGTTGTTGCATGCGGGAAAGGGTGTTAGGGGCCGCTAGTTACATCTTATCACATACCTGTATTTAAAAAAATATTCAAATGTAGGTACATGGAGACTGGTATATAACTGCAAACCTTTAAACTAATAATTCTAATCATTCAAGTAAACAACTATTGTCCTACACCTTTGCTGAAAGCAATCTTGCCATCATCTCACCTGATGGTAAGTGACGATGATGCCGAAGATGGAAGCGGGCTTACCAATATTCCTCAACACAATGGGGAACTGGGTATCTTGTCTTCAAGCCGGAACACATCTATGCTGTTTACATTGATGTTTAGCGGCAATACTTAGATAAGATGGTGGTAGCTAGGCTTAGAAAATGCCCTTCCATCAGCCAAACCGAGTCTTACAAAGTTAGACTCCGCCGGGAATCGAACCCGCGACCTCATGATGTAAAGCTAAAGGAGCTTTCTCCACGGAGGCGTTTAAAGGTTG
Organism: Coleophora flavipennella; assembly: GCA_947284805.1. Classification (NCBI taxonomy): domain Eukaryota; kingdom Metazoa; phylum Arthropoda; class Insecta; order Lepidoptera; family Coleophoridae; genus Coleophora; species Coleophora flavipennella. The sequence goes on along the minus strand of OX369263.1, from coordinate 12,631,885 downwards.
GTATGAAAAGTGCATTTATTTTAAACATTTAGTTGTACATTTTTATAAGCAGAATCACCGATAATGAGTTTTGCAGTTATTATGTACCAATCACTTGTATAGCCAATACTCAATATATTTATTTTCATTCCACAAGATGAAAAACTAATAAAATAAAATTATGACATCACAAAAATTTCAAGTCAAAAAGATCAGATGTAACCAACGCGCTGTAGATATGACACAGTAATGACACAAGCGGTACATAACATGGCTGTCTCAATTGCCACTTACGGGGATAGAGGCCGGTTTGTTGACAACCACTATGTCCTCGTCGATATGTACGAGGGTGATCGGTTGGCTGGTCACCGGTACTTCGTGCCTGCAACGATACACTGGTCAGGCTTGCTTCTCGGGCGGAGCTCGTCCCCTGAGCAAAACCGTCGATGGAACGCAAACAAAGTGTTAGTGTCACCTGTTTTGACATTAAAAGGGAATGAGTGGATCTGGCTTTGACAGACACTTTGAAATCGCACTTATTCGATTGGAGAAACGTATTCCTTTAATTGGATTTTGTTTTAACAGCAGACAATACAAATTAATACATAAAAGTAGAGCGGTTAGTGAATTTTGCTCAGAGTACGTTAGTGCTCAATACATTGAAGTTCTCGTGGACATAGGTATATAGTACAGTTTGGACGAGAACATAACAACAAATGACAATGCGTGTGATCTTGGATATCGGGGGATCAATGTGTTTCTCTTTCTACAAGAAACACATCTAAAAAATGACGTTTGTCTTTTATTTGTAAACGATTATTTCCAATTAAGAAATTACAAAGTGCGCACGCATGCTCATTCGGTGCTACTATATTATTATAGCATATTTAGAGTGTTAAACATACTATATCTTAAAACAAGCTTGGACATCACGATTTTTCAAGTCACAGTACTAAATAAATAGATTAGATAATAAACAAAACAATTTAGGATAGATTCTATTTCGAAATACCTGAAAATAATTTTAAGGCGAGGTTCAGCTCATGAAACTGAACAACTTTCCTTAAGACACCTACACGAAATTAGCAAAAAATATTTTGGACCTGCCATACAAAGTCGACGATATCAACTGATCTATTTAGTATGACAAGACCAAAAATTCCATGTGGAAAATTGTTCAGTTTTATGAGATCAATATGATCAATATTATTTTCAGATAAGTATTTTAGCAGGACCCTATATATATTTTTTTTATATTAATACCACACCGGAGTAAAATTTTAAAATATTATAGGAAAGAAGATAATATTTTTATAATTGTTAAATTATTTACAAGATTGTCCTGTGTAAAAATAAAAAAAAAGTGTCAATAATTCAATATTGTGTAGTGTACCTACTGTGTATGTGGCTGTACGGGTAACGGGTGCTTGCTGGCTTTAAAATAGGATACATAATAATAACTAGTGAACGACAGTCCTATGAATACATCTCTTTCTTTTTAGAATCGCAAAGAGAAAAGAGATAGAAAGATATAAATTTAAATTTAAAAACAAAAAAGGAACGCCACCAATACCTGTGCACAACGTTGGCGAGCAGGTCGTTGTGTTTCAGCCTATAGTCAGGGTCTACTCGCTCGTAGTTCACCGTCAGGGTACCAGCTCTGATGCACCGCTCATACTCAGCTGCAGGGTGCGCCCTGAACTCCCTCGCGAAGACGTCCAGTATCTTCTCGCCAACCCACCGTCCTTTTGTGAACGTGGTGAAAGTGAAGTAGTAAGGGTACACTTTCCTGAGACCTGCGGACAAAAAAGGCATAAAAATGGGGGCAGCGTGTGGTGGAAGTTTAAAAAAGGACTTGAACACCCTCCAGAGCCGATTGGCACAAAGTGGTGTAGGATAGAAGGACATGGCATGATTTGATGTCGAAGGCAATGACCCTCTTTGGGTAGCTGAGCCAGAGTTTCTTATCAGCTCATATACGTCCCCACCGAGGGGCTCGAGCCTACCCTCAATTGAAAATGAAATCTAAATTCAAAAACACATTGGTACGTGGCAGGACTCGAACCACGACCTCCCGGATAGGAGAGCGGCTCTTGACGTTGCGCCACCGACCCTCGTTACCATCCAATATGCATTAAAGTAATCGATACGTCGTTAAAGTAGAACCATGCATGCAAGCCTAAAAGGTTCCCACTAAATGAATTTGAAGAAAACGGCAATGCGGCAAGATGACTAAGTATATTAACCCTATAATGGAAAGCCTTCCAAGCCAGGGACGTTTATTGAATAAAAAAACTCTATTGTGACCTCAATGAGTTAGCAGAATAAATACGAGACCTGAGCTCGGCCCGGCCCCGTTAGGGGTTCAAACCATATCACCCCAAGACCGTAAAACTATATAAATTAAGGAACTTTCAATAAATACGTATAATTAAAAAGGGGAGCAGATGGCAACGGAGTTTATTGGCAAATGTTATTATTGCTGTTTGAGAAGAATTAGTTATAGTAAATTTTTCATGTAGTTAGATAGTAAATAGTATTTTTTTATGTATAGTTATAGTAAATTTTTCATGTAGTTAGATAGTCAATAGTTTTTTTTTTTATGTAGTTACAGTAAATTTTTCTTTTTTCGAATTTGTTGCATATGTTTGCTTTGTATATCCCTTACTTTTATTTAATTGTATCCATTCTCTGGGTTGCCTGGAAGGAATTGCTTGAAGCAATAAGGCCGCCTACATTATACAATTTAACTGTGTAATCTGTACTTTCTCTATATATATATTTTTGTTATTGTACAATAAAGCATATTTGATTGATTGATTGAAGAATTCCTAGAAACTAATTATGCATGTAAAACAAGAAAACTAATAAAAAAATAAAAAAGGTGCTTCTCAATTTGACTGTATGTTTTTACGTTGTTTAAGTATGTTATGCGGTTTCTTTTCAGGTGCACACCGCTTTTAAAGTTTTTTTTAATGATAAGTACTTTTCCAGGGAAATGCTATATAAATTGTATAATAAACGGTTATGTACTTTTTTAGAAATTTAACGAAAAAAACAGAACTGTACTTACTTGTTGCGATTGAAGTCAGTTTTTATCGTGTTTAATGTTTCTTCACCGATTGTAAACCGCTTATTATGTTTTTTTTTAATTAATGGTTTTTCCTCCAGGTTAGTGCCATATATAAATTATATCCAAAATGGAAAGATACTTTTTTAATTAAAAAAAAACCAAAAAATGGAGTAAAATTGCACTTAGTCGTTGCGAATAAAGTCAGTTTTTCAACGTTTTTAGTATTTCTTCGTCGATTGTGAACTGCTTTTAATAATAATTTAAATAATCCTCTAGGGTAGTACCATATAAATTGTATTAAAATTGTTTAAGTACTGATTAGAAATTTAACAAAAACAAAAAAATTAAGCTACATTGTACTTACTTGTTGCGATTAAAGTCAGTTTTTATCGTGTTTAATGTTAACCCCATTCATTGATTATTTTTTTAATTGATAGAGTTATTCCTCCAGGTTAGTGTCATATAAATTTTATAAAAATTGGTACTTTTTTAAATAAACAAAAACAAAAAAAAAAGGAAAAGTGCACTTTTTTAACGTTTTTAGTGTATCCTCGTCGATTTTAAACAGCTTTTAATGATTATTTTTTACTTGATAGGTTATTCCTCCTTATAAATTGTATGAAAATCGATTGAGTACTTTTTAGAAATCTAACAAAAAAATAGCTAAACTTAGCTGTGCGATTGAAGTCAATTTTTGTGGTCAATTACAATAATGAATGACACACTTAGCAAAACGCGTATTTTTATTTGACTTACAGATTTACAGAATGGAGAAACGTTGACGTGTCCTTAGCAACGGTGACTGTAAATAAACTCAGAGAAAATACACAAACAAGGAAGGAACTGTACAAAACAACAGATTTTAATCCGATAGAAAAGTTTCCCTTACCAACCAATTTACGGGGACCCTTGATAGGCCAATTAAAATGTATTTAAGCCAAGAACGACATTTCAAGAAATTACATAATATTATTATACAGGGTGATTTTATACAAGAGCGTCGATGGCGTAACGGCTAGGGCCGCTGCCTCCTGTCCGGGAGGTCGTGGTTCGAATCCCGCCACGTACCAATGTGATTTCGAATTTTCATATGTACGTTTATCCGACGCTCTTACGGTGAAGGAAAACATCGGGAGGAAACCTGCACTACACGCCTGCGAAGAAACTCGCAGGTTGTGTGTGAAGTCGACCAACCCGCACTGGGCCCGCGTGGTCGACTAAGGCCCGCGCCCTAATTCAGGGTAGGCTCGAATCCCTCGGTGGGGACGTATACGAGCTGATATAGATACAAGGTGAATCTGAAGTGGTTGGCAATATTATTAGAATATTACATAGAATCTACTCGTAAAACTTGCCTTAAAAATCTATGGACACTTCATAAAACGGGCCAGAAATGACATTTCAAAAAAGGAATGACGGAATGAGGAACTAAAAAAATGGCGGTGAAATCCTATACGATCGACCACCAAACTACAAACAATCTGTATCAATCTGGGTGACGAGGGGGTGAGGTCGCAATCTAGTGAGCGTCAGGGAGTGTCCATACTGTACGTTAGTACTAATATATATACTTCGGTCCGGGTGTCCGGTGGATGTCCGGCTGTTCTCCCCTGCAGGTTGAATTTCATAACCAATTCTCGTGAACTTCTTCTACAGGTTGCATTTCTTAACCGATTCGCATGAACTTTTTGTGAGCAGGTTACACAAACTTACATAGTCTCGTTCAAATATAAACAACTAGCCGTCCGCCCGCGGCTACGCCCGCGTTGTTTTTGATTTTCCCGCAGAAATAACACGTTTTCCCGGGGTAAAAAGTAGCCTATGTCCTATTCCAGGACCTAATCTATGTAAATGCCAAGTTACATCCCAATCCGTCCAGTGGTTGAAGCGTGAAAGAGTAACAAACATGCATACAAACATACGAAAGGCGAAATGAGTGAATTGTAGGCATCAAAACCGCTGTTCGCATAGGCCGGTCCACAGCTGTTATATTGGTCGATGAGTGTAAATACATATCACCTGATGGAAAGTAACGATGCAGTCGAGGAAAGTTCACGCAAACTCAATAAATGTCTCACTCTTGAGTCGAATAGCATACTTACAAAATTTATCGCGGATTACAACACTGTTAAAGATTTTGTAAAAGCGAATGAGCCAAGATAATTTACAAAGCGAAGAAGCATTACAGATAGTCCCTTTTCACTGTCGGGAGCCGGGAAAGGAAATAAAAGAGATTATTTATAGGCCAGCAATGTGATTGGAATGGAAAAAGCGGAGATGTATAGCCCTGATTGAATTTATTATAGATTCTATTTAGGGTGTGAATTAAGAGAATTAATTGTTAAAAAGAAATTGTACTTAATTGTGTTCATTCTTAAATGATAATTATACTTTTAGAGAGCCTATCTGTATTTAAGGCATGGGCTTTGATTAGGTAGTAGAAATCAAGATGATTTAAAATATGTGAATCAAACATGAGAAATTTTTAAAAGTAGTTGACTGATTTTATCAAATTAAGGACTTATGAAAATGACGAAGTAATCGGACGTGAGTACCAATTTAAGATTGGAACAAGTTAATAATTACTTAAGATTAGTAATCCATAAATTAATTTGATTTGATTACCTTAATTAATTTTTAAAAGCTTCAGTAGGAGGGCAAAGTAAGTACATACGTGTACCTGCACTTGTAATAATATAAAAAATTAGAATGTCCAATTATAAATGTAATGTAATAATTTAATTAATATAAAATATTTGAATTAAATTAACATTACGACGTGTAAACCATCAAGTTTATCAATAAATATTTGTATTTTGTATTTGTATTTAATTTAGTGAGCAAGAGTTCATAATTTATTTTTGATGTTGTCGTTTTTCTTAATCGTGGATTTAAAAAAAAAACTAACACGTCTTGTGATGAGAATACTTCGTGAAAGCGTTTGTCGATTGCGATAGACATACTACATATACTAGGATGTAACGACAAATTTGGTAACGATAACGGAAATGACTAAACTTAGGTTGAGAGGATAAATGGCAACCCTCTGACGTTAAATATGTCGGTCTGCCTGCGCAAAGCTGTTGTGCTATGTATTTATAGCGCCTGAAAAACTAGTTATCGTGACCAAAAAAAAAACGATAAGGGAAATGGCTTAGTAAGATATAAAACGAAAGTACTAGTTGTACCCATGACAATTTTTTTATCATTCACAATTGGTAAACCCTTGACAACATCTCATTATGCATAAACTGACCAAATATTCGGTTGCGTTAGGGAGTAACACCCGTTAGTAGTAGGAATTCTGGACCAGGTCCCCACCCCCCTGCATGAGCACCAAATGTTGGAAGTTGGAATCCGCCATTTCCAACTTTGGGGCTCCGGCAGGCGGGTGGGATCCTGGTCCAGAACTCCCGCTATTTTTATCACGCTATTGTTATCTTCACCTGTAGGTATGTATGTTTGTATGTATGTTTGCATGTTTGTAACCGAATCCTTTGCTCTCGATTTTGACACACTTTAAACGGACAAATTTAATTCAAACTTTGTACATTTATCAAGAATCAGTGACAATACAATAAGTTCATAAGTTTATCTCATTATCCTGAACTAAAAATTAAAAAATAAACATAGTTTTAAAAACCAAAAAAACACGCTTATAAAGCACATCAAACTAAAAAGTGAAAAATAATTCTTAATATAAGCTGAAAACAATAATGAACGAAAAATACTAGTATTATTGTAAAAAAAGCGTGGAGCGCTTTGTGCCATATTTTTCGTATACCGAGCAACCCACGCTTTTGCACAATAATACTAATATTTTTCGTTCATTTCACTTTTTAGTTTGATGTGCTTTAAAGGCGTGTTTTTTAGTTTTTTTTTACTACTAACGGGCGTTTAATATCACAGGATTTCCATTTATCCTCTCAACCTAAGTTTATCCATTTTCCATGATCGTTACCAGATTTGTCATGACCTCCTAGTCTACAGAGGCACACTGTAAGAATCCATTCAGTACAGTAATCCAAAGCCTTTAATGTTTGCTTCAAAGCCGATACCACTATAGTCACTGGGCTACGTGCACCTGCGCCACTGCCTAAATGAATTGATTTAAATCAATATCCCGAGTTTCTAAACAACAGTGATTAGGGAAACAGAGGCTCCACGTCCCCCCGTCTCGCTCCTTGGCCCCCGCACGATTGTCCTCTCAAGACGTCTCCGTAGGACTACTGTATAGATTGATTAGACTATCGTAAAGGTGTAATAGGCCGAATGGCTCGCGGCTTAGAATAGGCCCCACCCCATCTCTTCCAATGGGGATCTTAAGAAACGACTAAGGGACTTCGAACCGGAGGATGTGCAGCAACGTCCTTTCTGCGCATTGCAACACATCTGCAACTACACTGCGATCGCCGACCCGCCTGCCAAGCGTGGCGATAGTGGCAAAAACCCCCAAAATGATTTACACACCTAGAAACGGCCCCTAGTCCCCGGCGACCCGGCTATTCCTGGTTTCGGTAGCAGTCACGGTAACGACGGGGCGGGGTGTGCGCAGAAAATTGGGGGAGGCCTTGGTCCAGCAGTGGACGTCCTTCAGCTGATATGATAATGATAATGAGAGGTGTAATACCAGACCTGTTCTTCAAAATCAAGGGGTTCTCTAGATTATTATTGCCACAATCAGACTTGTAATAATTATGCTAAAGGCTCACTATTTATGACATTAAAGGATGATGACATTCAACTTACCATTTTCAATGTAATACGAGGTTTCGTTATATCTATCGTCTGTGAAGCCCGGCCTCTTCGCCTTAAGCGCTTTTGTTTCTAGTTTTGCCTGGAACAAAGAAACACAGATTTTAAACAACAATGAAATCGGCACAAGTTTTTTTCTATAAAAGGCAACTAATGTCGCGGAAGGATTTTCCTGTCCACAGATATAACGCCTCGTGAGATACAATAATTGTACCTAATTGTATTTACCAGTGATTTGTCCCGAACTGTGAACTTACTATGTTTTTTTTTCGAAAGGACAAGCTTGTTGTTTGCCGTGACAACTTCACCGGACAGGGGAGGCGACTGCGGAAGGCACTCAACCTAGTGCAAAGCAAAAGATGCAACTGCCTAAGGGCGCCCAGGTGGGCAGCTAAGGGTGATGTGTGCGTTTAAAAATAATAAAGGTACGTATATCCACTAAAGCTTGCGTGATGTAGGATCCGTCCAGCGCCATCTAGTGGTGTTTAAAGAAATCATTTTTCAACATTTACAACCGCCTGTATCTCGGCAACCCCTTGAACGATTTGGCCCATGTTCGGAAATCCAAAGCTTTAATCACTACACTATAGCTGAGATATCTGGTGCAATGAAATTACCGATCTATTAATGCGCGGAACAGACGATGCGCGTAAAAACTCGGAAAAACTAGATTTCCCAGAGTACATTTTGAAGCGCAAAGTATCGCTTCAAGCCGATCTCCTTTCTTGCGTTTCATGATTAAATGCTCTTTTGGTTTTGTTCGTCTATGAAAATTTAATTTGAAAATATTTGTTACTTTTTGACAAGAAGAAAAGAAAAGGTTGACCGTGATCTCTTTGACAGTGATGTGTATTTAAATTTTTGGTTTTATATTAATTTTTCGTTGAGGCCCACTATTTTATTCAGTGGTAAGTAATTTGTATAAGGAAACCGCTTTACGTGTATTTTTGGTACTGCTGCGAACTAGATCTATATATGTCCGTAGGGTTCTTCCACTCCCCCTGCGAGGTTGACGTCCCCGAAGGTTCATCTTCAGTTAGTACTAATATAGGTATATGTATACTTTGCCTAATATGCCTAAAATAAACTAATGTTTTCCTTCACCAAACATCATGAGGAAACCTGAACACGCCTGCGGAGAGACTCGCAGGTTATGTGTGAAGTCGACCAACCCGCACTGTGCTCGCGTGGTCGTCTAAGGCCCGATCGCCCTAATTCAGGGTTAACTAACCGCCTCCGTGGCGTAATGGGCTTCACACCAGGAGGTCGCGGATTCGATTCCCCGTGGGGTCAACTTGTAAGACTCGGTTTGGTTGGTGGTAGGGCATTTTCTAAGCCCGCTGGCTAGCTACCACCATTTTATCTAAGTCTTGCCGCCAAACATCAGTGTTAACAACATTGATGTGTTCCGGCTTGAAGATAAGATAGCCAGTTCTCCATTGCGTTGGGGAATCTTGGTAAGCCCGCTTCCATCTTCGGCATCATCGTCACTTACCATCAGGTGAGATGATGCCAAGGGCTTACCAATTGTGAATTTAAAAAAAGGCTCGAGCCCCTCGGCGGGGACGTATATGGGCTGATATAATGATACTTTGCCAGAGATGAGCTCCGTCATGATTGGAGCAGAGTTTTTTAAACCCCATTTTTTAAACCAAAGCGCTAACACTATAACCAAAGAAAACTAAATATAACTACTATATCGCACTGTCGGCTGGCTGCCCGCCAGTGATTTGGTCAACGGCGACTGTAACTTTCTATCAAATTTCTATGGTTTAAATATTGCCTTTGTTTGTATATTCTAAGTCAATTTAAATAGGTGCTTACGCACGTGGTCGCTAGTTGCTCGATCAGCTCGGCGACTCGCCACGCAGTGGCAACGCAAAGGCGACTGGCCAGTCGCCGTAACCATAAGGAGCACACGTTTCAATGGGAACTTCTACACAACGAGCAAATTCCGCGACGACCATACTGCTGCATTCTGAATTTAGTCACTTGAAATTCACCACTTAAAAACTTAACGTTTTAGTATATTCTGTAGTTTTAAAAAAACCTACAGGGTAGGTTCGAGTCCGTCGGTGACATGATGATGATGATGTGATGACAGATCTATTCAACGATACTCCACACGATAGGATGCGTGAACAATAAAATTCAACGATACTCCACACGATAGGATGCGTGAACAATAAAAATCCCCCCCTCCCCCCCCCCCCCTCGCTTTACATGTAAGGGAGGTATCCTACTTTTTTTTTACAGAATCACTTACAACTATAGAGGGGTCACAGATTTGTATAATCATACCAAATTAAAACTTTATAGCGCTAAAAGTCTGAGCAAAACGATAAGGGTGAAACTGAGGATGGTGAAACTATAAGGGTTAAAATTTTTGAAACACAAAAATACAGCGCGTTTACGAACTCAACAAATAATGTAACCATAATTGTACAAGACAAAGAGAAAGAAACAGACACACACAGAGAGAGAAAGACAGAGAGAGGTATTCGTGCAATTCCTGACTGTAGGTACCTCTGGAAATTCAACGATTAGCCGTGATTTCGTGGATTCTGGTCCTTTCCCCCGATCTTATCTGCATTATTTTCTATTCTGCTGCTTTTACTGCTGTTACTTAAACACGACGTGACCTAAAAAGGGTCAGCCATTACCGATTGTGCAGTACAGGTACGGTTGGCAGGAAAATGTATGGAGGAATAAGTACCTATACTTTATGAGCAGTGAATTTTTAAAATGAAACTTTTATTACATCGTCTCAAATTTTTTCGTCTGTGTGTCGCGTGACGATCGGTATGTTCGTCATCGTCATCTGTAACGTAGCTCCAAGACGAGAGGAGCCATGATCGTTTCGTCCTCTGTAAATGTCTATAATGTAAAAAAAAAGTTTCACTTTTACCGTGGTTTCATAAAACCACACACTACTTTTTTTCTTTACCCGACAGCGCCAGAAGGATGGTTATGTTTTTCAAATGTATGTGTATATTGATTTCTCTTGCATGCTCTGTAGCCTAAACGATTTGATGGATTTTGGAGTGCAACGTGTCATTAGATTCGTCTTGATCTTATGAGTCACATATGATACATTTTACCCGACTGGCCAAAAAAAAGGTTACGTTTTTAATGTATACTAGGGTTTTTAATAATTATTGTGGTAAATTGAAATGCATTTGTAGGAACAAGCATTCTACACCACAAACATTTGTATTTAAACACGCTTTTATATTAGCATCTCTTGTATATAACTTTAGTACACTTTTAAAAAGAAAAAAACCAGCGAGCCTTACAGTAGCCACATATGATGTGTAACGTGTGACATAATATTAATGAAATTAATGAATTATCGGGTCGTACATTCACGGGCCTGGCCTTCGGATAGTAGGTCATCTTTGCCTTCGGCCTCACATTAGTTAGTATGGCCATGTTTCCTTAGCCTTCGTGACTTAAAAAACCTACGCATTTCATGTTCCATTCATACGTCCCATTTCACTAAATCACTCCCAAAAATTGCAAGAAAGCGAGAGGAAAGATTATTCTACATCTAAAACATTGAAGTCGATTTAAACCTAAATCTAATTTTATCTTTTTTACAAGTGTATGTAGTTTAGATTAAAATATAATAATTAGGTACCGTCGTCGCGCTGATCTGATAATGGAGTCGGAGGGTAGGCACTAGGCACTGAAACTCCACGTAAATTGTACGCACATTCACTCGCGATTTCAAGTACGAGACATGAATTTTGAGTGAAGTTTCTCTGAATACTTTTGTACTGTAAGTGTGGCTTATGATTGGCCACAGAGGTAGCCAACTTCACTCCCATTCATTTCCTAGCTTTCTATTGGTTCATAAGCACCCTTTGATTTAGTTTAGGCGCTAATTTGAACCGCCGTAAATCGTACCCCCTGGCGACCAGCGACTGACATGGGTTTTTTTTTATTTTGCCGCCTGGCGGTATTCGACCCACATTGGACATTAACAGTTTTCAAGCGTGCTTTTTAGCTTATGGATTACGTAGTCAACAAGGAACCCTTATAGTTTCACCATGTCCGTCTGCCCGTCTGTACGCGGCTTAGTTTTGTAAAGCTGTATTTTTTCATGCATTTACATATTAATGTAATAATAAAAAAGCGTCGGTGGCTCAACCGGTAACGACTCGGTCCATCTAACCAGAGGTACCGGGTTCAAATCTGGACGGCCAATGTACCAATGAGTTTTTCAAAAACTTACGTACATACTTACCGATTGCTTTAACGGTGAAGGAAAACATCGTGAGGAAACCTACACACGCCTGCGAAGAAACTCGAAGGCTGTGTGTGAAGTCGACCAACCCGCACTGGGCCCGCGTGGTTGACTAAGGCCTAATCGCCCTGATTCAGGGTAGGCTCGAGCCCCTCGGTGGGGACGTATATGAGCTGTAATGATGACATATTAATAACGCCGACAAAGTGGTAAAATAAAATCTTGATAAAAAAAGGAAAACTATCACCGCTAAGTAGACTTTCTTAGTTTAGGAGTAATAGTCGACCAACATAAGATGTGCAGTTAGATTTGTAAAGAGTTCATAGGTTTCCATACAAAATGTTCTAGTACCAACTGCAAAAACAATTTAGATTAAAAAAAATACATTAGAGTTCGACTCTCAAGTGGCTGTTTTTAGGGTTCCGTAGCCAAAGGGTAAAAACAGGTACTATTACTAAGACTCCGCTGTCCGTCCGTCTGTCAAAAGGCTGTCTTTCATGAACCGTGATAGCTATACAGTTGAAATTTTCACGGATGATGTACAACCAATACTAAAAATTAGAAAAAGTAAAAAAATAAGGGGATCTCCAAACAAAAAAGGTTTTTTTCAAACGTGAAGAAACTAGCGCCATCTAGTATGATGGTACAGAACCCTTTGTGTGCGGTTCTGACTCGCACTTGGCCGGTTTTTTTAAACTATTAGCTGATTTATATACCGCTGATTCAGGGTAGGCTCGAGCCCCTCGGTGGGGACGTATATGAGCTGTTATAATATATATATATATATAAATATATATTATAACAGCTCATATACGTCCCCACCGAGGGGCTCGAGCCCGAATCAGCGCGACAGTATGACACTCCCAGTCGCTCTCTAGATCCGACCTCACTCCCCCGTCACGCAGATTGGTCACAGAAAGGGTTGTTACACGAGGGAAAGATAATATAAGATATCTTTATCTGACCAGATATCTTACAATATCGCTCTTCACAGAAATAAATGAATGTAAACACACGGTGCCGTTTTTCCCATGTTTTGCATATATTTTTTTTTAACAAAATTACGAAGAATTAAATCAATGCGTTCTTCGTGCAAAAGTTGAAAATTATTTTGGCTGTAACTTGAAAGCCGTTGATTTGCGACCCCAAGTTATTTGACCTTTTTTGTTTCAAATAAGATTCAATTTACACCCTTTAAAAGGAATACTTCACATTTCCAATAACCATGTCTGATTCACCATTAACCCTAAGGTAGGCAGAGGGTAGTTATTAGTTACCAGTACAATACGCACTGTATACAATCATCATCATATCAGCTCATATACGTCCCCACCGAGGGGCTCGAGCCTACCCTGAATTAGGGCGACCACGCGGGCCCAGTGGGGGTTGGTCAACTTCACACACAATAACGCAAACTTTTCCAATGCCACAAAAGGAGAATAAACAGACCTGTAATACCTACTCACCAAATTTTAACAGACAATTTCTTCGATGCCCCAAAAAAATATGTCCCCCACAAACGTAAAAGTTTCAAGTCCATCACACAAACACTTGGAAACTTCTCCAGGCGGCGGTAATTCGCAAAATGTCATCGCGAACACAATAGATCGGCGGAATATTCGCGCGTCAACGTGCGACGGATTTGCTGGGGGCGAAACTTTTTGTCTGTCTGCGTTGGGACGCAACGCGACGAAATGAGAAAAGTTTTTTAAACGAAACAATTCCAAACGCTTTTTAGGGTTCCGTAATTTTAAACAAAAAAACCGACTTCAAACGTACTAGCCGCCACTACGGTTAAGGTTCCCTTCGATTTCTCTTGGATGCCATCATCAGATCCTGGTTTCCTTATCATGGTACCACCCTTGGGATATCTTCTTTCTATCAAAAAAAGAATTATCAAAATCGGTTCATAAACGAAGAACTTATCCGCGAACACACATAAAAAATATATAAGGTGTAATAAAATTAGCTGAAGCTATTTTAACTGGTGCTTGTACCCATGAAACTGAACAACTTTCCCCATGAAACCCATATTCAAATCGAAAAAACAATGGCTCTCCCATACTAACTCGATCAGCTGATCAGCCAACTTGTATGGGAAGTTCAAATTTTTTTTTGAGATTTAACTATGGGTTTCATGGGGAAATTTGTTCAGTTTTATGGACAGAAGCACCAGTTAAAACAGTTTCAGCTAATTTTGTTAGACTTTATATATAAATATGGTCGAATTGAGAAAACTCCTCCTTTTTTGGAAGTCGGTTAAATACGGGACTCTATTGCTAAGACTTCACTGACCGTCCGTCCGTCTGTCTGTCTGTCACCAGGCTGTATTTCATGAACCGTAATAGCTAGACGATTGAAATTTTCACAGATGATGTATTTCTGTTGCCGCTAGAAAAAAAATGAAAAAGTGAAAAAATAAGGGTTATCCATACAAAAACGTGTTTTTTTAAACGTAAAGAGACTAGCGCCATATAGTATAATGGTACGGAACACTTTGTGTGCGGTTCTGACTCGCACTTGGCCTGTGTTTTGTTCATATCGTTATTATCACCCTTTATTATTTTTGGAACGACGGACGTACAGACCAATGAATTGGAACACGTTTTCAGGTGCCAGGTGTTACTTAGAAAATTGCTTTTGTAATTGCTTGCACACCATTCCCAAAATGTTTCCAACGCATTCTTTGTTGTAACCTGAAAATAAGCAAGATAAAAAACGAAATTTACATAGAGATGAGTTCCTTTATCCGCCTCAAACAGGATGCGGGCTCGTAACTACCACTTCTTTGAAGCTAAGGAATGTTTAACAAGCCACAGGTAACTCTACTTAGAGTTCGTTCGCTGAATTAACTGCGTCTTTGATAAATGCCGTCAACCGGCAGCGGCGACAGCCAAAAACTGCGACAAAGGGGCCGCCCTGAGTTCAATCTCGACGCCGACACCGTCGCTGGCGGCGCGGCGGGCGGCGCGGTTAAACTAAGGGCGGCCCCTTTGAAAGGGTTTTTGTCGCAAGCTGTCAAAGCTACAGCTAATTCATCAAACAAACTATAGTCGGGATAAATATCTAAAATATGAGACTGTTGCGATAAAGGATCGATTGACACGTTATGTTAAGTAAACAACCCATAACGTCACCACAGCTGGAGCGCAAGGCCCTTCCAGAACTCAGGAAGATTAGGTTATGTTTAACTTATTTTATTTAAGTTTTCATAACTATAGTGACCGACGTAGCTCACAGAATCATAACTATAGTGATCGACGTAGCTCACAGAATCCCTAAACTAAAGAACAGATGGCCGTTGGGGCAGTATAGTTCTTGAGTGCCAACCGCACACCGGAAGACGCAGCGTAGGTAGGGCTTCCACACGGTAGACCGACGACCCAATGAAGGTCGCGGGAAGCCACTGAATGCGGGCAGCGCAGGACCGGTCGTCGTAGAAATCCTTAGGAGAGGCCTTTGTCCACCAGTGGACGTCTTTTGGCTGATAATATGATGAGGATGATGAACAAAATGTTACATGTGGAAGATGGAAATTAGATAGGCACTAATTCTCTATGAAGTATAGGTACATACAAGATTAAATGTTAAGATTAAATAAATTAAAAATTAATAATAATTCTTTATTCGGGCAACCCATAAACAGAAAATTCAGTTCACAATAAAAATTCAATAAATTCAAATCAAGTCATCAACAAATAATATCAAAATACAACGTAAAGTCAGTCACAGATTTCAATTAAAATAAACAAATGATCAATTTTATGTCAAATTGTCAATATTTCCTCTCCGGCATTAAAACCACGGTATGAACAGTCCAACCTTGATGCCTAACATCGCCAGGCCCCGACTCTGCGCACCATGGACGCGGCACGCTTGCGCATGGGCGCATGGAAGCAATCGGTGTACGTAAATGTTCAGCTTAAATGGTTTCCACACACGGGGGCCCAGTCCGGATTAGCGGAGGTTGAAGGGCTAGAAGCGAACTCCACTGTCAGATGTTGGCGGAGGTTGAAGGGCTAGAAGCGAACTCCACTGTCAGATGTTGGCGGAGGTTGAAGGGCTAGAAGCGAACTCCACTGTCAGATGTTGGCGGAGGTTGAAGGGGTAGAAGCGATCTCCACTGTCAGATGTTGGCGGAGGTTGAAGGGGTAGAAGCGATCTCCACTGTCAGATGTTGGCGGAGGTTGAAGGGCTAGAAGTGAACTCCACTGTCAGATGTTGGCGGAGGTTAAAGGGCTAGAAGCGAACTCCACTGTCAGATGTTAGCGGAGGTTAAAGGGCTAGAAGCGATCTCCACTGTCAGATGTTGGCGGAGGTTGAAGGGCTAGAAGTGAACTCCACTGTCAGATGTTGGCGGAGGTTAAAGGGCTAGAAGCGAACTCCACTGTCAGATGTTGGCGGAGGTTGAAGGGCTAGAAGCGATCTCCACTGTCAGATGTTGGCGGAGGTTGAAGGGGTAGAAGCGAACTCCACTGTCAGATGTTGGCGGAGGTTGAAGGGCTAGAAGTGAACTCCACTGTCAGATGTTGGCGGAGGTTAAAGGGCTAGAAGCGAACTCCACTGTCAGATGTTGGCGGAGGTTGAAGGGCTAGAAGCGATCTCCACTGTCAGATGTTGGCGGAGGTTGAAGGGGTAGAAGCGAACTCCACTGTCAGATGTTGGCGGAGGTTGAAGGGCTAGAAGCGAACTCCACTGTCAGATGTTGGCGGAGGTTAAAGGGCTAGAAGCGAACTCCACTGTCAGATGTTGGCGGAGGTTAAAGGGCTAGAAGCGATCTCCACTGTCAGATGTTGCCGGAGGTTGAAGGGCTAGAAGTGATCTCCACTGTCAGATGTTGGCGGAGGTTGAAGGGGTAGAAGTGATCTCCACTGTCAGATGTTGGCGGAGGTTGAAGGGCTAGAAGCGATCTCCACTGTCAGATGTTGGCGGAGGTTGAAGGGCTAGAAGCGATCTCCACTGTCAGATGTTGGCGGAGGTTGAAGGGCTAGAAGTGATCTCCACTGTCAGATGTTGGCGGAGGTTGAAGGGGTAGAAGTGATCTCCACTGTCAGATGTTGGCGGAGGTTGAAGGGCTAGAAGCGATCTCCACTGTCAGATGTTGGCGGAGGTTGAAGGGGTAGAAGTGATCTCCACTGTCAGATGTTGGCGGAGGTTGAAGGGGTAGAAGTGATCTCCACTGTCAGATGTTGGCGGAGGTTAAAGGGCTAGAAGCGATCTCCACTGTCAGATGTTGGCGGAGGTTGAAGGGCTAGAAGCGAACTCCACTGTCAGATGTTGGCGGAGGTTAAAGGGCTAGAAGCGAACTCCACTGTCAGATGTTGGCGGAGGTTGAAGGGCTAGAAGCGATCTCCACTGTCAGATGTTGGCGGAGGTTGAAGGGCTAGAAGCGAACTCCACTTAATAAGACTAACTATTACTAAGACTCCGCTGTCTGTATGTCACCAGGCTGTATTTCATGAACCGTGATAGCTAGAAAGTTGAAATTTTCACAGATGATGTATTTCTGTTGCCGCTATAACAAAAAATACCAAAAATTTGAAAAAATGAAATTATCCGTACAAAAAACGTGTTTATTTTTTGGAAAGTGAAGACACTAGCGCCACCTAGAATGATGGTACAGAACCCGTTGTGTGCGGTTCTGACTCGCACTTGGCCGGTTATTTTTATTATTATTTTATTCACAATTGGTAAACCCTTGATAACATCTCACCTGGTGGTAAGTGACGATGTTGCCGAAGACGGAAGCGGGCTTACCAAGATTCCCCAACGCAATGGGGAACTGGCTGTCTTATCTTCATGCCGGAACACACCAATGATATCATCATTGATATTTGGCGGCAAGACTTAGATGAGATGGTGGTAGCTAGCCAGGCGGGCTTAGAAAATGCCCTAACACTACATCACATCCGTTTTTTTTAAATTTAATATTAAATAAGAAAACAGCCTTTAATTAAAGTAATATTAAAAACAGTACAGATTTTCATGACAGGCCTTTAGAGATTTTAACGAAACATTACCTAAAGTTAACAATCATCATTATCAGCTTATATACGTCCCCACCGAGGCGCTCGAGCCTACCCTGAATTAGGGCGATCGGGCCTTAGTCGACCACGCGGGCCCAGTGCGGGTTGGTCGACTTCACACACAACCTTCGAATTTCTTCGCAGGCGTGTGCAGGTTTCCTCATAGATAGACGTACATATGAAATCTAAATTCGAAATCACATTGGTACGTGCAAGATTCGAACCACGATCTCCCGGACAGGAGGCGGCGGCCCTAGCCGTTACGCCACCGAACAATATAACAGTTATATCATAACCCTTCAAAATAGTCAGACAACAAAATCGCAACACGATGAATCTTAAAATGTACAATCAATAAAATCCAAACATCGATTCCATAACTTGAAATTCAATACGCTCTACATAAAACATTACACAGGAGTACAATACGCGGATTGAAAATACATTTGCACACTGTGCACTCATAAAATTTTCATCACCGCCCGACCGTAGTTTTCACTGCAATAAATCCGTGCAGAGGTCGATGATTAAAGCCCGACTGCGAGCAGAAGTGTCGGCCGGCTGTAGGATTACATCTCATAAAGAACCGATGACAGCTCCTGGATTAAAACACTACATTTTTTTATATCACAGCATCCATACGAACACAAATGTAACTGACGTGTAACTGGTCTGATAAGTTTTATTGGACAGTCGCTCATACATTTTTTAACCAACTTCAAAATTCCTACTAAAATAATAAACGCGAAAGTTTGTAAGAATTTATGGATGTATGTTTGTTACTCTTTCACAAAACTACTGAACGGATCTGACTGAAATTTGGTAGGTAGACAGACTAGGACATGGAGTAGCACATAGGCTACTTTTTTTAACGCTCGCGAGCCACTTGCGGCTCGCGCACTGCGCACCCTTGAAAAGTCATAGAAACGTTGTCCACGCGGGTGAAGCCGCGGGTAACAGCTAGTGAGGTAATAATTTCGACCCGTATGTACGTAATATTGTTGGAATTGCACTAAATTTGTGTATGTTAGTCTATGTGGGCTTCTAAACAGGCATGCCCAACATAAGTGTATGTATGTTATCACCGTATTATGCCGAAATTAGACATCGTAATGCAGTAGTTCTTTATTTATTAAATTAAGTATATTTTAACTTAAAGATCTGTGCAAGTTTTTTCAAAATCGGTTCAATAGTTTTCAAGATAATGTGGACCGTTAAGTGTGTGCCAATCAGTGTTGCCAGGCGACTTTTTTTAAATGTCGCTAAACAATATCAGAAAAGGCACCAGAACAATATAAAATTGGCAATTTTGTCGCTAAATGTGTGTTTTTGTGTTAGTGTACATAAAAAGTCTCTAAAATGTATGAAGCGTTGATATTTTTTGTCGCGAGACTGCATCGAATAATCACCGAATCTAGTGAAAAAATCATCTAAGTGGCAACGCTGGAACCAATCACTGAAAAAACACATCGTGGTCGTTTTAACGCCGCATTTTTGTAATATAATTCGAGTGTTCTTAACGCTTTCAATCCCCGACGCAAAGAGTGTTACTACTGTTTTCAACTATTTTATTGCAAGAGGTATAATCTTTTAACATCTCACAACAAGGAGACTATACCCTTACACTTTAGCCATGAGTTTTATTCTGGCTAACGCATTGGCCAATGTAACGCAAGAAGGAGCCTCTATCATTTCTTTTTCCATTTTATCATCGGGAAAAAAACACTATACCTTGGACGTCAGAATATAATATATCATGAGCGAGATGGCTTTGTATCTAGAGTTTACGCTTCTTCTGCGAGACAGCTTAGGTTCAAGTGAGTGTTGATTTCTTTCTAGTAGTATATCTCGGTAAAGGAAAACATCGTGAGGAAACCTGCACACGCCTGCGAAGAAACTCGAAGGTTGTGTGTGAAGTCGACCAACCCGCACTGGGCGCGCGTGGTCGACTAAGGCGCGATCGGCCTAATTCAGGGTAGGCTCGAGCCCCTCGGTGGGGACGTATATGAGCTGATAAGATGACGATTACTCCAAAGTAGATACGTAATATTGCGCGATGTGAAAAGTACTGGGAAAATACTAAAAAAAATGAGGCTATCTGTAATTAATAATCGAAATGGCTCACACAATTGCTTCACTAAAGTGGCAGTGGGCGGGATATATATCTGGTAGAACAGGCGGTCGTTAAAGTCCTCGAGTGGCAACCGCGTGCCAGATAACGTAGCGTAGGCACGCCTCCCATTCTGGGAACCGATGACCCGGTGAAAGTAACGACTTTTATCATATCACATCACACAAATTCAACATAACTCTCCGCCTCCGTGGCGTAATGGTTAGCCTATTCGCTTCACAACAGTACGTCGCGGGTTCGATTCCCGGCGAAGTCAACTTTGTAAGATTCGGTTTGGTTGGTGGTAGGGCATTTTCATAGCCCGCCTGGCTAGCTACCACCATGTTATCTAAGTCTTGCCGCCAAACATTAGTGTTAACAGCATTGATGTGTTCCAGCTTAAAGATAAGATAGCCAGATAGCCATTGCGCAAGCCCGCTTTCATTTTCGGCATCATTGTCACTTACTATTAGGTGAGATGATGCCAAGGGCTTACCAATTGTAAATAAAAATAAAAATAAAGTGGGGTGTGGCTGTGTCATGGACCAGCCGTTTGTTGTACGTGAATACGTCTCGTAACGAGTAATATTTTCTGTATAAAAAAATATATTATTGTTTACAAGGTCATATGGTGTTTTATTGGTAGCATTCGATTGCTTTTGAGATGCCCTTTCCAACCGTATACGATCTCTGTATTTAGATTTGACTTTTACACGCGTATAGGCCGACATTATATATTTTTTGATATTATTTTATTTTAATACCTTATTATATTCACAGTCACAGTTTTACACTAATGTTTTATATATAAGCTGAGAGCTGACGATTGAAACTTGAAAAAACGTCGTAGCTTCACCGAGTCAAAAGTTATACTAAATGGATATATCGATACGCAGCAGAATGACCTCAACATGGCTTGTGTTACAGTACTTACTTAGCGTAATAAATTATTTGATTCTTTAGCTATCCAGTGGTGTAATTGAAATTTGGATGGAGATGATAGATATGTAGCTGCAGCACCAAACCAAAGTATATATATCAGTACTAACATACAGTATGGACACTCCCTGCTGCTCTCTAGATTGTGACCTCACCACCTCGTCACCCAGATTGCTACAGATTGGTTACAGTTTGGTTGTACGTAATTGCGTATTTGGTTGCCGCCATTGTGTTTGTTCCGTCATTCGTTTTTTGAAATGACATTTCTGGCCCGTTGTATGAAGTGTCCAGGGTGTGACCAAACTGAATCCCCCGATTTTGTTATCATTCGTTATTTTAAATTGCGTTCCTATGAAAGCAATTTTGAAGACGTATCCAAGTCAAAAATAACTGAAAATCAATAAAAACCTACAGCCACACACATGTGACCTCTAACTTTATATGAAGTGCTATAGTCACGGTGCAGTAAGTGGCGCAAGAAACAAGGCTGGCATAGAGACAACATGCGGTTTATTGCATTCTGGTGTCTTGAGTGGCATCGCGTAGGGTCAGTGTGGTTATAAATTAAACTATTACGTGAAGGGAACTCCTTGAAGTGGTAAAATCCGGAATAAGGCACGGAATAAAAATAGTAAAAGTAGTGGTTGGGTAAAAATCACTAGTATTGGGCAGTTGAAAACTTAAAAAATACATTAAAAACTGCTTTTTACGAAATTGTCCTTGGACTGAAATTTCGCAATTGATTTTTGTTTATAAATTCTAAAATTTTTAATACATTAAAACTATAAACATAACATTAATATTGATGAAAAATTACATCAAGATAAAATAATTATCTCGAGAAATGCTTAACTGTTTCACTAATTATTAAAAATAAACATACATACATACACTCGGAAAACTTAATCCTCTTTCTGTCGCAGTTGCGTAAAAATCATCCACATTCCTCGAATGATCCGTACTCGTAGTGGTATCCAATTGTGAACAGGTTAAGTGTGTTTTAAAATGGGTAGAAAATAATGCTTTACCTCCCCTTATATATAGCATATCTCTGCTTTAACTGGCTTATCCTACCCGTGGAAATGTACCATAACTTAGGTGTTATTTTGATTCAAGGCAAGGCATTGATTGGAACCAGTTGTCTCTGTCTTTTTCTTTACGTGTAAAAAGTAAAGAAAACAACCGCATTTTTCACTATTTCCAATGTTTTTTTTCATTTCAACTAAAACTACAACTATTTAAAAAAAAATCCAACTGGCATATTGAAGTGTGTGTTTAGACTAATCAACTAAGAAAATTCAGACATAGACAGGTCTGGTTTGCCTGTAGAATGCAAATCTCTGTTTTATATTTTAACCGCCTCCGTAGCTCAGAGGCAAAGTTCACTGGCTTTACACAGGAGGTCGCGGGTTCCATTCCCGGCGGGGTCAATTGTAAGATTCGGTTTGGTTGGTGGTAGGGCAATTTCTAAGTCTTGCCGCCAAATATCAATGTTGATATCATTGGTGTGTTCCGGCATGAAGATAAGATAGCCAGTTCCCCATTGCGTTGGGGAATCTTGGTAAGCCCGCTTCAATCTTCGGCAACATCGTCACTTACCACCAGGTGAGATGTTGTCAAGGGTTTAACAATTGTGAATAAAAAAAAAAAAAGTTTCTTTGATATATTTTTTTTTGTTTGACAAAAACATTGAAATGAAGAATCAGGTAACAATAATTTTCGAATGACCTAAAAACTTTTAGGTACAAGCTTTTGATATTGCATTGTCACGCGATATACATATGCATGCAAAATTTCAGCTTAATCGGAAACCGGGAAGTGGGTCAAATTTAACTTGCAAGATTTTACCCGAACAAAGATACATACATTGCAATTAAAAGCTTGTAACATATCACTTTCATATGTATTGTAATGGCTGAGAAAATTCGAGATCCCTGCGTAGCCTTCTAAGATAAAAGATTCATCATCATATCAGCCCATAGACATCCACTGCTGAACAAAGGCCTCCCCCAAAGATTTCCACGACGACCGGTTCTGCGCTGCCCGCATCCAGCTATAAAAGGTTAAGCACCTCGGAAACTCCGAAAAATCTTGTAGTCAGTTTATAAGTTTTATGGAGAAGTTTTAAAGTTCAATTTGCCTTCGGTGTTTTCTTCTTTCTATCACTTTCATTATCTGAATAGTTTGGCTCTGTACAGTCGGCTACACATGAAAATCGAGCGCTGCGCTTGACATCACCCTCGTTATACTTCAAAATGTCTCCGGCCGGCGGAATATTTATAATTAAGCCCCCAAAGTTCAGGTCGGACGTCTAAAGACAGATAATTAGTGTGGGCTTTCCAGGAAATAAATATTTTTATTTTTCCATTAAAAGGAACCTTGAAATTAAAACGAGGAGGGATTACTTGCCCTCGCCGTAATTATGCCCTAAACAATTTTTGGAATAAGGTCAAATACAAAGTGACCTTAGAACCTTACTATACCCGCGCAAACTTTTGCAACACCTATACCCGCGCGCGGTCTCACAGACCGAAAGTTTAGAACCCTATGTTACATGTTTTTTCCTAGTAAAGATGTAATATTGTATATAAAATAAAATAATGTCGCAATAACTTTAATATTTATTATTTAACTGACTAACAGCCTTAGAAATAGCGAGTTTTTTTTTAATATTTACAATTATTAAGCTTTTGGTCCGATCACCCTAATTAAGGGTAGGCTCGAGTCCCTCGGTGGGGACGTATATGAGCTTATATGATGATGAAGCCGTTGGCATCATCCCACCTGATGGTAAGTGACGATGATGCCGATGATGGAAGCGGGCTTACTAAGATTCCCCAACGCAATGGAGAACTGCCTATCTTATCTTCGAACCTACCCTCGAGTCCCTCGGTGGGGACGTATATGAGCTTATAAGATGATGAAGCCGTTGGCATCATCCCACCTGATGGTAAGTGACGATGATGCCGATGATGGAAGCGGGCTTACTAAGATTCCCCAACGCAATGGAGAACTGCCTATCTTATCTTCAAGCCGGAAAACATCAATGTTGTTAACACTGATGTTTGGCGGCAAGACTTAGATAAAATGGTGGTAGCTAGCCAGGCGGGCTTAGAAGATGCCCCATATTACCAACTAAACCGAGTTTTACAAGTTGACCCTATAGGGAATCGAACCCCGATTGTGATGCGAATGGACTAACCATTACGCCACAGAGGTGGTTAAAATAGTTTTATTCTTAGGTACTAAATAAACAGAATTAAAACATTTTTTCCTTCTTAAAACAAAAATATACTTTTACACGTTAAAAAAACACTTATCAAAGGATACTATAATAGCATTTTCATTAAGTTCTCAGTTCTGGTATTTGAGAGAAATATTCTGGCTCGACGTCTAACCAGTTTAGAGGAAGGTCGAGTTTTGTTCCATCTTATCCGTTCATCCTTTCCTAAAAAAAATCCTAAAAGCAACAAATCCGGCAGCTAGCACAAAAAATTAGACTCCCCAGCATTTCCCGTAACATAAATAAATAAATAATGAAAAAGTGTTTCGTCGGTCTCACAGACCAACGCTCCGCTCGGGTATAGGAAGGTTAAGAATATTACAACTTCATTATTCGGATGAAATGTGAGAATCTTTCTTCTACCACTTTACAATTGCCACTGTTAAGTTTATTTAAGGCATGTATATAAAAAATCATTTAGACATATGACGATTTTGTAATAAAAAAAAGTAATTTCATAACACTAAATAATCCAATTAATTTTATGATCGTCCACTGAAATTAGTATTGGGGCCGGTTTTTTTCGTATTATGACTATAAATGGCCTGGCTAGCTACCACCATCTTATCTAGGTTTTTTTGGTTAAAATCGGTTGTCTGTAATGTCAGTTTACTGACGATAGTTGAACGTGACAACGTCATAAGAAAATAGTGATGGAATGGTTTCATAATATCGAAAGAATCATTAAATTTATCGCCGCAATTATCGTTGCTATAAACAATTGACACCACATTCACTTTTCACTGCACTTCATACTTGACGAAAACATGTAAATGTATTAATGTATAGCAGCTGTCCACGCGGACGCATCGCTCACTTAAGTAGGAGAGAGACAGATGTCGAACGCTGCCGAACGCGGAGGCCGATTGTTCCTCCTTGTCGCTCATTGCGCGCTCTCGCTTGCACTTCAAGCCTTAAATGGAACGCCTCAAAGCGAGGTAACGCCGCATGAGTCATGTTTTTTCGTGCGTGCAGCCGGCTCCATCGAATTATAAGACTCACTTATCACGTCAAAAACATTTTTTCAGGAGAGCTAGAGGTAGAAACTTGAAATTTAGAATGCTGGTATGATTCATAATGCTGATTAAGAAAAAAAATCCAATAATAATTGCGAGTAGACAAATTTTCCAGGAGGGATTTAGTATTAGCAATTTTTCAAGAAGAAATACATGTATGGGTCGTCAAAGGAAGTAAACAGCATATTAAGATTGTTCAATTAATCGATAATCGATCAATTGAGCAATCGAAATTTGCATTTTCTTTTACGATTTAATCACACCAAACCAAATCGACGGTTTTTTTTATTTTTTTTTTATTAACAATTGGTAAACCCTTGACAACATCTCACCTGGTGGTAAGTGACGATGTTGCGGAAGATGGAAGCGGGCTTACCAAGATTCCCCAACGCAATGGGGAACTGGCTATCTTATCTTCATGCCGGAACACAACAATGATATCAACATTGATATTTGGCGGCAAGACTTAGATAAGGTGGTTGCAGCTAGCCAGGCGGGCTTAGAAAATGCCCTACCACAAACCAAACCGAGTCTTACAATTGACCCCGCCGGGAATCGAACCCGCGACCTCCCGTGTACAGCCAGTGAACTTTTGCCTCTGAGCTACGAGGGCGGTTAAAAGATCATTTTTTCGCAAGCGTGTGCAGATTTCCCCACGATTTCTTCTTTCACCCTAAGAGCGTCAGATAAACGTACATTATGAAATCTAAAATCGAAAACACATATTGGTACGTGGCAGGATTCAAACCACGACCATCCGGACAGAAGATTGGCCATTATGCCACCGCCGTTCTTAAGTAGGTCATCCAAAGGGCAATGGAGCGTGCTATGCTCGGAGTTTCCCTGCGTGATCTAATCAGAAACGAGGATATCCGTAGGAGAACCATGGTAACCAAAATAGCTCCTAGTATCGCTAAACTTTACTAGCACTAGGCGGGGCACATAGCTAGTAGAACAGATGGCCATTGGGGTAGTAAAGTTCTCGAGTGGCGACCGCGCTCCAAAAAACTTAGAGAAGGCAGGCCTCTCACTTAGTGGACTATCGGGTTAGGTGCAGCCAAACAAAACAAAACATTTTTTTTTTAATTTTAGTCTGTTTCCTGAAAAAATACGCGTTATTTGCATGACAACAGCTCGTCAATCCCAAAGACATTTTCTTTGTTTTAGAAAAAATATACAGGGTCCTAACAAAGGTATGCACTTTCTTTTAACTAAAGCTTGTACTCATGAAACTGAACAACTTTCCCTAAGAAACCCATGGACGATTCACAAAAAAAATTTTGGACTTCCATATAAAGTTTGCCCGCCGGCTGATCGATTTGGATGGAAAGCTCCAGTTTAAAATAAGTGAATACCTTTGTTAAGACCCTATATATACATTAATAATTTGCTGGTATAACAACAAATCTCCCTAATTGCGTCCCTGGCGACGCAGCGTCTGTTTCGCGATATTCCAGCTAAGCTGTTTGCACCAGACAAATGAATAAGTGCCCGTGGATTGTAATGGCCATCATTAACGTCGAGCTTCGCTATGAATGCGCCCTAAATGTTACGCCTTGATGATAGTCGTTAACATAAAGAAAAGTCCTAAAAACATCAACACAGAATAATCAACAATATTGTGTTTATATGTTGTTTTGTTTTTGTGTGTGTGTGTATTTGTGTGTATGCTACAGTTAAAACCCGTTTTTAGATAGAACGCGTTTCCCTAGTCAGAATTAGTTTTTACTAAATGCCTTTGTTAAAACTGGAACTAGAACAGCCTGGTACATCTCTAGCGAGCCTAGTACTCTTCATTATACCATGGTTGGTTGGTATAAGTACACGTTTTAATCGATTTATTTCTACCGGCAGGGATATGTGGAAATGAACAGTAACAGCGAAGTGGGCGATGTTAGGTTCGGTCAGGTTTGATTGATTTTACAGTCAAAGAGCCTCGCGGAGAGAGGCCTTCCCCCCACCTGGGTACGGTTCCCCCCTGGGTATCAGAAAACTTCGCAGATGAAGAAAACCGGTAGGAATATGTGCACTGTCCATTTCCACATACCCCTACCAGTGGAAATCCTAGTTTTAACAAATGCATTTGGTAAAAATTAGTTTAGACTAGTGAAAACGCGATGTAACTAAGAATGGGTTATGTATGACTGTAACATGTATAACTAAAGATTTGACAAAAAGAAACTACTTATCAGCTTTTATACGGCGCGGCGCGACGTTCCAAAAGTAGAGTGTTATACCAAGGCCAGTAAGTAAGTAAATATACTTTATTGCACACCAAAAAAACAATACAGGACTTATAATTTGTAATATACATAGAGTGCAAAGGCGGCCTTATCGCTTTAAGCGATTTCTACCAGGCAACCTTAAGTAGGGATTGAAAGACAGGTAAACTAGTACAGGATGGCAGCAAAATCAACTTTTAAACGATCTAACTTATTATTATAACTAAAGCTAACTAACTTATTATTAAAAGTACAAAACTAGTACAAAAGGAAGTTAAATTTTTGATTATTTACTCCCTATATTGGATCGCCCTAATTCAGGGTAGGCTCGAGCCCCCCGGTGGAGACGTATATGAGCTGACATGATGAACTCCCTAGATATAGCGTCACCCTGTTATCACTGCGTTAAAAACGGGCCAGCTTTTTTAATGCTTGTGTGCGTCACAACCACTGTCTTACACCCGCGCCTGTCATACAATATGTCTCGGAGTGCGTGGATTACCGGAGAACAGTTGTCCGGTATTTTTTCGACGCATCTTTGCCGTTGCGCTATATCTAGAGAGTGCATATTCAAAGGGTTAATGCTATAATTTTGCCCCTTACTACTTTTGAAAGATGTAATAGTTATAGTAAATGCATTCGTTCCGCCAACTGCATATAGAATGCATCGTATTTACTGATGCACTGTCAGTATTTTACTCGTTTTCCGTATTTTACTCGTGAATTAGTCCTAGTGCTTGTGCTTTTGTGCGTTTGACTGCGTCTCATCTGATAGAAAGTGATGACGCACGGGGGATACACGCATACTAAAATAATGCCTATTTACTCTCACCTGTTAACATTCGGGTATTTTACTCATCTCGAATAAATTACAGGAAAAGTAATTAACTAATTTACTCATCTCGAGTAAACTACTGGAAAATTAACTAAATAATTTACTCATTTTGAGTAAATTACTGGAAAATGAACTAAATAATTTACTCGTCTCGAGTAAATTACTAGGAAGGGCACACCAGTTATCGTGTCGCTCCTACGGCGTCGTAGCGCGTAGCCAGAGATAATGGCGTAGCATAGCGTCACGACAGTAGTATAATGAAGTTTGTGCATATTATTTTTAATTTAATACAAAAGAAATAATAATATTAATACTTAAATGTTTGTCAATAAACGTTTTTTTTTACTATTCTACATAAAATAAATTAAACTACACGTAAAATTGTAGTTTTCATTGTGTCGTTGAATGCGGGCAGCGAAGGATCGGGAGTTGTGGATATCCTCGTGGGTGGCCTTTGTCCAGTAGTAGACATCCTTCGGCTGATATGATAAAATAAAATAAAATTATAAATAAAATATGTTAGCGGACCAAATCTTCAGGCAGATGAGGCATGATGTCCAAAATCGGTCACTAATAAATAAACACATAAAAACTAACCGATTTCATTAAAAAATCAAAACCAAACTGCATAAAAAAATTAACCGCAAAAATTCCCGGCGGGGTCAACTTTGTAAAACTCGGTTTGGTTGGTGGAAGGGCATTTTCATAGCCCGCTTGGCCAGCTACCACCATCTTATCTAAGTCTTGACGCCAAACATCAGTGTTAACAACATTGATGTGTTCCGGCTTGAAGATAAGATAGCCAGTTCTCAATTGTGTTGGGGTATTTTGTTAAGCCCGCTTCCATCTTCAGCATCATCGTCACTTACCATCAGATGGGATTGTGCCAAGGGCTCACCAATTGTTAATAAAAAAAAAACTCTCTTTTCTTTTAGTCGGGTATAAATTGGATAAAAGTGTTGTCCAAATTTCAAGGGAGAAGAGCTAAAGATATTTATACCATTCTCATTTGTGTGGTCTAGTACTTAATGAAGTACTAAGTAACTTCGACATAACTTGCGAGTGTTTTGAGCCTTTTCCAAAATTTAATTTAGACGGAAAGGATGTCACCCAAGCCCTTTAAATTTAATTAAGTTTCAACCCTTTGCATGAGAATTTAAAAGGGTTACAGAAATTCCATTTAAGCTTTTTCCTTTTGGTGCCCTTTTGTTTCGTTTAAGACTGAGCTGCATTTGTTTGTGATTCAGTGAATTTCACAACGTTAATTCAATTAAAATTATCTATCATCGCACTGTTACATAATATAAGTTTATGAAACTGTGGCATAATGAGAAGCAATAAAACAAGTGAGTAAGTTTAATAATTTTCGAAAAACCTAAAAACTTTTAGGTACAAGCTATTAATATTGCATTGTCACGCGATATACATATGCATTCAAAGTTTCAGCTCAATCGGAAACCGACAAGTGGGTCAAATTAAACTTACAAGATTCCATCCGAACAAACATAAATACATTGCAAGTTAAATTTTTAAGTGTCATACAAGTGTTTTGTTACCTACATATGTGCAGTTTTATACACTACTTTTATGCATTCAAAGTTTCAGCTCAATCGGAAACCGACAAGGGGGTCAAATTAAACTTACAAGATTCCATCCGAACAAACATAAATACATTGCAAGTTAAATTTTTAAGTGTCATACAAGTGTATTGTTACCTATATATGTGCAGTTTTATACACTACTTTATCTAATCTCTCACATTAGGATTGAACATACTAAATATATGATTAAAGTTAAAAGCGTAAGAAAAAAAATAACACGAAATTCAGTACTACAAAACGTATGATAGCGCCAAAACCCAACACATCACCGCACATGCGCTAAGGCGGGCGCTGTCACAGACAAGTAAAAAATTTGATTCAATATTATTTATAAAAATATGTGTTCCATTAGAAGAAAAATAATTGATAGAATCTCCTTGGTGATATTAACTTCTTGGATTTGTCCTGTATAGTAACGGTAAAAAAAATATTTATAACATTATTTTGTTAGAGAAAAAGTATTTTATTAAATAATATTAAATATAGGTTATAATATGATTGCATTTTTAAATTTCGACATGTTTTTCATAAAGTATATCAATATAAACTCGTTTTGAAGTTTATAATTCGAATTTTACGATATGAGAGTAGATAAATTTATGAATGGAAAGTTTCCATAGATTTTCGCCCTAAATATTTATTCTAACAAGCAAATTTTTTAAAAAAATACCGAATTACTTCAAGTTAAAACTTATTCAATTAAAATTAATTTTGCATCTGTGTGAGTGCATTGCACACCATAGTGTAAAGAGGTTAAGTTACGATTGCGACGCGTCATGGCAACTATTAGGTACAATTTCGAAAATTCACATAAATAAAACAGAAGTATATCAAAAATTGACCCTAATCCCTATCGAAAAAGGCTCGAGAGTGCTTAAAACACGTGAGGACGATGCATCCATGACAGATGCAAAGAATTTACATACAAACAAACATATTTCACGATTGAAAAGTCGAAAAAATATATTTTTAAATGAGATGAAATAAAGTTCTAGATAACAAAGACGCATAAAATATATAGATCACATGTTTTACTCAGTATGTTTAAAAGAGAACTACGTTGCAAGTTGCTAAATATTGATTTCAAAAAAGAACTGCCAAGTCTGGCTACATTTTAGTTCTCACATATTTTTAGGGAACACTCATGAGAGATGGCCAATTTTTACATGAAAATGTTTTTGATGGGTTTTTTTCTTGTACGATGGTATGAAACCTTTCGTGTGCGACTCCAACTCGCACTTGATCGGTTTTTTTAGTATTTACTTTTTTTTGTATTTATTTATTTAGTAGTAGCACTTATACTCACATGAGAGATGGCGAATTTTTACATAAAAATGTTTTGATGGGTTTTTTTCTTCTACGATGGTACGAAACACTTCGTGTGCGAGTCCAACTCGCAATTGATCGGTTTTTTTAGTATTTATCTTACTTGCACCTAAATTAGGTATGCACCCTTAAATTAAGTAGTCACAGTTTACAAATTAATTGTTGTAAATATTCTTAATAGCCGAAAGACGTCCACTGCTGGACAAAGGCCTCTCAAAGGGATTTCTACAACGACCGGTCCTGCGCTACCCGCATACAACGGCTTTCCGCGACCTTCACCATTGTGTTGGTCCACCGAGTGGGAGGCGTTCCTTCCTAACGGTGCGCGGTTGCCACTCGATAACTTTTTTGCTCCCATTTGCCATCTGATCAACAAGCTTTGTGTGTTGCCCACTGCTACTTAAGTATAGCGATTTTGTGAGCTAAGTTGGTTACCTCGGTTCTCCTATTACGGATGTCTTCATTTCTGATTCGATCACGTAGGGAAACTCCGTACGTAGAAGTTAGCTGAGTTATTTAAAGTAATCTCATCAAATCTTAAACTTCAATGTTCGTTAGTCAAGTTATTACTATGAAGAACAGATCTAACGACATTTTAAACAGAACCCTTCTGCTGTTAACGGAACAGATAATCTCTATATATAAAAATGAATCTCTATTTCCCTTGGTCATCGCATCACGCGTGAACGGCTGGACCGATTTCGCTAATTCTTTTTTTGTTGAGTTCGCTATTGTTAGGAGAAGGTTCTTATGTAGGGTAGGGTAGGGTAGTGCAGGGTAGTGTAGGGTAGGGTAGTGCAGGGTAGTGTAGTGTAGGGTAAGGTAGTGTAGTGTAGTGTAATGTAAGATAGGGTAGGGTAGTGTAGTGTAGGGTAGGGTGTGTAGTGTAGTGAAGGGTGGTACGAAGTTCGCCGGGACAACTAGAAATTATATAGTATACGGCGATAGAACCGTTTCCGTACGCTTTGCAAGGCACGTTAAGCCGTTGGTGCCGGTGGCTATCATCATATCGCCGAAAGACGTCCACTGCAATCAATTATTGTTTATTTCTTGATTCTTCACAAATGACATTGTTATTATTATTTTATGACTATAAGAAAGAATATAATTTGCACCTATTTTGAATAAATATATTGAATTAAATTGTTTTTATGACTGTCTGAAGATGTGTGGTGAGTGGAAATGAGTTTTCTTCAGATCCCTCGCGAGCTATGTCGGGCTATGCTAATTAGTACTTTATGTCAATTCCCACCCCTCAGCGTTTCCTATGCAAGAAAACCCGCTCAGCGTTTCCTATGCAAGAAAACCCGTCAAAGTGTTGCTCTGTTGCAACGTGTGGGAGCATGGAAATGAGTTCTCCCCATATCCTTTAGGAACTTGGACGTGCTATGCAAATTAGTTCTTTATGTCAATTCCCACCCCTCAGCGTTTCCTATGCAAGAAAACACGTCAAACCGTTGCTCCGTTACAACGTGTGCGAGCATGGAAATGAGTTTTCCCCAGATCCTTCAGGAACTAGGACGTGCTATGTTAATTAGTACTTTATTTCAATTCCCACCCCTCAGCGTTTCCTGTGCAAGAAAACACGTCAAAACGTTGTTCCGTTCTAACTTATGTGAGCATGGAAATGAGTTTTCCCCAGATCATTAAGGAACTAGTACGAGCTATTACTAATTAGTAGTCTTTATCTATTCCTTTAACTATCTCTTGCAAATTCGACGGTCCGTTGCGAAGCGCAAAAAATCAAACAAAACAGCCTACAATTCTCGTACAAACTTTCCAAACTTATAAACTGAGTTACCAAATCCTGATGTCCCAATGCGAAGGTAAACTCGTCATACATTTTAGATTTCCGAATTCGACTACTTAATACTATTACGTACAAGCGTAAAATTTGTAGACTTTGTTACTGGTTCCATTGAGTTTGGGGGATTAAAAGCAAAATTTTGGAGAAGACGTAGTGAGAGGCACTTTGGAAGATTACGGGTGAAGCAAAATTTTGAGGAAGAAGTAGTTATTATGAGACAGGTAAGATATCGTCACTTACCATCAGGTGTGATGATGCCAAGGGCTTACCAATTGTGAACAAGAAATAATATAAAAATAAGTAAGATATACGGCACTTTCTTCATACAGTGCAGCCTTCCCATACTTGATACCCTAATCATGGGGGTTCATAAAAAATAACTAGTCTGCCAATTTTGGAAGTCCGCCATATTTGGGGGCCGGGAGTCTCTCTTTGACTGTTAAATCAATCAAACCTGACCGAACCTAACTTCGTTCGCTCCTTTATTTAATATTATTCACTTCGTTTAGTGTTATTGTAATGTCACTAGTGAGGTTACAATGACAATAGTGAAATTGTCAGCAGTATATTACCGTTCACTATCTTTCGACAGTTCACAATCTCGCGAGGTAGACTGCGTTAGATTATAATCTAACGGTTTTTACAGTTTTACGGTGACATTTACATAACAACGCGATTTGTAGATCAATGTATATTTTTGCACATGTCCTTATAGCATACTAGTGGATGCCCGCAGCTTCGCCGGCGCAGATCCTTATTTGTGCAGTTCCCGTGGGAATTTCCCCAAATCCTTTCTTAGCGGATGCCTACGTCATAACATCTACCTGCATGCCAAATTTCAGCCTGATCCGTCCAGTGGTTTGGGCTGTGCGTTGATAGATCACTATGTCAGTCAGTCAGTCAGTCACCTTATATTCGGTCTTGTTATTGAATTAAAAAAAGATTCTTGAAAGTAGCGCACATGTCTAGTGATTTACTTCCCCTTAAGAGCGTAGACGGGCTGCATTTTTTCCATACAAATGTATTCTCCTACTATCTTCCTGCATAATGCGTCTAGAGTAATCATTTTTGTTTCTAAAAATCTAGGTCTATTGCAGGCATGCCCCTGTCATTATTTTTTTTTCCAAAAAATTATTTAAAAAATAAATATGACTTCCCAAAAGGTTTTCGGGGCTGGCGTCACCTTAAATAAGATGTTTCAGAAGAGATTGCAGAGCAAGTGGATTGTATTTTGACGTTGATTTATCTTTATCAGATCGCCAATTTGTAAAGCGAGTTTACATTTGATCTGATTATAGTTGTAAACTATTCGTATCGTAGCTTTTATCAGATAGAGACATAGCAGTTACTTGTATACAGGATGATTGATAATAATAAAAAAAACCACTTCGGCTTTAACAGCCAATTCAAGACAGTTCAAGGCGTAGTGTCTACTCTTTAGTTTTTTTACTTTATTTTTATCTTGAAACGTTTCTGCGATTTGTTTTGATAACGTATTGTTTTCTATTTAATAACGTACTCATATGAAAACAAATAATTATTTGAAACATTTTAATTAATGAAGCCATTTTTTTAATTCACAACTCATAAAGCCCTTGACATTATCTCACCTTATTTCAGACATATTCAGTTGTTACAAAATAAGTGTAGGTCCCGTTAACTAGGGCTTATACACTTGTTACAAAATAAGTGTAGGTCCCGTTAAATAGGGCTTATTCAGTTGTTACAAAATAAGTGTAGGTCCCGTTAACTGGGGCTAATACAGTTGTTACAAAATAAGTGTAGGTCCCGTTAACTGGGGCTTATACAGTTGTTACAAAATAAGTGCAGGTCCCGTTAACTGAGGCTGGCTTGTACTCATCATACTGAACAACTTTTGTTCTACGACTTTGATGAAAACACAAACAAAAAAAATCTACTCTACATACAAATCGATCAGCTGATCGACCAATTTTGTGCACTTAAGTATGGAGAGTCCCATTTTTTTGAGAGTTGACTAAGGGTTCCTGGGGTAAAGTTATTCAGTATGCTAAGTAGAATTCCCCAGTTAACGGGTCATACACCAATTTTTTTACACCTTCACAAGCGGCGGCCATTTTTGCCGCTATTTAGTTCATTCATTCATTAATCATGTGGGCGAGTTGATCGATTGAAATCCCGGGACAGTGTGTATAGTCAGACTTTACTTATCCTTACCAATATTATAAATGTGAAAATGTGTTTGTTTGTTTGTTACCTTTTCACGCTTCAACGCCTTGACCAATGTGTAGCCTGTGTCACGGGGAAGGACATAGGCTACTTTTTATCCCTGGAAAATATCATAATCTGATGCAGTTCCTGAGGGAACTAAAAAAATACACTATTGTTGAGATTTTTTGCACAGAGATGTGGAAAACGACATAATCACCCTTAACCCGGCGTGTGTACACTGGGTCTTTAAAGGAACAGTCGAAATTTAAGATTTCCCGTTTTCGGACTATTGTTCAATTTTTATTTACAACCGTTTTAATATTTTGACTTTGGCAACTACTGGGACATATAGTAGACACTTGATAAAATAATCCGGAATTTTTTCGGTTTTATTGGAAGCCTACAAAACTTTGAAAATACGACGTTTCCTTAAAAGACCCAATGTATAACCCGTGCACTCGAAAATTAAGTGTACACACGATGGGTTAAAGACAGTCTTATGACGATGTCCACGCGGGCGAAGCCGCTGGAAAACGCTAGTAAATAACAAAAATCACATCACACACATGTTCATTCAACACCCTATATGTATATTGTAGGGGGAGGTCACGTTACAGAGCGATACAGAATTGAATCGGTCACGCAACAGAAACTATGCCTACGTGGGTGGTATCTAGTCCTTCAAGTATTAAAGGGTCAATACGACCCTTGATTAAATTACTACAGATAAACTCGTCAGACATCTAACCCTGTGGGATCTTTACAAATTCTACGGCTATTCCACGGGGCTCTCGATTATGTTATTTGTAAGGGTTAACGGGTTAAAGGAGCGTCGGTGGCTTAACGGGTACGACCGCTACCTCCTGTCCGGGAGGCCGTGGTACGAATCCTGCCACGTACCAATGTGTTCTTGAATTTCGATTTCTTATGTACGTTTATCCGACGCTCTTACGGGGCAGGAAAACATCATAGCTATTAAACTGTCAGGCTGTTAAAGTTTATATTGTAATTACATTTGATGAGTATGAATAATATATGCGACGTGATAGCAATGTGTTTTCGAATTTCGATTTCATATGTACGTTTATCCGACGCTCTTACGGGGCAGGAAAACATCGTAAGGAAACCTGCACACGCCTGCGAAGAAACTCGAAGGTTGTGTGTGAAGTCGACCAACCCGCACTGGGCCCGCGTGGTCGACTTAGTCCCGATCGCCCTAATTCAGGGTAGGCTCGAGCCCCTTGGTGGGGATGTTTATGAGCTGATAAGATGAAGAAGTGTAACTTTGTTTACACCAATCAGAGTAACTGGCATAGCTCACAGAATCGCTACAGTAAAGTGTGAGTGGGCGGGGTAGATGGCTCGTAGAACGCATGTCTGATAGGGCAGTAAAGATGCCGAGTGGAGACCGCGGACAGGAAGACATACGTAGTGAAGGTGATGAGAAGCCTAGTGCGGGTAGTTCCAGTAGTTCCTTGCGGGAGGCCTATATTCAGCAGTTAGTGCTAGTGTTACACACTGATTTTCAACGAAAAGCTGCAAATGAAGTAAAAAGCATGTATTCAGCTTTTTACTTCTTTTTAGTGATTTAGTTGCATTTTTCGCAATTTGAAAAAACGCAATTAAGTACTATTTAAAACGGAATTTCCATTTGTTTTTTCCCTTAATTGTCAGTCGGGAAAGTTGGTTAAAAACACCCAATGTCACATATTCTCATATCAGCCATATACGTCCCCACCGAGGGGTTGGACCTACCCTGAAATAGGGCAATCAGGCCTTACGTCGACCACGCAGGCCCAGTGCGGGTTAGTCGACTTCACACAGAACCTTCGAGTTTCTTTGAGGCGTATGCTGGTTTTCTCACGATGTTTTCCTTAACCGTAAGAGCGTCAGATAAACGTACATATGAAATCGAAATTCGAAAACACATTGCCACCACGTCGCATATATTATACCTACTCATCAAATGTAATTACAATATAAACTTTAACAGCCTGACAGTTTAATAGCTATACACACGCACACACAAGTGTAACAGTCCCTTTGTACACATACCACCAATGGAAATCAATACTCGAGAGGGCGATCCATCATTTGTAAACGTCAAACACGTACAAATAGATTCGGTATGCGCAAATTGTTATAGTGATTACATTATTAATTCACGGAACAGTAAAATTGTTAATGGATATGTGATTATCATAGTATACCTTCTTAACCGCCTCCGTGGCGAAATGGCATAGTAAAAAGAAAGAATTGTGGGCATGGCACATAGCTCGTAGAACAGATGGCCGTTGGGGCAATAAAGTTCTCGAGTGGCGACCGCGCTCCGGAAAACGTAGCGAAGGGAGTCCTCCCACGCGGTCGAACGACGACCTGGTGAAAATCGCGGGAAGCCGATGGATGCGGGTATCGCAGGACAGGTCGTCGTGGAAATCCTTGGGTGAGACCTTTGTCCAGCAGTGGACGTCTTTCGGCTGATATTATGATAATGGTTAGGGTAGGTAAGTATTTAATTATCGCACATAAGATAGATAGATAGATAGATAAAACATTTATTCAAAGCTACATTACAATAATTGATACACAAAAAGAAAACAAAAAAATAATAATAACTTTTTATATCTAAGCTTAAATGTTAAAGCTGGGTAGATACATAAAATTGTGCCGTAGCTCAGAAATAATAGGTACGTATGCAACTGTTGCACTTAGGGTAGGTAAGTATGCAATTATCGCACTCGACTGTACCACTGTTTGACATATTGTTAAACCTATAAAACAAAATCGATTAATAGTAACTGAAGGTGACTTACCTAGTAAGTAGATTAAACTATTTGCGATACGAATTCTAAA
Organism: Coleophora flavipennella; assembly: GCA_947284805.1. Lineage (NCBI taxonomy): Eukaryota > Metazoa > Arthropoda > Insecta > Lepidoptera > Coleophoridae > Coleophora > Coleophora flavipennella. Next base: position 12,593,621 of record OX369263.1, on the reverse strand, counting down.
ACAAGATTTAGAGCACGACCAAGTCCTTTGGAAAAATGGCTAAAGTTCTAATTACTAAGATAATTGAATAAATTTTAAAGTGTACCTGAAAAGGGCAAGCAGGTAACTTTGTCCTTTTAACCCTTTTGACTTTCAGTCGACGAAGTGCACTTTTAGTTTTTAAAATTTTATAAAATTTGAGAAATAAATTATGGTTCAAAGTCATAGCATTAGAAATAAATTAAAGGATGTGTGGCAGGTTACTGCAAGTGCCAGATGTATAATAAACTAGCTGTTCCCCGCGGCTTCACCCGCGTGGACAACGTTTCTATGACTTTTCGAGGGTGCGAAGTGCGCGAGCCGCAATTAGCCTATGTGTTAATCCAGGTCCTAATCTGTCTACCTGCCAAATTTCAGCTAGATCCGTTCAGCAGTTTTTGCGTGAAAGATTAACAAACATACATCCATACCTTGATGATGCCGAAGGTGGAAGCGGGCTTACCAAGATTCCCCAACGCCATGGGGATCTGGCTATCTTATCTTCAAGCCGAAACACATCAATGCTGTTAACACTGATGTTTGGCGGCAAAACTTACTCGAGATGGTGGAAGCTAGCCAGTCGGGCTTAGACAATGGCCTACCACCAACCAAACCGAGCCTTACAAGTTGACCCAACCGGGAATCGAACCCGCGATATCCTGGTGCGAAGCGAATGGACTAACCAGGCGGGCTATGAAAATGCCCTACTACCAACCAAACTAATAATTGTTTCATTTTTCCTTTTGAGAAACAAAAACCCTAGATCGGTTCCATCAAAATCACTTTGTCTAGCAATTTTTGGATTCCGAGAAAAGCTTGCATGACTAGACACGACGTTGATTGCCAATTGTATTAATAAGTATGTAACAGTTCCTTAACTCTCATCATCATCATCATATCAGCCGAAAGACGTCCACTGCTGGACAAAGGCCTCCCCCAAGGATATCCAAAACGACCAATGTATTACGTGTTTATATTTGCTTGTGTGGGCTGTGAATAAATGCTTATCTTATCTTAACGGTCCTGCGCAGCCCGCATCCAGCGACTACCAGCAGCCTTCACCAGCTCGTCGGTCCACCGAGTAGGAGGCCTTTATACGGTTCATCTACCGGTGTGCAGTCGCCACTTGAGAACTTTACTGCAAAAACGGCGATCTGTTCTGCGAGGTATGTGCCCTTAACTCCTCAACTCTAACCTCACATAAATTTAATGTGAAGCCAACCTCCGTAGCTCAGAGGCATAGTTCACTGGCTTTACACAGGAGGTCGCGGGTTCGATTCCCGGCGGGGTCAATTGTAAGACTCGGTTTGGTTGGTGGTAGGGCATTTTCTAAGCCCGCCTGGCTAGCTACCACCATCTTATCTAAGTATTGCCGCCAAATATCAATGTTGATATCATTGATGTGTTCCGGCATGAAGATAAGATAGCCAGTTCCCCATTGCGTTGGGGATTCTTGGTAAGCCCGCTTTCAACTTCGGCAACATCGTCACTTACCAACAGGTGAGATGTTGTCAAGGTTTTACCAATATTGAATAAAAAAAAAAAAATAAAAAAAAAAAAAAAACCATTCCAAACCTGTACCGTACACTGTACACGCACAGGTAGACAACAATACTATTCCTTAATACTCGATAGTATGTGCTAAGACGTCGTTCAAAGACAACAACACACACAACACACCGTCACATCCCGGACACTTCATACAACGGGCGAGAAATGACAAACAAATGACGAAACAAATGAAATCACGGCGAAATTCTATACGTTCGAGAACCAACATTAAACCAATCTGTTTCAACGTGGGAGACGACGGGTAAGGTTGGAATCTAGAGAGCGGCAGGGAGTGTCCATACTGTATGTTAGTACTAATATGTATACTTTGACAACGTCACCGCACAAATGTTCAAAAACTGGCTTCAACTTGACAATTCACAGCATTCTATCTGAACTTTTTTTATCTGTGACTATTACAAAATGTGGAATTATTTCTACGGTCATATTCGTGAACGGGTGCTGTTTGTGTGAACTGGCCTACTCTTGTCAAAGCCATTAATGACAAATTCCATTATTTTGTGTATAACTTCTTGTGTTCATTGTTTTCATGTCCTAATGACATTAGTTGTATCATGATTTTATTTTAATATATTAAAGTAAATTTACACATTCTTTGATAACTATTTTATGAACATCAGAAATAGTTATGAAATTATGAAATTGAAATTTTGATTACTTATTATGAAATTTTGAAAAGACAATGCTAAAAAGAACCCAGGCCCGGCGCAAATGAAATGTATATCAGATTTTAAGTATTCATATGTGTCAAAACATTCAGAAAAAACATAACGAAAATTCGCTTTTAAAAACCATTAATGTAAAAGCCATTGTAATATATAATAATAAAATAAAATCATTTATCCATGTTTTTTTTTACCCTTACATTACAGATCATGTAGGTGGCGTTGTCAAAATAGATGCCTAAATGTCATATTTAGAACAAGAGTAAAGAAAAAAATAAAGAATTCCCATTTTTTTAACTCAAAAGTATAGCTCCTTACAAAAAACAACTAGCAATTTATGACTTATAAACATTTTTTGACAACGCCCTCTACTGAATATTTTGTCACATATTAATACTTAAAATCTGAGATACATTTCTTTTGCGCCGGGCCTGGGTTTTTTCCCCATACATTGTGAGCATTGTCCTTTTTGGTTATCAGCAAATAAGGAATACCTACTTTCGTAGGCAGCTACGTAAACTGAAGTGATTATTGTAAATCAAAGCTCACCTTTTTTAAGTCCTTATTAATATCGGTGTCGTCGGCTTTCCGCTTTTCGCACGACAATATACAATTCTTCCCATTGTCTTTTTCACCCTGCAACAAAGAAAAAAATGCAAAATTAATAATATATTAAAATTTAACTAAGCACTTTTTGTGCATATCATTTTAAAACTGGTTACTCGGAAACGGCTCTAAAGATTTGGATAAAATTTTGTATTTATGTAATGTTTGACTTTCCAAGTCTATAATAGGTATTTAGGGCAGGTTTTATACAGACAGATTTCATCTGATGGCACCGAGCAAAATAAAGTCGCCGAAGTACGATAAAACGGCGAAAGAATTGGAAAATAAGAAAATTATACGAGATTTGATAAAATTAACAATTCCGAAATATGAACAGAAACAAAGGATAATAATTTTCATAAGGAAAAATCAGTATTAATTCGTATTTCAGGATAAAATAATTGGGCTAAGTCCTTGAAATAATCGAGAATACTTCGAAAGGTCTCAGATGAAATCTTTGAAGTCATATTGGTCTTCTAGAAGTTTTGGAACTCCTTGTAGATAATACTCAGTCTTGTTTCTGGATTAGGCAGAACAAATAATTGGGTTTCTGTTGTAATGAAAATCAAACAATTTATTTTAATTTGTGTTTCTAAATTTCAAAGATAAGAAATTACATGAACATAATTAATAATGTTTTGGTTGATTCTTAGAGGGTAAATAGCTATGCATCTATTTTGAAAACACATTGTGAAATATGAAATAATCGGTTCATCTTCATCGCAATAGTATCGTTATTCTACGCCACTACGGTGATTTTAAGACACCCTGTATAGCTATCAATGGCACGAAAAGAAGAAGTCTTAAGTACAATCTCAAAGAATTAGATAGTGATATTTCATTTCGGTCGTATGCTGAGTTATTCCTGTATAGCTCTCAAGGACACGAAAAGAAGAAGTCTTAAGAATAATCTCAAAGAATCAGATAGGGATATTTTATTACGGCCGTATACTGAATTGCTGAGTTATTCCAGTATAGTTATCAATGACACAAAAAGAAGAAGTCTTAAGTATAATCTCAAAGAATCAGATAGAGATATTTCATTACGGCCGTATGCTAAGTTATTCCTGTTTAGTTATCAATGACACGAAAAGAAGAAGTCTTAAGTATAACCTCAAAGAATCAGATAGATATATTTCATTACGGCCGTATGCTGGACTTATTCCTGTATTGTTATCAATGACACGAAAAGAAGAAGTCTTAAGTATAATCTCAAAGAATCAGATAGAGATATTTCATTACGGCCGTATGCTGAGTTATTGCATTAATCGAGAATTCCATCTGCTCTAGTGGTCCACCGCACAGGTATGTACTTAGAACAAGAATCGAAAGGAGGAGGTTATCAGTTGGACTGTACATTTTTGTTTGTATGTTACGTGGTTACGTGACTGGTGGTTACCGACTGAAGTGGCAGTGGGCAGGGCACATAACTCGTAGAACAGATGGCCGTTGGGGCAGTAAAGTTCTCGAGTGGCGACCGTGCACCGGAAAACGTAGCGTAGACAGGCCTCCCATGCGGTAGACCGACGACCTGGTGAAGATCGCGGGAAGCCGATGGATGCGGGCAGCGCAGGACCGGTCGTCGTGGAAATCCTTGAAGGAGACCTTTGTCCAGCAGTTTACGTTTTCGCCTGATATGATGATGATGATGACGTTACGTGAAATCTTTACCGATTCGGAACCGATTTTAATGATTTTTTTTTATTTGATAGCATGTACCTTTGGGGTTGTACCATATAAATTTTATTATAATACATTTAATAACTGTAGATGTTTGAATGAAGTAGATTGCTCTTAACGTATTTTATAGTTGTTAAAAAGCACTAAGCACTTGGCAACATTCGCCTGATGGAAAGTGATAATGATGCCGAAGATTTAGCGAGCTTCCTCGCCACAACGAGGAACTGGCTATTTTATCGTCAATGCCGGAACACATCAATATTGAAAACGATAATGTTAAGTGGTACGACTTCGATTTAACGATGCTGGTGGGTAGCCAGACGGGCATGGAAAGTAAGTACTGTTTAACCGCCTCCGTGGCGAAATGATTAGTCCATTCGCTTCTCACTAGGAGGTTTGGTTGGTAGTAGGGAATTTCCCAAGCCCGCCTGGCTAGCTACCACCATCTTATCTAAGTCTCGCCGCCAAACATCAGTGGTTGAGCCTCTGTTAGGTTGGCTGCCTTGAGATGGATTCCCTATCCTTGTCCCTTTCTTTTACCATTTTTTCCGCTACCTTCCATCCTTTTCACACCACTGTGAAATGGCTGCGCTCGTGTAAGATCGTCGAAATACGAAGATGTTTCGGCTCTTCAAAAACTCCTGCACAGCCTCTGCTAACTTCAATATTCAACGGTGTGTGCTTCGCTCAATAACGCCGCGTCGCCGCGCTAAATAGACGCTTCGATTTTGCTTGCCCGCTTTACATCAAGGCATACTCCGCCATTTTCTTTTGCATTTGAACGCTTAAATTGTGTGTGCATTTATAAATATACAGCTGTACTAGTGAACTACAAAACTATTAACCTAAAAGTGAATTGGATGTGCTCCGCGCCTGTGCAAGCCTTGCTGCGTCGCCTTGGATGCCCTGAACTGCAAGCAACGTGGTGTGGTAAGCTCCTTTCCAATTCCTTATTATATCTTTCCATTCTCAAGGTTGCCTAAGATTCTTGGAAGTAGGTGCCAGCCAGCCCAAAATAAAATTATACAGTCCACTTAAACCCCGCGTCATCATTTTTTTGGTCCCCCTCGCGGATGTCTGTTTTTACTACATTTGTCGATTTGTAGGTTCTTCAATTTAGTAAAAACATCATGGCGCCGCCTTCAAAAGAAGACGTGGCTGCCAAAGCCACGCTCGCAATTTCGCAAATTCAAATAGCCGAATCTAAAGCCGCTTTAGGCTTCCAGAGAATCCAATGTCTCTTCGACTCAATGTCAAAAATCTCCGAAAGTGATGAGAATAGAAATGATTTCATATGCAAATGTACAATGTTAGAAAATATTCGTGCGGAGTATGTAGCCGCCATTGATGAAAAAAATCGCATCCAAGCCGAAAGTGTTCCAAACTTTCAACCCAACTTCTATCCAATAATCTCATTTGACGAATTATTCGCTAAAATAAAAATGAAGTTGTGCAGTTTGACCGCACCCGCATCCACTATCCCCATATCGCTTTCTTCTGCAACCGCAAACGCATCGCATAATTGTAATAATAAGAATAACATTAAGCTACCTCGCTTAGAATTATGTCAGTTTGATGGTGATGTACAAAAATGGCCAATTTTCTATGAAAACTTTCGCACGATGGTGCACGAAAACCCCTCGCTAACTAACTCGGAACGAGTTCAATACTTGATAGGTAGATTAACAGGTGATTCATTATCCATATGTAAGGGCTTGATACCTACTGGTGATAATTATTCCATTTTATGGACCGCTCTGTGCGATAAATACAATGATAAACGCGTTCTGGCCGCTTCCTATCTAGATCAGCTGTTAAAAATGAAACCAGTCAAGATCGCAACACCCACAGCCCTAGAAAGTTTTGTAGATAAGTTTTCAGCGATTATTTCCGCACTAAAACAGCTGAAGCTTGATGATTTGTCGGAATTTATGTTTGTTCATATTGGTTTGAAATACCTAGATGTGGAGACTGTAAGATGTTTTGAGATGTCAATCCGCGACAGTAAGAACTTCCCGTCTAGTTTGCAATTAATAGACTTTGTCCGAGACCATTATCGTATATTAAATCGTGCTAACTTATTCCATAACGAAAATAACAAACAAAATCGCTCCGACCTACCCTCATCATCGCATAAAAAACAAATAAAATCGAACGACAATAAAAATAAATCTTCGAATACCTACACCTTTTTAAATGTACAAAATGATAAGCGCATCTGTGTATGCTGTCAGCTGGGCGACCACCAGTTGTATTCCTGCACGCAGTTCCACTCGCTACAGCCTTACGAAAGATTTCGTCTAGTAAGAAACAATAGATTATGTTTTAATTGTCTAAGTGACAAACACATAATAAATGAATGCAAATCAGTACAAAGTTGTAAATTTTGTTCCCGCAATCATCATTCGCTTATTCATTTAAATAATGAAAATTTCGTGCAATCAAAAGACATACGAGCCGAGTCTCGCGGCAGGCCGCTGCCGCTCCCGCACCCCCCGTGCTCCGGCGGCGCCCCGCGTGGCCCGCCCGCTGGAACCACACAGCCGCAGCGCGCCAACGCATTCACTTCCACACATAACCATAGCCATCCCGCTCCCACTCGTAACGATCGCGACTTAGCTCCGAACGCTCTCGCCTCCGCATCTACCAGTATATCAGCATCACATGCATCGCTCGCTCGTAATACCAGCCCCGCTGGTAATCTCGCAAAAAATAATAATAGAATTATGATGTCAAATACAACCGCTTCCGCACCCGCATATAATTATAATCAAGAGGATTATAATTATAATTTACCCGCTAATATTAACAATAATTTGGATTCAAGTGTTTCTCCCGCTCCGCTCAGCCCCGCTCAAGATGTTTCTTTATGTGTTAACGCAAATAATTGTAGTTTCCCGCTAAATGAGAACTCCGCTTCGCATACAGTATTGTTAGGTACCGCTACGTGCCTAGCGCAGTCACGTGACACCACTCATTTGATGCCCGTCCGAGTATTAGTGGACTGTGGATCAATGCGTGATATCATTACCACAGATTGTTGTAAACGACTAGGTTTACCTATTTATCCCGCTCAAAATACACACGTCTCCGGACTTGGTGACGTAATTAATAAGACCCAAGGTGTGACTAAGTTGGTTATCTATTCTCGAATCGATCGAAACGCGTGTTTCACTATTGAACCGTACGTAGTGGAACGTATCACAAGCGAGTTACCTACATCGCGAGTAAACACAAAAGCACTTCCGTACCTACAAGGATTAGCGCTCGCAGACGATACCTATGAAGTGCCCGGAGCAATTGATCTTATCCTCGGTTGTGATATTTTCACGCGAATTTTATTGCCGAAACGAGTGTCGCGCGCTCCTGGCGAGCCGGTCGCCATAGAAACGTTGTTAGGGTACTTAATTATGGGCAATGCCCCTACTGGAATAGAGACTGACATATCGCGATCATTTTGCGCGTTTGACCCTCCGTGCGTGTCACGTTTTTTCGAAATAGAAGACTTACCAAAGAAGGGTGATTTTCTAACGCATGAGGAACAAGAATGTGAGAACATTTTTGTAGATACCACCATTCGGGACGACCTAGGCCGCTATGTAGTTGCGCTTCCTATTCGCCGCGACCCCGCTTTATTAGGAGAATCAAAGCATCTCGCAAAACACCGCTTTCTCTCATTGGAACGCCGCTTACTAGCAAACCCTGAAGTAAAATCCGAGTACGATAAAATAATATTAGATTATTTAGAAAAGGATTATCTGTCTCCCATAGATGAGTCAGATGTCTCCGCATCACCGCAGTATGTTATACCGCATCATGCTGTAGTTCGTAAAGATAAATTAACGACCAAGACGCGCTTGGTCTTAAATGCTAGTATGCCGACAGACTCCGGCATATCATTGAATGATATTTTACATACTGGAAAAAATCTACAGTCTGATTTATTCCGCATCATACTGAGTTTCCGCATGTACAAAATTGCCATAAGCGCAGACATCCGTCAGATGTATTTAAGAATTATAGTAGACACTGCGTTCCGCCGCTTTCAAAGAATCTTCTATAGATTCAGTCCAAAGGAACCGCTGCAGTTATATGAGTTCAGCAGAGTCACGTTTGGAATGACAAGTAGTCCGTTCTTGGCCATGCGCACCGTCCGGCAACTAGTAAAGGATGAGCGTGAAAAATACCCTCTCGCAGCTGCTGCATTAGAAAAGGACAGCCTGTATATGGACGATTTGGCCGTCAGCTGTTCAGACGCCTGCGAAGCAACAGAACTGTCGTCGCAGCTCATTCAGCTGTTCTCCGCTGGTGGATTTGAGCTAGTTAAATTCGCAAGTAACTCGCCCGAGTTTTTATCGTCAATTCCTGCCGACCGCCGCGTAACAGACCTGATCGACTTCAGCTCTGATGATATGAAAGTACTAGGCCTACACTGGATACCCTCCGCTGATCAGTTTGCTTTTTCCGTAATCAATGAAGAACGCAACTGTACTAAGAGACACATACTCTCTACTATCGCTCGCCTCTGGGACCTTATGGGATTTGTAGCCCCCGTAACTTTATTTGCGAAACTCATAGTAAAATCGCTATGGGAAATAAACGTTGATTGGGATGAAGTTCCTCCTCAAAACATAGTCAACGCTTGGGCACGATTCATAAGTGAACTGCCGCTACTAAAAAATATAAAAATTCCGCGCTATTTAGGAATAGAAAGGAGAGTTGTATTGACTCTTCTCGGATTTGCCGACGCTAGTGAACGCGCCTACGGTGGCGTCGTTTACCTTCACGTTAACTGCCCTGACACTAACGAAAGTTGCGTTAGTTTACTATGCGCAAAATCTAGAGTCTCTCCCGCTAAGACAGTAATCACACTTGCGCGTTTAGAGCTATGCGGTGCGCTTGTTCTTGCGCAACTTATGAATACTGTCATAGACACGTACTCATCGCGCTGTCAGATCCACAACACACTCGCGTTTTCTGACAGTAAAGTCACTCTGGCGTGGATACATTCCACCCCAGCCCGCTGGCAAACGTTCGTTGCCAATCGCGTCGCTAAGATACAAAGGTACATTGAGCCGCGTCACTTCCACCACATCAAAGGCACTGACAATCCTGCCGATTGTCTTTCACGAGGTCTTACACCCGCTCAGCTGATTGAACACCCGCTGTGGTTCAATGGCCCCGCATTCGCTAAGCTACCCTATAACGAGTGGCCTATCCAAGATTTTGACCCGATGACTGTAAACAATCCACCTGAAATTAAAACAAAGGTTTTAGTAACGAATACTTTGGATGATAAAACTGAGAATCCAGTGCTCTATGAGCTCGCATTACGCGTATCGTCATGGTCAAAACTGATTCGCATCGTAATATACGTATTGCGCTTCGCCCGAAAGCTCCCACGTAAATTCGAATCCTCGCATCTTGACATAGCCGAGTCAGCAGTTATTCGCGCTTTACAACAAGTACACTTTAGAAATGAGATCAAGGCTATTCAAAGTAATAAGCCGCTACCCCCAGCACTTTCAAAACTTAACGCATATCTGCAAGACGATACACTTCGTGTAGGAGGTAGACTTACAAACTCTGACTTAAACTATGATAGTATACATCCAATTTTACTTCCCTCTCGCGATCACGTGGTAGATTTAATAGTTGATCACTATCATAAAATAAATCTACATACTGGCCCTGGTTTGCTACTTGCGTTACTACGCCAGAAATATTGGATTTTGTCCGCTAGGAATTTAGTAAGGAAACGTGTCCACCTATGCAACATCTGTTTTAGAAATAAGCCGCGTCCTGAATTCCCCTTCATGGGAGAATTGCCCGCTTGTCGTGTAAGAGAGACACCGAAGGCATTTCTGAATACGGGTGTGGATTACGCCGGCCCGATACAAACTATTCCCTATAGAAAACGTGGAATCCGCTCTCAAAAATCGTATATTTGTCTTTTCATATGTATGGTTACTCACGCCGTTCATATCGAACTCGCCTCTGACTTGTCGACCGAAGTGTTTTTAAACGCTTTCAAACGCTTCCTATCGCGCCGTGGACCGGTCCGTTACGTTTACTCTGATCACGGAACTAATTTTGTTGGCTGTAGATCTTATTTAAAAGCCCTTTATCATTTAGTAAACTCACCAGGTTACAATGAAGCGTTTGCTGCCGCGTTCCGTGAAAATAGAATCGAATGGAAGATGAATCCGCCGCTCTCCCCTCACCACGGTGGTATGTGGGAAAGCAACATTAAGTGTGTGAAGTCACATCTAAATAAAGTTGTTGGCAAGCAACTGCTTACCTTCGAAGAAATGCAGACTTTTCTTACAGAAGTGGAACTTCTTCTTAATACACGCCCAATTTCAGTGCTCAGTGCTGATCCAGCTGAGCCTTTGCCGTTAACTCCCGCTCATTTTTTGACTCTCACTCCACTGAAATCAATACCCGCCCCCGACTTGACACAAGAGCGCCCTAACCTATTACAACGCAAACATTTAGTTGATCACTTAGTGCAATCGTTTTGGAATAGGTGGAGAATCGAATATCTAAACACCCTACAGTCTCGTCAAAAATGGCATGTTCGTTCAGATTCGATCAAAGAAGGAACCGTGGTCCTTATTAAATCAGATAATTCACCACCACTTCACTGGCCCATAGGTATAATTGTTAAGACTTTCCCTGGAGCTGATGGTGTTGTGAGAGTGACAGATGTAAAAACTAAAACTGGTATTTATCGTCGGCCAGTGGTTAAGCTGTGCCCTCTTCCAACACAATAATTTCTCTATGTTAATTAATGTTATAAATATATACGCATAAGTTTAGGTTATTTTTATATTCTGCTCATTGCAAACGAGCATTCTCTCTTAATTTGTCATTAAGCTATATGCAAAGTTTCGTTTTTCTTGTATGTTTTTACAATTTAATAGATACTCTCTGTTAGGTTGTCACTTTTTCCTTTTGTTCTGTGAAAGTGGATAACCTTATCCCCTTTCAGGTGGGGAGAAATGGTTGAGCCTCTGTTAGGTTGGCTGCCTTGAGATGGATTCCCTATCCTTGTCCCTTTCTTTTACCATTTTTTCCGCTACCTTCCATCCTTTTCACACCACTGTGAAATGGCTGCGCTCGTGTAAGATCGTCGAAATACGAAGATGTTTCGGCTCTTCAAAAACTCCTGCACAGCCTCTGCTAACTTCAATATTCAACGGTGTGTGCTTCGCTCAATAACGCCGCGTCGCCGCGCTAAATAGACGCTTCGATTTTGCTTGCCCGCTTTACATCAAGGCATACTCCGCCATTTTCTTTTGCATTTGAACGCTTAAATTGTGTGTGCATTTATAAATATACAGCTGTACTAGTGAACTACAAAACTATTAACCTAAAAGTGAATTGGATGTGCTCCGCGCCTGTGCAAGCCTTGCTGCGTCGCCTTGGATGCCCTGAACTGCAAGCAACGTGGTGTGGTAAGCTCCTTTCCAATTCCTTATTATATCTTTCCATTCTCAAGGTTGCCTAAGATTCTTGGAAGTAGGTGCCAGCCAGCCCAAAATAAAATTATACAGTCCACTTAAACCCCGCGTCATCAATCAGTGTTAACAACATTAATGTGTTCCGGCTTGAAAATAAGATAGCCAGTTCTCCATTGCTTTTGGGAATCTTGGTAAGCCCGCTTCCAGCTTCGGCATCATCGTCACTTACCATCAGGTGTGATTGAAAATAATTTGAAACAAAAAAACCAACGTCAATCGCACTAGTCGCCACTACGATTTTTAAAGGTTTCCCTCGATTTCTCTGCGATGCCATCGTCAGATCCTGGTTTCCTTATTATGGTACCACCTTTGGGATATCTCCTTGCCAACAAAAAAAAATTCATCAAAATCGGTTCATAAACGACGAACTTATGCGCGAAAACACATTATAAAAAATATATATACGGTCGAATTGAGAAACCTACTTCTTTATTTGAAGTCGGTTAAAAATGAAAAAATTGCGGAACCATTAAACTGACCGGGATCTAAAAGACAGACTAAAATTAAAACTCTGCTCATAAAGCTATACATCTTTGCCCAACCTATATTTTAACAACTTATAATGTACCCACTGCTGGGGCGCGCGTCTCACTCCACACACGTAGGCCAAGTCCGGGTTGGTGGAGGTTGTAGGGTTAGTGTCGAACCCCACCGTCAGAAGTTTTTCAAGGCTCCTAAAAGATATCTGTCACGGCTTAACAGCAGGCTCCCAGCATAGCAATGGCGAACAACCCGATATAGCTTTACAGTTGAATTTCGGGTGTGTGTCTTAACGCGCCCTACGTCCATTACTTCGGGCGTAAATGCACATTTTCGTTTATTGCGTGCTTATTAAACATCCTAGGCAAATTTCGTGTTAGCCGTTTTATCAATACCTATATTCTCTTACCGTTGGTATTTATTTCATGCGCCTAACGTATGTAATGTAGGAGAAAAATCCAACAATCCCTAAAAACTAAATAGTTTTACAAAATAAAAAGTATCGAGCGAAAACCAATAAATCTTGTTTTTGTTTTAGCCATACGAAATAACAAGCTTTAAAGAATCAGCTGTGTAGTTTTAACAATGACAAAGCTTGCGGCCGACTCTACATGCTTTGGCAAAAATGCACAAGTTTCGGGAGCCTGCTCTTAACGTCTGCCATCTATTGATAGCAACTGGCACAAAAGGCCAAAGCCTTTAAAAAGAGACTGCGTGAGGCACGCTTTGACCAAATAAGCCATATTGGACAACAACTTGCCTCCTACCCACCCATCGGGGAGTAAGGCGTTTTGGTCCTTGGCTAAGTCGGTCGAGTCGAACTTCTGCCGCTCGTCTTTGCCTCCACTGGTAAAACCTGACGGATCACTGGCACACTCCGTTGCAGACAAGGCATTATTATTTAATTTGCCTGTATGTTTGCTGAAAATTCGCGTCTGGACACTGCATATATATACTGGAACGTGTATTGAACACCTGCCTCTTAGCATACCTAGAAGACAATGACCTCCTGAGTGACCGTCAGTATGGCTTTCGCTGGGGTCGGTAAATGGGAGATCTTAAAAAGATCTAGATCTAGTGTATGCTACGCATGTATGGGGTGAATCCATAGAGAAGCACGGTGAATCTCTTGCCGTGTCTCTCGATATCTCCAAGACATTTGATAGGGTTTGGCATGCTAGCCTTATTGGTAAGCTTCCTTGCTACGGGATACCTACTGATTTGTGCAACTGGATATCTGACTTCCGGAGGGAATGGTAGATTCGAGTGGTCGTCGATGGCTGCTCGTCTGACCTATTGGCTATTGACGCCGGGGTACCTCAGGGCTCAGTTCTCCCCGCTACTTTGTTTTTGCTGCATATTAACGATCTGCTAAAACACGGTGTATTTGGGCATGCAGCTGACAGCACGGTTACGGAGAGATACTTACTTATCGAGTGCTCGAGCTAGGGGTCTGGATATACTATCTTAGAGGGAGACCATGATTGAGCACGTGAACCTAACACTCGAGGCAGTCTCTGACTGGAGCAATGCCAATCTTATCAGGTTTAATGCCTCTAAAACGCAGGCGTGTCTATTTACTGCGAAAAGGAGTCCTTTTACCCTTATTCCTACTTTCCGAGATGAATCAATCCAGATCTCCAACTATCTTGAAATTCTTTGCGTAGATTTAAAATCCGATCTGAATTTCCGGAGAAAGAATCCAAGGCAAAAACGGCTGCCAAAAAGCTTGGTATCCTCTCGAAGGTGAGACTTTAGTGCACACCAGAGCAGCTTATAATATTTACCAAGCTCAAGTTCGATCATGTATGGAGTAATGCTCTCACTTATGGGACGGATCAGCTCGTTACCAGCTAAATGCCTTGTTTTCTATAGACCGACGCACTAGGAGACTCATTAGCGACGAGTGACTTGTATCAAACAGTCTCGAAAGCCTCGACCATCGCCGAAAACTCGCCTGTCTATCAATGTTTGACAGGAATCATTTCGGAGAGTGTGCCCTGGAGCTTCACGACCTCATTAATCATTGGACGACCAAGCGCGGACGGCAATTCCTCCCCTTTGTCATTTATGTTCCACCTTTACGCACGAAGCGTTTTGCTTCTTCGTTCATTATGCGAACGGCCAAGGGGTGAAATTCCCTGCCGGCATCTGTATTCCCCGATTCGTATAATTTAGGAATCTTCAAGACAAGAGTAAATAAGAACTATTTGAGCTTGTGTGTTACTTTCTCGTCTGCATCGGTACTTACTATCAGGTGAGGTGCAGCAAAACGCACTCAAAATTTTAATAAAAAAAATATGGCTTACACCTAACAGAAACGGAATCGGTCGAGATAAATAACACTGACTATCAAACCCATTCATGACCTTACTAATGGCCAGTTTACCTGCCCAATTGACTGATAATTAGGTCAAGCAAGGTCAGCCATCACTTTTAAAAATAATCCACTATTATCCTCTGGAAGGCTAAGGACTCAGTTTGACCCCCCCACAAAAACACCGAAATACGTCCCTGGATCCGCATACCACCTGCCTACACATTGGAATTTAAGAGACCAATACCGTTTCATATTGAATATAATAATTTAGGGAAAATGTTTACCTTTACATAGGAGAAAAATACGAACCAAACTTAGATTTTGGTCGTCATTTGATGAAAAGTTATGTTTCACTAAAATTTACATGAAATACACCACTCTGAAATTGGCTGCATTTATAACTAGTGGATAGCCGCGGCTTCCCCCGCGCAGATGCCGTTTTTTGCAGTTCCAGTAGGAATTTCCCTAAACCCTTTCTTAGCGGATGCCTACGTCCCAAATGCTATCTGTATTCCAAATTTTAGCGAAATCCGGTGAGTAGTTTCGGCTGTGCGTTGATTTAACAGTTAATCGCCGTTTCCTTTTATATATATATATACAGATATCTAATTGACGAACCTGAAAATCGCAAGCGAGATATTCATTGTAAACAAAGCGAAGATGTAAGAAATAATAAACACGAGGCCTTTCAACTCTCAGTAAAATACACAAATCATGTTTGTATAACACAGTAAACACACACACACACACAAACACATCACACATACTAACCAATGGTAAGAAATCAATAAAGTAACAAATTGACAAACTAACACCAAAAAATAGCGGCCTAGGTAAGAAAATAAAATACGATTCTAAAACAAGCTGTCGACAACCGAAACACAATTACTAACCGACAACACTACTTTTTAAACTATCCGACTACGACTTACAAGTCTTTAGCTTGTCAGAAAATAGGACATAAGTAGGTCACAAAGATTTTGTATTTTATTCTGTGGCAGAAAATTTTAAAAAAATGTATACGAATGTTGACTCAAACTACATCCATCATATAACTATTTATTTATTTACAATTTATCGTACACAGAAATAGGGACAAACAAACAACTAAATAAGGAAGTACAAAAGGTACAGCTTATTTCTATGTTTTTTTTTGTACCAGCAGACCTTGGAGAGAAAATTATAAAAGAAGTAAATAACAAAGACGACATTTTTAAAAAACAGAAATTTTGATAACTTTTTCCTAAATACCTCAATCATCCTGTTTGAGAAAGGTAGATTTTCTAAGTTAGGCCTGATAATAAAATAGGGGATTCCCTCTCATTTCTCCTTGCTTGTAAATCTATGGGGAATCCTTGCTAATTACATCGTTGCGTCGATCACGTAGCTTAAATGACATAAACACGGTCATAAAGAGAAAAGTTTGACTGTTAGCGGCATTTATCTCGACCGTTTCTGGGCGTAGCGAGAATCGGAAAGTCGTTGGTTCAGTATGCTAACACTAAGATGGCAATCATACAGTCGTTGCGGTATGTTAGAGATCTTAAAGGCGCCTTAAAAATTTCTGGAGTCTTTTTTTAAATCCACAATTTGGTAAGGCCTTCACATCATCTTACCTGATGGTAAGTGACGATGATACCGAAGACGGAAGCGGGCTTACCATGATTCCTACACCCAATGGAAAACTGTCTATCGTATCTTTAAGTCGGAACACATCACCACTGTTAACATTGATGTTTGGTGGCAAGACTTAGATAAGATGGTGGTAGCTAGCCAGGCGGGCTTAGGAAATTCCGTTCCACCAACCAAACCTAATCATACAAAGTTAGACTCCGCCGGGAATCAAACCCGCGACCTCCTGATGTGAAGCTAATGGAATTAATCATAACGCCACGATGGCGGTTCACTACTAGCCCTACAACATCCAACAACGCGAATTACACCTTTCAACAATCTTTCCAAGAAAGCAGAGATTCCAATCTGCCTCTTATTGCTTATAACACCTACCTGCTTGCTAAGTACCAAACATAAGTAAGTACCTTTTAAGACCTAATGTATGCCAATCATCATAAATGGATAAAATATTCCTTCCAACCGCCATGGCAACTAAGTTCAAGTTTGCAATCGTCATCATAAATGAAATTTGTCTGATCGGATAGAGTGAAAAGACCTCAAGTGTTACTGATTGCAAATTGTGTTTTAGCCGCTACTGAAATGGTGTGTTTTAGCAATGCAGCGTAAACTTTTTAATAAAAAAATGGCTTTAAAAACGATTTAATAAATTTAATTAACAGTAAACTGCTTTTATGGTTACGTAACAGGTAACGGGACCCTAATACTAAGCCTAGGCTGTTCGTCTTTCCGTCCGTCTATCGGACTTTTAATTTTTTAATTTTTAATGTATTATTATGGGGGATTTACTAACAAATAATAAAAAATAATAAAGTGAAAAATTAAAGGGGGCTCCATTCAAGAAACGTGTTTTTTTAAAAGGTTTTTTTTGTTTTTGATGTATCGTTAAAACGGTTATACGTACAAACGTTGAACTTGGTGTGATTATAGAAATTATCCTAAAAATAACAAAAAAAAGTTAAGTGTGAGTCGTACTCGTAAAGTGCGAACTGAATGTAAAAAAATGCATTTTACTTTTGCTCGCGTCAATGTCTTTTGTTTGGAATGAATAGGTACGAGTATCATTGTTATTCTTGTGTGAAAAGGTATAGTACAGAACCCTCGGTGCGTGATTACGACACGCACATGACCGGTTTTTTATTTTTGCACTATTTCATTCTAAGAACTCGTGGCGTAATGGTCAGTCCATAAGCCTCACATCGGGAGGTCGCTGGCTCGGTTCCCGGAGGAGTCGAAATTTGTAAGACTCAGTTTGGTTGGCGCGGCTGGCTAACTACCACCATATTATCTAAGTCTTGCCGCCAAACATCAATGTTAACAGCATTGATGTGTCCCAGCTTGATAATAAGATAGCCAGTTCCCCATTGCGTTGGGGAGTCTTGGTAAGCCCACATCCATCTTCGGAACCATCTATCAGGTGAGATGATGGTTACCAATTGTGTATTTTCATCTTCATCATATCAGCCAAAAGACGTCTACTGCTGGAGAAAGGCCTCCCCCAAGGATTTCCACGACGTCCGCTCCTGCGCTGACCGCGACTGACAGCAGCTTCACCAAGTCGTCGGTCCACCGTGTGGGAGGCCTGCATACGCTACTGTGTGTATTTTAGACCCAATGAATTCAGCGGCTTAAGCTATTCATAGTTAAATATTAAACCTTTTGAATTCACCAAAAAGTTAAAGTAGCCATTACAACGAGTCTGTTATATAATTTGTACTAGTATGTATGAATTTTTTCCTTCCTATAAATCAAACAAGCCAACAAGTGACGGGAAAAAGTCCGAAATTTTCTTCTCTCACCCACTTAGGCATAGTTCCCATAAATCATCTGTAATGGTCAGTCATGAATGATAGGTTGGTTTATCCATCAAACGTTTCTAGAATAGGGCTGTCAGCGACTCTGTATTTCCTTAGAATAGGGATGACGAATGCTACTTTTTATCAGGTCAAAAACGACATTTTGTTCTAAAAATGTTTGAAATACATAGGCGTGTCGTCGTAGTTTTGCAGCGTCATTTATGTACTCATTTTGCGATTTTGGTGAATTAAAAATCGAAGACTTGATGGGAAACCAAACGCGTAAGGTTTTCCGAAGTTTAAGTAGGAGGGCAATTTAGTGATTAAGAGTTCATAATTTATTTCTGATGCTGTCGTCATCCCTATTGAGTGTATCGTAGACGATTATCTTACCGATAGGCTTACTGATCAATATTTGATTCTTATTTACTTCGCTGGCTCAGCGAACCAACGAGGATCTTGCTCTCCGACACTAAATCACGTCAATTTTGTTTGTCCACTAAATCACGTCAATTTCGTCTTCCTGCACCACTTCATGTTTTTTCATTCATATCAGCACATATACGTCCCCACCAAGGGGCTCGAGCCTACCCTGAATTAGGGCGATCGGGCCTTAGTCGAGCACGTGGGCCAAGTGCGGGTGGGTCGACTTCACACACAACCTGCGAGTTTCTTCGCAGGCGTGTGCGGGTTTCCTCACGATGATTTCCTTCACCGTAAGAACGTCGGATAAAGGTACATATGAAATCAAATTCGAAATCATAATGGTACAGGTTCAAACCACGACCTCCCGGACAGTAGGCGCCGGCCCTAGCCATTACGCCACCGACGTTCTATGTAAATCACCTTATGTAAATCGGCTCTATCGAGGGCATTCAGGTTCTTTTGTACTTCGTCATTCCAGCGGTACCTGGGGCATCGAACAGGGCATTTCCCAGTTGGTCATCTCTTGTGCGTTCTTTTGGCAGCACGGTCTTCTTCAAACATCTCTATGTTTGATTCAAACATCTCTATGTTTGAAGCTTGAAAAATGTTTAGAACTTTTTTCAAGACAGCGGAAAAACCTGCCACGCTCTAAAGCGTTTAGGCCGCAAATGTGAGCAGAACATTGAAAAAAAAAATTCTTTATAATTTTGACAACCCTGTTAAGGAACGTACAGATCGATCACATATTTTAGACTACTGAAACAAAATACGTCACGTTAACAAAACATATTAACAAGAGTTGGCGATTTCTTCCACCTTCTTTTATTACTTAAGGCGCTAAGATTATTCATCCGAGCAGGTTGATACGTGTTTCAATAATATCGAACGTAAGTCTTCATTTTAAGTTCAAATCAATGCGGGCTTTAGCGCGGCTGTTACGTTGAAAGCGAACGTCCAATTCTCGATTTTTACATGTTTTATTACTTTTCATCATTTTCAAATAAGTTTAAAAAAAGGTTTTCAATTTAAATGAAAGGTCTTAAAGTCACCGGTTTCATTCAATATTAACTATTTGTTTTCGATAAATTTTGCACCAAATGCCAAAAACAGGGTCTACAGTATATTTTTAACATCAAAAGTTATAATATTTTTAAAATTGTATTTAATTAAATCGATTTTTATTACTTTAAGTATATTATATATTTTTTCCATGGTGATAGCTGAACACAGTCTTTCAATATTTTAAATTGAATATTGTCATTTGACCCATTTTAAGGCTTTAATACCCTTATGGGTGCTAGGTGTAACAAAAATGTGTGCAATGACAGATTTAGGAATGTGTTCGCATATACTAGGAGGCGAGGTAACGACAAATTCGGTAAATAGTGCCTTGAGGTTAAGATGAATGCCACGAACAGTCAAACCAATTCAGGTATTGACCGTGCCCGTGGTCAGTTCACCTGCATAGTCGACGCGACCACACAAAGTCGTAACACGACCGCTTCAGATACCGTTGAAAAACGTAATTCTTATTATTTGTTTTAGACTAACTATAGAGCAGACATTCAATATTGCGAAAACCCGAACAATAACAATCACACCAATTTCCGAGTAATTCTCGGCGCCATTTTGGTTTTCCGATATTCTTGTTTACAATTTGCGTATAGATTTTCACGGTTCCCGCCCCCTGCGATCAGAGATTCAATTCTGTTTGTAAATAAATAAAATCTTATCGCTTCTTGTCTGATAATTGCTGAGGCTAAAACAGATCAGGATCGAGACGGCTTGGTGCCCTGAAATATTGTCTAGAGGACAATAGCCGCTGGATGCGGGCAGCGCAGGACCGGTCGTCGTGGAAATCCTTGAGGGAGGCCTTTGTCCACCAGTAGACGTCTTTCGGCTGATATGATGATGATGAATTACACAATTGGTAACCTCTTGGCATCATCTCACCAGATGGTAAATGATGATGGTTCCGAAGATGGAAGTGGGCTTACCAAGATTTCCTAACGCAATGGGGAACTGGCTATCTTATTTTCAAGCTGGGACACATCAATGCTGTTAACATTGATGTTTGGCGGCAAGACTTAGATAAGATGGTGGTAGTTAGGCAGGCACGCTTAGACAATGTCCTTCTACCAACCAAACTGAGTCTTACAAATTTCTCCGCCGGGAACCGAGCCCGCGACCTCCCGATGTGAAGCTAATGGACACAACAACAACTTTTGGATTTTTTTTCTGTCTGTCTGTATGTTCGCGCATCACACTAAAACTACTAAGCCGATTTCGATAAAACTTTGTATGGTGGTTCCTTATAGCCCGGGTTAACATATAGAATACTTTTTATTTCGGAAAATTCAAGAGTTCCCGTGAGAAAATTCAATACCTCCACCCGGAGGTTTGGCCTCTATATCGTAAGTAATGTCCACCGCAGTTATTATTTTCCAAAAATATTTCATGTACAGACACGGTCCCGTTACAGTTTTATAAAATGTATAGACATTTATGTTGAAATTTAGACTTGGTTCAAAGGTAACCGACATTGCTCACAGAATCGCTAAAATTATGTGGCAGTTGGCCGTTGAGACAGTAAAGTTCTTGAGTAGCGACCGCGCACCGGGGTGTATTATAGACAATAGACAGATTTTTATTTGACACAAACACACACCGATTACACAACATAAAAAGAAGTAAAACACATAGAAACAGAAGAAAAACAAAAAAGTTAACACAAAAAACAAATAAGACCAACGGAATCGGTGTAGTGCGATGTCAAAATGGACTTTTCTCAGCATTAGCTGCAGGAGAACTGCAGCGCTGGTGTTTTATAATTTATACTTGACTGTGCCATCCGCCCCGTCAAACGCCGAGACCGGCTTTTTTATTCACAATTTGTAAGCCCTTGGTATAATCTCACCTGACGGTAAGTAATGATGATGCTGAAGATGGAAGTGGGCTTACCAAGATTCCCCAACGCAATGGAAAACTGGCTATCTTATCTTCAAGACGGAACACATCAATGCAAAGATAGTAGTATCTATCCAAGCGGGCTCAGAAAATGCTCATCCACCAACCAAACCGAGTCTTACAAAGTTAGACTTAGCCAGAAATCGAACCCGCGACCATCTGATATGATGCTAATAGACTTAACCATTACGCCACGGAGGCGGTTAAATCGGGCTACCGGCATTGATGAAAGATGGAATCGAGTCTTATTTTATTGCCTATAATGTATGTATGTACCTGAAAGTACTATGACTAGAACACTATTCTTAAAGAAAGAAGTGGTGTGCTTCTGTTATGTACGAGCTTATGGGTGAATTTCGCACAGCTTGATAGGCTTTAGCGATGTATGATCGAAGAAAGGGTCAGAAGGAGCTTTAGAGATCTTCAAGAAGTGGTGCCCAGGTGCCCCTTCTCTTAGAAATCAGATTGTAAATGAAGTCCCGCTGCGTCAAGGTAGAACACGTTACGATCGATAAGTCTACGAAGAACGATGCTACGTTGTTTCTTGGAGTAAATGTTTTTTAAGGCTCTAAGATGTCTCAATACGTGTTAAAATAATTTAGAACGTAAGTCTATTCATGATAAGTTCAAATCAATGCGGGCTTCAACGCTGCTGTTACGTTACTTTGAAACCGTACGTCCTATCCTCGATGTTTACATGTTATTATTACTTTTCTATACTTTCAAGTAAGTTTAAAAAAAATGTGTTCTATTTAAATGAAAGGTCTTGAAGTTACCGATTTTTGTGTGTTGGTTTCATTCCACATTAACTATTTGTTTTCGAGAAATTTTGCAATTAATGCCAAAAACACATTTTTTTACATCAAAAGTGGTAATATTCTTAAAATTGTATTCAATTAAATCGATTTTATATTACTTTAAGTATATTATGTATTTTTTTCATAGTGATAGCTTTACACAATCTTTCAATAATTTGTTGTATGCTTGCGATAGTAGGTTCTTGGTGGAACACTGAAATGAACATATTTAGGTTTTTCCTTGCACTATTTCACAATTAATGTAAATAAAACACAAATTTGTTTATACTGCAACCGCTTTCATGATCATCTTCAGGCAGTAGACTACTTAATTTCCTATATGAGGGTAGAAAATTTAATTGAATATTGTCATTTGACCTATCTTAAGGCCTTAAGTATAATTTGCTGAGACACCGATATAACAATGCACTTTTGGGTAAAAAAAAGGATAAAAAAGCTCTCTATTTATCTATTTAACTTTTGCCCCACAGCCCACAAGGAGGGTAATGTTTCTCAGGTGTATGTATGTATGTTTTTTTGGCTCATGTAGCCTAAGCAGCTTAGTGGATTTGGAAGTGCGAGATGTCGTTAGATTCGTCTTGATCCCATATGTGACATAGGATATTTTTGTTCTTCTACCCAAAAAAGAGGAGCAATGTTTTTTATGCAGTCGGGTTTTTAACTTTGATGGTTACTTTGTTTTTACAATTTGGTATGCCCTTGTTATAAATTGCGTCATTTTTATGAAGGTCTTAGTTTTTTTTACATGCTGTGATTTAGTTTCACCTGTCCCGGTGTCTGTAATAAATTTTGCAAGTTAATTTTGACCCACTTCCCGGTTTCCGATTGAGCTGAAATTTCGCATGCATATGTACGAGTATATCGCGTAACAATGCAATATTAACAGCTTGTACCTTGAGGTTTTTAGGTTTTTTGGAAGTTATTAAATAACCTAGTTTATAATTTTAATTAGGAGACAGCCATAGAAATTAATATAAAGTAGCGAAGCAAGTTGCCAGTCGACTTTCTTGTGAAAAACATCAATTTAACAAAAAGTTTTAATTGAAAGAGATTGTATGGCACATCCTTACTAATATTATAAATGTGAAAATGTGTTTGTTTGTTTGTTATTATTTCACACTTCAACACCCTAACCAATCTTGATGAAACTTGGCATGCAGGTATACTGTGTTACTGAGAAGGACATAGGATACTTTTTATCCCGTGAAGATAGCAGTCCGATGCAGTTCCTGAGGGAACTGAAAAATACTCCTTTTTTTGGTTATTTTTTTTTTAAATTGCAAAGTAACAGTGGATTGTTGTGATTTTTTGCACAGAGATGGCTGAGGGGGTGAGAAATGACATAATTTACTAATTATCATATCCTGACGTAGTTCCCGAGGGATCTGGAGAAAGACATTTTCACGCTCGCGTACGTCGGCGCCGCCACCGAGCAAAGGGATCTGGAAAAAACTCATGACTCACCCTAAAGACAGCATAAGAACGAAGTCTACGCGGGCGAAGCCACGGGCAAAAGATAGTATCCCTATAAATGAATCTATAGTGAACAATGAAAAGTTTCGCATTCCGACAGATTGCCACTTTATTTTGGAAGATCGAGTTTTTAAACTAAGTCATTTTGTAGGGCAAATTATCATGCCATGTTTTTAGTTGAAAAGTTTTCGGAATATTGAATTAAGGGGGGAGGAAAATTGGACGGGATATTCGAAATTGGCTCTTGGTAAAGTTTGATGGATTTTGCGGGTAAATAAACGGCTTTGGATTATGGCTGGGAATTTTTGTTTCGTTATTGAAAAATTTTTCCGTGTATATTTGTGATGATTTTCTTAAGATTCGAATAAAACGTTGTTAACAGTAGCGTAAATTTACAAGAATACAGGATGTAACAAAATTGGTCTACGTCCCGTTAACTGTTGCTTCTACTCATCATACTGAACAACTTTTGTTCTACGACTTTGCTAAAATCTCCAAAAAAAAATTACTCTTCATACAAATCGATCAGCTGATCGACCAATTTTGTGCATTTTAGTATGGAGGGTCCAATTTTTTTTTTTGAGAATTGACTATGGGTTTCTTGGGGTAAGTTGTTCATTATGATGAATAGAACTCCCAGTTAACGGGTCCTATACCATTTTTTTACATACTGTATACGCGCGTTACAAAGTTAAAGCAAGACTCAAAAATGGGGCAGAAACATTTAAGGCGGTAATATTACAGATTTTTGTTATTTTTGACTTCAATTACTCCTAAACGATAGAAAACCCAAGGTTGAAAAAAATATCCTAATTGTTGCTAATGTTCCTTAAAGTCAAAAGCTATTAGAAATACAAATGAGCAGTTCTGGCTCGATGGAAAAAAATCCCAAAGATAGGTCTACACCGTTACTTTCGACTCTAGTAATGGACTAACATTTTGAAGTATAAACTGTAAAAAAATATACAGCAATATTTGTTATGATAATACAAAGTAAGTAATGTTATTATTTTTTATACTTTCATTGTAGTTTTTGATTGAAACGAAAAACCATTGAAAAAGTGTGGTTATTTTCATTACTCTTTACACGTAAAAAAAAAGGCAGAGACAACTGTTCCAATACCTCGCCTTAAGCGAAAGTAACAATTTTAGTTATAATTATTATCGCTGAAAGTATATTACCACATCAATTGATCGCTTCAATAATTTATAGTTTACAATATACCGCTTACATAGTTTACTATCTAGAATTTTTTTTTGGGAATAAATAGAAATCGGTAGCCTTAACCAGAGGGCAGGGAGTGTTCATACTGTATGTTAGTACTAATATATAAGGTCTAACAAAATTAGCTGAAACTATTTTAACTCGTGCTTCTACCCATGAAACTGAACAACTTTCCCCATGGAACCCGTAGTCAAATCTCAAAAAGTTTTTGAACTACCCATACTAAGTTGGCTGATCAGCTGATCGAGTTACAGATGTTTTATCTCACGAGCGCGGGTTAGCCATACTTGTGTGTGTAATGCGTATCGACACTCGCTATTGTGAGTTTATAAGTTGCGTCTATTGTGTGCGCTATTGTAAAGCTCCCGAGCTTACGCACGCAAAGACAATATTATGCATACACACAAGTATGGCCAACCCGCGCTCGTGAGATAAAACATCTGTAGTATGGGAGAGCCAATTTTTTTTTTGCGATTTGACTATGGGTTACATTGGGAAAGTTGTTCAGTTTCATGGGTAGAAGCACCTTATATAGTGTAAACTCTGTAAAACGTCACTCAAACTCTGTAAAACGTCACTCGATATAACGATTCATTCTTTAAAACGTCAAAATTTTCTGCCTCCAGTTGGTTTACTTTGACGCTAATTTCTCTCTGTATAACGAAAACTCTCAATAACGTCATATAGCGCCCGATCCCTAGAGTGTCGCTATATAGAGTTTACACTGTAATTTGGTGGTACTAAAATTTTTTGGGTTTTATTCGTTACTAATAGTTTTGCTTTTCTTACTTTCATAATCTTACAATAAATATTCCCGTCTCAGAAAAACCCACCGCGAACAGCAATCTCGCAGGGTAATAAAGAGTAAGTTACATCATTTTAATAAATAACCAGCTTTTGCCCACGGCTTCGCCCGCGTGGACATTGTTTTAATGACTGTCTTTGAGGGTCAGTGGTGTGGTGCACATGAGTTTTCTCTAGATCCCTTTAACAGATAGGGCTATTCTGATAAGCAGTCTATGTCACTTTCTACACCATAAACCAATTCTATACAAAAAAAACACTTTAAACCGTTGCTTCGTTGTGATGCCGACAACGTGCGCGAGCGTGGAAATGAGTTTTCTCCAGATCCATCGGAAACTAAGTCAGGATATGCTAATAAGTAAATTATATCATTTCCCACCCCCTCAACAATCTCTGTGCATAAAATCACTACAAACCATTGTTCCGTGGCGATGTTAAAACAAATTATCCAAAAAAAGAGTATTATTTCAGTTCCCTCAGGAACTGCATGGACATTTGCTATTTTTACGAGATAAAAAACCTATGTACTTTTCCGTGACACTAACTACTTGCATGCCAAATTTCATCAAGATTGGTCAAGGCGTTCAAGAGTGAAAAGGTAACAAACAAACAAAAAAAAACTAAAATTTTCATATTTATGATATTAGTAAGAATTAGTAAGGATTAGATCTAGACATTCTTGAGCCTAAAACAAAGGGACCAGAAGGTAGGACGACAGCTGGCCATATGACGTCATTACTGCGGGACGTGAAACAGTTATGTAAGTTCTTGGGCGACAGAGCAATGCTCGGAGTCTCCTAGGTATGTGAACTAAAAATATTATGTTTTGTCGAAAACGAATTTTCAAAAGATAAAAAGTTGAAATAAACCCTTAAGATGAAAAGTAGGAAATTTTCTAATTACTAGAAACTAATGAGCAAAACTTTTTTTACCGCTAAGAAAGAATTTCGGGAAATTCCTTACTTACCTCTTCATTACTCACTGTGTTCCAAATTTCAGCTAAATCCGTTCAGTGGTATCAGCTGTGCGTTGATAAACCAGTCAGTCACCTTTTCCTTTTATATATACAGATTTCTCTATTGATTTGCATGCCTCTACTGTGGCAGATCAATAATCATGTAAATGTGCTATTTTTACCCAACTACGAAAAAAAAACAGTTCAATTTTTGACAGTCTATGTATGTATGGATGTTCATTTGTCCCGTCGTATTTCCTATAAAACTTAACCGATATTGACAAAAGTGATGTCTTTGGATTTGTGCCATCACTCCGCGTGTTGTAGAATATAATAGCATTTAAAAAATCAACATGGCGGATTTCACTGGTGAAATCGACAAACAAAAAAAAATTTTTTAGATGTGCATATCATGTTTGGTATCAAAATAAAGGTCTTGACGAGCACATTATTATTAGTTCTTAGCAAATGGTCTCACAAGCGATATTATGAGACGGTTCAATGTACGCGCACTACAATCAAGCGACATGACACGTGGCCGCGGGTAGCGAGGTGGGGTGGTGTTATACTCAGAGCACAAAAAAAAGTAAAAAAACTAAAACCTGACTAAGGTAAAGTGTGGAAACAAGAGTTTTTTTTGGAAACAAGCCTTTATTTTTTTCTTCTTCTGGGGTAATAGCCGTAGTAGGGCACTAGTATCTAATCATCATCATATCAGTCGAAGGACGTCCACTGCTGGACATAGGCCTACTCTAAAGATTTCCACGACGACCGGTTCTGCGCTACCCGCATCCAGCGGTATCTCATACTAGTATCTCATCGTAATCAATTTTTTATATCTTAAGTACCTATCATTATGGCTTGCGACCACGGAAACCAAACCAGTGGACGTATATAGCTGAAATTTGGCATACAGATAGCAATTATGATGTAGGCATCCGTTAAGAAAGTATTTTAAGAAATTCCCACAAGAAAGGTAAAATACGGGATCGGCACAGGCGAAGCCGCGAGCAATAGCTAGTTACAAATAAAATGTTTGTAATTCTATATTCCATTTAAAAAGGAAAGTCTTACCAAATGAATTATGACCGCAAAAGCCTTCGAAGGAACCGGAGCATGAAGTATGGCACCCTCGGGAACAGCCGTGCATGTACATACGACCATAACATCGAAACGGCTCAGTTGGCTAGCTACTTACCCATGTAAATTCATTTACTGATTCCACAGAGCAGGCAGATTGCTACGAAGGTCTGCTTTTTAGGGTTCCTTACCAGGTAACGGGACCCTACCATTTATGCTGTCCGTCCGTCTGTCTGTCTGTCCGACCTGTAAAAAGTTGTATCTTTGGAACTTTATAGGTAATTGACTGCATTTTTCACAAAATATGTGTTATTTAAGAGCCGGCTCCCAAAATAAATGCTTTTTTTCTGGAATATTTTGAGTCAGCCGCAAGCTTGCTAAACGTGAAAACTACATAATCTGATTCTTTGAACCTTTTTCTTTGGTATGGCTAAAACAAAAACAAGATTTTTTGGTTTTTGCCCGATACTTTTTATTTTGTAAAACTAAGAAGTTTTAAGTGATTATTATATTTTTCTCCTACATTACATAAGTTAGGCGCATGAAATAAATACCGACAGTAAGAGAATGAAGGTATTCATAAAACGGCTAAGAAGAAATTTTCCTAGAATGTTTACTAAGCTCGCAGTAAACGAAAACGTGCATTTACGCCCGAAGTAAAGAAGAAGCGTTAAGACACTCACGCGAAATTCAAGTGTAAAGCTGATACCATAAAGTTAAATGTCAGGTTGATCGCCAGTGCCGCGCTGGGAGCCTGCTCTTAACAAACGTGGTTCGATCCTGCCACGTACTAATGTGTTTTCGATTTTTGATTTCATATGTACGTTTATCCGACACTCTTGCGTTGAAGGAAAACATCGTGAGGAAACTTTCACACGCCTAAAATTTGAAGGTTGTGTGTGAAGTCGACCAACCCGCACTGGGCCCGCGTGGTCGACTTAGACCCGATCGCCCTAATTCAGGGTAGTCTCGAGCCCCTCGGTGGGGACGTATATGGTCTGATGTGATATTTATTTATTATGAGGGATTTACCATCACAGAACAAAAATTACGGGGATCCACATACAAGAAATGTATTTTTTTATTTTTTCTCTCTCGTAAAAGTGGCAAGCGTGAAACTTAGTGTGATTATAGTGCTAATCTAATTCTGAAGTAAAACAACAAATAATGAAAAATGGACAAGTGTGAGTCGCACTCGCACTATCCGTGTCCACTCCATACATAGTGCACTATCAGGCGCACGCACATAGACTCCTGACTGAACTGAATAACAAAAGGGTATTGACAGACAGACGGACAACAGTGATCCTCTAATAGTTCCTTTTTTAACCGACTTCAAAAAAAGGAGGAGGTTTCTCAATTCAACCGTGTATATATTGTGTATATATATATATATATATATATATATATTTACATACATATGTGTGTGTGTGTTAGCGGATAACTTCGTCGTTTATGAACCGATTTTGTTGATTATTTTTTTGTTGGAAAGGAGATATCCCGAAGATGGTACCATGATAAGGACACCAGGATCTGATGATGGCATCCCAGAGAAATCGAGGGGAACCTTAATTTTCGGTTTGAAATCGGTTTTCTTTTGTTCAAAATTATTCTTTTTAAGGCATAAATACCCTTCAAAATATTTTATATCGCTCGCGTTGATGTTTTTTGTTTGTAATTAATAGATATCATTGTTACACCTGCTTGTGTGGAGAGATGTGGTGGTACAAAACACTTGATGTGCATGATCGACTTGCACATAGCCGGTTTTGACACACATTACATAACCGCACACATGTTATTCTGCTACCGTTCATCTTCGCGCTATCCCAGGGCAAAGTAGCTGCTGGAAAAAATGGACAGATTTTCAACTGAACGAATTCGAAACTGAACAGAAGTCATCACCATAGCTTTATCGGTCTATATGCCTGCGCCCGATAGTGCACTTTGTATGAAGTGAACTTGTTTTGTCCACAATTGGTAAGCTCTTGGCATCATCCCCTTGGTAAGTGACGATGATGCCGAAGATGGATGTGGTGTTACCAAGATTCCCCAACGTAATAGGATGGGAACTGACTATCTTATCCTTATGCCGGAACACGTCAATGCTGTTAACATTGATGTTTGGCGGCAAGACTTAGATAAGATGGTGGTAGCAAGCCAGGCGGGCTTAGAAACGACCTCACGATGTAAAGCTTAGGACTTAACCGTTGCGCCACGGAGGTAGTTAAAATTTTGTATGAAGTGGACCCTCTGTAACTACCAGCTATGTGTCGTTTGCTTCCAACGGAGAAGGTAAACTGGGGGCCTTAAACTGATGCTCTGTGACTAGTTCCCATTATTTTATTTCTCATAAAAACCAAACACACGTAGACCAGTCAACATTGAAAGTGAAAAAACTCATTTCACGTAAACAAAAACCTTCGCTAAACAATGGTTCATGAGTTTCTTCATAAAAGACTAGACAAAAAGTCACGTTTATATATATTGTAACCGCCGCCGCCGCTTAATAATCCACACTGCAAATCTACCGCAAATAAACTAAACGCCGCCGAACGGTTGTTTAGCCAAAGGCCGCCAAAACCAACAAAAGAAGCAAAAAACCAGCCAAGTGCGAGTTTGATTCGCGCTCCGAGGGTGCCGTACAATTACACAGTATATTTGGATGCACTGAACAACAACGCCGGATTGTAAAGCTGCGGCGGGAGTTTTGTAATGCGGCAATATCACGTTCAACCAGATTGCATTTCGGCTGAAATAAAGTACGCCGTATTTTATAAGGCGCCGTTTTGTCTAAAACCTACTAGTACTGAGTAAAAAATTATAAATGAGTGAGCGAAGCGAGCGATATTAGGTTCTATCAGGTTTGATTGATTATACAGTCAAGGAGCCTCGCTCCCCACCCTAAGTAGCAGAATGCTTTGCAGAAGAAGAAATCATCGGTTTTTTTCGGAGTTTTTCACTCAGTTCCTATTTTACAATCTGCCGTTTTACAACACGCCGCCGTTTTGTAAAGCAGCGCGCTGTTTTGCAAACCGGCGGATTCTGCGTAACGGCTGCGACATTAACATAACATGATTTGTTTATTGTTAACATAGATATCATCATCATATCAGCTCATATACGTCCCCACCGAGGGGCTCGAGCCTACCCTGAACTAGGGCAATCAGGCCTTAGTCGACCACGCGGGCCCAGTGCGGGTTGGTCAACTTCACACACAACCTTCGAGTTTCTTCGCAACATAGATATAAATATGTATTAATATATTTATTCAACATAAAGTACCTATATACATACTTAAACGCAAAAAACAATATTTTTGTTAAATTTAGTTCGAAATCCTTTGATCAAGATCGATTAACTCCCTTGGCCGGTTTTTATTTAAATCATTTTTTTATTTTAAAACTAGCTTTTTCCCGCGGATTCGCCCGCGTGGACATCGTTTTATGACTGCCTTTGAGGGTGAGCAGTGAGCGAGCCGCAAGCATTTGACATTTCTAAAAACGAATGAAGGAGCAAACAAAATCACGGCGAAATCCTATACGTTCGACAACCAAACTGTAACCAATCTGTATCAATCTGGGTGACGAGGAGGTGAGTTCGGAATCTAGAGAGCGGCAAGGAGTGTCCATACTATATGTTAGTACTAATATAATAATATATACTTTGCTGTAGGTAACCTTAGACATTTTTTTTCACGACGACAATACTTTCTTTGCGCCCTCGCCGCGTTCGGTCGCTCGCAAGCAAAAAGATTTAAACACAAATGCATAAAGAACAGAGCGGCGCCATACATCAAAATGTCGCGTTGTATGTGTGTCGTTGCCGCCAAGGGCGTGTGCGCAGCCAAAAATAACAATGGCTACCGACATCGACAGAGCAAAGAGATCGGCCGTCTGAACACGTGTCTGGTGTCTGCCAGGCGTACGCGCATAGTTACGTAACTACAGACTTGAATTTTGTGATTTGATTATCTGAAATCACAAATCAAACGGGCTTACCTTTGTAATTAACCCAAAACCTCTCAAGTTATTTTTCAACTCAAGAAACTGGACCACTTCTGTTCTACATTTTTTTATCCACAATAGGGATGGCGAATGCTAGTCATCTGATTTACTTTTTATCTATTGTTCTAAAAATATTTGAAATACCTAGGCGTGACGTCATAGTTTTGCAGCTTCATTTATGTACTCATTTTGTGATTTTGATAAATTAAAAATCGAAGACTTGATTGAAAACAAAACAAGTAAGGTTTTTCGAAGTTTAAGTAGGAGGATAATTTAATGATAAAGAGTTCATAATTTATTTATGATGCTGTCGTCTTTCCTATTGATAAGCCCTTGGCATCATCTCACCTGATGGTAAGTGACGATGATGCCGAAGATGGAAGCGGGCTTACCAAAATTCCTTTACGCATTGGGTATCTGGCTATCTTATCTTAAAGTAGGAACACATCAATTCTGTTAACACTGATGTTTGGCGGTCAGACTTGAAGAACAAGAAGATGGTGGAAGCTAGCCAGGCAAGCTTTGAAAATGCCCTACCACCAATCAAACCGAGTCTTACCAAGGTTGACCCCGCCGGAAATCGAGTCCGCAACCTCCTGTTGTGAAGCGAATGGACTAAGAATTACGCCACGGAGGCGTTGCACGATATATAGAAATGTCGAAGAACTCTTTGCTGCCAAAAACTACACGTCATCAGCCACAGAATATAAAATAAACTGTGTTTCCTTTGATTTTCTATTAGATAGATATTACGTATAAAGAACGTGACGAACGGAAATAAGTATCATCATATAATTTTTGCTTCCTTTTTAAATCATTGGTTTATTTCTTCGATATATCATTTAATTGGAAATAAACAAGTTAACCTATCAACGTTCTTTGAAAAGTGTTAGTACTTTTTATGACTCCGCCATCGCAACGATTTACTCCGCTACGCTCTAAAGTAAAAAGTGAAATATATTTTTAAACAAACTCAAACGTTGATGAATTTATTCCACGATGAGATGTTGATGATGATTATAAGTAGTGGGTGCCCGCGATCCCATTTTTCGCCGTTCCCGTGGGAATTTCTCAGAAACCTTTCTTAACGGATGCCTGTGTCATACTTGCTATTTATGTGCCAAATTTTAGCCCGATCCGTCCGGTGCATTCGGTTGTGCGTTGATATACCAGTCAATCACCTTTTCCTTGTATATATTTAGAAGAAGAAGATAGAAGATAACACAATTTTTTTAACCGTTTGTACATTTTTCAATTTTTAAGCGAAACTTAATAATTTTAGTTGATACTTTTGATTGTAGGTTCTTGGTGGAACATTATATCACTCATTTTTAGTATATATCTATAAGATAGTGTTCGAAACCGATCGCTGACAAATTATAAATGCAGTTTCATTTTTTTTAGATATATACCAATATGAGTAAATAAGTAGTGTAGGCAGGCCTCCCACTCGGTGGACCGATGACCTGGTGAAGGTCGCGGGAAGCTGCTGGATGCGGGCAGCGCAGAACCGGTCGTCGTGGAGATCCTTGGGGGAGGCCTATGTCCAGCAGTGGACTTCCTTCGGCTGATATGATGAGTAAATAAGAAGGCTCAAGGGCACCCAAAGAGCAATGGAGCGCGCTAAGCTCGGAGTTTCTCTGCGTGATCGAATCAGAAACGAGGAGATACGTAGGAGAACCAAAGTAACCGACATAGCTCTCAGATTTGTTAAACTTAAGTGGCAGTGGGCGGGGTACATTGTTTCGTAGAACAGATGGCCATTGTGGCAGTAAAGTTCTCGAGTGGCGACCACGCACCGGAAAACGTAGTGTAGACAGGCCTCCCACTCGGTGGACCAATGACCTGGTGAAGGTCGCGGGAAGCCGCTGGATGAGGGTAGCGCAGAACCGGTCGTCGTGGAAATCCTTGGGGGAGGCCTAGGTCTAGCAGTGGACGTCCTTCGGCTGATATGATGAGTAATCTAAGTCTTGCCGCCAAATATCAATGTTGATATCATTGGTGTGTTCCGGCATGAAGATAAGATAGCCAGTTCCCCATTGCGTTGAGGAATCTTGGTAAACCCGCTTCCGTCTTCGGCAACATCGTCACTTACCACCAGGTGAGATGTTGTCAAGTGTTTACCAATTACGAATAAAAAAAAAGAGTAAATAATTTTAGTTATAAATATTGTGGTGCATAGTGGAACAAGCCTCATCGACTTGACATAAATTCTACTATAATGAAGTCGTGTAAACAAATATTTATTATCGAATAATACGGCAGAGGACGACCGACGCCTCTTGAAACTTGGCGATAAATATAATGAATCATCATTTTTCAGATCATAAATTTGGATATAATTCTGTAATTACTAAAGGAGCTGAATTCGTAAGCTAAAATAATAAAGTAGATCAGAGGACAGAAATGTTTATTATAATCAATGAGCGGTGTTCGAATAACTGACTATACTGGGTGTCCAAGGACACAGTATTACGATATCGCTACTGTAAGCGCCTTTGATGTCGCACGATGCCGCCACGGCTTAGGTACTAGCCAGTAGCATAGAAAAAAGAAAGAATAGTAGGTTATCTTCATACAATGGCACATCGCGCGGTTTGTATAAGTGCGCGTCAGTAGGCACTGTACATCGCGCGATTTGTATGCGTGCGCGTCAGTAGGCACGCACGCACACTACAATAATAAGGACGACTTCTTTAGTAAAAGGAAATAAGTCGTTCTTATTATTGTAGTGTGCGTGCGTGCCTACTAACGAGCACACATACAAGCCGCGCGATGTACCATTGTATGAAGATTACCTACTACATATTATTTCTTTTTACTATGCCTGTAGCCAGCCTGGCAAACTCGCGGAGTTTGCCAGGCTGTGCTCCGCCGCCCGCTGCCCTGCAAGTACCCTTCCGTTGCTCTGCGTAAGTACATTCGTTGCACTACTGTAAGCCGCTATATTATAAAACTGTGCCAAGGATATGACGAATTCAATCTTTTTATTCAGTTTTGATCTTTTTAAATTATACATTAATTCTTTTTAATTTGTTTTATTTATTAGAGTTCATATTTTGACTTTTCGCCGATCATTCTTTGCACTTTTAAAATTAAAAAGTTAAAAGCTTTAATTTAACTTGCAATGTTTGTATGTATGTTTGCTTAGTTCAAACACATTTTTTTGTTACAGCGGCAACAGAAATACATCATCTGTAAAAATTTTAACTGTCTAGCTATCACGGTTCATGAAATACAGCCTGGTGACAGACGGACGGACAGTGAAGACTTAGTCATAGGGTCCCGTTTTTACCATTTGGGTACGGAACCCTAAAAAAACATCCACACACCAATCGTACTTACCAAACTAAAACATGCGTCTTAACGCAACACCAGACGTACAACTACCTTACATTTACATTGATCAGAACAAAGTACGGTAAACGAAGGTTACCCTCATCCATCAAAGAGATTGACTCACTTAATCAATCTAAGTACAAATTAGCTCAACATATCTTTATTATATCAGCTCATATACGTCCCCACCGAGGGGCTCGAGCCTACCCTGAATCAGGGCGATTAGGCCTTAGTCGACCACCCGGGCCCAGTGCGTGTTGGTCGACTTATCTTATCTACAACATATCTTATCTAACTAAAAAACCGGCCAAGTGCGAGTCAGAACCGCACAAATTGGGTTCCGTACCATCATACTAGATGGCACTAGTTTCTGCATGGTTAAAAAAATCCCGTTTGTTGTATGGGAGCCCCCTTTAAATATTTCTTTTGTTTTAATTTAATTATTTATTTTCAAAGTGAATATACAACTAAACATACTGTGAATATTTCAAGCGTCTACCTTTTGCCGTTATCAATATGAAGCAAAAACGAGCAAAAAAATCACGTTTGTTGTATGGGAGCCCCCTTATTTTTTTATTTTGTTTTTTTAGTATTTGTTGTCATAGTGGCAACGGAAATACATAATCTGCGAAAATTTCAGCTGTCTAGCTATCACGGTTCATGAAATACAGCCTGGTGACAGACGGACAGACAGACGGACGGACAGCGCAGGCTTGGTAATAGGGTCCCGTTTTTACCCATTGGGCACGGAACCCTAAAAATACTGTTTTACATTTGTTTGCTGCGGGAAGGCAGTTTGTAGTTATTTTTGATTATAATGACATGACTATTTGTGATTCATATTTTTGTGTTTTGTGTGGTGTGAACGACAATACCCAAATTACTTATTTATGTCTTCTTCTCATGTAAGTAACGTTTTGTCTCTTATGAAAATAAATATCTTTACGGCGAGGTATTGATTCCAACAGTTGTCTCTGTATTTTTTTTTTACGTGTAAAGAATAAAGAAATTAACCACACTTTTTTACTTTTTCAATGGATTTTTGTTTTAATCAAAAACTATAATGAAAGATAAAAAAAAATAACATTACTCACTTTGTATTATCATAACAAAATTTTTGATGTATATATTTTTTTTTAAATACTTCAAAATATTAGTCATAACTAGAGTTAAAAGTAAAGGTGTAGACCTATCTTTGGGTTTTTTTTTCTATCAAGCCAAAACTGCTCAAGCGTGTTTCTAATAGCTTTTGACTTTTAAGGAACATCATCAACAATAAGGTTATTTTTTTTAACCTTGCGTTTTCTATCCTTTAGGAGTAAATGACGTCAAAAATAACGTAAATCTTTAATTATACCGCTTTAAACCTATTTTATTTTCTCTTAAGTATCTATTTACGGTCGCTTCCGATTCACCGGGTTTCGCGTTTGTCCCGGACATAACAACTGATTTATTGCCGAAGGATTTCTGCTGGTTTCTTTTGTCGGAATAAAATAATAATATCATTGGGAATACCTTCAAAATGAATGGCGCTCGCTGTGTTAGACAAAGCGAGCGTAAAAATTGCTCTCAACTCCCAGAACGAAATCTCATCTGGAGTTTGTACCGAATAATAAAAAACCGGCCAAGTGCGAGTCGGAGTCGCGCACAGTACAGGTTCCGTTGATTTTTATAAATATATTTTTTTTAAAACAAAATTATATTTGCAGTTGGTAATGGAATATTTTGTTTAAAAAATCTATAAACTCTGCAAATCCAAATGCACGTGCACACCTTAAGTTGGTCGACTATTACTCCTAAACTAGGAAAGCCTACTTAGCCACGATAGTTTACCGTTCAAATTGATTATATGTAACTACTATTTACAATTTTTTGCAGATGTCCTGGAATAGCGGTTTAGGTGGTAGGGGAAGGGGGGACTCTCGACTCTGACAATAATTGATTGATTGATTGATTGATTGAAAACACTTTATTGCACAACATAAGAGAGAAAAAAAAATACAATGATTAAGGAAGTTGTACATATAGGCGGTCTTATCGCTAACAAGCGATCTCTTCCAGACAACCTTTAGGTGAAGGAAATATGAGAAATCATTATTGTGGGGTAGTAGTGGGCAATAAACAAATGCATAGATAAAAAAAAAATAAAAAAAAATCCAATAATTTGCAAATTAAAGCTTGAAATTTCGCAAACCGATACCTAAATCGAAAATTGGTTCTATCAAACCCTCAGTAGTTTTGAAAGACCTATACAACGATACCCCATACGATAGGGTGCGCCAACGAAAAAAAATCTGCCTCATTTTATATGAAGAGGAGGTACCCAGAAAAAAAAATTCAATATTTTATTCTATCACTTTGTGGGCATAATTAATATGTATACCGATAATAAAAGCGTCGGTGGCTCAACCGGTAACGACTCGGTCCATCTAACCAGAGGTACCGAGTTCAAATCTGGACGGCCAATGTACCAATGAGTTTTTCAAAACTTACGTACATATACTTACCGATTGCTTTAACGGTGAAGGAAAACATCGTGAGGAAACCTGCACACGCCTGCGAAGAAACTCGAAGGTTGTGTGTGAAGTCGACCAACCCGCACTGGGCCCGCGTGGTCGACTAAGGCCTAATCACCCTGATTCAGGGTAGGCTCGAGCCCCTCGGTGGGGACGTATATGAGCTGTTATAATAAAATACCGATACCAAATTACAGCTTTCTAGTACTAATAGTAGAGATTATAAGCTTAGCTCAGAGGAGCTAAGCCGCTAACAGCTAAAGGACAGACAGACATGGCGAAACTATAAGGGTTCCTCGTTGGCTTCGGAACCCTGAAAAGGCCTCTCCAGAGGATTTCATGTGCTGCCCACATGCAGCGGCTTCCCGAGAACTTCTCCACTATGAGAACTATTACCGCTATAATAATAATAATAATAAAAAACCTCTTTTTTTGCTAGTCGGGTAAAAATGTATCAATCACGGGATCAAGGCAATATTTATGAAATACAGCCCTACGAAGAAATATACGCCTGCGAAGAAACTCGAAGGTTGTGTGTGAAGTCGACCAACCCGCACTGGGCCCGCGTGGTCGACTAAGGCCTAATCGCCCTGATTCAGGGTAGGCTCGAGCCCCTCGGTGGGGACGTATATGAGCTGTAATGATGACAGCCCGGTGACAGACGGACGGACAGCAAAGTCTTAGTAATAGGGTCCCGTTTTTACTCTTTGGGTACGGAACCCTAAAAACCATATTGCTAGCTCACGATTCCCATGCTCTACTGTCAAATTATCACATTTCATAGGTGAGACCCTGACAGTTATAGCTGTGACGTCACGAGCTATAGCTATAAACCAAATGAAGCGGAGTTCGAAGACATCTGAACCGTAGCGTGACTAGCAGTCCTTATAGATATTTGATAGTTTTCTGTGGTTTAATACAGGAAATGATAGCAGTTTCTGAAGGGGTACGAATCAAGTACAT
The DNA here is from genome assembly GCA_947284805.1 of Coleophora flavipennella. NCBI lineage: Eukaryota > Metazoa > Arthropoda > Insecta > Lepidoptera > Coleophoridae > Coleophora > Coleophora flavipennella. The sequence continues at coordinate 12,554,753 of OX369263.1, read as the reverse complement.
TCACTGCTCAACATGCCAGCTTGTAAAAAAAACATGTTTTGTATGAAAAATCTAAAGAAACCCTTAGCAACTCGATTCACGATGTTTCAAACATCGAACGAAATAGCTTGGAAATAAAGTTCTTGTCAGCTTGTACTGCAACGTGGTTGTTACGTCAATCGCTCTAGAAAATGTTGAAGTGTGTTTTGGAGAGAAATCGACTGACAGAGCGGTACTAAATTAAATCCACTTGGACTGGAAAATATTAGTGTAAATAAATAATAATTCAATATTAGCATAGCAAAAGCAAAGCATATATATATATATATATATATATGTATATACAGGGTCTTCGGCAGATGGTTGAAAATACGAAAATGGGGGATATGTGGGGTCGTCTCCCACCTATTTTGAGAATTAAAAAAAATCTAGGACTTGTAATTTTTTTTACAGGTTTTTTTTCCTTTTTTTAGAAATTTTGCCATTTTTATACCTTTGAACACATGTAACTTTTTGTTTTTTAAAGCTAGCTCCAAAACCTTTTTTTTAATAGACTTTTATAAGATTGTCGGCTCTAAAAAAAATTATGTTTGTTTCAAGTTATTGCTAAAAACAAAAATGTGGGCCCCCGAACTTAAAAAAAAAGTTGAACAAAAATTTAAAACTCAACTTTGCGATGCATTTAAAAAAAAAAAATGGGGCTGGAAGGCTTCTATTTTTTTTAAAACATCTCTAAAGCTTAGGCTTATGAATGGTATGTAATTTGTTTCGGTATCTTTTTTGTAACCGGAGTTGTTAATTTTTTTTACTCAATTGGACCATGTTGACGAAATTCCACTAGTTACATGTTTTGTGAAATGTATCAAATGCAGTACGTATTTACATTATTTTCAACTTTGCATTTGATACATTTCACAAAACATGTAACTAGTGGAATTTCGTCAACGTGGTCCAATTGAGTAAAAAAAATTAACAACTCCGGTTACAAAAAAGATACCGAAACAAATTACATACCATTCATAAGCCTAAGCTTTAGAGATGTTTTAAAAAAAACAGAAGCCTTCCAGCCCCATTATTTTTTTTTTAAATGCATCGCAAAGTTGAGTTTTAAATTTTTGTTAATAACGTTAACGTTTTTTTTTTGTTTTCGTTAATTTCACTTTGCTGTGTTTGTGATTTTGTTAAGTTTTTTTGTTGTTTGTCACTTTTTGTTATTATCAGACGTTTTGTTAAGACTTTGTTGTGGTTTAAAATGGCTCAATTTACCAATGCGGAATATGCGGACATTTTATTGGCATATGGAAGTGCTAACTCCAATATGCCAATAAATGACAAAAGATAGCCATTATGTGTGTGCAAGAATGTAAAAAAACGTACCTGCTCTTTGTAACCGTCCCAACAGTACGTATTTACATTATTTTCAACTTTGCATTTGATACATTTCACAAAACATGTAACTAGTGGAATTTCGTCAACATGGTCCAATTGAGTAAAAAAAATTAACAACTCCAGTTACAAAAAAGATACCAAAACAAATTACATACCATTCATAAGCCTAAGCTTTAGAGATGTTTTAAAAAAAACAGAAGCCTTCCAGCCCCATTTTTTTTTTTAAATGCATCGCAAAGTTGAGTTTTAAATTTTTGTTCAACTTTTTTTTTAAGTTCGGGGGCCCACATTTTTGTTTTTAGCAATAACTTGAAACAAACATAATTTTTTTTAGAGCCGACAATCTTATAAAAGTCTATTAAAAAAAGATTTTGGAGCTAGCTTTAAAAAACAAAAAGTTACATGTGTTCAAAGGTATAAAAATGGCAAAATTTCTAAAAAAAGGAAAAAAAATCCTGTAAAAAAAAGTCCTAGATTTTTTTTAATTCTCATTATAGGTGGGAGGCGACCCCACCTATCCCCCATTTTCGTATTTTCAACCATCTGCCGAAGACCCTGTATATATATTAGTACTTACATACAGTATAGACACTCCCTACCGCTATCTAGATGTTGACCTCACCCCCTCGTCACCCAGATTAATACAGATTGGTTACAGTTTGGTTGTCGAACGTATAGGATTTCGCCGCTATTCTGTTTGTACCGTCATTCCTTTTTTGAAATGACATTTCTGGCCCGTTGTATGAAGTGTCCAGGGTGTGGTAAAAGGAAAGAATAGAAGGTTGTCTTCATACAATCACATCCTGGAGACTTCATTCAAACAGGTAGGATTGAATCACACCGGCGGCATTGGTCACGAAATGTCACGAAAACAACAAAAGCTTATTCTTAGGACTAGAACTTCTAGAAAGAGCCAAAAAACGCAATTTTTCGCTTATACCTTGGACCATACTCCTAAACATCCGTGATGGGTGCTCATTAAAGCAAAAAGACCCAATTCAGACATTCGAAGCGAACAGTTTTGGGAAAATGAGCCCATAGCTTAGCACACGGAAAAAGGTGGTCGAAATAACTTCATCGGTGGTCACGATAAATGGGAGTCGTGGGGAAGTCAATGAATTTCTGGGCTGTACCTTAATCTGGGACAGAGTGTCCCAAAATCAGCTGTCAGTTTTTCGCAAGGCTAGCAGCGTTATTTTAAATTTTTAACGGACTTCAAAAAAAAGGCGGAGGTTTCTCAGTTCGACCGTACTTATTTTTATTTTATTTATGTGTGTTCGCGGATAACTTCATCATTTATGAACCGATTTTGATAATTCGTTTTTTGTTGGAAAGGAGATAGCCCAAGGGTGGTACCATGATAAGGAAACCAGGATCTGATGATGGTATCCCAGAGAAATCGAGGGGAACCTTAGTTTCCTGTTTGAAGTCGTTTTTTTTTGTTTAAAATTTTATTTATCAGGTAGGTATTAAACTTAAAAAAATACCAATAGTAATTTAGACCAAAACATATGTTTAGTTATATATTAAGTGCAGCTTCTTTTTAAATGTAACCACAGTATGCAACTAAAGTATAGTAATAACATAATGTAATTGAAATTGGTTAACTCTAGAATTGGTTAACACTAATAATAAACTAGCTTTTGCCAGCGGCTTCGCTCGTGTGAACATAGTTTCTATGACTGACTTCGAGGGTGCGCAGTACGCGAGCGTGGAAAAAAGTAGCCTTTGTGTTATTCCAGGTTCAAATCTCTCTACCTACCAAATTTCATACAGACCCGTTTATCTGTTGTAGCGTAAAAGAGTAACAGACATCCATAAATACAAAATTTTGCGTTTATAATATTTGTAAGGTTGTACAAAATAGGCAAAAAGAAAAGAAATCAATTGTTGACAATTAAAGTAAGTATAAACCTGTAATGGGTGTATCTAGATGTCATCTTAGAAAAAAACACATCTGGAAAAAAAAGGTAATATAAAAATCTAAATAAAATTTATTTATTTTTATTTTATTCACAATTGGTTAGTCCTTGGCATCATCTCACCTGATGGTAAGTGACGCTAATGCCGAAGATAGACGCGGGCTTACCAAGATTCCCCAACGCAATGGGAAACTGGCTATCTATCTTCAAGACGGAAAACATGTTGTTAATGTTTGGCGGCAAGACTTAGATAAGATGGTGGTAGCTAGCCAGGTTCAAAAATATTGAAGATTTCTATGTTACTTTACTTTGATCTACGCGTACTATAGATAAAAAAACGTCTGTATAGATTTAAGATGTATAGTATTGAAGAGTTCTGTCTTCTTCTTATCGAGTCGACGGCAAACTCAGATATAGTCCCATCCCAAAACCGAGCCACGCAAATTGCCTTGTCAGTGGCCTGCATCAAGTCCTCCCGTGTGCAGGTGACTGAGCAAGAAGGACACGTAAGGAGGTGGTCCATCCTTTGAGGGACCGCACCACACCTACACTCCAGGTTCGTATCTCCAATGATTCCCACCTGAACAAGTTTTCTTTACTTCGGCCGACCTGAGTCCGGAGTCTGTTAAGAGATTTCCAGGTCGACCATGGCAACTTATATCCAGGTGAGGGATTCTCGGAGATCAGAACGAAGGGACCACTAATAGAGAAGCTATTCTTCCATAGTTCAACTCTCGTTCTGGAGGGATGAGTTCTTCTGTGATAGTTAGTGACTGTATTTTAATAATGTTTTATAATTTATTTTAAGTGTGATATTGCGATATATTGTGTGATTATTTTTAATATTGTTTTCCTACACAAAGTACATATTTTGTTATTAGAATAAATAAATTGAACATTGAAATTGAAGACAGAGAAGACACAGGAGAAATATTAATAAAAATTATTGTAAAATTTCAATCATATGAATTTATTTGGAATTTAAACGTACATTTAGATAACAAAATTGTAACGAAAATCCGATTGCAATTTATTATATTTAAGAGGACTGTGAAGCTGCGACTCTTTATACAAACGGCGATAACGATTTTCATCTCATAAATGTTAACCAATTTGGACCAATTATTGAAAGATCAGAACAGGTCAGTCAGAACAGAAGCTAGGGTTTTACGTTTTAGTTTTTTCAATAAATTTAATAAGTTTAATTTCATTGTCGTTTACATGTTTTCATACAAAATTAATTTCGGCCATTTTTTTTATTTATAAAAAGTAATTTAAAAAAACGAATCGTATAAGCCTAGGTTTTGTTCTGACTGACAACCTGTCAAAAATTGGTCCAAATCGGTTAATATTTAATTATTCTACAAAAATCCAAATAAGGTACCCCCCACCCCTTGTGTACGCCCAAATACAACAGACGGTGAAGTCTTTGCGAGAAAGATGCACAGCGTGTCTGTACAATTAATTTTATATGAAAATTTAAACTATTATAAGAAATAATATTATAAAAGCGTCGGTGGCTCAGCCGGTAACGACTCGGTCCATCTAACCAGAGGTACCGGGTTCAAATCTGGACGGCCAATGTACCAATGAGTTTTTCAAAACCTTACGTACATACATCGTGAAAACATCGTGAGGAAACCTGCACACGCCTGCGATGAACCTCGAAGGTTGTGTGTGAAGTTGACCAACCCGCACTGGGCCCGCGTGGTCGACTAAGGCCTGATCGCCCTAATTCAGGGTAGGCTCGAGCCCCTCGGTGGAGACGTATATGAGCTGTTATGTTTTATATTTCTTGTCACTGGTAACTTTGTTACGTTTTTGTCAAGTGATGACGTCAAATATGTACACATACTTTGTAAATAACTGTTTTAAATAAATTATTTGTATTTGTATTTATTTGTAAAGGCCCAATAAAAAAAATATCTTAAAAAACCGGCCAAGTGCGAGTCAGAACCGCACACATAGGAATCCGTGCCATCATAATAGATTGCGCTAGTTTCTTCTATGGTACTAGATGGCGCTAGTTTCTTCACGTTTCAAAAAAACACGTTTTTGTATGGAGATTTTTTTGTATTTTCTAGTTTTTACTATTATTTGTTATAGTGGCAACAGAAATACATCATCTGTGAAAATTTCAACTGTCTAGCTATCACGATTCATGAAATACAGCCTGTTGACAGACGGACGGACAGCGAACTCTGGGCACAGATTACTAAATAGTTACTTCTCTGGGTCCCGTTTTTACCCTTAGGGTACGGTACCTTAAAAATGAACAATGAAGATAATGAAATTAATTTAGTTATTTAGTATTATTGAAGTTAATTATTGCAGTATAAAATCGTTATATTAGTTATATCTCCAAATGACTTTTTATTTGCAAGCCTTATAAAAACTGTGCATTGTGGATAAAAAACTATTTATTATGCAAAGAATTGACATTGACTATACTTTCAAAGGATTATCAGTGTGGAAATCTGAGGACCATGTAATACCGAATGTCCTAATATAGTATATCTTAAATATTAGGGATGTGACGATTCCGATACCGATATATCGGCCGATATAATCGGCAGCCCGATAATATATCGGCATCGCCGATTATAATACAACCGATATCAAACAGTTCGAAAAGCGCGCGAAACGAACGAAACTAAAGTAAACTTTAATTACTGACTTTTTGTATCGGTTTATTTGACTATTTTGTGTAATGACTTAATCACCACTGCGATTGCTTAAAAATATTTCATATAATTACCAAGATAAATGTTTCTTTAAATTTAGATTTGGCTTTTTATTAATTTAGGTGTTTATTTTTATTTCTCAGTTTTCACACTTCACAAAATCGATTCTCTATTAATTATAGGTTCTCGTAACTAATAAGTACGCATTTAGTAAGTACGTTTTGATTTATCATCTACTAAGATACCAATATCGGTATCGGTATCGCCGATTATTTACTACAATAATCGGTATCGGAATCGTATCGGCAAAATTACATATCGTTACATCCCTATTAAATACCACAGTATGTTATATCCAGCACATAATCTTCTAGTATTGTACTCACAAACTCACAAGGTCTAGTATCAATAATCACGTATTTGTTCGCGCCCAGACGACATTTACAACTATATAAATTGTTGTTAAGCTTGCCAATTGTACAAGTATACATTTGCCAACAATGAAAGCGATTATAATGGGCCATTTGCATTCGCATGATTCGCGTATCTTTGGTTATTGTTAGACTAGCCGTATATATGTGGCAGGCAAATTGTATGATTAGTCATTTTACATACGGTCAGGCAAATTGTATAATTTGTCCGGTATGTATATGGTCAGGCAAAATGTAAAATGCTGTACGCCGATTCAGGCAATTTTTTTATTTTTATTTTTTTATTAAAAATTTGAGTGCGTTTGACTGCAACTCACCTGATGGTAAGTGATGATGCAGTCGAGGATGGTACACGCAAACTCAAATAATGCCTATTCACTCTTGCCTTGAAGATCCCCAAATTATAGGAATCGGGAAACACTGACGCAGGCAAGGAGTAATAATAATTAGTAGTAACAATTCGTCCGTATGTAAACGGTCAGGCAAAATTTAAAATTCTGTAGTACGCAGATTGTAAGATGCCGAGCCAGGCAAATTGTAATAATTCGTCCGTATATAAACGGTTAACGCCGAGTCAGGTAAATTAACAAAATGTCGTACGGCAGATTGTAAATGAGCTCACGAGGCGAGCGATGTTAGGTTTGGTCAGGTTTGATTGCTTTAACTGTCAAATCCTCGCCATTATATAGTGTGCCTGACATTTGCTTGGCCGTATTACGAATTATACAGTATATTAAAGTATATTTTAATTTAATTTTGTTATAGCTAAGTTTGTAAATTTGATATATTTTTAACATCTAGGATTTTTAATACATACAGGAGAATGTGTACGTGCCTGTAATTGTTCGCCTCCTAAACGTCTTCACCAATTTTCATGATTTTATTTTACTCATGGGATCACGTGAATGAATCTTAGCTAAAGTTAAACCTGGTAGGTTGCGCTGTTGGCGAGATCCCATTTTTTTTGAACAGCGCTTGTTACCGTTTCCATAACTACTAGACACAAAAAAATCCGTAGTGCGTATTGTTCTCCTCCATAACGGCTTCTGAAATTTTATTTTTTTATAAACTTATGGGTGTCATTTGGGTGGTTCTTAGCTATAGTTAGACCCGGTAGGTGGCACTGTTGTCGAGTCACCCACCGGGTCCAACTAAATCTAAAAACCAATTAGGTGACCCTATAAATACAGAAAAAAAAACATCAAAATCGGTCATTAGTTCATTACATATCAAAGGAGAATAACTGGAAACGCTAAACACGTTAAAAAACCCGACTTCCTTCGCAACGACTTAGTACAATTTTGCATAATTATTTTTGATTTGTTAATTTCCTAAAATACTAGTACTACACCGATTTTGTAAAAATTTATATGTGGCAATCTTGCAGCAATCGAAAAAAAATATGGGATTAATGAAAACTTTTAACAAAAATACAAAAAAACATCAGTCGAATTGAGAACCTACTCTTTTTTGGAAGTCGGTGAATTTCGTTAAAACGTCATTAGATATCCCAATTGAAAACGTCTTTGTTTTATCTACAAGTGTCTTCAACTACTCCAACACGATCGTAAACTACCGCCTGAATCAAATTACAAACACACGCACACCGGAATGTTAATTACCGATAAACGCGTACGGAGCCGCGGCCATCCCCTAGTTGTATTACTAGCGAGACAACTACGAACCTCTTTCTCACAAATACCGTTCGGCAGTGTTGCCAGACGACTTTTTTTAAAAGTCGTTAAGTGTACAAAAAGGCACCAAAACAATATAAAATTGGCAATTTTGTCGCCAAATGTATCGTGTTAATGTGCTTAAAATGTGTCTAAAATGTATCAAGTGTCAAAATTTTTGTCGCTAGACTGCATCGAAAAATCACCAAATCTAGTGAGAAAATCACTTCAGTGGCAACGCTGCCGGTCGGTACATTATTTATTATGTCCCTAAGGAAATTTAACATACTGTAACATAACTACGAGAAAAGGTAGATACTGTATTAGATAACAAGAAATAACAGTATTAGAATATAGCGGCTTACAGTAGTGCAACGAATGTACTTACGCAGAGCAACGGAAGGCTACTTGAGGGGCAGCGGGCGGCGGGGCACAGCCTGGCAAGTTTGCCAGGCGGGAGTATTGCTAGTACCTACGCCGTGGCGGCATCGTGCGACATCAAAGACGTTGCGCTACTGTAAGCCATATCGTAATATTGTGGTAACGTATTGGACAAACAATTGCACCAAAGTTCAAGATCGGTTGATAGAAGCGTAATTCACGCAGTAGATTACGATCGTATTGGAGTAGTTGTAGACACTAGTAGATAAAATTAAGACGTTTTCAATTGCGACATCTAATGACGTTATAACGAAATCAAGCGATAAATAAAAATATGTAGGTACGTATCGTCGTTAATAACCCACAAACAGTCAAACCCATCTAGGTAATGACCGTGCTTCGAGTCAGTTAACCTGCGTGATCAACCCTACCACGCAAATCATACTAAGTTCAGTGGCGGTCCCGGGGGAGGAGGGGTCACACCCTCCTTAAAAAAACGAACACGTCAAGACAATTTAAAATACATTATTAAATTTATTTTAATATGACCCCCGCCCTTGTACAATAGCTGCGACCGTGCCTGACTGAGTTACGACCGTTTCTATGCACGTGCAAAAAAAAATACAACTGATATTTAAGTGGTGATTCAAAATCGGCTCCATATTTTAAATGAAGTTTTTGTAATGATTTTTTTGGTGTGAAATAATAGTAGTTTATGAAACTGTTGGATAATAAGGGGTTTTAAAACACTAGTATCAGTTTATTAATCGAGCCTTGGCGATGTTTTTAATAGTATCATACGAGTGTTTTAATAACTAGTTATGTGCAGTTTCATACATTACTTTATCTAATCTCAAGCATTGGAATTGAACTTACTTAATAAAAGATCAAATTTAAAAAAGACAGAAAAAAACAATTATTACAAAATTCACTACAACAAAAGGTTGATAGCGCCAAAACTCAGCACATCACCGCGCATGTACAAATGCGGGCGCTGTCACAGCAAGGTTTGAAACTTTTTTACAATGCTATTCCAATATAAGAAAAATAATTGATGAAATCTCCTTGGTGATATTAACTTCTTGGATTTGTCCTGTATCGTAATGGTCAAAAAATATTTTGTAACATTATTTTGTTAAAAGAAAAGTGTTATATTATGTTTCTATTTTTAAATTTCGATATGGTGTTCAATAAAGTTTGTCAATATAAACTCGTTTGAAGTATGTTATTCGAATTTTACGATATGAAACTAGATAAAGTATATTTATTTACTCTAAAATACAGGGAAATACCAAAAAAATTCAAATAAAAAAAACTCTTGTTTCCCATGTTAAACGACACCTGACTTCTATAAAATCCAAGATTCATTGAAACACTAGCTTTTTCTCGCGGCTTCGCCCGCTTGGACATGGTTTTTATGACTGCGTTTCAGGGAGAGTGTGTTTCGGAAATGAGATTTCTCCAGATCCCTATCCCAGTTCAGGCTATTGTGATTAGCAATCTATGACACTCCTCAACCATCTGTGCAAAAAAAGACAAAATCTATTGTTCCGTTGCGATTTAAAAGAAGTTAGCCAAAAACAGTATTTTTTAGTTCCCTCAGGAACTGCATCGGAATATGCTATTTTCACGGGATAAAAAGTAGCCTTTGTCCTTTTCCGTAATACAGGCTACCTGCATGCCAAATCTCATTAAGATTGGTTAAGGTGTTGAAGTGTGAAAAGGTAACAAACAAACAAACACATTTTCATATTTATAATGTTAGTAAGGTAGGATTACAAATAGTAATGTAATAATCTAGAACAGATGTTGTCAAGGGTTTACCAATTGTGAATAAAAAAAAAAAAAAAAAAAGATTCTGAATCACCCGTCAAAACATCACCCGTACTTTTTTACAGTATTAGCAGGTGATTAGCAATCTTTTTTTTTTTTATTCACAATAGGTAAATCCTTGACATCATTGATGACAACCGTCAATTAAGTTGCGTTGGTCTTTAAACTTAATATGATATCGAGAACATTTTGCATGCGATATTTATATTAATGTATTTAAAATTAAAAGAGCCAATTTTTTTTGGAATTCAGTTAAGGAAAGTTGTTCATTTTAATAAGTTAGTTAGTTAGTTCATTTAAGAGCCCTAGTTAACGGCTCTACCAATTTTGTACAATTTTATTTTGTTTGTTGAGGAGGTCAATAAGACTAATAACTACATCGGAAAATGTAGCGTAGGCAGGCCTCCCATCGCGGTGGACTGACCTGGTGAAGATCGCGAGAAGCCGATGGATGTGGGCAGCGCAGGACCGGTCGTCGTGGATATTCTCGGGGGAGGCCTTTGTCCAGCAATGGACGATTTTCGGCTGATATGATGATGATGTTGACTAATAACTAAAACTAAGATATTCTAACTAAGATATTGTAATATTCTGTCAGTGTGAACTGGCCTACTCTTGTTAAAGGCATTAATGACTATCAATGATTTTTATGTATAACTTTTCGTGTCATATTGTTTTCATGTTCTAATAACATAATCTGGTTTATATCAAGGATTGAATTTTGACGTTATTAACTAATTATTGTTTATTTCTTGAATCTATATTTATTGATTATTATTTTATGTCAATCAGAAAGAGTGTAATTTGCACCTATTTTGAATAAATATATTGAAATGAATTTAAAAATGGTTTGCATTTTACTTACAACTAGGTATATACAATCACAAAATATAGAACCACCGATCAGCAAATCTAACAGACACGAAAACATAGTTTACATCGATCTGGTTGCGACTACCACGACGTGACCTATTGATTTGGACGCTGTCCAGACGCCAGGAATGTCGAATCGATGGCTAGATTAGCATTCTATTGCTGACTGACTTTTTGCTGAATCCATTTGTCGTGTGTCAGGCTGGGTCTATTTATTTTTATGTCTGGTCACACCCCGGACATGCTTACAAACGGTCGTAAAATGACATTTCTAAAAACAAATGACGGAGCAAACATAATCACGGCGAAATCCCATACGTTCGAGAACCAAACTGTGACAAATCTGTGTTAATATGGGTGACGAGGGGGTAAGGTCGCAATCTAGAGAGCGACAGGGAGTGTCCATACTGTATGTTAGTACTAATATAATATATACTTTGGTCTGGGCATGATTGGCTTTCTATTCTAAAATATCTAACTACGAGTATCTCGGCGATACAGAAGAATATGTGAAATAAGATTTTTTATTTAATTATAGATGGTGGTTATTTACCGATCTTAGACGAGAGAAAAATGGTGTAAGGTCACTTAGTTTTTATAAGGGTTCCGTATCCAAAGGGTAAAAACGGGACCCTATTCTAGGCCCCCGCCACACCCCGGACACTCCATACAAACGAGCGAGAAATGATATACATAATTATAACTGACGTATCTATAGGCAAGAATGCAGGTAGGGTTGAATCACACCGGCGGTATTGGTCACGAAATGTTTGTTAGTTATTTACTGCATGCACACTGCAAGATATATATACTGTGCTGCAAGCAACAATCAACAGTTATCTTACATGATTAAGTAACTTACATGGATAACATTATTCATTTGTTCTTCAAACACAGGAGCTTTTGTCCGTGAAACAATCTCATTTAGCAACCTACAATAATAGTCAATCTCAATCTATAATTCCGAGATCACATTTTATAATATCACACCACTAGATATTTCTATACAACTCATACTTTCACACCATCTAATCAAATTATTACAAACAATAAAACGAACATAATATCTCACAAGCCACAATAACAAACACTAACATGTGACATATGAAAAACATAAAGGAACTACATTTCTAAAAAAAAAAAGATACAGCTAGTATGAAGGTTCATAGGAACTGATTGTTCTTAGATTTGGTCGTATAATATTGGTGGTCAGCCAATCATGATACGAGGCATGCTGAGACGCCGCGGTCGCCTATTGGCGTCGAGCGGTGAGCGGCGCGCAAAGTAAATATAAGTGATGTTAATCGCGCATGCGTAGTTCGTCCTTTACGTTCGGTAACTAGTTACTTTTTATTCCGGTGTACAAAATCACAGCGGCGCGCAAAGTGAATATAAGTGACGTTTATCGCGCTTGCGTAGCTCGTCCTTTACGTTTGGTACCCAATCTACATCCAATCTGAGTGACGGGGGGGTGAGGTCGAATTTAGAGAGCGGCAGGGAGTGTCCATACTGTACGTTAGTACTATTATATATACTGTGCCCCCGCTGTCCATCCGTCCGTTTGTCACCAGGCTGTATTTCATAAACCGTTATAGCTAGACAGCTAAAATTTTCACAGATGATGTATTTCTGTTGCTACTATAACAACAAATACAAAAAATTTGAAAAAGTGAACAAAATAAGAGGGGTCTCCTCCATACAAAAAAACGGTTTTTTTTTAAACATGAAGAAACTAGCGCCATCTAGTATGATGGTTTTTGAAACATGAAACTAGCGCCATCTATTATGGTGGTCGGAACCCTATGTGTGCGGTTCCGACTCGCACTTGGCCGGTTTTTAATAAAGAACGAAAGAAGTACTCGTAAGTAGAAAAGTTAATTAAGTAGAAGAGTGAAATTATAACCCTCGTTTTTGCTTTACTGCGTTCGGGTGAACAGAGAATACGGTATCTGGGTTTGATTTGGTTAAACCCTAAGAAAATTAACCAAAGAAAATATACACATGCTTTTATAAAAAAAATACATTCATTTAACTTATAGGCAATTATAATGCATGATTAATATAGCCACCTAGTTTTATGGGCTCTGGTGTCAGCTTTGTGTATTAAAAAGAAATGCTCTTTCTCGATTTCATTGATTTTCCTAATTATCTAGAAACTGTGGTATCTTTTTTTACCTGGCTTAAAAGATGACATAGGTATTTAAGTATTCAAATGTAGTAAGAAAATAAATACATGCTTTAATTAAAAAATCTAAATGCGTGCTGGGACACATAGTAGAAGTGAAACTTCAACGGACAAGCCCCTCCACTCGGCCGTAACACTTTTTCGTGACAGAAAAAATCCTAATACCCCCCGTCTATATAGAAGTTTCACTTAAAAATTCAAAGCCTTTATTTATGTTCAACATGTTTATAAGAAACATTCACATAACTTGTTATAGCTATAGGTAATTATCATGCATGATTAGTAGAGGTGTTGACGGTAGATCGCGATGCCCAGATATTTCCAGGCAGATCGTAAAAAGCCCAGGCATTTTATCGCGGGGATCCAGTAAATACTAGAGTCCCGCGAAGCATTTTACGGGCTTATTTTTAGCTTAGGATAGGTCCTAAGTTATAGAACTAAGCCCGTCAAACGCTGGCTGCAGGCTGTCCATTTCGGAACAATATGGTATTAAACTGAATTCATTACGTTGCCCGATGACGTGGTTTAAAGTCGTACACACTCGAACAATGAATATTTTGGTTAACACCACGCTCGCATCGTTACCAATGAAACTCGAAAATCAAAAAGCTCCTTTTACTTAATAGGGATGACGAATGCTAGTCATCTGATTTACTTTTTTATCATCTGTCAAAAACGACATTTTGTTCTAAAAAGTTTGAAATACCTAGGCGTGACGTCATAGTTTTGGAGCGTCATTTATGTAATCATTTTATGATTTTGGTGAATTAAAAATCGAAGACTTGATGTAAAACAAAACAAGTAAGGTTTTTCGAAGTTTAAGTAGAAGGGCAATTTAGTGATCAAGAGTTTATAATTTATTTCTGATGCACGACAGCATCCCTATTCTGTATTATAGGTTAAGATTTTATGATTGTCGGATATAAAAAAGACATTCATTTTGACATTGTTTTCAAAACATTATAATACAAAAAATTATAGTAAATAAAGAAAAGAGATAAATATAAAGTTAAACGGAAATCCAACTAAACAAGTACTGTGACTAAGCTGTAGAGGTAAAAATTTTTAGTGGAGTGAATATCAATCATAAAGCAATTAATTTTTGTTTGGTTCTCAAGACAGACAAGCTACATGCAGAGCTCGGTGGAGTGGAGACACATCGCGAGCGTAGCTGTAGTTATTAAGCATGGCGACGAGAGTAACCGCCCCTTGGCGGGATCATGAGTAGCATGGCAAGAGTGAACGACTGAAAATAAATATACACAGTGACAATTAATCGAGTGAGTTTCAGTGGTAGAACCTCACCAAACAAAAGGTGATAACTCAACGAAACCGAGAAATCAGATTTTACGTTCAAAAAAAGAACAAAGTATGTTGAGTATACAAAAAAACGTAACAAAATTTTACGATTTACAAGAAGAGTTCTCCGCCGGCCAATTTAATGGCAGACATAAAATTATTAGGTTTCAACACAAAATAGTTTCGATAATTGCTTTTGCTCAGGTGTGTCAAAAGTAAATTGGAACATAATAATTGTATTTCATGCAAAGAAATTGCGTATTAAAATTTGATATAAAATAAAATCCTTTAAAGGTTATAGTTAATTTACTTAATTATATTTTAAAAACAATCATCACATGAGATAAGAACTATATAGGTAAATACAAACACACAGTGATAGATGATATAAAATTTATCAGTTTTCATCGACGTTAAAAATAAATACAAAATCAATAGATATACCAAAACTTCTTTTTAACCGCTTTGACTTTTTGAAAAATTAGTGTGTCATTTCAAAAATTTAAAAACCAAACTAATTTATATCATTTTTTTAAAATACGGTTGGGTCTTGAAGATTTAATACAACACGTTAATAAAAATTAATTTGATCTCGAAAACGACCCATATGCACAAATCCAATCAACTCCGCGGCGTTCTTTTTCCAATTTCACACTGCAGAGCCCTAAAATACCGAAGCGAAAATAAAATCACGAACGGACGGCAAATGTTACAATCTCCAAGGCTTTAAAAAAATAAACGAAGAATTTAGCCGAAGCCTAACGACGTCCGCCGAAAAAAGGGGTAACAATGCAACATGCGACCGCGAAGGGAATGAAAATAAATGTGGTCGCGACCAGCGGGTAGAGATGTGAATGTCCGTCTCGGAAACCATGGATATGTTATTGATTTATTTATCTTTCGGATCATCCCTTCTGATGATCCGAAAGATAAATAAATCAATAACATATCCATGGTTTCCGAGGTTTTGGCCGTATCTAAGAAATAAACTCGTCTTTGAGAAGTTTTGGAGTGTACAATCAATATTCACACACGTTTGCAACACGAGGCTTGACGATGATTCGGATGAAAACCGATTATTTTATAGACTGCGATGAGTTCGGCACGGGGCTGGCTTCCCAAGTTGACAGTTCAGCTGCTCGATCAAAAGTGCTCGTAAAATAATTGGCGCCTCTGTAGGTAGGCTGCATTGTCTTTAATGGTTCGATAATCACAACGATTCTGATTGGCTAACAAACAAGTACCAACACTACCAACTTCCGGGTTCCGGTCTCGCACCGACCACGCCTTGGCCAAAGATGACTATTATTACTACCCTAGCTAACCGCTTGACGTTTCAAGATAAAACACACGGTGCTTCGACGCATGCATAGATGGCGCCACGTCATTGCGCTCCGACATATCTTATTATTTTAAAATAGCAAGATTTCAAAGGTTTCTATTTCTACATTTCAAAATGTCTATTCATAATTGAAAAAGCTAAACACGTTAAAAAACCGACTTGTTGATTTTCTAATAAAGTATACTACACCGATTTTGATAAGTTGTACTTCCACACGGGAAGCAATAGCTTTCAAATAAAAAAAAAAACATCAAAATCGGTTCACCCAGTCAAAACTTCTGGGGTAACAAACGTTCGGTCGCCCAGGTTTTTGTCTAAAAACAAGCTAACAACTTTTGGTCGCCCAGGTTTTTGTCTAAAAATAAGCCAACAACGTTCGGTCGCCCAGGTTTTTGTCTAAAAACAAGCAAACAACGTTCGGTCGCCCAGGTTTTTATCTAAAAACAAGCAAACAACGTTCGGTCGCCCAGGTTTTTGTCTTAAAACAAGCAAACAACGTTCGGTCGCCCAGGTTTTCGTCTAAAAACAAGCAAAAAACGTTCGGTCGCCCAGGTTTTTGTGTAAAAACAAGCTAACAACGTTTGGTCGCCCAGGTTTTTGTCTAAATGCGAACGTAAATAATAGGATCTTTTTATGAAACAACTTCTTGTTTTCAAATCATCAGTGGACTGCGATGCTGCTTGTATGATCGGTTGCCAGGGACGGCCTTAAGAGAAGTTGTTCCATTATGTGATAAGAACAATTATTTACAGCTCTTATATCCGTGATATCGTGACAAGTTCAGCCCTAATTTTACTCTCAAAGGCGACCGAGACGAAATTCTGGGAAGCTACGTTACGATCCCATTGCTGGAGGGAAAGGAGTGCAGTGAATTTTTAAAGCGACCTTACTTTACCCGTGGCACATACAGGTATTTTGCATTCCTAGCCGGGCGAAATTATTTTTGCTGTTTTTTCTGCTGTTAAGTAGGTAGGACTTATTAAAATGTACAGACGACCTGTCCAGAGCTCTGCGCGGGACGCAGAAAGCTAAATAATGTTCATTCTGATATTGAGAGAGGCTTTTGTAGCGGATGTATTAGGTATTAAGTATAAGTAATTAAGTAAATATCTCTAAAGACAGACGGTTTTGATCTGGAGAAGATCGCATGACATTGATAGACCTAAAAGGCACAGGACCATTTATTTTAAAAACAATTTGGGTTGCTTTATCCAAACGGAGTGTCATGGGCTGATATGATGATAAAATAAAGGAGTATTCATGATTTGGAATAGGTTTTAATGGTCAACTAATTACATAAAAAAAATATAAAATCTAATTTGATGAGGAAGAATGCCAGGGTTCATCGTCACTTTCTCCGACCTCTTCCGTTTCAGATTCCGAATCTGAATCATCTTCAGATTCTGGAGAAGGTGGCAACAACATAGCTATCGCCTCTTTTGAAAAAGGTTGCATCCTGCTCTTTGGCTTTGGCCTCAAACTTGTGAGCAGTGGATCTGAGGATAGAAGGCGATTTATTACATCTGCATTGCAATCTGCTCTCGAAAACTTCCTCGCAAAATTATACCTATAATTTCTGAAATGTTTATTCCTAGCTTCAGCAGCCTCTTCCGACAGTAGTCCGATAGGCAATAATGCCTTTTCCATGACTGTAGCACCATGTATTAAAATTGTATGCATAGTCGGACTCATCGGATGCCAGCCATAGAGCGAAACGTAGTTTTGCTGTGTCCCAACAGTAATCAGTGGTGGATAGCACTTTAACTTTTCTTTCTGTATTAAGCTATAACAAGGGTAATATTTCTTATTGGAATTTCTGATAATCTCGTATCGTTTTTTTGAAAGATCTGCTTCAACAAACATTGATAGTGCTTTAAACTGAGATAATTGTGTTTCACTATCTTGCAAACATTTTAGATAAGCTTGTTTATATTTTTTTGTTTGCTTCGGTACCTTCATGACTTCTGACAGTAAACGGGACGCATTTCTATGGCCAGACATCTCTAGACTAGTTTTAGCTGCATGTACTAACACTCCTTTACTAACAGTTGACCGTAGTTCACTGGTTTTCTTTCGCTTGTTCCTGTCAGAGAGTTCATCAAAAGGTTTTGATGGGCGACCGGCACGCTTTTGTGGTAGCGAAACAATGGGTATCTCGAACGTTCCTTGAAGCCACGTAGCATTAGCAGTAATAAATTTATGAAGTATTCTATTCGCCTTCAACCACCTTTTTTTTTAAATCACTTTTGAAATGTGAAATTTTATGTTTCAAACCCTTTAATTGTTCTTCATTAAAGTTGTCCGACGATAAAAGGTAATTTTCCAAATAATCGACTTTATCGTCAAAGTTGTGCAACTCTTGTAGTTGCATTTTATTAAACAGGTATTCTCTAGTAACAACTTAGTAGTTAGAGCTCCCTGGTAACCCTAAAACAATAAAAAAGAAAATGTTTCATATTTTGCCTGAAAATAACGGTTAATAGTTTTTAGCTAACACCAACACTAACACGTAAGTTTTGTCGAAAGTAGCAAAAAGTAGCACTCAATTCGTGAAATACCTTTCAGTTGACAGTTTTTGTCATGCGTTATAACAGAAATCGTTAGTCGGAAGCACTCGGAAGTATAACTTTATTCACTTTGAAATATACAATTCAGATAAAAACTGCCTAAAAAATCGAGACAGTTAAAAATTGATTTTTAACCTAACAAATACAAAAAAATATTTGTGAATCTTAATAAATAAAACTGTTCTTACCTGTTTTATGATCATCCATAGTTGTTTTGGTTAAATAACTCACAATAAAAAAGCACTAAGGTTTCAAACACGGTTCTTTTTTAATGTAGCCAATAAATGACGCGAGCGCATGCGACAACGATCAAGTTCGGACTGGTTTGTGGCTGGCTGGCGCAGGCGCGCGAGCCCGGAAAGGGTCATATATTGTTCAGTAGCTACCTGCCTCGCAGACAAGTATTATTTTTTTATTTTCTGTTGGAATTTGTTTTTATCAATTTCGCCCGGCTAGGAATGCGAAATACCCGTCTGTGCGTGGGTTGGTATTGGCCACAATTAGAGCTGATACATGAAAAATTAATGAAACTTCACAAGTCGGGCGGATAATGAGATAGTACAGCTATCATTAAAAGCCGGCCAAGTGCGGGTCGCACTCGCGAAAAATAGTGTTCCGTAGTCTTGAAAAAAATAATGGTAAGTGTATTTTGAAAAACAAAATTATTTTAACAGTTGCTAATAAGTAGAACATTTTGTATAGATAATTTATGAACTTTTTAGAATCCAACCGCACATCTTAGAAGAAGATTCATCTAAGAAGCCTTCTTAGCCGTGATAGTTTTCCCTTTAAATTGATTGTATGTCCTACTATTTTCAATTTTTATCAGATGTCCCACAATAGCGAGTTACCTGGACATTCCACTCTAACAAAAATTTGCAGTTTAATTCTTAATATTTCGTAAACGGATCCCTGAACAGAAAAATTTTTTGAGTAAACCTTCAGTAGTTTTAAAAGAACTATTCAACGATACCCCACACGATACAAAATAAAATTAAAATCACCCTCTCTTTACATGTAGGTATTGTAAACTATTCAAGATTCAAGATATTTATTCAAAATAAGTGCAAATTACATTCTTTCTGTTAGTCATAAAATAGTGATTACATAATTTCATTTGTGTAAAATATCAAGAAATAAACAATCATTAGTTAATACCGTCAAAATCCAATCCTTGATATAAAAAAACAAATTATGTCATTAGAATATGAAAACAGTATGACCCGAGAAGTTATACATTAAAATCATTGAATGTCATGAATGCCTTTGACAAGTGTAGGCCAGTTCATACGGACAGCACCCGGTCACGAGTATAACGCGAGAGTCAGCCATCGCTCCTATAGCTTTCTAGTTCTAATAGTCTCTGAGCTAAACCACGGACAGACGGACGGACAGATATGGCGAAACTATAAGGGTTCCTTGTTGAATACGCAACCCTAAAAAGGCAGCTTGTTAATTCCAAACAAGGGTTACGTTTTTATAAAAATAACTTCACAATGCTTAACCTTCACGTGGATTGCCTATGAAAACTGGATGACTTGGAGTGATACAAAGCGGTCGTAGCTTAGTGTGACTTGAGGACACGCAGGCACACCCATGACACTTCATACAAACATTGCCAAAAATGACATTTTAAAAAAGGAATGACGGAACAAACAAAATGGCGGCAAAACGTATAGGATTTATTTTCGTGCATGTTAAGTCACTTTAAACGTTAGTATCAGTTTCTATTACTAAATTGTAGTCAGGCGGCTTGGAAATGTCTGACAGTGGGGTCCGCTACTAACACTTCAAACTCCATCAAACCGGACTTAGCCCTCGTGTGTGGAGCCTGACCTTCAGGAGTTTGGAACAAAACAAGTGCCCAAAAATTAGGTAATTATCATTAGTTATCGAACGAATACCTCACAGTACGATATGGCTTACAGTAGCGCAACGTCTTTGATGGCGCGCGATGCGTCACCGGCGTAGGTATACTAGCCCATACTAGCCTGTAGTCAGCCTGGCAAACTCGCGGAGTTTGTCAGGCTGCGCCCCGCCGCCCGCTGCCCCGCAAGTACCCTTCCGTTGCTCTGCGTAAGTACATTCGTTGCGCTACTGTAAGCTGCTATATTGTAATACTGTGCCTATACCATGGCTCTAATCTATTTGCTTCATGCCTATACTATGTTTTTTTTATCCACAGCTGATATTTTACTTAAGTAGCTTTCACAATATTTTCACTTATTTTATTTCTGTTTTATATTTTCAGAACTGGCTAGACGCGTTTGCCTTTGCTATGCAAAAATTAAAAATGTACTTAAAACCTTTGAATTCTTTGGATCTGGACAAGAGATTTTCCAACACTTAGCATCATCTGAGGAGTATCTCACCTAATGGTAAGTGACGATGTTGCCGAAGATAGAAGCGTGCTTACCAATATTCTCCAACGCAATGGGAAACTGTCTATCTTAAACTTATCCCGGAACGCATCAATGCTTTCCAACATTGATGTTTGGCGGCAATACTTAGATAAGGACTAAAATTTAATTTTAAAATTCAATCAAATAACCGAGCAGTTTGCGATCATTCTCCTTCGCGATCCTCGTTTAATTTTTGAAATTATATCATTAAGCTCTTTAAGTAGATACGCCCACGTACGCCTGGGCTCAAAATAAGCTGCTAAGTCCCCGCCCCAGCGTTAAAGCGCCTGCAAATTAAATTTTTATACCCCATTTAGGGCCTATTACCAAAGAGTAAAAAAAATACTTATTACTTAGAAGTTAACTCTGCTTTGCCGACGAAGGTTTCATTTTCGTTACATCGAAGAGGAGTTGCGTATAAAACTTAAGATAAGTATATTTGTCTTCTTCTAATTTTGGATCTAAGGACTTGGAATATAATTAGGTTTCCACAGTCTGGCCACGACAGTAATAATTAGTGCAATTAGAATTCATTTGAAAGGGTGTGTTTTAGAACTACACGACCTTAATCCCCCAGCTCAATTCAACTTTCGGTAAACGAGACGCAGCTGGAGGGGAGGGGGAGGAGGGTCCACGAAGCGTTACGATTCTTCATTTTTGACTCTAGGGAGATTTTATTTTGTTTCTTATAATAAATGGACCTGCATTCAAAGATTTTGAAAAATTACTTGCCTTATCCGTGAATAAAACTAGCGAAATTGACTATAAGAAATCTTTTAAATCAATCACGTCGATAGAGCCCCATTCTTGAATAAAACTTTATTTTACTTGTACTTTACTTAATTTTTTTCGCGTTCAATAAAGTGTGTTTAGTTACTTACTTAAGCAATGTGACCCACATATTAATTGCAGTAATAATACGAAGTAAATCGAATGGAATTGAACATCATAGATGTTTGATTTTCGACACTAAGATAAAATATTTCAAAACTTTTTTTTTATATAAAATGAATTAAATTGAGTTAAATGTTTGTAAACCAACAGCCATGTCCATTACAAAACTGTACAATATGGATGGACTACTAATTGATACTTCTTCATAGTAAGATTCTAACTTGGATGGTCTGAGTTCAAAATTAAAATCTGATTATCCGATAAGAGCAAAAACATGTATATTGACAAGCAAACATAAAAAATATCTAGTAAAATATAGGCCATTGATAAAACTAAAGAAAGAAAACTGCAAACGAGTAAAAAAAAAACCTTACTCTGTTAGCCAGTCGGGTAGACACAAAACAAAATAGGTAGGTTTACGTCGTTTCATCATCCATTGTTCATGTACCTATTACAAATTCTAAAGTTCATGCATTCTTCTTAAATTAATCATCAAATGTTCACGCGAAAACGTTTTGTGTCCGCCATTTTGGACACGCAAAAAGTAAAAAAAAAAAAGTCAGCGACGGCGACGCTATGGGATTAAAAAGAAATTCGACCACCGCGTATTCAAAGATACTGTCTGCGGTCCAAAAAAACAAAAGAATAAAGTTCTGGACGGTCCATTTGACCCTTTTCCAGTTGAATGTAGATTAGGATTCAACCTAAATCAAAACTGTCAAAATATTTACCGAGTTTGTTTGTTTTTGTGCTAATCTTTTAGTATTTTTGTTGTGTTTACCTCATAACCTTAAAGTATATTTTGAAGCTTTTGCCGGCGATTTCATACCCTTGTCGAAGTGAAACCAGATATATTTCGATACATTGATGACCATCTTAGTAGGAGGTCCAAAATAATGTCCAAATAAAAACACACTAAGTTGACTTAAAGAGTGAATAAATAAAAAAAAAACGGTAAAGTTCGAGTCAGAACCGCACACAAAGGGTTCCGTACCATCATACTAGATGGCGCTAGTTTCTTCACGTTTTTTTATGGAGACTTTTACTTTTTCTAATTTTTAGTATTTGTTGTTATAGCGGCAACAGAAATACATCATGTGTGTAAATTTCAACTGTCTAGCTATCACGGTTCATGAAATACAGCCACGTGACAGACGGACGGACGGATAGCGAAGTCTTAGTAATAAGGTACCGTTTTTACCCTTTGGTTAAGGAACACTAATTAAAACTGCGTAACTCTAACATTCTAAATGTTTATTCGCTCGCTCCGATAGGCGTGCGACAGTGTGACATGGCGATTGTCACACTCGCTCAAAATAAAATAAGTGGGTAAACAATCAATCAACCCCTATTTTTCTACCCTTAGTCAATGCCTACTTACAGGGTTTTCAATTGAATCAGCAAATAAGACCTATAGTTTGCAATTTTTAAGATTATTCAAATAAATAAAACACTTATTGTGAACACACACACACACACACACACACAAATACACACACACACACACACTATACGGTCATAATTTAAGAAAGACCTAAAAGCTTTTAGGTACAAACTTTTATTTGAAAATAGTTTTTACACTCAAAAAGCCAAACGCTCAAATGAATATAAAAAATATTTGCTTCGAAATTCAAAAAAGGTGAGCGCAGTATTGTATTTCCTACGATTCTATTGAAAAATAAAAGACGATTCTGGGTCGTTGTTTCCACCTCTAAAGTTCATCATTAGATCAACTTCAAAATAACAAAAGGATCTAATGTCACCGGGAATACGGCTTCATTCCAAATTTCAGCTAATCGGACCGATTCGGACACCTGGAAGTCTGTCGCTCTAAAATCGATGGCAAGATTTGAACTAAACAAACATACCTACATACAAACTTAGAGCCTCCAGGAGGCTCGCGTTTCCATACAAACGAAGTTCCGCTTTCATACAAAGACTTCATGTCGGATTGAATCCAAACTTTGCGAAAATGTTAAGTAGACACATATCGATGTTTTTAATTAGTTTTCATCGTAGTAAATTAAAACATAACTAAACAAAGGCTTAAATTAGTTTTGTACTGAAAGTTTGAAACTGCTCTTATTTTTTTTCATTTTATATTGGTACATCGAAAACTAATTACAAACATCGATATGTGTCTACTTAATATATTTGAAAAGTTTGGATTCAATCAAATATGCAGTTTTTGTATTAAAGCGGAACTACGTTTGTATTGAAATTCGAGCCTCCTGGAGACCCTTAAATAAAAGCTTTTAAAATAGACACTGCTTTGCATCCTTTAAATCGAAAGCTTTTACAAGGCTATTGCCACGCAAAAGATGTAAAATCAGAACTGTCATTGCCTTCATTCAATTATTTGCTCCGCCACGCCATTCATAGATGGCGCCACTTAAATTTCAATATGAAAGCAACGGAAATTGGTTTCCAAGCACACAAAACGCTTGCAGTGATCTGTGACGGTTGCCACGTTACATTTGCAGTTGGTAAGAAGCTAAACGCATACAATATTGAGTAAATATTTTTGGTTTGGACCGCAAATTTACGTTGGTATTAGATTACAAAAATGGGTGGAACAGGGAGGCGATGATGACAGAGATGTTTGTATTTGAAATGGTTTCGTGATCCGTGTAATTTAGTAAACTTTGGCACGATTTTAATTTGAAGCGGGAAAATTTAGCTTCACGTTTTGCGTCTTGTTATTTATTTGCTTCAAAATTTGAATACAAATTTTCTCCTGCTTCAACTTTATCAATTTTCATCAAACTTCTCAATCTTCGCATACGTACGTTTTCTGTCCAGGCGATAATACATCATAATAATACCAACCTTTGATCCTCAAATCCTGATTCTGCGAGGATACTGTCAACTTAACCCGTGAATAATCTTTAAAATACTAACATTGTGGAAATTGAGAAATTAAAATAAGAAGCTTTCTTCTTCTTTGGTAAGGCTCGAACTTATTAGTGCTAAGATGAGGCATTGATTGGAACAGTTGTCTCTGTTTTTTTCTTGACGTGTAAATAGTAAAGAAAATAACCACACTTTTACACTTTTTCAATGTTTTTTTCGTTTAGTTTAAATTTTCTAAATGAAAGTATAAAAAATAATAACATTTTTCTCAATTTGCATTATCATAACAAACATTGTTGTATATTTTGTTAAATTTATTCTTCAAAATATTAGTCTTATCTAGAGTTGAAAGTAACGGTGTAGACTTATCTTTGGGATTTTTTTCTATCGAGCCAAAACTGCTCAATCGTGTTTATAATAGCTTTTGACTTTATGAACAATGATGGTTTTTTTTCAACCTTGGGTTTTCCATCATTTAAGAGTAATTGACGTCAAAAATAACGAAAATGTGTAATGTTACCGCTTCAATCACTCTATTTTCCTTTAAAACACTGTCGTCATTACATCTTTCTTCTCCCTCGAAGTGAATAATTCAATATTATTTGTTCAAACGTAGTCATTGGTTATTTCATTACTTGACTAGGGAATCAATGAAGATGAGTCCTTGATTAAATTGTCTTGCAATACAAAATTAATTTATTATTTACATTATCTTTGTCTCCAAAAGGAATGGTCAGATATTCAATACCTAGCTCAATACTCTCACTAACTTTAATTGCGCGTCATTTACAGATGGCTAGAGGTCGAATCGAAAGGTTTACGCCCTATCCAAGGGTACACCTATTACGACTTTTAAGTACCTAACTGACTATATAACTTTAATACCCAACGAAATGGTCCGTCTTAAAAATTTATTCACCACACGATGGGTTGGACAGTTAAGCTCACATTAACATGCATGATACATACAATATTTTCCATATGTCTTTTGTAAAAATAGAATCGTCTGATGATAGCAGACGTGTAAAAAGTGGTTGAAAGGTGGGCCTGTCGTGCCATCTGCCCCAGTCAGAAAATCAATAAAGCAATTAATATTAATAAACGGCACGCAAACCCGCGGGCTAAAACAAGTATGGTCAACAGCAAAATATGCAATAATTAGCATAATATTATGCGGGAAAAAATGCGGAGTACTTGTATCTGTAAACTCCATGTTCAAATTGTAAAATAAAGTTGGGATAGTCTCCATAAAAATATTAATATATGTATGACAGCAAAAAATATACATTTACGTGACCAAGATGCTGTGAGAATGTAAAGTTTTTTTATGAAATGTCCAGTTAAAATATATGTGTTAAATCGAATAATATAAAATTAAAAAAGCGCCGGTGGCTCAACCGGTAACGACTCGGTCCTTCTAACCAGAGGTACCGGGTTCAAATCTTGGACCGCCAATGTACCAATGAGTTTATTTTAAAAAAAACCCACGTACATACTTACCGATTGCTTTAACGGTGTAGGAAAACATCGTGAGGAAACCTGTCGGGAGGTCGTGGCTCGAATCCTGCCACGTACCAATGTGTTTTCGAATTTCGATTTCACATGTACGTTTATCCGACGCTCTTACGGTGAAGGAAAAAATCGTGAGGAAACCTGCACACACGCCTGCGAAGAAATTCGAAGGTAATCCGGGGTTTCCCTCATATAAATAATAATTAAATAAAGATAAATAAATATTCTGGGTGCTATGCACTAAGTTTCTCTGCTACGTGATCGAATCAGAAACGAGGAGATATGCAGGAAAACCAAAGTAACCGACGACCTGGTGAAGATCGCGGGAAGCAGGACCGGTCGTCGTGGAAACCCTTGTGGGAGGCCTTTGTCCAGCAGTGGACGATTTTCGGCTGATATGATGATGAAATATTCTGGGACAAATCACACATGGTCATCTGGCCCCAAAGTAGGATTCCCTGTGTTATGGGAACCAGAGACTGATATATACATACTTATATACGTTTAAATACATGCGTATATAAATATTTAACACCAAGACACAGAGCAAACAAATCTGCTCATCACACAAATGTTTGCCCTGGGTGGGGATCGAACCCACAACTCTCGGATCAGCAGTCAAGAGCACTAACCACTGAGCCACCGAGTCAGACGTAGTTCAAAGTATAACCCTGAGTAATTTTAATGAGTTTTTATATAAAATGCTAACGGAAAATTTATTTTGTTATTATTAAAGCTAATGTTTTGGCAGCTTGGCAAACAGATGTGTGTATCTACTGGTATGTTTAGTAAATACATTTTGTTTTATTTTATTCGAGCGAGCGGAGGGTAAGTGTTTGGCATTTATTAGATTTTTATATGGTGCGTCGGTGGCGTAACGGCTAGGGCCGCCGCGCCGCCTCCTGTCCGGGAGGTCGTGGTTCGAATCCTGCCATGTACCAGTGTTTTTTTCGATTTCATATGTACGGTTATCCGACGCTCTTACGGTGAAGGAAAACATCGTGAGGAAACCTGCACACGCCTGCGGAGAAACTCGCAGGTTGTGTGTGAAGTCGACCAACCCGCACTGGGCCCGCGTGGTCGACTAAGGCCCGATCGCCCTAATTCAGGGTAGGCTCGAGCCCCTCTCTCGCTCGTATAAGAGAGAGAGAGAGAGAGAGAGGGACATGTTTTTAACGACTTTGACGAGCTATACAGGGTGTAAAAAAAATTGAGCTCTTTTTAATAGACGAACAGCTGATTGACCAATTTTGTGCATTTTTGTACGGAGCGTCGAATTTTTTTTTGCGAAGTGACTATAGGTTCCTTGGGGAAAGTTGTTCAGTATGATCAGTAGAAGCACTAGTTGTAACACGTCGGTGGTAGGTAGGGTACGGTAGGGCGTGGGTAAAAACCGTTCGTGTTTACAGATGAATTTATTTCTAAGTAAAAATATAAGAGCTAAAAAGTAAATACACAAAAATTTGAAAAGTATTTTACACGTTAAATTATTATCACGGATCACAATTATAACTTACCCGAAATGGGTGTTAAGAAGATATCAGGTTTGAGATAATTATTATAGATATAAATGGGAAGTGACTTTTATATATATAACACAAGACTATTTATTTTAAAACAATTGATGTTGTCAAGGGTTTACCAATAGTGAATAAAAAAAAAAAAAAAAAAATTTTCGTAGATATTTATACACAATAACACTATAATTTAAATTATGACACTCATAAAAATTTAAACAAAAAATAATATGTTTCTGTAAAATAAAATATCATGTCAAACTAATTCTAGGTCATAAGTCAAATATTTTTTTTTTATAAATACCTAACCAACTATCAGTCAGATATAAATTGTTTATTAATTTGGATAGCGTTTTATGATGAATATATTTTGATTTAGAAAATATCGTGGTAAATAGCCAGGAAAGCTTAAAAAAATCCCTTCCACCAACCAAACCGAGTTATACAAAGCTAGATTCCGCCGGGAATCAAACCCACGATTTCCTGATATAAAGGTGACTTAACCATTACGCCACGAAAGCGGTTACAACAGTTATGGTTTGATTAGAAAAAGAACGTAGTTATTGCAAAGAAATCAAGGTCAAAAACCAGACAAAAAGTACAATCAACTCAAATCGAACGATCCATTGTCCTTAACAACCTGACGATCGCTCAAATTAACTACCATTCTGAGTTAAAAAACTGAGAAAAAAAAGTTAAGCGGCGGAGATCGTATACCAACTCACTTCGCAGATTAATAGTACTCGTTACTTTTTAAACGCACGCGCACTGATGGATGTAAGTGTAATTGAACAGCTAATGACGATTTTTTAGGGTTCTTGCGAATGTTGGTATGAACCCTCATTATAGCTTCTTGTTTTGCCTTAAAAGGTACCTAGTCGGTCACTGTTAGGCCCGTTTTAAGAAAGCTGTAAGTACTATATGTTTTGACTTTTAAAGCAAGCCTTAATCTTCGGTATTATCATCAATTGCCTTGTAACTACCTACCATCATTTGAAATTAAGTTCCAACTATTGTCCAAAAAAACATATTAGATCCTCCTCCCACCTAGACTTGATCAATAGTTGAAAATAAAAAATAAAATAAATATTCTGGGACAAATCACACATGGTCATCT
The DNA here is from genome assembly GCA_947284805.1 of Coleophora flavipennella. NCBI lineage: Eukaryota > Metazoa > Arthropoda > Insecta > Lepidoptera > Coleophoridae > Coleophora > Coleophora flavipennella. The sequence continues at coordinate 12,525,900 of OX369263.1, read as the reverse complement.
GGCCCCAAAGTAGGATTACATATTATATAGATATTTAACACCCAGACACAGAGCAAACAAATCTGCTCATCACACAAATGCTTGCTCTGGGTGGGGATCGAACCCACAACCCTCGGATCGGTAGTCAAGAGCACTAACCACTGAGCCCTCGAGTCAGTCAAGAGAAGATAAGAATCTGTTTATCATATTTTTAAGTATTGTGATACGGAACCTTAGTGAATGTGTAAGATTTGCACTTAGCCGTATCTTATTTAACGTTTTCTTTTAAATTACAGCAAAGCCTACATCTAGGTAATTACCTGTGATTGCGTTTCCGATAATCACTAAACAGATTAATGCGCTTAGTTCTGAGATGAACATTCTGAGGTGTAAAAAGGATATACGTTTACGTAACCTACAATTCGCGGCGTATAAGTTGAGCACAAATGGTGGTCGTTTGCGCAGGTAGCGAGCGCGCGCGGGTGTAGCGCGGGTTACGCGGGGGGGCTGGCGTCCCTTAGTGCGCGCGAACCCCGCGTCCTGCACTTCGATTGAGACCTAAAAATAAGACACTACGCACTGGTCTACTTAGATGCCGCGATCTATACCTCATCCTTAAATTAAATCCAACTATTGAAGATAAATCTGGTTAAATTTAACATACATTTTATGCTCTTGGTCTACTTTTTTCTTTTAATTGTTAATAGGGAATATTTCCGTGGGTATATTTCGTATCTGCTAGACGGTTTAAACATGCGACAAAGTCTACCTTTTTAGTTTCTTTTTGATCTGTTTTGATATTATCATTTTTAATTTGTTTTATTTTTTCATGTATTCCAAAATTAGGACTTCCTCTGGTTGCAGCTTCTGCCATTCCCTTTCTTTCTACTATTCCGTTCTTTTTATGGTTTCTTATTTCTTTTTTAATATGAATTCAGTTTTGGTGGTATTAGTTTACTTAGTTGAACCCTGTCCCTGCCCTCCATTTCATTTTTTTTTATCGTGTGAGCTTAGACGCGGCTGGAGGGCACGTCGAGACTGCTAACAGTGTCACAAATGCACCCACCGTCCCCCCATGCACCCACAGTTAGGAAACACAGGACTGTTAAGTGGGTCAGCGTCACAGCGTCGTCTCTCTCTCGGCCTATCTGTTTTATAAAGTCATAAATACATAACCTAACCAATTTAATTAAAAATGAAAAACCCGATTGTACAAAAACATTACACCGCTTTTACGGGCAGTCGGGTAAAAATGTATCTTTTGTCACTTACAGAAACAAAACGAATGTAACGACATTTCGTTAAAGTCATAAATACGTAACCTAACCAATTTAACCCGATTGCACAAAAACATTACCCCACTTTTATGGGCAGTCGGGTAAAAATGTATCTTTTGTCACTTACAGGAACAAAACGAATGTAACGACATTTCGTTGAAGTCATAAATACGTAACCTAACCAATTTAACCCGATTGCACAAAAACATTACCCCACTTTTATGAGCAGTCGGGTAAAAATGTAGATTTTGTCAATTACAGGAACAAAACGAATGCAACGACATTTCGTTAAAGTCATAAATACATAATCTAACCAATTTAACCCGATTGCACAAAAACATTACCCCAGTTTTATGGGCAGTCGGGTAAAAATGAAGATTTTGTCAATTACAGGAACAAAACGAATGTAACGACATTTCGTCCCCCAAAATCCATCAAGTCGTTCAGGCTACAGGCTCAGCCAAAGAAACATACATACATACATCCAAAAATAATCCTCCTTCTTGGGCAGGCGGGTAAAAATTTGTTTGAAAATGCCAATAAGTAATTAAGTCATGCATTTGAAAAGTTGTGTGAAAAACGACCTTAAAATAATGCCTATAGGCGCAAACCTGGGGTTTGACCATCAGTCGGGGGCTGTCAGAGCAATCAAAACATTATCCTCCTTTCTGGGCAGTCGAATAAAAATATATTTGAAAATTCCAATAAATAAGTCATGCATTTGCAAAGTTGTGTGCAAAACGACCTTAAAATAATGCCTATAGGCGCAAACCTGGGGTTTGACCATCAGTCGGGGGCTGTCAGAGCAATCAAAACATTACCCTCCTTTCTGGGCAGTCGAATAAAAATATATTTGAAAATGCCAATAAGTAATTAAGTCATGCATTTGCAAAGTTGTGTGCAAAACGACCTTAAAATAATGCCTATAGGCGCAAACCTGGGGTTTGACCATCAGTCGGGGGCTGTCAGAGCAATCAAAACATTATCCTCCTTTCTGGGCAGTCGGGTAAAAATATGTTTGAAAATGCCAATAAATATGTAAAGTTGTGTGAAAACGACCTTAAAATAATGCCTACAGGCGCAAACCTGGGGTTTGACCATCAGTCGGGGGCTGTCAGAGCATTCAAAATATAAATTCATCCATCATACAAAAACCACTGTTATTAAATCTGCCAACTGCGTTTTGAATCCGTTATGGTAACATGTTAATTTTGATACGAACGGATTAATTTTAAGGGTAAGCCTTCCTTATGTTTAGATTCCTGAAGATTAAAAGCGGTATGTTGATGTGTTTGTTTTTTTTGTTCTTTTTGGTTAGAATTTACAGTATGTTGATTTTTTTTCTTTTTGTTATTTTTGGTTAGAATTTACAGTATGTTGATGTTTTTGTTCTTTTTGGTTATAATTTAGAGTATGTTGATGTTTTTTTTCTTTTTGGTTAAAATTACAGTACGTTGAGGTTTTTACTTTTTGTTATTTTTGGTTAGAATTTACAGTGTGTTGATGTTTTTGTTCTTTTTATTAGTTTTGGTTAGAATTTAGAGTATGTTGATGTTTTTGTTCTTTGGTTAGAATTTACAGTATGTTGATGTTATTGTTCTTTTTGTTATTTTGGGTCAGAATTTTTAGTTGTGTAACTGTAAATTCTTCCTTTTTGTATTTTTTTAACTCTTAGCATAACATTTTGTACTGTAGTGGATGTCAAATAAATGTGTAAATCTGAATCCGATAAAAGTACATACTCGTATCTTATGAAAAAAATTGGGTAGGATTTATGACCAAAGCATATTCAGCAATAACACCAACCAACAGATGTTGCAGGTTTGTTTTGTTGTTAGGTTTTCCTAATCCCTGGAGTGGAAAAAAATTATTTAAAAAAAACAGTTTAGATCCGAAGCTAATTTTTTTTTTTAATTTGGCAGTGTTGACGTTAGTAACGCGGTTTTGTGTGCAAACAGCGCCTTAACACAAAATACGAGATTGCATCTAAAATCAAAGCATCCAAAACAAAAACCAAGTGTCTTCAAACGTGTGATTAACAGATGCGAGGTCTAAATTAAAAGTTAAAAAAGCCGTCAGAATTTTTGAACGTGCAGAAAAAGTGAAATAAAAAGACTTTATAACTTATCTGCACAGGCAACCGTGAAGTTATAAATTAAGATTTTTATTGCAAAGAAAACTGAACGTTGGAGCTGCACCTGGGATTTTGGATTAATATCATGCTTGATAGACTATATCGCATAACTAAATAGCTGATATAATTCGATAAATAGAAATAAAATATGTATAATCAGCGCCCTAAGGCATTTGACTTACTACAACAATATACAGGATGGTGTAGGTCCAGTTAACTGGGGGTTCTACTGAACAACTTACTCCAAGGAACCCATAGTCATTTCGCAAAAAAAATTTGGACCCTCCATACTAAAATGCACAAAATCGGTCGATCAGCTGATCGATTGGTATGAAGCGTAAAAAATAAATTTTACGTTTTCAGCAAAGTCGTAGAACAAAATTTGTTCAGTAATGATGAGTAGTAGTTAACGGGACCTATAACAATTTTTTTACACCTGCATATAGAATTCAGGTTTAAGGGATTAGGATATTTCAAACTAAACAAGGCACTGGTTGTACAAGAACGGTAAGCCGACGACACAATGTTGGTGCTATTAAGGTCTAACACAAGCCTAAACGATAACGTAAAAAGCGTAAACGATTTTGTAGAACAGATACCAAAAAAAAACTTTGCTCACAGATCATCAATAAGTAGAATAATAATAGTTCAGGACAAATCACATACGTTCATCTAGCAATTTATCGTAATAAAGTTTTAAATACACATAAACAGGGTGACTTTTAATTTGTTCTTGATAGCAAAGAATATGAATGTACTCGTAATTACAAACAACTTTCCCAAAGAAACTATTAGTCAATGCAAAAAAATATTTTTTAATCCTCGATACATGACAAGTTATCAAATCGGAAAAAATGTATCGAGGACCAAACATTTTTTTTCATATGTGATGTGACATATAGTTTCTTTGGGAAAGTTGTTTGTAATCTCGAGTAAATTAGTTTCCTTTGCTATCAAGAACTAATTAAAAGTCAGCCCATACATGTTTAATACGTCCGCCTTTGTACATAAGTATTTTTTTAAATTATTTTTTTAAGTTTATATTTTGTACATTAAAGAGTATACAAATAAACTAAAAATTAAGACCTTTATAGGATGTAACAAAATTGGTGTAAGTCCCTTTAACTGGGGGTTCTACTCGTCATACTGAACAACTTTCTCCAATGAAGCCATAGTCAATTCTCAAAAAAAAATTTGGACCCTCCATACTAAAATGCACAAAATCGGTCAATCAGCTGATCAATTTGTATGAAGATCACAATTTTTTTGGGATGAAGGACTAAAAAGTCATCCCTACTAATTTCTTGCTACTCGGTTAAAAAACCGACGAAAAACGGGGGTGGTTCTCAAGTCAACCCGCATATTTTTTTATGGCTAACTCTTAACAAAGTTGTCCGATGTAGATAATTATTTTTTTATTGTATTGGTTATGCCTCCAGAATGGTTCCATATAAATTTTATCAAAATCGGTTAAGATTAAGAACTTGTTTATAAAATTAACATAAACAAAAACTAATACAAAAATTGTACTTAGTTGTTGTGATCAAAGATGGGTTTTTAACGTTTTCAGCGTCATTAGAGCCCGATTCTAGCCCAGACTAGCCAGCTAGTTCTAGCGCTAGATTGCTTTTGAAGGGCATCACAGTGTGTAGTGTTTACATGTTTACAAACTATTAATATAGAATGAGACTAGTTAGACCCGTCTTAGGTCTCTTGGGACAAGTCTTTGGCTTAAAATAGCTGCATAGCGTTCCCATAGAGGCGCAGACAGCTGATAGTAAAGTGAAATAAGAAATACGCACAATCTGAAAACATTTTATGTAGGCATTTAAATGTTTTTAGTAAGACATCGTTTTTATTCTCCATATTGTAATTGCAAACTGGACGCGGGTAGCACAGGACCGGTCGTCGTGGAAATCCTTGGGGGAGGCTTTGTCCAGCAGTAGACATCTTTCGGTTGCTATGATGATGATGATGATAAGTTTTGTGTCCTCACTGTATGTTGATTTTGTTTAAATAACTAAAAATAATATAATTTTGGTATAAATTAAAAGTGAATAATATTTTTCTCTTTTAAAATTAAGGCTTTAAGATGACTCTATCCAAGCAAGTTGAGACGTGTTAAAATAATATCGAACGTAAGTCTATTATTTTTAAGTTCAAATCAATGCGGGATTCAACGTGGCTGTCACGTTGAAACCGAACGCCCAATTGGGTATTAGACAGTATCTAAAATAAATTAAAAATATTAATCACTTAATAGCATTTCTCCTACAAAAGCATAAAAACTTATTCATTTCATATTTTAATTTAATTTTAATTTTAAATTTATCAAAACCATTAAATTAATTCGTCAAAGACAATGACGTCACAAGTTTGTAAAACGAACAATTTCAAAACAAAATATCGTTTTTGACAGTTGATTAAAAGTAACTCAAATGACTAGTAGTTAAATACCGGATTCTCGATGTTTACATGTTTAGATTACTTACTATTCTTAATAGTAATATTTTTAAGATTGTATTCAATAAAATCGATTTTTTATTATTTTAATTATATAATACATTTTTCCATAGTGACAGCTTTACATAGTCTTTCAATAATTTGAATTGAATATTGTCATTTGACCCATCTTAAGGCTGAAGCCAATAAATAGGTAAATGTATGACAAAAAGATAAGTATACTGGTTGTTGGTATGCTGAGAGCAAGATATCCTTTACTTTTGATCCCGAATTTGAAACTAAATAGCGCCTGTATTTTTAAGATGATTCCGAAAGTCTATCAGCACACCAAAGGAAATCTCATCGTCTATCAGACTTAATAAAAGCAATCTGCAAATGTAAAAAAAAATTAAGTTCATGGTCGATCGATAGTGGGTAATAGTTTCCTCAATAAATCTAAAGCCATTACGAGTCAGAGTACTATTATGCGAATCAATTTATTTTATATCGCCAACATCGCTCGAAGAACCAAACCGAAAATGATCAACATTTTTAACTCTTGATAAATGACTAGGAATGAAGCCGGCTTGAAAAATAACGAGATAGAATGGAATTTATTGAGACCTCTCTAACATAGCACCATTTGTGGGTCCAGATATTTCTAGATTCTAGTCAAGATAAAGTTCGCATTGTCCGTTCGTTCTAATATGTATTTCTTGTGTAGACTTGATCCAAAAAGTGTAGTCATTTAAGTTACTTTTTATCACTTAACAAACATCGCAAGCTATGGCGAGGTATTGATTGGAACAGTTGTCTCTGTCTTTTTCTTTGCGGGTAAAGAGTAAAGAAGATAACCACACTTTTGCACTTTTATAAATGGTTTTGAGTTTCAATCAAAAACTACAAAGAAAGTATAAAAAATAATAACATTACTCACTTTGCATTATCATAACAAATATTTTTGTATATTTTTCAAAATTTATACTTCATAATATTAGTCACAACTAGAGTTGGAAGTAACGGTGTAGACCTATCTTTGGGATATTTTCTATCTAGTCAAAATTGCTAATAGCTTTTGACTTAAAGGAACATCATCAACAATAATGGTGTTTTTTGTTCAACCTTGGGTTTTCTATCGTTTAGGAATAATTGACGTCAAAAGTAACATTACCGACTTGAATAAAAGCATTTAATTAAAGAGAACTCTTAAAAAAGATCACCGATAACAAAAAGACACTCAAAACAATGAAATACAGGATTTTCAATTTTCGAATCGAAAGAGTTTAAATTACCTTGTATTTCTTTTTCGATATCTTCCTAATACGCAGTAATATTTTGATTTGAGTCGAAAAAATATTGTAAATTATTTTTCTCAGGACACAATATCTTGGTTGCCGAATAAACTACATTTTTTTTACTATCCAAAAAATAGTAAATGAAAAGCCTAAGCTTCCATACCCGAAGGGTGCCGACGGGACCCTATTACTAAGCCTAGCTGTCAGTCCGTCCGTCCGATCTTAAGCAGGCTGTATTTTTTGAAACCGTAATAGGTAGGCAGTTGAAATTTTCAAATAAGATGTGTTAGTATGGCGGATCTCCCATAGGTTTGCCCCCCGTCCTTTGAATTCTCATAACACCCGGTAAGGTTGGCTGGAAGAGATCTCTTATAGAGATAAGTCCACCTTTGTATATGTCCTTTCTAATTGTTTTTCATGTAAATATTTGGGTGCAATAAAGAATATATATATATATATATATATATATATATATATATATATATATTTTTTTAACTATATTTTATATTTTATTTTTATATATATATATATATAAAATAAAAATAAAACGTAAAATATTAAGGGGTCCTCATACATGAAACGTGTTTTTTTAAAAGTTCTTTTTTGCTCTATCGTAAAAACGGTAATCTTCAAACTTAATATGATTATAGTGCAAACCATATAGTAGAACAACAAATTATCCTCGTCAAACAACAACTCGGTTAAATATGTTTAAATAATTATGGAATAGTGCATTTAAAACTCAATATCCGGACTTCGTATAATTTATGAATCTTCAACACGAGAGTGAATGGGCACTATTTGAGCTTGCGTGTTACATCCTCGGCTACATCGGCACTTACCATCAGGTGAGGTGCAGCCAAACGCACTTAAATAAAATAATATTATAAAAAAAACAACCTTACAACCAATTAATTATCACATATAAAAAATATTGATTCTATCAATGCATTTAAAACTGCACATGCTCAACATACATAATACATGTAACTCTTAACTACAATTTAAGCAAACGATATTTTTTGGAGTTTACTCCTTAAGAATCGATTTGCATATAAGGCGCCCGGTATGAAAAAAATATGAGGGGTAAAATCTAGTGATCGAAAACGTAGTTTGTTATATTCTCTTTGCGCGTTACGTTTTTACGCGCAACCTATTGTGCGCAGCTCTGTCACGTGATACAAAACAGTCAGTCAGGATTGGCTGAATCTGACAAAAAGAATATAAGTCACTACGAAATCTAAAATGAAGTCACATCACAACACAGTAATCAAATCAGATCTGTTATTGTTGCAGTCTTACAATTTTTGATCTGATAAGATTTTAAAATTTGTGATTTTTATATAATTTGGTATTCCACTCCATCATGGGTGTCAATTTTGTGAAAGCAGATAGCAGAAATTTGCCCAAAGTGAACGCAATCATGTTCTTTAAAAATAACCCCGATTTTTATTTTCCTTATTCAAGTGAGCGATGATATAAAGAAAGATGTCAACAAATTACTAGAAACATTACAAGAGAAACTTAACAAAAATGCTCTTGATTTAATTGAAGAGTCAACACAAAACCAATGTTAGAGCCCTTTATGGTATGACCTAAGATATGCTCGTATAACCGCATCTAAAGCATACGAGGTTAGTCGCTGCCAAACACCAAATGGATCATTAGTAGCTGCGACCATGGGAGCTAAAACACCTTACACATCAGCTATGAAAAGAAGCCGGAAATTGGAATGATTAGTTATAAAAACTGTGCAGAGTAAACTTAAAACTAAAGTCAAGCCCTGTTTTGTGCCTGTTTAGACAATCGTACTTAAGTAGTAAACTCCAGTCGTGCGTCGGAGCTGACACACACACTTTTTTTTTTATCAAAATTTTGTATATTTCTTTTCATGAAGTGACTTTGGGTCTATATCGAGAATAAATGATAATAAGAACAAGCCCAGTAAGAATCATACCTACTCGCATTAAGAATCCCGACCAGAATCATTTTTCTGTCGCTCTCATTGATGTCTTTCGATTTAAATGAACGGTTATCATTGTTGTAGGTACTCGTTAATTTATTAAGATTTTAATAAACCAGATGTGTGGTGGTACGGAACCATAGATGCACGAGTCCGACTCGCACTTGGCTGGTTTTTTCTTACAAAATTCCACAATGACGAAATTTGTAAGTGTACAAGTCCTTAAGTAAATAATCGATAAAGGAATACCATCAAAGAAAATGTTGGTTTTCCTATTTTTTAGCTCTTACAAACATAGGTCTAAAAATACTTTTTTTTGTTTTTTAAATCACCTATAAAATCCGTCATGTTGATTTTTTTTAAAAGCTATATATCCTATGACACGCGGAGTTATGGCACAAATCCAAAGACACGACATTTGTCAAGATCGCTTAAGTGGTTCAGGAAATACGAAGGAACAGATGAACATACATACATATATAGACTGTTAAAAACATAACCCTCCTTTTTTCGTAGTCAGGTAAAAAGTCAGGATTTTACCTCTAAATAAAGCCCAAAGACAACCCTGTCAAATGGTGGTTTTATTATATTTCTCGGATGTTTTTTTCCAGACAAACCCTAGTATTCCCGATTATCTTGGTTCATTGCAAAAAAGGGTTGCTATTGTTTGTGGCTGAAATACAAAGCAAACGAAGTTAAGACACGACTCTAGCACACTTTAATTCGTCACTTGTAAGAAGAGACCGACAAGACACTCTAATACATAAAAAAAAAAACGAAGGTCAATTTGCTGAAAGACCTTTTCAGTTGCACAGCTAGAATAAAAATGGTATTTTTGCTTGACGAGATAGCTAACGTGAGTTCAAATTATAAAAACCTTCAACTTGATAAGAAAAACCGGCCAAGTGCGTGTTGGGCCACGCGCAATGTAGGGTTCCGTAGTTGCCATTATCGCGTCCTTAGCTAATTTTCATATTTCCAAATACAGCGGTTTAGTTGTTAGGGGGTGGGGACAATCGACTCCAACAAAATTTAGCACTTTCAAGCCTATTTTTTCGAAAACGGAACCTTAAATTTAAAAATGGTCTTAGAAGAATGGTCTTATTTTTTAAGCTCTAACCATCGATACCCCCACGACTGGGTTTGGCGAGAAAAAAACTCATCTCCACTTTACTTGTACCCTTAATTATTTTTTTCCAAAATTTTTTTTACAGTTCTCTCCGCGTTATTATTTTTCACATATATCTGTGCCAAATTTCAGCTCTTAACTACTAATAGTCTAGGAGCTAGGCTGCGGACAGACAGACGGACAGACAGACATGACGAAACAATAAGAGTTCCTTGTTGTACTACGGAACCCTAAAAATGATCGTTAAGGCTTCCATTAAACGGACGACAGTTTGTCATGCGACTCTGTGGCCGTAAGACTATTAAATATGAATGGGCTTTATGCATGCATTTACACTGAGACGACACAACACATCAGTTTAGAGCGACAAGTATTTTTTGGTACTTGGATGATATTGACAGCAGTGGGACGCTTAGTAAATGAGATGCCAACCAAAATTTCAATTCTACAGTCAGTTCCTTTTTTTGTCACATGCTGTCGCTTTGTACATGCCAATGACAGCTGACCATAGACTACGACAAGGACACAATATATTAACCGCCACGCGAAAGAAGGCAAGAATGGCGATGATCGTATAATAGTGGTTCGTCTTTCTTGCGTGAAAGGATACGGATAAAAGACTATCAAGTGAACGATTCGGTCACTCGCCGCTGAGATGTCGCCTGTCCCTGGCGGGGTGCGCGTGGATGAGCGAGACCTCAATCATTTGCTGTGCTTTAGTAGATCACCCCTCCCGCACCTAACAATGATAGTAGGCGACAACTTAGTCAAGCGATATATAAATATATAAGCTTTTAAATCTTGTACAAGTACAATTAAAGGCACTTCAACAATGCTTAAAGAAGCTAAACGTTGGCCGTCACGGGACTTCCATCAGATGTGAAACATCAAAGTTGATGGTAGAATTTCTAATTAAGGAAAACCAAAAAAGAAATATGATGCTTAATCAATAAAAAAAAGTTTTTTATAATCATAACATTTTTAATTATACTAATAATTACAGAATATGAATACAAGAAAGTTAAAGGGCGGTGGCGTAGAAATGATGGTAAGAAAGCGACATGCCGTTCGCCGGAATGGCATTTGAGTCGGTTTTACTGCCAAGGTTCGCCAATAGATGTTTCACATCAAAAAGTCTAGTAATCCAGAAAAATCCCAATTTTTATACATAGACATAGACATTTTTATTGGTAAAATTAATCTACACGTCATTCCATGATACAATATATCAAAATAAAATTAATAATTAAAAATTACTACCCAAGTAATTTAATTTACTTTTACATTTATAAAGTCAGAGTATGTGTAAAAAGAATGCTCGACAAGCCAGTGACGTAGCTTTGTCTTAAAACTTGGCAGGCTAGGAGCATCAGTGATACCCTTTGGGAGACGGTTATAGACTTCCGGTCCCATAATATGCACAAGTCTCGCAGACTTTGTCAGTGAATGGGGGATTGGGCGCAGCCTCTTGCCGTGACGCAGATTGTGTAACTCACAGTCAATTAGTTAGTCAGTTATACTCCAATAAGTTTTCCCTCGCAAATACGGCAACTTGGAAAATTAGCAGGCACGGTAGTGTCAAAATATTAAGGAACATAAAATGTTCCTTAGAGGGTTCGTCTCGAGGCACACGTGCAATCATCCTTAGTGCACGTTTTTGGAGTCCGAAGACGCGTTCCCAGTCGGCAGCACTACTACCCCAGAACTCTATGCCGTAATGCAACAATGATTGCATCGTGGAGAAATAGCACGAACGAACGACGTCCTTCGGGAGCGTGGAGCTAAGGCGACTCAGTGCAAAACAAGCTCTTCCTAATTTCACACAGAGACTTTCAATGTGGGATTCCTAAGTAAGACACTGGCCTATTTCGAAACCAAGGAAACTTTCTGTCGGTATACCTGATTAATGACAGTTCCTCCAATATTAACATTTAAGGGCGCGCGAGGACGACCAGACAAGTCGAAATGCAAATATTGGGTCATATTCACGTTCAGCATTAAACCATTCTGACAAAACCAGATTAGTAATTGGCAGGCGATGGAGTTTATTTTCACCTCCAGAGCCTCACAGGACCGAGCTGCTATAACTACTGCAACATCATCCGCGTACATAAAGACTTCTGCATCGACGATGACAGTAAGCAGCTCATTTAGCAGCAGCGAGAAGCATAGATTTGAAAGGGAATATCCCTGTGGGACGCCTTTCTCAGTTGTCAATCCATCTGACCGCAATTAACCCCTTCTCGCAATAACGTACTGCACTCTCGATTTCATAAAGTCCGTCATGATGTTCAAAGCTAGACCTCTAATCCCGTAATGATTAAGTTTAACTTCAATTTTTTTGAGATAACTAGTGGTAGTAGGTAGGATAATTGTTATGCAAAGTCCCACAGCTCTCTGTTTAACTGCCCCCCCTCTTTGCGTACTTGCTGAACATGTCCAGGTGGTACTAGCCACATTCTAACAGGTGGTTTGTTAGACATTTGCCTTCTTACAATAAATTAAACCTAGTCAAAAAACAACTTTCAAAGCCGTCATGAGCTTCGCAGCAAAGTTGACTGTCTATCGGTTTTATATGGTATTAATTTCAGACAGTGTGTACGACTTATTTTCTCTAGCTCCATTCCACCATCGGTCAAAACGAATAGGAAGGTTTTCCACCCTTTGATGTAGATATTCCACCTATTGGTACGATTCGTTACGCTTCCTCATTGAATATGCGGACAGCGAAGTTTAAAATTCCATGCCAGTGATATTTTTTTTCGATTCTTCATCATATCAGCCGAAGGAAGTCCACTGCTGGACATAGGCCTCCCCCAAGGATCTCCACGACGATCGGTTCTGCGCTGCCCGCATCCAGCGGCTTCCCGCGACCTTCACCAGGTCATCGGTCCACCGCGTGGGAGGCCTGCCTACACTACGCTTTCCGGTGCGTGGTCGCCACTCGAGAACTTTACTGCCCCAACGGCCATATGTTCTACGAGCAATGTGCCCCGCCCGCTGCCACTTCCGATTCTTACAATTTTATAATTCTAATTCTTATAATTTTTAAACTAGCAGCCGTGAATGAAGTAGCACCCTCGACTGCATCATCACTTCCCATTTATACTATTTCCAAACTCATTTTTTTATATATTGAAGTATTAAACCTACCTTTCTTTGCTGCTGATGAGGCAATGGCTGTGGCGCGATCAACCGTAGCGGCGGTGGCTGCGGCGGCAGCGCTGCCAACAGAGGCGGCACCAGCGGCACTACGCCCCCCATGGGGAGCGCCACCGCAAACTTCTGCATCCCCATCGACCCCATCGTCCCCATCGCCCCCATGGTCCACGGCAGGAACCAGCCGCCGCCGGCCTGCATGCCGTTTGTACCGTACCACGCCAGGGCGATCAGGTAACGCACATCAACACTCACAAACACATATGCACTGGCATTGGCATAGGAAATTTATTTTTGGAGCTAACACTTCACACGTACCTGAGGACAAAAGAAAAGAATACATTAAAACTTGTTCGTGTGATTTAATTGAAAGTTAATAACCTAACGATATATCAAATAATTGGGAAATCTAGGGGTTTGTTCTTAGAAGTTTTAGAAAACCGGCCAAGTGCGTGTCGGGCCACGCGCATTGTAGGGTTCCGTATTTGCCATTATCGCGTCCAAATCTAATTTTCAATTTCCAAATAAGTCTATTTTTTCTAAAACGGAACCCTAGATTATAAAATGGTCTTAGAAGGCTCACAACTATTTCTAAAGGTTTAACCAACGATACCCCACATGAAGGTTTGACGAGAAAAAAAATCATCCCCACTTTACTTGTAAGGTAACCTTAAAAAGTTTATTTTTATTTTTTTTACAGTTCTTTCCGCGTTATTATTATATATATATTTGCCAAATTTCAGCTTTTAACTACTAATAGTCCAGGAGCTAGGCCGCGGACAGACGGACAGACAGACATGACGAAACTATAAGGGTTCATTGTTGTACTAAAGAACCCTAAAAATGCGAAATAAAGACGATATCGTTTTAAAACAGCTAATGCATTGTGAATCGTCATTATCGTTTCAGCTCATATACGTCCCCACCGAGGTGCTCGAGCCTATCCTAGGGTGATCGGGCCTTAGTCGACCACGCGGGCCCAGTGCGGGTTGGTCGACTTCACACATTGTGTATACTTACTACGAATTACTGCAGTTACGTTTAATTTACAACAGCTTTAATGACACCTTGAACTAGTCATTGTTCCCAGTATGGTACTGAACTAGATTAGAACAAGGTTAATAAAGGACATTTATAGTTAGAAACATCATAAAAGTATTTTTGGGGAAACTTTGTTTTTAACCAGTCAATTTCAGATCAATTTTCGCCAGAAGTGTTCATTTAAAAATAATATTATTATTTCTTTACGAGACTTTAAAAGAAATGTTACGATCGCCCTAAAAGTTACACGCATAACTCCTACGAGGTAATATCCCGAATAACGGCCATTCTAACAGCAGGTCTGTCATAAAATAGCCACAAAACAAGTGATCTGATGGGAATGTTATAATTTTTAATACCTACACGACATATATTTACTGGACTTACAAGCTTCTGGCTACAGGAGAGTTAGACATCTGTTTCGCAATTAAAAAGAGATCAGCGTCGTCTGACAGATAAGGGTGGGTGCACACTTGTTAAAAGCTAAGGCACAATATACATGTCGGTCGCCATTATTTACCCGACAGTCCAAGAAGGACGGTAATGTTTTAGGTGTAAATATCTGTCTCTTTGTGAGCCTGTAGCCTAAAACGGTTAAATGGATTTTGAAACGCTAGGTGTCGTTAGAATCATCTTGATGCCCTGATAGTCATAGGATGCATTTAAACCCCACAAAAAAGAGGGTTTTTATGAAATTGATGTCTACGTCTGTCTGTCTGTGTGTCTGTACATGTCATCGCAAATACTAAACAGGTGGACCGGTTGGTATGTGTATCATTTATTTATTTGAAAGCTAGACTAACCGAAATGTTTCGTTGCTATTTTTGACAGAAATTCATTAAGCCGTTATGGAGATGGTCAACAGCCCGCCGAAAAGGTGAGGTTTAGACAGGCGGTGCTTTAACTAAAATACCCAGGGCAGACTTAACGTGCAATAAAAAAGTGGCTCAGAATCGGGAGTTTTAAATTTAAATAATTAAACAAGCTTAAGCCTTTACCAAAGTATATATTCATTCATTACAGCTCATATACGTCCCCACCGAGGGGCTCGAGCCTACCCTGAATCAGGGCGATTAGGCCTTAGTCAACCACGCGGGCCCAGTGCGGGTTGGTCGACTTCACACACAACCTTCGAGTTTCTTCGCAGGCGTGTGCAGGTTTCCTCACGATGTTTTCCTTCACCGTTAAAGCAATCGGTAAGTATGTACGTAAGTTTGTTTGAAAAACTCATTGGTACATTGGCTGTCCAGATTTGAACACGGTACCTCTGGTTAGATGGACCGAGTCGTTACCGGTTGAGCCACCGACGCTTTTTTTAAAGTATATATACGAGTATATTAGTACTAACATACAGTATGGACACTGCCTGCCGCTCTCTAAATTCCGACCTCACCCCCTCGTCACCCAGATTGATACAGATTGGTTACAGTTGATTCTCGAACGTATAGGATTTCGCCGATTTGTTTTTAGAAATGTCATTACACGACCGTTGTAGCAGTGTCCAGAGTGTGGCTTTTACCCAGCAATGGAAGTCTCTTAGCTGATATGACGACAATGAAGAAGCATGCAGGTTTGAAATTTTAACCAAATTGTTTATTTTATGTAGTTGTGGTGTTATGGATGGGGCCGCTGCTTCCAGTCCAGGAGGTCGTAGTTCGAATCCTGCCTCGTACCAATGTATTTTCGAATTTCGATTTCATATCTAAGTCATGTGTTGTCAAGGGTTTACCAATTGTGAATAATAAAAAAAAAAAAAAGTTTATCCGACGCTCTCATACTGTGAAGGAAAACATCGTGAGGAAACCTGCACATACCTGCGAAGAAACTCGAAGGTTATCTGTGAAGTCGACCAACCCGCACGGGGCCCGCGTGGTCGACTAAGGCCCGATCGCCCTAATTCAGGGTAGGCTCGAGCCCCTCGGTGGAGACGTATATTAGCTGATATGAATATAGAACTCGTCAGATATTTTTGAAATGGACAAATTGCTCAGGATATACGACGAGCGAACTTCAGCAACTTAAGTAATTTTTGACTTTGACTACATCGTCTGAAGTCGTTTCATTCCTATAAATGCTTTTGAAGTACATGAAACTTCGAATACTTTGAAATGCGTATACATTAATGATATCTTTTGTTATCAATCTCAAACAACGTATTTAATCTCATAATATCACTCTCTTACTGTTTCAAAGGACAAGCATTTGTGTGATGAGCACATTTGTTTGCTCTGTGTCTGGGTGTTAAATATATCTATATATGTATGTATTTAAACGTATATAAGTATGTATATCAGTCTCTGGTAACCCATAACACAGGGAATCCTACTTTGGGGCCAGATGACCATGTGTGATTTGTCCCAGAATATTTATTTATTTATTTATTTAAATCACTGTTTTAGCTTTATTTTTCTCTTTGTGTTTGATTCTTGTACTGTTCCTTTTGACTTAAACGTTACTGTACTGTTTAAAACTGTTATCTTAAATGCCTGCGTACGTCCACCTAGCTTATTCGTAAACCAAAGGCGAAACTTTGTAATATTCCACGCTTCATCATCATATCAGCCGAAGGACGTCCACTGCTGGACATAGGCCTCTCCCAAGGATTTCCGCGACCACCAGTTCGGCTACCCACACCCAACGGCTTCCCGCGACCTTCACCAGGTCATTGCTCCACTGAGTGGGAGGCCTGCCTACACTACGTTTTCCGGTGCGCGGTCGCCACTCGAGAACTTTACTACCCTAACGGCTATCCGTTCTACGAGCTATGTGCCCCGCCCACTGCCACTTATGTTTAGCAATTCTAAGAGCTATGTCGGTTACTTTGGGGACTCCTTGTTTCTGATTCGATCACACAGAGAAACTCCAAGCATAGCACGCTCCATTGCCCTTAGGGTGACCTTGAGCCTTCTTATGAGGCCCATAGTAATCGACCATTTCTCAGTTCACGCTTATTTGATATTTACTATAATATGGGCCTAGCGTATTCGTAAATCAAAGGTGGACATTTGTAATATTCTTCGCTTATTTTCTATTAACAATATTATGTGCCTGCTCACGTCCACCTAGCTTATTCGTAAACCAAAGGCGGAGCTTTGTAACAATCCACACTTCTTTGCTATATTATGTAACCTAATTTTCCTTAAAAAATCGGGTTGGACTGTGTCAGGGCACACGGCTGTTGGTTTGTAGTGAAATATAGCGAGACGCTTTTAGTGCTAAAGATTGAAATAACGATACGTCTTTGAACTAATACAGAGATCTAAGCATCGAAATATTTGACGACTAGCGCCTAGATCTGGTCCAGACAATTCATATAAGTCCAAACACGCTGGACAGTTACAGAGAAATTAGCATGTAAAATTTTTTGTAAAAAATAATATATTTTTTTAGGGTTCCGTACCCAAAAAAGGAACCCTACTACAAAGGCTTCACTGTCCGTCCGTCCGCAAATCTGCCTATCAGCCGGCTGTATTTTCTGAACTGTAATAGGTAGACAGTTGAAATTTTCAAAGAGTGTGTATTGCCGCTAAAACAAAAAAATAATTAAGGGCGCCCAAAGAAGAAACGTGATTATCCTTTTTCTTGTATCCGAGTTTGAGCCCGACTCGCACTTGACTGGTTTTTATTTTTTTAAAGCTGGCTAATAATAAATTTTGTCTAACAACAAAAACTATGAACCGCCCCTATTCAATTTCACCCAATATCTCTGGCCATTTGTTTCGCGACGTAGACCGTGCGACGCAAAGGCCGAACACTTCAAATAGATCAAAAGGCGTCTGCGCAGTAACTGGAGTGTAAAACCGAAAGAAAAAACTTCAGATCCATAACTAGTAGGTGTCGTCAATATACGAGTAGACGCTGTTTGTCGTACCCTCTACTGAGTTTCTATAAGATCTCTTTTACGGCTCGACGGAGAAGTGAGAAAAGTCAAGAAATCAAGCTTGTATGGATGTACGCCGCTGTAGGGTAGTAAAAGGTTGCGTGGAGATAATGAAAAGTGACTAAGTCTGCAGCAGTTCACGAAAGTCCGAATTTATCTTTCGCGTTGTGTTTAAAGCGAGGCGCCGGGTGGGGAACGACTGGCGAATCTACCGGGCTAGATTCGCCAGTCGTTCCCCACCCGGCGCCTCGTGGAGATAATGAAAAGTGACTAAGTCTGCAGCAGTTCACGAAAGTCCGAATTTATCTTTCGCGTTGTGTCTATAGCGAGGCGCCGGGTGGGGAACGACTGGCGAATCTAGCCCGGGGTATTAGCGTAACGAACTGCCTACACAGTGTAAGTAGGGTAGTTGAAGGTTGCGTGGAGATAATGAAAAGTGACTAAGTCTGCAGCAGTTCACGAAAGTCCGAATTTACCTTTCGCGTTGTGTCTATAGCGAGGCGCCGGGTGGGGAACGACTGGCGAATCTAGCCCGGTGTATTAGCGTAGCGAACTGCCTACACAGTGTAAGTATGGTAGTTGAAGGTTGCGTGGAGATAATGAAAAGTGACTAAGTCTGCAGCAGTTCACGAAAGTCCGAATTTATCTTTCGCGTTGTGTCTATAGCGAGGCGCCGGGTGGGGAACGACTGGCGAATCTAGCCCGGGGTATTAGCGTAGCGAACTGCCTACACAGTGTAAGTAGGGTAGTTGAAGGTTGCGTGGAGATAATGAAAAGTGACTAAGTCTGCAGCAGTTCACGAAAGTCCGAATTTATGTCATTCACGATGAGTCTATAGCGAGGCGCCGGGTGGGGAAAGACTGGCAAACTCAGCCCGGTGTATTAGCTAGCATAGCGAACTTTTTTTTAATTAAAAATTTGAGTTCGTTTGACTTTATCTCACCTGATAGTAAGTGACGATGTAGTCGAGAATGGTACACGCAAACTCAAATAATGCCTATTCACTCTCGCCTTGAAGATCCCTTAATTGTAGGAGTCGGGAAACACCTACGATATTCGTAGGGAAACACAGACGCAGGCAAGGAGTTCCACTCCGTCGCTGTCCGCATAATAAATGAGGAAGCGTAACGCTTCGTGCGTATAGGCTGTATATCAACAATTGCCTGCCTACACTTGAACTGCCTACACAGTGCAAATAATGTATGTAGTATAACTTTTAATATTATTTAGTATCACAGATTAATGTCATAGTTACTCTAGTATGTACGCCTAAAAAGTTTGAAAGTGACACATTAACTATCTCACTCTCACTACAGCAGCATATGAGAGGAGTATGCCGTATTGCATACTTCAACGTGAGGCCATTTATTCATTTATTTATTTTCAATACAGTTGCTCGAAAACTGGTACTTTATATGGTAGTTTACTGTGCGCAAAACTGATTT
Organism: Coleophora flavipennella; assembly: GCA_947284805.1. Taxonomy (NCBI): domain Eukaryota; kingdom Metazoa; phylum Arthropoda; class Insecta; order Lepidoptera; family Coleophoridae; genus Coleophora; species Coleophora flavipennella. Next base: position 12,506,156 of record OX369263.1, on the reverse strand, counting down.
TACCGCACAGATGCTTTTAACTTTGCAATTTTTTTTTATTTGTAGCTCTAAGTAACAAGACATTTCTAGCAATTAAAAAAATTTAATAACCAAAGATACAGAATCATCTTAAGGAGTTTTGAAAGGAGAATTTTAAAAGAGATTGGTTGTTACTCCGTGAGGTTAGTACATAACGCTAGCTGATTAGATTCTCCTTAGGATATATCTTTGTGAAGAAAGGAGAATAAATATTATGATTAAAGTGCATAGGTTACAGGAAGGAGGTTTTAATGCTTACATTAATATTATTCCAAACCTTATTGTAATAAAAACTTACGCATGCGTACGTGTGCCTAGCTAAATTAAATATGGCGCAATTTTCGTAAAACTGAATTGTTTTAGTTGTGAATACGAATAAATATATGAACAGTTAATATAAGTGTAATAAAAAATATACTTATGTGTATGTATAGGAAAAAAAAGTGAGATTACTCCCTGGACATTAAAAATGCGCCACAAGTCGCGTAAAATGAACTTCGGTTTCCGAAACCTTGATAGGTATGTACCCGTATTTTGTTTTTCTATCACGGTCGTTTTTAATTCTACCTGTTTTCTAACAACTATATTGAAAAACGTCGTTGGGTGTAAAAGGAAATACAAACGAGTGACATTTGTGAGCCCGAGCCGCAGGCGAGGGTTTACCATCGTCACGAGTTTGTTATTTACCTTTTTACCACCCTTGTATCATAAATAACTATTATTTCCCTCAGAAGATACTATAGTATAATATAGAAACTCTTAGTACCAATACGATGCGTAATAAAAACGATATTGCGGCCTCTTTTGTTGGCATTGCGTAAAAAGGAGACGGATATATCGTGTAGCGTCATGCATAAAAATTGACATCATGCCATCGGTCTAGTCAAGACGAGCCCTGGCGTCCGGTATCCAATACACGAGAGCCGTGAAATTGGACGTGCCTCTAATGAAGTATTCTGGACGTTTATTTGATGTGACAAGTTCTACGATTCGAGTTATTAGGACGCGACGGGACACACTCGATACGGCAATTTTGTAAAGTATAACACGCGAGAACGCAAACATACGACTAGATTCGTAAAATAAGCCCGCAGTATATTATATATTAGTACTGACATACAGTATGGACACTCCCTGCCGCTCTCTAGTTTGCTTCCTCACCCCATCGTCATCCAGATTGATACAGATTGGTTTTCGAACGTAGTATAGGATTTCGTCGCCATTTTGTTAGTTCCGTCATTCGTTTTTTGGAATGTTATTTCTGGCCCGTTGTATGAAGTGTCCAGGGTGTGCCCGCAGCGACGCATCAACCAATGAAAGCACTCACGCGGCGTTCAAACTGTCAAACTGCTCGCTCGCTTACGTTTCTAGCGTCCCTTGCTCTAACAGTCATACCATACATTTTGTGTTTTCTGTGAAGTTGATGTAATATACTTCTAATTCTCTGTTTGTTCTGTGTGATATTCTGTGAACTGTCATTACACGTTGATTAAACAAACGTGAAGAAATCAGTGAATTTTACTCAAAAATCAACCCTGCCTGAGCTTCCTCGGCGATAAAAGTGAATTATTAAAAGATTTTATTCAACTTGCAATGATTGTACTTAAGTAATGCATGTGTAGGCTTTGTTTTTTGAATGTACCAAACTTAAAACCACTTCCCAATTTTCTATTGAGCTGAAACACGTTTATATGACAAATGACAATACATGGTTAGTTAAGTAACGTCATTTTAATTCCAAAATGCCGGACTCCCGAAGATGACGGACCAGTTATTTTTTATGCACCCGTATGATGTGAGTATTAAATGAAAGGGTTTTCTGAGAATTGTGTATGGAAAAAATATAAAAATATATGAATACATCACAGAAAGTTGTTGAGTATGAAGAAGAGCTACACTTTCGTGATTTTATACTAATTTCTCACCACAGCAATAGCGTTAATAGCACTGTAGTTGTATACTTATTTACAAATTTTGTTTAAAACTCAGTGTTATGGTTAAGTTATAGCAAATTTTATATATTAGTACTAACATACAGTATGGACACTCCTTGCCGCCCTCTAGATTCCGACCTCACCCCCTCGTCACCCAGATTGATACAGATTGGTTACAGTTTTGTTGTCGAACGTATAGGATTTAGCCGCCATTCTGTTTGTACCGTCATTCCTTTTTTGAAATGTCATTTCTGGCTCGTTGTATGAAGTGTCCAAAGTGTGGTTATAGTTACTTAACTCCGTAACAATCAGACACACACTTTTTAAAAACTGGCCAAGTGCGAGTGGGACTCGCGCACTGAGGTTTCCGTACCAAAGCCTCTTCATAAATCAACTATATGAAAGATATACTACTAGATTCTACTAAATGTTGCCAGTTTCTTCACTTTTGTTCAATGGTCAGGTCTCCTTTATTTTATTTTTATATTTTTTGTTATATCCGCAATCGAAACACCTTAACAATATGTGATAATTTCAACTGTCTACCTATTACGGTACATGAAATACAGCCCGCTGACAGACAGACGAACGGTTGGACGGACATCGGCGGAACCTTAGATATAGGGTCCCGTTGGTCACCCTTTGGGTAATGCGGAACCCTTAAAAGGAGAAAGATACCGCTAAAGATAACAATAAAATGTTAATAATAAAAATAAACTAATCAATAAAAATACAGAAAAATAAAATAAAGCCTCGCCTGAATATTCTTCAATCAGTGTAAAATAAAAGAGACTGAAGATTTTTCAGTTAAAGGAGAATTGCCTTTTCCTTATAAGCAGTTTGTACTCTCTTGTCTTTACAAAAACCAGCCAAGTGTGAGTCGCACTCGCACGCGAATGGTTCAGTACCAAAAAGATCACGTTACTTGTATCCCCCTTAAATTTTTAAATTTAAACTGTCTACTTATTACGATTCATGAAATAGGTACAGTCCGCTAGCCGACAGACAGAACAAACAAAAAACACTTTTGTTGTATGGGGGCTTGATTTTTATTATTTTTTGATTATTCATAGACAAAATTAAATTTTAATGTAATTTTTTATGTAATTTTTATTATTTATTGTTATAGCGGCAAAGTGAAAATTTAAACTGTCTATTTATTACGATTCATGAAATAGGTAGTTACAGTCCGCTAGCCGACAGACAGAACAAACAAAAAACACGTTTCTTGTATGGGGGCTTGATTTTATTATTTATTGATAATTTTTAGACAATGGACAGATTTTTATTTGTTGTTATAGCGGCAAAAGAAATACACATTCTGTGAAAATTTCAAATGTCTACTTAATAATGTACATGAAACACAGCCCGCTGACGGACAGACGGACAGCGGAAGTTTAGTAGAAGGGTCTTCATGGTCACCCTTGGGGTGTACAGATCCCTAATAACGGTTTTCTTTTCACGATTCCGCGAAATTAGAACCAAATTCTTCGGGCGTTCGATACAGATTTAGCTCCGAGACCCAATTACTATTTCTTTTTTTATGTGACAGGAATAGCCTCTAACTAACTACCTATTCCATTAGTCTTCCAAAACATACTGACAGCGGAAAAGCACCGAGGTTTACGTTGTGGTGTGTGTATTTTAAATCGTTATTTGAACTAAATTCGAGATTTGAGACGCGTCCAATTCTTGAACAAAGACGACATTGTGACAGCTCGGTAGGTACCTTTGTTGTCACTCGGAAAGAAACAGTTTGTCGTCGAGATAGCTAAAATAAGTTCGGGAAATTAGATGCAGTACACCCGAACGGAGTTCTGGAAATGTGTTAAAAAAAACATAAATAGGATTTTTTTATTTGGAGTTTATCATTAATTTTAACCACTTTCACTGCTGGACGAAGTATATTCAGAAATTGATAATTATAGACTGAACAAGATACGCGCGCCGTGATTGAACTTAAGGCACACCCTGGACACTTCATACAACGGGCCATAAATGACATTTTAAAAACGAATGAAAAAATAAATAATAACCAGAAATAATAAAAAAAAATTACCAAGTTGTTGCGATAGAAGTCGGTTTATTTAACGTGTTTAGAGTTTCCAATTATCATCAACCTTGTAGTATTTCGGATTATGCTAGGGTCCACATTCCGATTTAATTTCAAACGCACCCAAAAAAATACTATGTCATAATATACAGAATGTAAAAAAATGGTGCAGGTCCCGTTAACTGGGGCTTCTACTCATCATACTGAACCACTTTTGTTCTACGACTTTGCTGAAAACGCAAAAAAATATATTTTACTCTTCATACGAATCGATCAGCTGATCGACCAACTTTGTGCATTTTAGTATGGAGGGTCCAATTTTTTTTTCGTGAATTGACTATGGGTTCTTTGAGGAAAGCTGTTCAGTATGATGAGTAGAAGCCCCAGTTAACGGGAACTACACCAATTTTTTTACACCCTGTATATGTAGTCTGTTTTACGTTCAAAGGTGCCGCTAACACATGACACTTAGGGAGTTTTAGCAAATTCTAAGTTTTTTTCCTATCGAATTTATGATAAATAAATCACAACAAATATGAATCATGCCTGTTTTATTATTTGAGCCCATCGTTTGACACAAAAACCCAAAAATGTCACACTATTCATGCATTTTGATACGTAAACAGACTTTTATTTACCGCGAAAACCAACATTAAAACCTAGAAAAAATAGGTACATAAAATAGTTTTGTGATCGATTCCCTGACAGATAATGCACGGCCTAAACCGCACATTAAAAAGTAATTAACAATACTCAAACAAAGTTGGAGCTCATCAATATCAAATTGAAACCGAAAGAACACACACAATGCGTATCAAATAGCCTAATTTAATCGCATTATACCTCCCCACTGGAATACATTCGTGCCATTATATCTTGCACACTCCCGTATTTTTTCAACCGGAACGTATCCCCGGAATTAGATTATGTGCCCATTTGAATAACATCACCGCATGGTAGATAGATACTTACGGCGGGCGGGTTGGTCCCGGCACGCCAGTGTCCCGCGAAGGAATGATAATAATACTGGCCAAAAAGGTTAATTTAATCCGATTGCAAAATTCCAGATTCCATTTGAAAGTATGCGAAATTTATGTAAATACTTGTTCTCGATTTGGGAAATTTTATTTTTTCTGTGGAAACGGAAGGATTATTGATTTTTTTTAGGTTTTCCTGTAACCTATGCATTAAACCTCATATACTGTGCTTTTTTCAAGGTTTTAGGCCCAGTAGATTCGGATATAGGAGGGTGGTCAATTTTAGCCTATGTTCTTTAATAAATCCAAAAATATTTTTCTTAGAGTAAAATAAAAAATACACTTGAGATTATCACAACAAGCCCTTACATTTGATATATCATACGATATAGTTTTTATTTCTATTGCCGCTATAGCAATAAATACTAAAAATAAAATTAAAAAAATAAAAATAAGGGTGTTCATGCAAAAAACCTGTTTACTTATACGTCTTAAGAAGAATTTTTGATTTAGCACTATCGATCGTAAAAACGGTAATACATACAAGCGTGAAACTTGGTAAGATCAAACATCGGCCAAGTGTGAGTCGTACTCGCGCTAAGGAGTTCGAATGAATGACAAAAAAGCATATTTTTATAGGTATCATTGTCATCATTATAATATGTAGTTGTGTGGAGAGGTGTGGTAGTGCGGAACCCTTAGAGTACTAGTCGCACTTCACTGGTTTGTTTCCTATCTTCTAAGTTGCGACATAATGGTATCATGCAATTCATACTTAATATAACGGTTTTAAACCAAATACTTTCACAGATTAAAATTGTTGCAATTCCCGTTTAAATTATTTGCGCACGGCGACATTCTTTTGTTTTTCATAGGATCGTCCGTTCCTTAGCGGGACCATTACCTCCCGATATCGCATTAAGCTACCAATGAGGCCGAAGTATATGTGAAAGGCCTAATCGCGAATATCGAAACCCAGACGAGAATCGCTTGCGTCATTCTTCTTTTGTTTTTGCTGTGACCAATGCCGAACCAATCTATATAAATAAAAAACCGGCCAAGTGCGACTCGAAGTCACACCAACAGGGTTCCGCACCAAAACTTTATCTACCAACAGAACAAGACCACTCAGTACCTACTTGGTTAAAAAAGTTTTGCAAACTTTATCGTGTAACATATCAAATTAAGACGTCTGGACTTTGAAAATTTAATTTTTCCCGTGGGAACGAAAATACATTAGATTTTCTAATAGGTTTTCATGTAATCTGTGCATTTAACGTCATATACAGTGATCTTTTCAAGATTTTAAGCCCAGTAGCTTCGGAGATAAGGGGCGGTTCGCCTATTCTCTTAAATAACTTAAAAAACTATTTATCTTTAAATTATGAAAAAAAAATAGTTGAGATTCTCACTATAAGCCCAAAGCCAAAGTCACACGATATATTTTGCACAACTTTTTTCAATTTTGTAATTTACCCCCAGAAGTGGTCCCAATGTTAAAATTTATTTATTAACGTTACACGCCCGTCTTTGGATTACCGACATACATATATGTACCAAATTTCAACTCAACCGGTACAGTAGTTTCAGAGAAAATTGGCTGTGACAAACGGACGGATACACATGAGTAAACCTATAATGGTTCCATTTTTACCTTTTGAGTAAAAATGTAAACATTCGTTCTAAAAGTTTTTTCACCGATTGCTTTGAAATTTTGTACAGTAGGGATGACGACAGCATCAGAAATAAATTATGAACTCTTGATCACTAAATTGCCCTCCTACTTAAACTTCGGAAAACCTTACTCGTTTTATTTTCCATCAAGTCTACGATTTTTAATTCACCAAAATCACAAAACGAGTACACATATGACGCTGCTAAACTATGACGTCACGCCAAGGTATTTCAATCATTTTTAGAGCAAAATGTAGTTTTTGACAGATGATGAAAAGTAACTCAGATGACTAGCGTTCGTCATCCCTGTTGTCGTGGGTACGTCAAGGAAGGTCTTTTGGACCAAAGTAGTAACTAATTAGTAATCTGTGACCAAAGAAACGCGGGCGAATCATCTGGTAAAAGGCTATTTCCAAATAGGAAAGTAAATTCAAGTACACAGTGGAACGGTTTAAATGCAAAATCTCATTCAAAACCTTAATAGAACTTATTCAGAATAAGCTTTTTAAAGACTTACCGAGTCTTACATAGAGTGACGTTCAATAAGGCTTATGGAACTTCTAAAGGTCTTTTATACGAAAATAAACATACAGTTTATACCGTGTTTAGAAGCTGTTATCAGTATAAATCACAAACGAAATTAAACCGTCAAACAATAATACCTAAGAATAATAAGAATAAATACAAAACTTGAAATCCTGTAAAACCATGATTGTATATCACTAATTTCTGATTAATTTATTCAATCCAGAAACAATGTCAATTGTGTAGGACATATTAAAGTATCGCCCTGATTCAGGGTAGGCTCGAGCCCCTCGGTGGGGACGTATATGAGCTGATATAAGTACATACAATAAATTATAATAAGTGCTAAAAATTAAACATAACTAAAATAATAATAATAATCAAAAGTAATAAAGAAAGCAATTATTTTAATATCTAATCTTATCTCATTCCAAATATTCCAATAATTAACTGTCAATGCTCAAAATTTATTTGTCATAAAATCATCTAAACTATAGAAACATACCTCTACCAAGAAACGCCTTGATTTGGGTTTAAACATTTGTATATGAGTCATCATAACAGCTAATATACGTCCCCACCGAGGGGCTCGAGCCTACCCTGAATTAGGGCGATCAGGCCTTAGTATATGAGTATCTGCTTAGAACCTAACACTATGCTGTACAACTCTCAGTGTAGGCACTAGTTTGTGCTGAAGATCGTTTCTACGTGCCTCAAGACGCTTCGTCCTGTCTTCAGGTGTCTCAAACTTGTCTAGATCTTTGATTAGGTCAGTTAACAATATTAGTATATACTCGTATGTATAATCTAGGTGCAGACAGAATTTGCAGATTTTTAAAGTGATCTCTGCGTGATTCCCTTGGTGGAATTCGCATAATACTCCTTATGACACTTTTTTGTAATACGAAAGATTTATATTGCGTTCCCAATGTTGGGGCAGGATCTCGCCACATTTCAAATTTTTACAAATACGAACAACTCGTTAAAAATGGTTGATCGATTGGGCTAAATCGCAATCAATTTTGTTTTGACGCGTCAATTTTATATAAAAAAAAAAACGTTTTTCGGTTATTATTACGGGCTCATAATAAATGAAATTGTCGTTGTTAAATTTTTCATGCGGCATGAAAAGAAAAAACCACTTGGGGATATTTTAATTATGTACTGTAAAAAGTAAATTATATGTAAAATACCTATAAATTGAAAGATTTCATTCCAGCGAGTGTTTTTAGACCAAAACAAACCACGTACTTAGAACCGGAGATATTAAAGAAAGAAAGCTTTGAAAACATAATCACATCACATCAGCTCATATACTCATAGCTCAGGTCGTAGTTCGATTCTGCCACGTACCAATGTGTTTTCGTATTTCGATTTCATTTGTACGTTTATCCGACGCTCTAACGGTGAAGGAAAACATCGTGAGAAAACCTGCACACATCTGCGAAGAAACTCGAAGGTTGTGTGTGAAGTTGACCAACCCGCACTGAGCCCGCGTGGTCGACTAAGGCCCGATCGCCCTAATTCAGGGTAGGTTCGAGACCCTCGGTGGGGACGTATATAAGCTGATATGATGATGATAGCTATAAAATGAAACAGTTCATTCCAGCGAACATAATATTAAAATCAAGTGGCAGTAGGCGGGGTACATAGCTCGTAGAGCAGATGATCGATGGGGCAGTAAAGGCCCCGAGTAGCGACTGCACACCAGAAGACGTTGCGTAGGAACCGCAGGAGAACAAAAGTAACTAAACTAACACAGTTCATAGAATAGTTAACTAAAGCAGCAGTAGGCGGGGCACATAGCTCGTAGAACCGATGATCGATGGGCAGTAAAGGTCCCGAGTAGCGACTGCACACCAGAAGACGTAGCGTAGAAACCGCAGGCGAACAAAAGTAACTGAACTAACGCAGTTCATAGAATATTAAACTAAAGTGGCAGTGGGCGGGGCACATAGCTCGTAGAACAGATGGTCGATGGGGCAGTTAAAGTCCCGAGTAGCGACTGCATAACAGAAGACGTGGCGTATGAAGCGCAGGAGAACAAAAATAACTAAAGTAACACAGCTCACAGAACATTAAATTCAAATGGCAGTGGGCGGGGCACATAGCTCGTAGAACAGATGATCGATGGGGCAGTAAAGGTTCCGAGTAGCGACTGCACACCAGAAGACGTAGCGTAGGAACCGCAGGAGAACAAAATTAACTAAACTAACACAGCTCATAGAATAGTAAGCTAAAGCGGCAGTAGGCGGGGCACATAGCTCGTAGAACAGATGATCGATGGGGCAGTAAAGGTCCCGAGTAGCGACTGCACACCAGAAGACGTAGCGTAGAAACCGCAGGAGAACAAAAGTAACTAAAGTAACACAGCTCACAGAACATTAAATTCAAATGGCAGTGGGCGGGGCACATAGCTCGTAGAACAGATGGCCAATGGGGTAATAAAAGTCCCGAGTAACAACTGTGCACTAGAAGACGTAGCGTAGTAGGAAGGCCTCGTACTCGGGGAGCCGAAAATTTGGTAAAGGTCGCGGGAAGCCACTGGATGCGGGCAGCGCAAGACCGGTTGGTCGTTGTGGAAATCCATAGACGAAGCCTTTATTCGGTATTGGACATCCTTCGGCTGATAATATGATGGTGATAGTGAAGTGAGGTACGTATGCAACTATGTAACTTTGTCAATCTTAAAATAAAAATATGATATAGAAGTTGACATCGAAACTTAAAAAATTACGAAGCGAGCTGGAACAATGCGGCGTTTGTTTGGACGATAACTCGAGTATATTAATTTGTTAGGCTAATTGATAAGATTTTCTTTTAAGTTCGAACGCCAAACGGTTTCCGAGATACAGGTTTGTAAATGTTGAAAACTTTTTTCTCTAAACACCACTAGATAGCGCTGGACGGATACTTCACGGCGCGATCGTTAATGAGCGTTCCTATATTTTTTATAACGAGTACATCGCATGTGTACAGTTCTGGACGAATCAATAGTTTAAATATATATCCGACTGCATAAAACACACAACCTCTCGTTTTTGGACAGTCCGGTATAAATGTATTTTATATCACTTACAGAATCAAAACGAATCCAACGACACCTTGCAGTGAAAATCCATCAAACCGTTTAGACTACAGGCTCATCCAAAGAAACAGACATACCTACATACACCCGAAAAAAATTACCATCCTTTATGGGCCGTCGGGTAACTCGGATAAAAAAAACGCTAAACACGTTAAAAAACCGACTTCCATCGCAACAACTTCGCAATATTATTTTTGGTTTTTGTTTATTATCTAATAAACTACTACATCGATTTTGATAAAATTTATATGGGACCACACGAGAAGCACTAGCTTTCAAATAAAAAAATAATAATAAAAATCGGTTCACCCAGTCAAAAGTTCTGAGGTAACACACATAAAAAAAAAACAGTCGAATTGAGAACCTCCTCCTTTTTGGAAGTCGCTTGAAAAGTCATTGCGTGTCATAGTTCAGTACGTAAATCGATAGGCAATTAAGGGGACAATACCACGGTTACACGGTCAAATGCACAAGTTAAAACAGACAATGTGGTTGCGGGTGTATTGTCCTATGCCTGTTGATTCAAAAAATTCGCCCAAGTGTGAGTTGGACTCGTGCACCGAGAGTTCCGTACCAACACACCTTGGGGTAAGAGACATCGAAATGAAAGACATTTCAAAATGAAAGTTATCAATCAACTACACCGACAGTAAAATTTGTGTTTTTTTTACTTCAGTTCGGGATACGACTGAATAACAATTTTCAAAGAACCTAAAAGCTTTTGTGTTGTGATATACATATTATGCTTGCAAAATTTCAGCTCAATCGAAAACCGGAAGGTGGGTCAAATTTAACTTGCAAGATTACATTACAGACACCGGGGCAGGTGAAACTAAATATAAGCTTGTAAAAAAACGAGTACGACTGACACGGGTTTTTTAAATTATTACATTAGGGTTAGGTAAAAACATATCACTCCAAGTTTGACGCTTGTATATATTACCGTTTTTACAATAGAGCAAACACAAAAAAACCTCTTAAAAACAAATTTATTGTCTGAGGACCTCCTTAATTTCTAACTATTTATCATAACACATATTCGGTTCAAAAGATACAGCCCTTTCAATGTCAAATAGACGGACAGACGAACTTTAGGTACGAAACCCTAAAAATACGGAACCCTAAAAATCGTAGTGTTATTATTGTTGTTCGTAGGTTATTATAATACACTACATTTTAGTTCTAACTAATCTACTTTTTGCCCTTAATAAAATCGATTTTAGGATACAATTTCACAATCTTTCTTTGATGTTCACCGACTACGATAAAAGGCAGTGGACTTCCAAACAGGTGTGACAATTTTCATAAGTGTATGTATGCATGTACTATGTTTGTATGTATGTCTAAATATACATATTTTATGTGTCCACGTATTTCTCAGAAACAGTAAATCGAAATGCAGTAAAAAAAATTCGTTCGAGACCTACAGTACTCGCATATGATGTGTAACATGTGACAAAATACTTTATAAAAGGACGGCAAAGATACGGCAGACTAGGCTGTATGGTCATAGATACCTTTGCCTTTTCCGCGCTTTTAAAGCCTGAAAAAACGCGACTTCCTGTTACAATGGGACACATTTCCGTTCCATTTCACGAAATCACTCCCACAAATTGCAGGAAAGCGAGAGCAAAGATGTTACACATCAAAAATATTAGATTAAATAGGTATCTTTCAACTTAGTGAACAGCGTAAGTTTCATCAAAATCGGTATGGTACTTTTCAAAATGTGGGAGTTTGGGTATCAGACAATTACAGGAAAAAGACATCGTCAGTCTATCGCCGCAGTTTTGTGATTGAAGTTCGTTTGTTCGTAACGTTTTAGCGTTGCAAATTCTACGTTCACTATTTTTTTCAAAGAATCGCTAAATTTGTGGCAGTGGGCGGGGCATATAGCTCGTCAAACAGGTGCCCGTGCGGGCAGTAAAGTTCTCGAGTGGCAACCTCACACCGGAAGACGTAACGTGGGTAGGCCTCCTACTCGGTGGATTGGTGGTGAAGGTCGCAGGAAGCAGCTGGATGCGGGGCAGCGCAGGACCGGTCGTCGTGGAAATCCTTGGGGGATGCCTTTGTCTAGCAGTGGACGTCTTCTGGCTGATATCATGATGATGATGATTTTTCTAAGCATTTTTCTGTCTAGAGGAAAAACGAACCCGTTTTCCTGTTTTGTTTTTTCCTCTATACTCCATCTTGGACTTAATCTTCAGTTAAATCACAGCTTTCAAGGTCTCTCCTATGGCATGTACAAGGTAACTGTACCAGTTTAGGCGTTTCTTCGCCTTAAGAGGATTGTGTACTTGCGACTATTTATAAAACAGCGACAGCAATTTTCACATTATAAAAGTTAAGGCAACGCATTGGAAACTTTGGTCGCAGGGATCTTGATTTTTCTCAGGAATTACAAAACATATTAAAGTGATATTTTGTAAGCTGATTCTTAATTTCAATGACTTCATTTTGTCAGATGAAGAAACACGATTCTAAACCTCTTCTAAAACAGAGATTTGCATTCTACAGTCAAAACAGACCGATTTAGTACCTCTAAATTTTCTTATTCGATTAGTCTAAATACACACTTCAATATGCCAGTTGGATTTTTTATAAATCTATTGTAAGTTTTAAATAAACGAAATAAACATAGAAAAAGTGCAAAAGTGTGGTTATTTTCTTTACTCTTTACACTTAAAGAAAAAGACAGTAACAACTGTTCCAATCAATGCTTCGTCTTGACCGATTTTGACCAATTTTTTTGTCAGTCAGAACAAAAGCTAGGTTTTTATTTTTTCAATACAATTTATAGTTAAATTTTATTTTATTTGTCGATCAGTGTTTTTATAACAAACTAATTTCAACCATGGTTCACTTTTAATTAATAATTAAAAAAACGAACGAAACCTTTTTTAAATTTTAACCGAACTTTTGTTTTGGCCTATCAAAAATTGGTCAAAATCGGTTAACTTTTAAGAGGTAAAAATCAGCTATCGCCGTTTGTAAAAAAAATAGTATAATTTTCGCCGTCTAGTCACTCCCTACCGCTCGCTCTCTAGTTTTCAAGCCCCTCCCCCCGTCACCCAAATTGATACAGATTGACACAATTGTTTAGTCCTTGAAAATATAAGTACCCTAACACAGGCTTTGGTCACACCCTGGACACTTCATACAACGGGCCAGAAATGACATTTCAAAAAACGAATGACGGAACAAACAAAATGGCGGCGAAATCCTATACCTTCGACAACCAAACTGTATTCAATCTGTATCAATCTGGGAGACGAGGGGTTGAGGTCGCAATCTAGAGAGCGGCAGGGAGTGTCCATACTGTAGGTTAGTACTAATATATATATACTTTGCTTTGGTCTTTTTGGGATACTACTGTGTTTCCCCCCATGCTTAGCATGACCTGTCTGTGGCGCTTATCTTGATTTTTTAACCGACTTCATCACTTTGACCTGTATGTATGTATTATCTCGTGCTTCACAGAACCGATTTTGATGCGTTTTTCAGAAAAGTATTTTTTACACTAAGGATATGCCCTTCTATTTACAATAGGTACTTAATTGGTAATTAAAATAGCGGTTTAGTAGAAACCCCCCCCCCCCGGTCCAACAAAAATAACCACATATTTAAAAAACCGGCCAAGTGCGAGTCGGACTAGCACTCCGAGGGTTCCGTACAACTAAATAGAATAATAGAATAATGACAATGATAATACAACTCTCCACAAAACTAAATAGAATAATGACAATGATAATATCTATTCACATTACAAATAAAAGAGCAACCTGAGCGACAAAAATATGTTTTTTTTTGTCATTCAGTTCGGACTCCTTAGTGCAAGTACGACTCACACTTGGCTGATTTTTATTAATTGTTATTTTAGTTGAGTATTAGTACCATAATCACACCAAATTTAACGCTTTGATGTATTACCGTTTTTACGATAGAGATAAATGGAAAATACTTCTAGACCTATAAAAAAACACGTTATTTGTATTGAGACCCTTGTTACTTTTTCTGATTTTTAGTATTTGTTGTTATAACGGCAACATAAACACACATTCTGTATAAATTTCAAATGTCTACCGTTATTCACCCGTTACGTGTAGGGAACCCTTAAAACGGATCATTTATCTTAGCAAATACTCAGTAGTATTAAAAGACCTATTCAACGGAAACCCCACGCGATAGGATACCGTCTCCGTGGCGTAATGGTTAGCCTATTCGCTTGACACCAGGAGGTCGCGGGTTCGACTCGGTTTGGTTAGTGGTAGGGCATTTTCTAAGCCCGCCTGGCTAGCTACCACCATCTTATCTAAGTCTTGCCGCCAAACATCAGCGTTAACAACATTGATGTGTTCCGGCTTGAAGATAAGATAGCCAGTTCTCCGTTGCGTTGGGGAAACTTGGTAAGCCCGCTTCCATCTTCGGCATCATCGTCACTTATCATCAGGTGAGATGCTGCCAAGGGCTTACAAATTGTGAATAATAATAAAAAAAACGTGAAAAAAAATAATCGCCTTTTTTATCACAGATTTTATTTATTAACTTTATAAAGGGTCACACATTTCTATAAATTTGGTTATTACAGCTTCATAGTTGTAATAATCTTTGAGAAAAACAGCAGTGACATACCGACACACAGAGACAGATGAACACGAAAAAAATTACAAGGGTTCCTAGTTTGACTACGGTACCCTAAAAATCCATGAAAAAATCAAGGAAGCCTTAATTCGGCCCTGGCCTATACAATACCCATTTCGAGGAAAACACTTCCATTACAAAGTAAACAAAAACCACATTTCCATTGGCATTATTGGGGACGAGGCGGAATATTCGTGACAACTTCGACAGGAGCTATATTTTGTCGACACACCAGACGGATCGTTTGGCGTATTCTCAAAACTAATAAACTGCTTAACAGCTTGCAAGACATTCAAGTGGCTACGCAACTATGTTGTTTTAGCTGACTGTGCACTTGGTGCGAGTAGCATCCGGTTAACGACGACGTTTAAGATATTTGCGATCGGTTTGTGGAATCAAATTATGGGGTTTTTAGTTTTACTACACTCTGGACACTTCATACAACGGGTCAGAAATGACATTTCAAAAAAACGAATGAAAGAACAAACAAAATGGCGGCGTAACCATTTTGTATCAATCTGGGTGACGAGGGGGTGAGGTCGCAATCTAGAGAGCGGCAGGGAGTGTCCATACTGTATGTTAGTACTAATATAATACATTAGTTTTACTGTGGATACTTGTAGGGTAGTTAATTGACTCTGTCAAAAATAAATAATGAATGAATACATTTTTTTCTCTAATCCCTTTAGGATAGAACCTTGTCGCAGTGAAACTTGTGCCAAGTGCGAGGCGGACTCACGCGACACGGGTTCCTTAGTCTCTTCAAAAAGAAAATGTATATTTTGAAAACAAAATTATATTTGCAGTTGGTAATACATCATTTTGTATGGAAAATCTATAAACTTTTTCAAATCCAACTGCACTCCTTTAGTTGGCGGACTATTACTCCTAAAAGTTTTCCTTTTAAATTGATTATATGTCCTACTAACTATGTACTTTTTTTTTCAGATGTCTTTAAATAGCAGTTGAGCTGGTATGGTCGGGGGACACCTGACTCCAACAAAAATAAGCACTTTCAAGCTTAATATTTCACAAACCGATCCCTTTCGAAATATGGTCTTAGCAAACCATCAGTAGTTTTAAAAAGACCTATTCAAAGATACCCCACAGGATAGGGTACATCAACGAAAAAAAAATTCACCCCCACTTTAAGTGTAGAAGAGGTGCAAAAAAATATATTTTGTTGTACAGCTATGTTGGCGAGATTAATATGTATTTTTTTATTATTATATCAGCTCATATACGTCCCCACCGAGGGCCTCGAGCCTACCCTGAATCAGGGCGATTAGGCCTTAGTCGACCACGCGGGCCCAGTGCGGGTTGGTCGACTTCACACACAACCTTCGAGTTTCTTCGCAGGCGTGTGCAGGTTTCCTCACGATGTTTTCCTTCACCGTTAAAGCAATCGGTAAGTATGTACGTAAGTATTTGAAAAACTCATTGGTACATTGGCCGTCCAGATTTGAACCCGGTACCTCTGGTTAGATGGACCGAGTCGTTACCGGTTGAGCCACCGACGATTAATATGTATACTCATGCCAAATAACAGCTTTCTAGTACCTACTCGTACTAATAGTTTTTGAGCTAAGCCGTGGACAGACGGACAGACAGACAGATATGGCGAAACTTCAAGGGTCCCTGTTGACTTCGGAACCTTAAAAAACTAAATCAAAATCATTTTATCAGTTTAGGAGCTACGGTGCCACAGACAGATACACATGTTTAAATTATATATTTAACATTTCTGTTTGTGTCTAGAGTAAAAATAAATCACTTTACCAATAGGGATGATGACTGCTAGTCATCTGACTTACTTTTTATCATCTGTCACAAATATATTACATAGTTTGTTAATAAAATAAGCGTGACGTCATAGTCTTGCAGCGTCATTTATATATGTCACCGGGATATTGTGAAAACCGCGATATTACAATCTCACTAGTTAGATTATAATGTAACGGTAAATTTGTGAATAGGATCACAATTTCACGGCCTATTCTTGCATCTCCGAATAAAACCGAAGATTTCTTCTGCTGCACTAGTGAAATTGTAAACAATATGTTACAGATCACAGTTCACAATCTCAAGAGACAAATCCCGTAAGCTTATAATCTAACAGAATTTACAATCTTTCAGTGACATATACTCATTTTGTGATTTTGATATATAAAAAATTAAAGAGTTTAAGGAAAACAAAATTGAGTTTCTTTAGCATCAATTAAGTGATCAAGAGTTCATAATAAATTTTTGATGTTGTCATAACTCATAATACCAATTAAAATTTATTTATTTAAATAAAACAGAACTATTAGACTGTATCAAAGAGCTACCAAACGTAGTAGCTGCGACGCTTCATATAATCCAACCTTTGATTTAAACCCGTTCAATCGATGACGAAGGTTTAACGTAATTTCAAAGCAAAACTTGATTCAGTGCGGACCATTCGAAACTTCTGACCCAAAAATAGTATGTATAAATTTAGGTATGCTCCTATAGATTTCAACAAAGCGATCACCGATTCGGAATTTATTACGGCCAATCCCTGACGGCCAACAATGGGGCTAATAACGTAAGTTTAAAATTCATGGGAAATTGGGAACCGAACCCATTAGTTTTGTTGTGTTATCGGAAACGATGCTGTGATGTTGAGCTTGAGTAAGCCCTTCAGTTTGAAACTCACGGGTTTTGGATAGTTTCTCGCCTGAAATCATAGCCTTTTTTTATTTTTCCTTCATCTGCGGTAATAGCCGTGGTAAAATTTGATTACGATAGGGCTTATATCAAGGGTTTACCAATTGTGAATAAAAAAAAACCGTGAAATTGCTAATACCGTTAGATTGTAATCTAACGGAATCTATCTCACGATAATGTAACTTTCGAAAGATTGTGAACCGTAACATACTGCTTACAATTTCACTAGTGTCATTGTAATCTCACAAGTGACATTACAATAACTATAACACTAATCGAAGTGAATAACACTACATAAATGAGCGAGCAAAGCGAGCGATGTTAGGTTCGGTCAGTTTTGATTAATTAAACAGTCAAAGAGCCTCGCAAAGCTTCGCAGAAGAATAAATCATCGGTTTTATTCGGAGATACAAGAATAGGCCGTGATATTGTAAGCCGATTGACAATTTACCGCGATATTATAATCTCACTAAACTTCGTGTAGTGAAATTGTATTATCACGGTTTTGATAATATACCGGCGATATATACAATATAATATAATACCTTGGAATGTGCTCGTCAAGACCTTTCGTTTGATACCAAAAATAATTCATCTATTAAATCCGCCATGTTGTTTTTTTTAAATGCTAGGTATATGTATGTATATCCTATGACACGCGGAGTGATGGAACGAATCCAAAGACACCACTTATTTTGTTAAGATCTGTTAAGTGGTTAAGGAACTACGAGGAACAGATGAACACACATACATAGACTGTCAAAAACATAACTTTCCTTTTTTCGTAGACGGGGTAAAAAGGTTTTTTTTTGCGAACTGTATAAAGGTTCCATTCGAAAACTTGTTCATTAAATCTCCGAAATAAGTTGGTATTTATAAAGTTGACAGTGGATATGAGTCAAATCCTTTGAAATGTGCGAAAACATTAAAAAGTAGAAAAACCTTTTTTTATCCACAATTGATAAGCCCTTCCGCCGCCTTCTGTCCGGGAGGTCGTGGTTCGAGTCCTGCCACGTACCAATGTGATTTCGAATTTAGATTTCATATGTACGTTTATCCGACGCTCTTACGGTGAAGGAAAGCATCGTGAGGAAACCTGCACACGCCTGCGAAGAAACTCGCAGGTTGTGTGTGAAGTCGACCAACCCGCACTGGGCCCGCGTGGTCGACTAAGGCCCGATCGCCCTAATTCAGGGTAGGCTCGAGCCCTTCGGTGGGGACGTATATGAGCTGATATTAATGATAAGCCCTTGGCATCATTTCACCTAATGGTAAGTGACTATGATGCCGAAAATGGAAGCGGGCTTACCAAGATTACCCAATGTAATATGGAGATCTGGTTACCTTACCTTCAAGCTGGAACACATCATTGATGTTAACAATGATGTTTGGCGGCAAGACTTAGATAAGACGGTGGTGGCTAGCCATGAGGGCCACGAAAATGCCCTACCAATCAAACCGAGTCTTACAAAGTTGACCTCGCCGGAAATCAAACCCGCGACCTCCTGGTGTGAAGCGAATAGACTAACCATTAAATCCTCCTCCTGTTGGTTTAATGCTGCATCGTCAAGTCATAGTTACGAATGGACTAACCATTACGCCACGGAGGTGGTTTAAACTGACTCATATAGACTGACTCGGTGGCTCAGTGGTTAGTGCCCTTGACTACTGATCCGAGGGTTGTGGGTTCGATCCCCACCCAGGGCAAGCATTTGTGTGATGAGCAGATTTGTTTGCTCTGTGTCTGGGTGTTAAATATATCTATATATGTATGTATTTAAACGTATATAAGTATGTATATCAGTCTCTGGTAACCCATAACACAGGGAATCCTACTTTGGGGCCAGATGACCATGTGTGATTTGTCCCAGAATATTTATTTTATTTAAACCTCGCGCCATCATTTCAACCAAGTCTAATGGTATTCTGATTAGATGAAAACGAATTCACGTTCTCTTTGGTGGAAATTCTCTTTGGTGGAAATATGCTGGCCAGTCCGTTTCTTTTAACCTTTCGTCCCTGTGCAAAATAAAAATAAACAACAGAGAGTGGTTCATTTTTTGCGAACGAATTCGTGGTTTTGCTGTCGTCTGTTGAAATTTATGTTTGAACAATTTGGAATGGTGAAGACTTTACAAGCAGGCAGGTGAAATAAAAAAAATATAATATACTAGTGGTTCGCCCCGAACTATGATCTCGCGATGAAAAAGAAAAAAAACTAGATATTCGCCAAAAACTATGATCTCGCGATGCTCTTATCGTTGTAAAAAAAATATAGGTATGCTCACTAACGCTTGCGCGATGTACGATCCGTCCAACTAGTGATGTTTCCACATTCATAGCCCCCTTCTTCTTCTTATCGTGTGGCACAATTAACCGTGCTATTAATCCAAGGAACAGACGGCGGCGGTTGCCTGGTGTTGCACTTAGCATCACCTGCGGTCACTTGTATGGCATTTAGATTTACACCTACGGACGTTTGCAACATATACTTACCGATTGCTATAACGGTGAAGGAAAACATTGTGAGGAAACCTGCACATCTGATTCCAGATGTGTATGAAGGTCGCGTTTCGAAAAACTCATTGGTACATTGGCCGTCCGGATTTGAACCCCCTATATCTCGGCAGCTCCTTGACTGGTGTTCGAACTCAAAAAATATTTTTTTTCTTTTTCATTCGCCTACCAACCACGACAGTCCGATCAACGATGCTCGACTTATCGTCGAGCAAACATTTATACATACATACAAACGCCGTAGAACTCTGAGACTAAGAACTCGCTTCGCTCGATCAAAAATTATTTATTAAATGGTGATGTTTTTGATAATAATGTAAAATTATACACGAGCACTTTTAAAGCAATATATTTTAGTGGGCTTTAATATCAGTTGACAAATGAAAGTTAAAACATAAATTTATCAACATAAAATAAATTCACACGGATGTACCTAACCACACTATTAAATTAACAATCTTACTAATAATATTTTTAAAAGAAAGAAAGTTTGAGTGGTTAGACGTCTGGATTTTTGTAACTTAATGCTAAATCAGCTGAAATTTGGCTCACAGATAAATGACCTAGTTTAACATAAGGCTACTTTTTAACGTAGCGTAGGCAGGCCTCCCACGCGGTGGACCGACGACCTGGTGAAGATCGCGGGAAGCCGATGGATGCGGGCAGCGCAGGACCGGTCGTCGTGGAAATCAGCCGAAAAATGTCCACTGCTGGACAAAGCCTCCCGTCCAGCAGTGGACATTTTTCGGCTGATATGATGATGACTTTTAATACAGAAAATATTTTTTACAGTAGGCGAATTGCAAATACCCATGCACACGAAGTCGTGGGCGGTTGCTAGTAATGACATAAATAAAACTTTAATCAGTTATTGGCTATTATAAAGTTTACAAGTCGGTATCACAAACGACAAAGGAAATACTCGTTAAGCCAAGTAATAAATCGACGGTGATAAAATTATAAACATTGATAAGAAGTCGAGCAATAAAAAGGTTTTTGGTAATTGAAGCGACTTCGTCGTGACTTCATTTTTGCGTACCTAATACTTAGCAATAAAAAATCTGAGTAATAATTTGAGAACCAGATAAAAGTCAAGGAATTGGAGATAAAAGGACGAAATTGTTTTTCAAACTCGATAAAATGTATAATTTGATGTTGAGAAAACTCTTCTAGAAATTCTAAATAAATAGATAAGTAGCGTTAATAATAATAAGATTACATTTTTTATCTTACGAGTACATACCTTAAAGAACTAAGCAATTATTAAAATAAAAATACAGAAACAAAGACTCCACGACTCCGATAAAGGCTTTAGGATCACTCAATCCGAGCAGGTTGATACGTATTAAAATAATATCGAACGTAAGACTATTCATTTTAAGTTCAAATAAATGCGGGCTTCAACGCGGCCGGCTGTTACGTTAAAAGCGAACGCCGAATTCTCATTTTTTACATGTTTTTATTACTTTTCTTCACTTTCAAAAAAGTTTTAAATATTTTTTTCAGTTAAAGTCACCTATTTTTTGTGTTGGTTTCATTCAACATCAACTATTTGTTTTCGAGAAATTTTGCAATTAATGCCAAAAACAGGGTCTACAGTACATTTTTTTACATCAAAAGTGGTAATATTTTTAAAATTGTATTCAATTAAATCGATTTTTCAAGCGTCGGTGGCTCAACCGGTAACGACTCGGTCGTCCTAACCAGAGGTGCCGGGTTCAAATCCGGACGGCCAATGTACCAATGAGTTTTTCGTAACTTACGTACATAATACTCTCCGATTGCTTTAACGGTGAAGGAAAACATCGTGAGGAAACCTGCACAACACACCTGCGAAGAAACTCGAAGGTTGTGTGTGAAGTCGACCAACCCGCACTGGGCCCGCGTGGTCGACTAAGGCCCGATCGCCCTAATTCAGGGTAGGCTCGAGCCCCTCGGTGGGGACGTATATGAGCTGACATGATGATGATGATAATGAAATCGATTTTTCATTTATTTAATTATATTATATATTTTTTCCATAATGATATTAATGCCAAAAACAGGTCTACATTAAATTTTTTCACATCAAAAGTGGTAATATTTTTAAAATTGTATTCAATTAAATCTATTTTTTATGACTTTATGTATATTATATTTTTTTCCCATAGTGACAGCTTTACACAGTTTTTCAATAATTTGAATTTAATATTGTCATTTGACCCATCTTAGGGCCTTAACTCCCAGCGAGCTTTATCATAATACTTTCATGTTAACTTCAAAACAAGAAAGAACAAAGCATGGCTATTCATAATAAAATAACCATTACAGCCAGACGGGTAAATAATTACCAAGACGTTCATTTACGGGTACACGACGCTAGGTAATGATAACAGTTGGAGTAATGAGGTATGGGGGCGATCAACACGTCCCAAGTGACATCACAAGGAGATAAGGCACGCCTAGTCTTCTTGGTTGTCGGTGGGTATGTTTTTAATAAAGAAAAGAAACAACACGTTAAATAAACACGTTAAAAAACCGACTTCCATAGCAACAACTTAGTACATTTTTGCATTATTATTTTTTGTTTTTGTTAATTTTCCAATAAATCACTACACCGATTTTGATAAAATTTATATGGGACCACACGAGAAGCACTAGCTTTCAAATAAAAAAAGAATCATAAAAATCGGTTAAACCAGTCAACAGTTCCGAGGTAATACACATAAAGAAACCAAAAAAAACATACAGACGAATTGAGAACCTACTTCAATCGCAACAACTTAGTACAAATTCATCGTAATCGTATGCGTAATCAACATTCGTGGCGTAAAGGTTAGTCCATTCGCTTCACAACAGGAGTTCGCGGGTACGATTCCAAGTGGGGTCAACTTGTAAGACACGGTTTGGTTGGTGGTAGGGCATTATCTAAGCCCGCCTGGCTAGCTACCACCATCTTATCTAAGCCTTGCCGCCAAACATCAGTGTTAACAACATTGATGTGTTCCGGCTAAGCCAGTTCTCCATTGCGTTGAGGAATCTTGGTAAGCCCGCTTTCATCTTTGGCATCATCTTTACTTACCATCAGGTGAGATGATGCCAAGGGCTTACCAATAGGGCTGACGAATGCTAGTCATCTGAGTTACTTTTTATCATCTGTCAAAAACGATATTTTGTTCTAAAAATGTTAGAAAAACCTAGCCGACAGCCGTGACGTCATAGTTTAACAACGTCATATACGTACTCATATTGTGATTTTGGTGAGTTAAAAATCGAAGACTTGATGGAAAACAAAACGAGTAAGTTTTTCCGAAGTTTAAGTAGGAGGGAAATTTAGTGATCAAGAGTTCATAATTTATTTCTTATAATGTCGTTATCCCTATTTTAAATAATAATAAAAAAAATATTATAATAGGTGTATTAAAGCAGGTAAATGACATCTACCTAAGGACTAGAAACGTTGCCCTCGTTGCGTGCCACACTCTTGCTATATTATGACGATTACGTCATTTAGCGTTTCTGTGAATGTGGGCGTCGGTCTTTGAAAATAAGTCCGCAAAAATAAATGCATTTCTTCGTGGAGATCACAAAAACTAGTTTGATGATAAACGCTAAACTACTAGCATTTCAAGGGTTAACTGCTTGGCCTTGTATCGTGTAAGAGCTAGTATACTTAAAACAAATGAGGTCCAGTTAAAGACAATTTTAATAATTTGTGATGGTTAACAATCCTTATTTTTAATGACTTGACTTAAAAAAAGTATAAAGTTAAAGTGCTTCTCTATAAGTACGAATACCTTAGGTATACCATAAAAAAACGTGTTTATTATAGATATTTACGAGGTATTTTTTAATTTTGCTCTATCGTAAAAACCGTAATACATACATATATAAGGTCTGACAAAATTAGCTAAAACTATTTTAACTGTTGCTTCTACCCATGAAACTGAACAACTTTTCCCATGGAACCCATATTCAAATAGCAAAAAAAAAATTTGGCTCTCCCATACTAACTCGATCAGCTGATCAGCCAACTTAGTATGGAAGTTCAAATTTTTTTGATATTCGACTATGGGTTTCATGGGGAAAGTTGTTCAGTTTCATGGGTAGAAGCACCAGTTAAAATAGTTTCAGCTAATTTTGTTAGACCTTAATATACACAAACATTAAACTTGGTGTGATAGATAATAGTATTAATTCTGAAGTAAACCAAAAAGTAATGAAACCTACCACTCAAGTGCGAGTCGTACTCACGCTAGACTCCGAACTTAATAAAAAATAATATTTTTCAGTCGTTCGCGTTGATGTCTTTTGTTTGTAATGTGACAGGTATCATTGTCATAGTTGTGTAGAGAGGTGTAGTGGTATACGGAATCCTCGGAGCGCAAATTCGAATCGATCTTGGCCGGATATTTTTAAGGGTAAGATGGTGAGCAAGAGAGCTAGAGGACAGACCTCCTGTTTAATGGTGCAGCCAAGTCACCAGCACCATCAAACAGCAGCCACAGCAGCCTCATCAGGCAGTGCGACTGATAGAACCGGATGGAGAGCACTCTCCGCCCTCACTAGGTCATGATGGTCACATCCCTCAGCCACACCCTGGAACACTTCATACAACGGGCCAGAAATGACATTTCAAAAAAGGAATGACGGAAGAAACAAAATAGCGGCGAAATCCAAACTGTTCGACAACCAAACTGTAACCAATCTGTATCAATCTGGGTGACGAGGGGGTGAGGTAGCAATCTAGAGAGCGGCAGGGAGTGACCATACTGTATGTTAGTACTAATATATAAGGTCTAACAAAATTAGCTGAAACTATTTTAACTGGTGCTTCTACCCATGAAACTGAACAACTTTCCCCATGTAACCCAAAGTCAAATCTCAAAAAAAAAATCTACTTTCCATACTAAGTTGGCTGATCAGCTGGTCGAGTTAGTACATGGGAGAGCCAAATTTTTTTTGGATTTGACAATGGGTTCTATGGGAAAAGTTGTTCAGTTTCATATAAATATATACCTTATATATATACTTTGTCTCAGCTTTGAGGGAACGACGGATTGGATTGGGTAATAATTTTGATTTCGAATATTATTTGTAGATCTTAATTTTTAAATAATGTTTTTTGCCGACTCTAAAATTGCGCTTTAATAACTAAGACATTATAATAGCAGTGTTTAAGAAATTCCGTTTCCGTTTTGTCGCAAGCCACATCCGACAAGTTGGCAAATTATTAATTAAATACGCAAGATTCTGTACAAGGATGCTTAAATTTACAATTACATACGTATGCGCACCTTGAAAGTATTATGTAGGGCTGTCTTATACTTAAAAATAATATAATATAACCCAAAACTGATTTTTTTTTCATTATCTCTTCAAGGTTGCTCCAGAATTATGAAACTTTAATAACCTCACCAATGTAATTAAAAAATCAAAACTAGAAACTAAATTACCCCTCTTTTTTGGGAAGTGGGATTAAAAAGTATATGAAGTCACTTTCGGGATCTAACGACACCGCACATTACAAAATTCACTCCACTCAACTGTAGTTTAGCCAAAGAAATAAAAAATACATACAGTCGAATAACATAAGCCTTATTATTGGACAGTTGGGAAAAATCAAACAAGGCAGGTAGGCGCCGTCCTTAAAAGGAATCGAAAAAAAACAAAAAACAGTTAATTCATCAAAAAGATACTTGAATTATTTAATTTAATTTATTTTATTTTTTCAGGCTTCATTGACCCATTAATGTGTCAATAACAAATACAAAAACCTTAAATAACTATTGTTAGTAGGGTACAAATAAATGTTCAAAGAAAATAATAATTATAATTATATAAGTAATTAAATAAAGTGTCAGTCTTACGATGGGGAGCGGTAGATACTACCTCACTGTGTGAAGGTGCATCCACCGCTCCAGCATCGGACTGTCCCACCTGTCAGCGACTAAGCCCAGGATACTGTTGGTACTGTCGCGCACACGCCTCAGCATAGAGGCACAGCGTTTCCTAATGATGGCATGGAAACCATCAATTTGTGCCGCCGCAAACATGCCTGAGGCGCTGCAATAGCGCGGCAGACCCAACAGTTCTCTGAGTGCATTGTTATACTGGATACGCAGAGCCTCGTATGCACTTTATTGAATTCAGTACAAATCAGGCGCCGCCGTTAGTAGTATTTAACGTTTAATAGTTAATAGACAGTAGTTTAAAAAGGCAGTGCTTGTAAAAATGGTGGAGGTTGTACGGTTAATGGATAACTCACTGTTGGAAGTTTTTCAAGCCGCCTATAAAGATATCAAACACGGCCATCTAGGCTTAACGTGCCTTGCGAAGCACGGAAACGGTCGAGAAAAATGACACTAGCAGTCAATACCCATCCAGGAAATGACCGTATTTCGGGTCAGTTAACCTGCGTGATCTCCACAACCACGCAAGTGGAACCTAGCTACGACCGCTTCATAGTAATTATTGCAGTTCTTATCCTACTAATATTATAAATGTGAAAGGTTGCATGTATGAATGTTTGTTTTACTCTTTCACGCAAAAACTACTGAACGTGTCTGGATGAAATTTGGTACGTAGACAGATTAGGATCGGTTTAACACATAGGCACTGCGCACCCTCGGAGACAGTCATAGAAACGATGTCCACGCGGGCGGGGCCGCGGGCATTAACTAATAATAAATAAATAAAAAAATATAAAAAAATATAAAAAAATATATATATATATTGATTCTTGTAACACAGAATGTTTCGATGCAAAGATCTAATATAACGACATTCGACACTTGGTAAAGAAATCCATATATTGCTATTGCAACATTGCGCACGAGTTCAATTTTGATACCAGTTCTAACGTTTCAACCCAACATTTCATTTTTAGGGTTTCGTACCAAAAGCGTGCCAATAGGACCTTCTTACTAAGTCTTCGCTGTCATGTCAGCGGGTTGTATTTCATGAACTGTAATAGGTATTAGACATTTGAAAATTTATATTGCCGCTATAACAAATGCTCAAAATAAATTTAGAATTAAAGAAGTCTCCTATACAAGAAGCATGTTTTTTTATACGATGGTACAGAACTCTTCACGTGCGAGTCCGACTCGCACTTGGCCGATTTTTTACACATTAATGGAGTTCTGTATATCTAACTACTAATAATTTATTGCTGTTTGATGGCAATCAATTATTCTTTTTAGCATGCAAAGGGTTATCTAATTTATTAAGTGCTAAAGACCCCTATAAATCTTCAGGTAAACGAAGATCTACCAGAAAATAAAGAACGCACTGACAGCAATAAAAAATGTTTAAAATAATAAAAAACGGCCAAGTGCGAGTCGGACTCGCTCTCTGAGGGTTCCGTACCACTACACCTTCGGGTACGGTATCCTAAATACATAATATATCAACGACCATACCAATTGGATTGAAGGTCAAACTGAACCTTGCAGTGAAAACAAAAGTTTTCTCATACATAGATAGATATACATCAAGGTCGATTCTCCAACTGCAATTGTAATTTTGTAATGGCAAAACACGTTATTTTCTTGGAATTCGACTACAAATTGAACAATTTGACCTGGTGAAGATCGCGGGAAGCCGATGGAGCGGGCAGCGCAGGACCGGTCGTCGTGGAAATCCTTGGGGGAGGCCTTTGTCCAGCAATGGACGTTTTTTGGCTGATATGATGATGATGACTACAAATTAACAAATTTCGGATTGCTTGTGCTTTATGATCTTACTTCTGGCCAAATTTCATAAATCTAGGTCATCGATAAGTACCCCATCAATATATGTAACTTTAAGTGAGCAATTCTTGAATACAATACGATATTATATAAAATTGGCTTTTTGGAAACTGCTCTAACGATTTGGATCAAATTTGTATTCACATTATGTTTACATTTCAAGTATATCTACATATTTGTCATACCTGAGAAAATTTATTTTTACATAAAAAAATAAAATTTTAGTTTAGTTTAGCTACTCAACAGTAGATGGCGCTGCATGCCTAGGAGACTCAGAGCAACACTCGGTCGCCCAGGTTCTACGTTTTGATTAGTCAGGTTGCAAGTGTAAAAATATGTGGCTAAAATAGCCGCTTTTTATTGCGTTAATCTTGATTTTTATTCACAAATTAAAAGGACCATAGACTTTAGTATTTAATAATAATTTCAACTTTATGCCTCT
Organism: Coleophora flavipennella; assembly: GCA_947284805.1. Classification (NCBI taxonomy): domain Eukaryota; kingdom Metazoa; phylum Arthropoda; class Insecta; order Lepidoptera; family Coleophoridae; genus Coleophora; species Coleophora flavipennella. The sequence goes on along the minus strand of OX369263.1, from coordinate 12,477,863 downwards.
ACTCATTGTGAGAAAAGGGATATTGACAGACAGACAGATGGACAATCTTTTAAGGGTCCCCAGCAGACTCGAGTTTACATGCAGTCGTAGTTCAGCTTTAATACAAAAACTACATGCCGGATTGAATCCACACTTAGCAAATATGTTGAATAGACACATATCGATGTTTGAAATTAGTGTTCATCGTAGTAAATTTAAATATGACTAAACGAAGGCTTAAATTAGTTTTGTTCTGAAATTTTGAAACGCCTCTTATTTTTTTCCGTTTTATATTACTTAGTATATCTAAAACTAATTACAAACATCGACATGTGTTTACTCAATATATTTGCAATTCAATCCGGCATGTAGTTTTTGTACTAAAGCGGAACTACTTTTGTATGGAAACTCGTGCCTTCTGGGGACCCTTAAGGGTTCCGCTTTTTTCTTTTGCTATACGGAATCCGAAAAAGTCTAATAATAAAATAACAACCGGGTCAAAGTATATATATTAGTACTAACTTAACCGGGTGTAATCGGATGTTATTCGTTTAAAAATAAAAACTTTAAAGAAGATATATTTTAAAGTGTAAATAAACAAAGTAACACAAATTATGCAGCGAATAAAATTCAATGTTATTTACAAAGTTCGATGACGTAAACATAGGAATCTTCTTCGATCAAATGAAGTAATGGAATGAAATCATCACAGACGCTGGTGTCATGAATATCGAGCCGGTTCGTGACAGTGCTGGCAAGTGTACGATTTAAATCGTATTCATACGGTTATATGACTGTCTTTTGGTAGATATGTATGGGAATACGATTTTTAAAATTAAATCAATTTCTATGTTTTGTATGGGCGTACGAATTTTTTGCTTAATGTTTCATATGGGCATACGATTTGTTTTCTCCTTTAGTACGACTTCCTTTAAAAACAAGGTTGGCAACACTGGTTCGTGACAATACTTACCTACAAGCGGTGTACATATTATTTCTTCAAGGTAAATAAGTGTGAGCTTGTAAATTGCAAAAGTATTCGTGTTCGTATTAACTCAGTATTTTTGTAAGGAAAACCTTGAACTTACTTATGTTATCTACTTATGATAACAAGAAACGCAAAACACGTAAAAAAACCTACTTGAATCACAATAACCAAGTCTAATGTTGCTACATTTTTTGTTTTCTTTCATTACCATAAAGCACTTATTCGATTTTGAAGAAATTTCCATGCGACGGATCTGAAAGTATTAAAGAAACCCGGTCAAGTGCGAGTCTGAACCGCACACATAAGGTACCGTACCATCATACTAGATAGCGCTAGTTTCTTCATGTTCAAAAAAAACACGTTTTTTTATATGGAGATCCCCGTTATTTTTTCAATTTTTCTAATTTTTAGTATTTGTTGTTATAGTGGCAACAGAAATACATCATCTGTGAAAATTTCAACTGTCTAGCTATCACGGTTCATGACTTACAGCCTGGTGACTGACGGACGGACAGCGAGGTCTCAGTAATACGGTCACGTTTTTACCCTTTGGGCACGGAACCCTAAAAACCGGCCAAGTGCAAGTCGAACTCGCGCAAAGTAGGGTTCCGTAGTATTTTATAAAAAATGGATGAATATTTAAAAAAAACAAAGTTATATTTGCAGTTCGTAATAAATATTTTTTATGAAAAATCTATAAACTTTATACAAATCCAACTGCACACGTTAAGCTGGTCGACTATTACTCCCACGTAAGATAAGTAATTATGTATCGTGATAAGTGATCGATCACTCCTATTACAAGAAAGCCTACTTAGACGCGATAGGTTTTGAAATTGATTCTAATAGAAGTCCTACTATTTACTTTTTTTTTTCAGTTGTCCTGGAATAGCGATTTAGCTGATCCCCAATCAGCTCTCTCTAAAAAAAAATTGCACTGTACTCGTAAAGCTTAATATATACGATCCCTAAATCGAAAAATTATTTAAGCAAACCTTTGGTAGTTTTAAAATACTTATTTAACGATACCCCATACGATAGGGTAAGTCAAGAGACTCAACAGATTTGTGTACGTCCTAAAGCGCCTAAAAAGTCTAACAAACATGCCCACTGTTTTGTCTGCCTATCATGCGTGTGTAGCTTCGGTGCTCCGTTACGGTCTTATTATATGGGGAAATGGGACCCACTGGAAAAGAGCCTTTATAGCACAAAAAAAATGTGTAAGAGCTATAGCTGGCAAGTCATCACGAGACTCCTGCAAGCCACTATTTAAGGAGCTTGGTCTGTTGCCACTACCCGCGCTATATATATTTGAGCTCTGTCTGTTTGTAAAGCAACATCTGCAATTATTTAAAAAAGCCAGTGACAAAACCACAAGAACCCTTAGAGATCCATACAGGCTTGTTTTTAACGAAATCCCATTGACTGAAATGTATAGCCGAAATTGTGTGTGTATGAGCGTTATAATATATAATAACCTACCAATTGAACTACGAAAGCTTGAATCGAAAACCTTTAAGACAAAATTGTTGAAATGGCTTATTGACAAAAATTATTATAGCGTTAATGAATACCTCTGTGACAAAAATAAACTTATTGACATTTGAATTTTTAAAGTTTACGTGACAAAATAATTATAATCTATGTTAAACATTTGCATGCCTTGCACAGGCGAAACATGATTGCACTAAAAATTATATTAAACATCCTACTACCATGTTTGATGCAAATAAATTATCATTTCATTTCATTTCAACAATTCACCCCCTCTTTACGCGTAGGGAAACCATCCTAAAAAAAAACTAGTAGATAGAGAAGTCTTCAAAGTCATGCGAATGTACATGTGCCTAGCTAAAATAAGGCGCCGTTTTCGTTAAACTGAATTCAGTTGTTATTGATGTGATTACGAATTTAACGAATGTGCAGAAATATATTTAGCATAAATGTGTAGCAATGTATAGAATAATAAAATGAGATAACTCCGCTGGATATTTTAAATAAGCACAAACGCGAAAAATAACTAATAACTATTGCTGCAAGGCATGCGCGTATTCGTTTTAATAACTGTTCGTTGTATTACCTTTGGTGTGACCAGTTAACAGGTCTTATCCTAATAATATTCTCTATTTTTTATTTTTTGTACAATAAAGCATTACATATTGATTTGATGCGACTTGATTAATATTATAAACGCCAAAGTTAGTGTGTATGGATGTATGGATGTTTGTTACTCTTTCACGCAAAAACTACTGAACGTATCTGGCTGAAATTTGGTAGGTATACAGATTAGGTTCTGGATTAACAAATAGGCTACTTTTTTCCACCCTCGAAGACAGTCATAGAAACTATATTATTATTATCGCGATCGAAGCTGCTGGCAAAATCTAGTAAGATTATAAAACTATCAGGATCATCACGAAAACATCTTTTGCTGTATCTCTCTAGTGTGTAATCTACTCTAAAATACATTAACCCACTTTTTACTATAAAAAAATATTTTCGCAACATTATGTATTTGAAACGTATATGCAACTTTTAATATAATAACAATAAGAAAAAATCTGATGTTTTTTTTTGATTGAAAAATTTTGTTTTAATACTACAGTAGTAAGAAGACGGTTAATTAGGTTTTGTGTAAGTACCTTTAAAGTTATATTGCTTTCAAATAATTAGATTTTTCATAAAAGATAATTTACTGTTGCTCATCTGTTAAATAAAACTAATACATTGAAATCGTATAAATCGCAACGTTTCGCCCATTAGTATAATTTATCGTTACAATGAAAAGAACGCAACGAAGAAAAATGTTAGTCCTTTTATTAAACAAACCTGCGCCTGCACACTGAGCATGCACAAAAAGGACGGCAGGTGCATTTATTAATTAATTGCACCACCCTTTTTAAGAGGGTCATTGGGTGCTACAGTATAAGAAAAAGTAGCGGCGATTTTGGAAGTTCATATTAAGGTTCTAAGATGGGTCAAATGACAATATTCAATTTAAATTATTGAAAGACGTATATGTAAAGCTAAAACTATAGAAAAATATATATTATACTTAAAGTAATGAAAAATATATTTAATTGACTACAATTTAAAAAAAACCTCTTTTGATGTAAAAAAACATACTGTAGTCCCTGTTTTTGGCGTTAATTGTAAAATTTCTTGAAAACAAATAGATAGTGTTGAATGAAACCAACACACGAAAATCAGTGACTTTAACACCATTCATTTTAACTGACAACTTTTTTAAACTTTTTTGAAAGTGAAGAAAAGTAATAAAAACATGTCAAAATTGAGAATTGGGCGTTCGGTTTCAACTTAACAGCCGCGTTGAAGCCCGCATTGATTTGATTTTAAAATGAATAAAATTACGTTCGATATTATTTTAACACATATCAACCTGCTTGGATTGAGGCATCTTAAAGTCTTAATAATATTAAAAAGGATGATGAGATAATTTGTTACTTTAGTTACGACGAAAAAACAAGTAAAATGCTTTTATTTATTTAAACGGTTTTTTCTACATATGAATAACCCTCGTACAATGCTAATTTAAAATCATCGTATTTACAGTTTTAGTTGACAGTCCTAAGCTAACAGCATCATACCGGATCTGCTGGAAGAAATTTCTTTAGAATTAAGTGTACCCTTTGTGTGACCTGATTTTGTAAAATGTGTAATTTATGTTTCCTGTATATAATACAGTATAAGAAAACCGGTAAAGTGCTAGTCAGAACCGCGCACAAAGGGTTCAGTACCATGATACTAGTTGGCCCTAGTTTCTTAACATTTAAAAAAAAACACGTTTTTTTATGAAGATTTTCAGTTTTTCTAATTTTTAGTTTTTGCTGTTATAGCGGCAACAGAAATACATCTGTTAAAATTTCAACTGTCTAGCTTCAACGGTTCATGAAATATAGCCTGGTGACAGACGGGCAGACAGACAGACAAACGGACGGACAGCGGAGTCTTAGTAATTTATTTTTAGGGTTGAAATCAAATCAAAAGTTAAAATGATTGTGAAGTTGTTTTGTCCGATTGGAAGTTAACGAGAATCAGTTAAATAAGAGGAAAAATGGTCGCAAGATTAAAAGTAAAGAAAGAAATTACGTAGGGAACGTACACTTGAATGAAACCATTCAAAAACACTATTTTCTGCTAACACCAATGTACTGTTGTCTATACTGCGATGCCGTGTACTTGAAAACCGGTCGCGAACTCGCAAAGATACCAAGTTTTGATGACTTCCGGCGAAGGATTTGACATTTATGTAAACTTATAGCGTATAATAAACAGCTGGTTACCTGTTTGTTACACAATTCCGTAGATTTACCACTAAACCTTATAGTTTCCTTCTGCAATACTTAAAAAATTAAGGGGTGTTCATGGAACTGATTAACATTCCCCAAGGAACCTTTAGAAAATTAAAAAAAAAATAGACTTATCTATCATACCAAACTAATCTGCTGATAGCAAACTTTGTATGAGAGCTCCAATTTTTTTTTTTCAACGGAGTATAGGTTCCCCGGGATTGAAAATGGGAGCGTCGGTAGCGCAATGGCAAGGGCCGCTACCTCCTGTCCGGGAGGTCGTGGTTCGAATCCTGCCGCGTACTAGTGTGTTTTCGAATTTTGATTCCATATGTACATTTATCCGACGCTCTTACGGTGAAGGAAAACATCTTGAGGAAACCTGCACACGCCTGCGAAGAACTTCCAAGGTTGTGTGTGAAGTCGATCAACCCGCATGGGGCCCGCGTGGTAGACTAAGGCCCGATCGCCCTAATTCAGGGTGGGCTCGAGCCCCTCGGTGGGGACGTATAAGAGCTGATATGATGATATTTTTATTAATATCATCTTTGTTTGTTTTCATGTTTGTTTGTTTGCTTGTATACTCCATAGTTTTGTACACAGGCGGACTTATTTATATATCTTTATTTATACTTTTTATTTTAGAAATATTTTTCATAAATACATAATATTGGCATTTGAATGCTAAAACTATAAAATTTTACCTTTGCATGCCATTTTTATTTTGACTAAAAACAAGAAATATTATTTTTTTGTACTTATTTACGAAGATCTTATACCATGTTCAAGAGCAAATAAAGAATCATTTCTTACTTGCTTACTTAAAAAACTCTAAACACGTAAATAACCGACTTCCATCGCAACAACTTAGTAAAATTTTGCGTTATAATTTTTGGTTTATGTTAATTTTATATTAATAAAGTACTGCACTGATTTTGATAAAATTTATATGGGACTAACTCTCAGCATACCCTATCGAATAAAAAAGAATCATGAAAATCAGTTCACAATCTGCGCAAAATATCGCGTAACAAACATACAAAAAAAACATACAGTCGTATTTGAGAACCTCCTCCTTTTTGGAAGTCTGTTGAAAATTGTTTTGCCAGACTTATTTTATTGACAAATGGAATAACAATTCAGTTCGTTGTTTCATCATCATCATATTAGCCGAAAAGCGTCCACCGCTGGACAAAGGCCTTTCCCAAGGATTTCCACGACGACTGGTCCAGCGCTGCCCGCATCCATCGCCTTCCCGCGATCTCCTCCAGGTAGTCGGTCCACCGCGTGGGAGGTCTGCCTACGCTACGACAGTTCGTTGTTTAATTACTACAAATTGTGTGCCCTGATCTCTATGCCACAAAGAGAACACGCCGCAAAATAGCTTATTTCGAATCCCATCCGGAAGACAAGTGTGTAAAATTAACTCCCTGTGGCGTCGTCAGCCTAACGTCGGTGTTGCCAAGATTAGTTTTGTAATTTCGCTGATTTCAGTACTACAAATTTTATCACTTCTTCGAGCCTACCCTGAATTAGGGCGGTCGGGCCTTAGTCGACCACGCGGGCCCAGTGCGGGTTGGTCAACTTCACACACTACCTTCGAGTTTCTTCGCAGATGTGTGCAGGTTTTCTCACGATGTTTTCTTTCACCGTAAGAGCGTCGGATAAATATAGCGGAGCGCAGGATATGAGATCGAAATTCGAAAACACATTTGCACGTGGCAGAACTTTAACCACGACTTCCCGGATAGAAGGTAGCGGCTCTTGCCGTTGCGCTACCGACGCTCCCATTTTCCATCCCGGGGAATTCCTTTTGCTGGCAACATTGGACTTAGGGTTGTGCAAATAAGATCTACGCAAACCCTTGTAAGTAGAGATTAGGCAGATTAAATGGGCCTTTCAGTACGTCTGTACAAGTTATATGGAGGTATAACATCAGACCCTCCCTACTTATCTCCTTTGGAATGGACTTAAATGAAGTGTTTTGGGATTCATAATATAAATATATAGATACTAGATAAATAATCAGTACCTACATATTTACGGATATGTTCTGGTTATATAAATAAATTATTCAAATAGATCCTGAGATAATATTATATCGGCGGCAAATCTTCTTACGATCTGCCGCCAACATATCTAAGGCCGATCGCGATCTGCCCCAGATATCACAGGCAGATCGTGAATGGCCCAGGCATATCATGGCGGAGCTCATCTCTACGGTAGCATCAGACATAGTAAACAAACCTAACCTTAGTATTTTTCGGAGCACTGCGATGATATGCCTCGACTTTTCACGATTTGTCTGGGAATATCTGGGCAGATCGCAATATGCCGAATTCTTATGATCGGCAGCCAACAGATAAAACATAAGACATTTACTTACTCATAACTGTACTCTCCGCTAATCTGACAATCTCTGCCTGTACATTCCTACTCACTCTACTAACTTCTTCGCTCACTCCTTCACTATACAAGCTATCCAGCTTTGGAATTCTCTTCCCGTTTCTATCCGACAAGCTCCTTCTCCTAACTCTTTTAAATATCAAGTTAAAGAATACCTCTTATGTCCTCAATCAACGTGTTAGCACTATTCCTTGTTTTACTGATCAATATTTATTAGTATATTAGTATATATTTTTATTTTATGTATAAGAATAGTTTATATTATTTTAATTTTTATTATGCATAGCATTTTTATTAGGTATATGTTGTATTATGATTTAGATTATATTGTAGTTATAGTAAATTTTTCTATTCTCAATATTGTTGCATAAGTTTGCTTTGCACAGCCCTTACTTTTATTTAATTGTATCCATTCTCTGGGTTGCCTGGAAGAAATTGCTTTAAGCAATAAGGCCGCCTAAATTGTACAATTTATAATTTTACTGTTTATACAATACTACTAATTATCTACTTATATTTTTGTAGTTGTACAATAAAGCATATTTGATTGATTGAATGATTGATTTATTGATTCCTTGCCACCAAATTATAATACATACATAACAGATATACAACCCTTAGTATGTAAAGAAGTCACGCAAGGTATAGGCACAGTATAAAGTCATCCAACGTACGAAGAATGTCAAGAGAGGACAATCGTTCTGGTGCCGGGGGTGAGACAGGGAGGTCGAGGCCCAGATTCCTTAGTCACCGTTGTTCAGAAAGTTGAGACACACCGTCCGACGGTACTGGTACAGTTGCTGATCGTTACTACTTACTAGTGATGCCGGCGTTGACACAAAGATCACAGGAGTAAAACCATTACATTGATCCACTGTGGTAGTATATTTACTGTTGAGTAAATTTTAAACTGTATAGTAGAACTTTATACCTAAAGCAGTTCACAGTGAAAAAAAATACTTATTCAAAAGAGAACCACTGACTAACTCAGCTCCATGTGGTATAGTTATATTCACTGTCGAGTAAGTTTTTAACTGTATGGTAGAACATTATACCTATAAGAATACCAATTCAGAAGAGATCCACTCACAAACCTACAATAGTGTCAACTCCATGTGGTATAGGTATATTTACTGTTTAATAAAACTGAAACTGTATGATAGACCATCATTATATAGTGCGTGTCACTAAAGATGAGACTTGAAACACCACGTAAAACATTAAAAAGACAAAGTAGGAAGATGATTTACGACGTGTACACCTATATGTCAAAAGAAGAAATGGGTTATGGGTAACTATTTCATGTATGTTTTTTCATATGTTTTTCAAGCGACTTCCAAAAAGGAGGAGGTTCTCAATTCGTCTGATTTTTTATTTTTTTTATGTTTGTTACCTCATAACTTTGGACTGGGTAAACCGATTTTTATGATTCCGTTTTTATTAGAAAGCTAGTGCTTCCCGTGTGGTCCCATTTAAATTTTATCAAAATCGGTGTAGTACTTTTTTAGAAAATTAACAAAAACCAAAAATAATGATGCAAAAATGTACTAAGTTGTTCCGATGGAAGTCGGTTTTTTAACGTGTTTAGCGTTTTCAATTATTTTAATGTTTTACGTGGTGTTTCAAGTTTCTTCTTTGGTGGCACACATTATACCTAGCCGTTTACATTAAAAAATACTTATTTAAAAGAGATCCACTAATACACCGCCATAATAGTGTCAGCTCCAATGTCAAGTGCCAACAAGGCACCGCAACATCAATGCGCAATAAGTTGCGCAAGACAACGCATACGCATGCGTGACCGGACGTTTAGCTCCTTCCATGTGTGTTGCGCCTTGCGCGTCCTTACTGGCCGGTTGCGAGTTCCATTTTCGAAAGTTATGACAGTCGTCCTGTTTCATTTGATATTGACACGCAATGTTGATTGGATATGGTGTTGTAAAAGATGATTGATATTTCTTTTTTGAGACCATTTATAAATAGTTTTTTAAACGATTCATAAATCAGGATCGTTTTCGAATAACAATTGTTTTCTTGACCATATTATAATAAAGATATTATACATTTTTACCCAACAGCGCCAGAACTCGCTCCGATGTGCTTTTAAGGTGGCCCTGCTGCCAAAGCTTAGGGGGAGTTTAGTGGGTAGTGTGGTCTTGGGCCTGTGCATATTTATTTATTTATACCTTATGTATATATGGGTATGTATGCATATAGGCGAGGGCTGTGAGTCCAACATTACAGCCGGCTGTTATTGGTATGCATAAATGCATTCTCCTCCTCCCCTCCTTCGCAGTCCGAGGGAAAAAAAACAGCGCCAGAAGGAGTGTAATGTCTTTCGAGTGTATGTATGTTTGTATTTTGTTTCTTTGGCACGCTCTGTAGCCTAAACCGCTTAATGAATTTTGGAGTGTCGTTAGATTTGTCTTCATTCGTGAGTGACATACCTACAATACATTTTTACCCGAATGGCCAAAAAATAGCGGTAAAGTTTTATGCAGTCGGGTTTCTAATTTAGTTCAGATAAATCATTACTAAAATGTAAAATTTACTTTTTACGCCATCCTAAGATGGCCACAAACTAGGCGGGAGAGATACCACTAGTCGTGGACATGATAGCAGAAGAAGGCAATTCAGTGTTAAAGGACCCCACCAATTAATTAGATTTAGTAAAAGGCGATGGTATGGATAGGACATTGACATCTTATCTCAAATGATTCTGATGCCATAATCCAATTTAACTACCTTCCTGAATTAATTACAAAATTTAATTAGAATCACGCTGTATTGGTAATTGGTTTGATGAATTGTTTGAAAGTAGTGATTGACAGTTACTTGGTAAGCTCCTGTCTGCCAATCAGATTTTGAAAGACGAATGCTTTAAACAATTTTGACGTAATCTGATTGGTGCTTTGATTGAACGCAGTGTTGGTTAACGCATTGAGGTTTATGTAGAATTTTATTTGAATATGGGAACGAATAATACAGGATGACTTTTATTGACTGAAAAGCGAAAAATTGTAGATGCAGCCAGCTACTTATAATACTATAAGATTTAATTCAAAAACTTCGCAAATCGACTGATACTCGTATTATTGACAAAATCAAAAATGACACCTTTACTATAGTTTTTTTTCAACCGACTTTCAAAAAAGAGGAGGTTCTCAATTCAACTGTATGTTATTTTTTTATGTTTGTTACGCGATATGCTATAATGATTCTTTTTTTATTCGATAGGGTATGCTGCTAAGTTGGTCCCATAAAAATTGTATAAAAATCGGAGTACTATTTTTTTTTTAAATTGACAAAAACCAATAATAATATCCAAAATTTTACCAAGTTGTTGCGAAGGAAGTCGGTTGTTTAAAGTGTTAAGCGTTTCCAAATATCACAAATATTTTTGACAGTAAATAAATTTTTATTCCCTGTGGCTTTGCACGTAGTTTTTTTTTGATTTTACAAACATTTTTGACAATGACAGATCAAGCTCAGACACCTGTAGTGCGATTCTGATCCAAACGCACACGACATAAGAACGATACAAAGTCCAAAGTGTCTAGCTTGATGTGCTGGCCTCTGTACCTGGAATATTTTAAGCGTTTGCTGCTGATGTAAATGCTCATTTAGATAAATTATAGTTTCAATACTAGATAAATAATGCAACAGGTGTGTTAAGATCAGCTGATCCACCTTTCTACGTTGAAACTAGTTGAAAAGGTCAAGTTTATTGTGCAAGTGTAATGGACATTTTGTAGTAAATATTGAAAGTCGATAGTAAAATTATGCTGTGACATTAGAAAAAATAGTAATTTTATAAGGCTTAGGGTAGAAGCACACCCTGGATACTACATGCAACGGGCCAGAAATAAGAAATTACATTTCAAAAAAAAGAATGACGGAAGAAAAAATATGGGTGACGAGGGGGTGAGGTCGCAATGTAGAGAGCGGCAGGGAGTGTCCTTACTGAATTTTAGTACTAATATTTATACTTTGGTAGAAGTAAGAAAGTATTTTAATAAAGAAAAGATGAAGTGACCGACGACCTGATGAAGATGCGACGACTAGATGCGGGCAGCGCAAGACCGGTCGTCGTGGAAATCCTTGGGGGAGGCCTTTGTCCAGCAGTGGACGTTTTTCGGCTGATATGATGATGATAATGAAGTGTAACTAATCTAAAAGTAATCTGGTATATATTTATAGAAAGATGTATAACATTCTATGTGTGTATGTTTCCTATAGACTCCGAAACGGTTGGAGCGATATTGATGAAAATTTTAGGGAATCTTGTAAGCCCTCTTCCATCTTCGGCAACATGGTCACTTCTCAAGGGATGCCAAGGGCTTACCAATTGAGGATTTTAAAAAACAAAAAATAATATCTTCAGATTAGCCCAAAACGAGTTGTGTGAGGTTTGGTAGCGAACGGAAAAAACGCAAGCGCAGACGCGGGCGGAAAGCTGATTAGCCAAGCAGGTGATTCTGTAAAAAAAAAAAGCGGGCGGAGCGGCGAGGAAGGTCGCTAGTAGTAATTAAGGCGAGGCATTGATTGGAACAGTTGTCTCTGTCTTTTTATTTACGTGTAAAGAGTAAAGAAAATAACCACTTTTTTGCACTTTTTCAAAGTTTTTTCAATTCAATTAAAAACTACAGTTAATTTTAAAAAATACAACTGGCATATTTAAGAGTGTGCTTAGACTAATCGACTAAGAAAATTTAGAGGTACTAAATCGTTCTAGTTTGCCTGTACAATGCAAATCTCTGTTTTAAAAGAGGTTCCTTTGATAAAAAAAAATCTGTTGTAAAAGTTGACGAATCGTGTTACGCAACTGACTGACAAAATGAAGTCATTGAAATGAAGAATCATTTTACTAAATATCACTTTCATATGTTTCTAATTGCTGAGAAAAATCGAGATCCCTGTTACCAAAGTTTTCAATGCGTCGCCTTAAAGTGTAATTTAAGATGTTTCTGTCCGTCTTGCCATCCATCCGTCACAGACAGTGAGAGCCTCTTATACTCGAAGTCATACCTTTTACAGAAATACACTTAGTTTAAATAAAACATCTCTATTTTCAATAGCACAAAATATATTTTAAATGCAACCTCCCATAGGTGCATATTAAGAGGGATATTTATCTTCATTTTTTACAAATGGATGCCCGCAGCTTCGCCCGCGCAGATCCCGTTTTTTGCGGTTACGTCATAACATCTACCTGCATGCCAAATTTCAGCCCGATCCGTCCAGTGGTTTGGGCTGTGCGTTGATAGATCACTATGTCAGTCAGTCAGTCAGTCACCTTTGAGTTATATATATTTAGACTTAAGGTTTTTAATACAATCACCAAAGAGAAATAAAAAGGTTTTACTCTCGTTTATTCGTAATAAAATAAACTTTAATTAGGTTTTATTTTGAGAGGAATGGTCAAATATTTTAAAAGATATCGCATTTTTTATAACCGACCCCGTTTCTTTTGCATTAGTGTAGATGTAATGTAACTAGTGACTAGTATTAGTGTAGATGTAATGTAACTAGTGACTTGTATTAGTGTAGATGTAATGTAACTAGTGACTTGTATTAGTGTAGATGTAATGTAACTAGTGACTTGTATTAGTGTAGATGTAATGTAACTAGTGACTTGTATTAGTGTAGATGTAATGTAACTAGTGACTTGTATTAGTGTAGATGTAATGTAACTAGTGACTTGTATTAGTGTAGATGTAATGTAACTAGTGACTTGTATTAGTGTAGATGTAATGTAACTAGTGACTTGTATTAGTGTAGATGTAATGTAACTAGTGACTTGTATTAGTGTAGATGTAATGTAACTAGTGACTTGTATTAGTGTAGATGTAATGTAACTAGTGACTTGTATTAGTGTAGATTGAAACGCTAACTATCGTTTCGAGCCGTTCTCTTTTGTCGCGTTTCATAATTAAATTCTTTTTTGATGTCGTTGCTCTATGGTATTTAAATTTGAAAATAGTTGTTATTTTTTGACAAGAGAAAAACAAAGGTTGATCGTGGTCCCGTCGAAACTGATGTGTATTTAAATTTTTTGTACAAATTGTGTTATAAGTTGTTGTTGAGGCCCACCATTTTATTCTGTGGTAAGTAATTTGTATAAGGAAACCGCTTTGCGTGTATTTTTGGTACTGCGGCGGACTACATTTTTATATCTCCGTAGGGTTTCATCCAGCCCCTGCGAGGTTTGACGTCCCCGAAGTTTTACCGGATAAAGGATTAATCCTGGGACGGAACAGTGCTGATCACCAGCCAGTCCTTTCTACTGCCCGCCCAGCTGCTCGCCATAAGGGAAGTGAATTTATTTTATCTTTTATCCCAAGCGACTCTCTGACTCTCTGACCTTTCTGCCGACCTAGAAGATTTCCTGTTTCCAGTTTCTAACCTTTAGTTATTTATTTTAAATTTTAAAATGTGTTTTGTATCTGATACATATTTTGTTAAAAGATAGGGTAATTCAGATCAAACTGAAATTTTAAACTTAGTAACTTATTTAAGTACCAAAGGGACGGTGACGAACGTTGCCTGCCGGCATACTATAAAATAATCATTTTATATACAAATAAAATTGTAACCTTAAATTTATTTTCCGTAAATTCTCCATAAATATATTAGGTCATTGTTTTTTTTTATTGTCTACACGGTCAACCAATGAAATCGCACCTTTTTTTTATACTCATATTGTATCCTTACTTTTAAAATAATCATGAAAATACATATATTCTAATTTACCCCATAACCTTTTTTTCCTTAAAACTCCGTTTAGGCCCGAACCTCTAAATCTTACGTATCATATGTGGCAAACTCCGTTGAGGGTTTTTATCCCCAGTTCCCATTATTTTTGTCACATATTTATGGCGCCCGAACTAATGTTTTATCCCCTTTTCTGCCTTTAATCTTTCCCTAATTAACCCGTTTTTTGTCGTTCGTGGGTGTATCCGTTTTCCGGATATTATGGTTCAAGTTTTAATACCTCAAGACCCTTACTTAATTTAATCGTGCAGTTTTCTTGGAAACGTGTGGTTTTTTTTGTTTGTATGCACGGTATTTTTTTGCTTCTCTTCACACGGGTCGTTTTTCCCGGCTTATTGGCATTATACCTCTTTCGGATAATTGCTTACGTGTTGATGAGTTGTTTTTGCCTGTGTATTCCCTTACGATTCCAAGAGAATTTTTAATTTAAGTAGTCAATGGCCAGACTCTAGATTTCTTTCAATCGAAAGTCGGGACAGACTTACTTTTAGTTCACGATTATTTAACGTTGGTTTAGGGGAAAAATCTTTAAGGGTTACTGTTTGGAATATTTTTACGCGTTGCTTTGCGAGGTACTCCTTAAATTTTTGGCGTACCCTGTTCACTTTTATGTGACAACGTTTCTGTATTCCGCAGTATTGTTTAGATTTCTTGAGGTCTTATAACAATTTCCCATTTTTCAAATTTCTTTTATTAATCTTGCCCTTGTCTTACCTCATATGGCATATTTTTCGGTAGAGTTGTCCCTTTAGACTCTTGCGTATCGCGTTTCAGACTTCCGGTGTTAATTTTATCCGTGAGTCGGTTTTTCACGCATCCGCCTTTACCGCTTTTGTCCACATTTTGCTGGGGTAACCGACAATGTTTTGCAAGTTTTTTTTCAGTTTTTGTCAACCCTATTGGTCTTTAATGTTTTAGTAGTTGTTTGATTTCTCCTGTTTTCTTAAGTGACTAGTTTTAGGCTCAATACACAGCGATCCTTTAACGCTAGTGTGTTGTTGGGGGTTATTAAGTTGGTTCACTTTTAGATGGAGTTTTTGCCGTTTGTATGTGTAGCTTCGTGTATAAATGTCAATTTCTACCAGCTTCAAGTAAACGTTTGTAGTTAACTAGTTACTTAGAGAGTTTTTATTTTTTCTTCTTCAGGGCTGTCCAACGTCTATAGGGTTGTCCAAATTTCAAAAATTTTTGGACTTCTCGCCTTTTTTTTGTGAGTTTGTGGGTATTTTGAAACGCTAACTATCGTTTCGAGCCGTTTTCTTTTGTCGCGTTTCATAATTAAATTCTTTTTTGATGTCGTTGCTCTATGGTATTTGAATTTGAAAATAGTTGTTATTTTTTGACAAGAGAAAAACAAAGGTTGATCGTGGTCCCGTCGAAACTGATGTGTATTTAAATTTTTTGTACAAATTGTGTTATAAGTTGTTGTTGAGGCCCACCATTTTATTCTGTGGTAAGTAATTTGTATAAGGAAACCGCTTTGCGTGTATTTTTGGTACTGCGGCGGACTACATTTTTATATCTCCGTAGGGTTTCATCCAGCCCCTGCGAGGTTTGACGTCCCCGAAGTTTTACCGGATAAAGGATTAATCCTGGGACGGAACAGTGCTGATCACCAGCCAGTCCTTTCTACTGCCCGCCCAGCTGCTCGCCATAAGGGAAGTGAATTTATTTTATCTTTTATCCCAAGCGACTCTCTGACTCTCTGACCTTTCTGCCGACCTAGAAAATTTCCTGTTTCCAGTTTCTAACCTTTAGTTATTTATTTTAAATTTTAAAATGTGTTTTGTATCTGATACATATTTTGTTAAAAGATAGGGTAATTCAGATCAAACTGAAATTTTAAACTTAGTAACTTATTTAAGTACCAAAGGGACGGTGACGAACGTTGCCTGCCGGCATACTATAAAATAACCATTTTATATACAAATAAAATTGTAACCTTAAATTTATTTTCCGTAAATTCTCCATAAATATATTAGGTCATTGTTTTTTTTAATTGTCTACACGGTCAACCAATGAAATCGCACCTTTTTTTTATACTCATATTGTATCCTTACTTTTAAAATAATCATGAAAATACATATATTCTAATTTACCCCATAACCTTTTTTTCCTTAAAACTCCGTTTAGGCCCGAACCTCTAAATCTTACGTATCATATGTGGCAAACTCCGTTGAGGGTTTTTATCCCCAGTTCCCATTATTTTTGTCACAAGATGTAATGTAACTAGTGACTTGTATTAGTGTAGATGACTGCGGAAATCTACACTATGCGACATGCGTAAGCCGCTCACACTTGGCTGGTTTTTATCTTAAATTCTTTTTTTTCCTTCACGTCGCGTCAGTCGTTAGGCGATAAAAAAACTCTTGACCTCTTTGGTGTACAGACATTTTATTATCACATAAAAGTAAACAATAAAAATGTGCTACGTTTTTTTTTTATATAGATGCACACAGAGCATCGCAAGGTTAATACGACTTTGTTTGCTAGCACGTAAGGTAGAAATTCCAGAAATATATATTTCGATTGCTATATTATGTTTCCATATACAGGGTCAGGATATGAAAGCGAGCAATAAAACCTTTGTTCAGTCACAAGTGAAGATACAGGGGAACGAAATAATCTGTTTAATGTGTTGTGTTGACGGTGGATGATAGATATCTACCCACATTTATTTATTTCCTTCAGTAGCAGGTGGTCAATTTCCCAAAATGACCAAAACCCAATACTTATAATTGATTATTCATGATGTATATCATGATTACAGCTCATATACGTCCCCACCGAGGGGCTCGAGCCTACCCTGAAACAGGGCGATTAGGCCTTAGTCGACCACGCGGGCCCAGTGCGGGTTGGTCGACTTCACACACAACCTTCGAGTTTCTTCGCAGGCGTGTGCAGGTTTCCTCACGATGTTTTCCTTCACCGTTAAAGCAATCGGTAAGTATGTACGTAAGTTTTTGAAAAACTCATTGGTACATTGGCCGTCCCCAGATTTGAACCCGATACCTCTGGTTAGATGGACCGAGTCGTTACCGGTTGAGCCACCGACGCTTTTAAAAAAAAAAATGATTTATATAATAAACTACAATTCCTACGGATTTCAGAGATAATGTCATGTAAAGTTTTACATTTCACTTTCACGCCATATCATT
The DNA here is from genome assembly GCA_947284805.1 of Coleophora flavipennella. NCBI lineage: Eukaryota > Metazoa > Arthropoda > Insecta > Lepidoptera > Coleophoridae > Coleophora > Coleophora flavipennella. The sequence continues at coordinate 12,460,248 of OX369263.1, read as the reverse complement.
TTTAACACAGCAATGGCAATAACAAATACTTACCCTCCTGAAAACCAGACGTAAAAAATCAAATGCGAATTCGAACTCTATTACAACGGAGGACCGTTTGCACCGGGACACGTAGCGTAGGCAGGCCTCCCACTGGGTGGACCGACCACCCGGTAAAGGTCGCGGGAAGCCGCTGGATGTTATGGAAATCCTTAGGGGAGGCCCTTTTTAGGGTTCCATAAGGAACCTTTATAGTTTTGTCATGTCTGTCTGTCCGTCTGTCTGTCCGCAGCCTAGCTCCTAGATTATTAGTAGTTAAGAGCTGAAATTTGGCACAGATATATATATATCGACTGACTCGGTGGCTCAGTGGTTTGTGCTCTTGACTGCTGATCCGAGAGTTGTGGGTTCGATCCCCACCCAGGGCAAACATTTGTGTGATAAACAGATTTGTTTGCTCTGTGTCTGGGTGTTAAATATCTATATATGTATATATTTAAACGTATATAAGTATTTACATCAGTCTCTGGTTCCCATAACACAGGGAGTCCTACTTTGGGGCCAGATGACCATGTGCGATTTGTCCCAGAATATTTATTTATTTATATAAGGTGTAATAAAATTAGCAGAAACTATTTTAACTGGTGCTTCCACTTATGAAACTGCAAACTGTCCCCATGGAACCCATAGTCAAATCGCAAAAAAATGGGCTCTCCCATACTAACTCGATCAGCTGATCGCCAACTTAGTATGGGAAGTTAAATTTTTTTTTTGAGATTTGACTATGGGTTTCATGGGGAAAGTTGTTCAGTTTCATGGGTAGAAGCACCAGTTAAAATAGTTTCAGCTAATTTTGTTAGACCTTATATAATAATAACGCGGAGAGAACGGTAAAAAATATTTTGGAAAAAAATCTTTTTGAAGGTACAAGTAAAGTGGGGATGATTTTTTTTATCGTCAAACCTAGTCGTGTGGGGTATCGTTGGTTAGAGCTTAAAAAATAGTTGTGAGTCTTCAAAGACCATTTTATAATTTAGGGTTCCGTTTTCTAAAAAATAGGCTTGAAAGTGTAAAATTTTGTTGGAGTCGAGTGTCCCCACCGCTGTATTTGGAAATTTGAAAATTAGATATGGACTACTACAGAACCCTATATTGCGCGTGGCCCTACACGCACTTGGCATACAGTTTGCCTCAGTTTGCATGGATTACCGGACAACAGTTAACCGGTACATTTTTCGACGCATCTGCACCTCCGCGCTATATCTACAGCTGTTTAGAAGAGCAATTTAATGTGACCTCGTCACGAGCAATCTTAGTCAGACTATTGTTGCGTGCGTGCAAGTAGACGAGGACTCAATTGGATTGTGTCACTGAGCAATGAAGACGATGATATACCAATTGAAAGAATCTGAACAATTGAATGCAGAGATTACAAAAAATATGTCACGTGATTTTTATTTGGACTTGACAATAGTTTTTACGATATGGATACTTACATACAAGAACAATCATTTATAATAAAGGCAATACAAAAATATAACACGTAATAATTTATAATTAAAAACTGTCCAAGTGCGAGACGGGCACCGAGGGCTCCGTACTCTACACAAGTTAAATAAAGTAGGGTTGTAACGATATGTTATTTTGCCGATACGATGCCGATACCGATTATTGTCGTAAATCATCGGCGATACCGATACCGATATAATAATAATAATAATAGGTATTTATTTCAGACAGTCCATAATTGGTTAGTAACATTTGTACTTATAAACTAGTGTTAGTAAAAAACAATGGGAATAAATATAGATATAGATCTTAGTAAATAATAAATCAAAATGTTCTTATTAAATGCATAAAAGTTTAGAGTACCTATATTTAATAGAGAATCGACTTTGTGAAGTGTGAAAAATGAGAAATAAAAATAAACACCTAAATTAATAAAAAGCCAAATATAAATTCAAAGAAACATTTATTTAGGTAAGTATATGAAATATTATCAAGCAATCAAAGTGGTGATTAAGTCAATATACAAAATAATCAAATAAACAAATACATAAAGTCAGTAATTAATGTTTACTTTAGCGTCGTTCGTTTCGCGCGCTTTTCGAACTGTCTGACTGATATCTGTTGTATTATAATCGGTATCGGAATCGGAATCGTTACATCTCTAAAATAAATTTACCTATTTAAAACACATCATTGCGTGCTACACAAATTTTTTAATCAGTTCGGACTTCTTAGCGCGAGTACGACTCACACTTGGCTGTTTCTTTTTCTATGCTTTTCTATTTCAGGATTAGTACTGTATCAACACCAAGATTCACACTTTAAAGTGCTATCGTTTTCACGATATAGTAAAACCAAAAATACCTTCACCTTTAATTTTTACTTGTTTAATTCATATTATTTGTTGGTAAATTTCTGCCAGTTACCTATCGCGGTTCCAAAGATACAGCCTCTTAAAGGTCGAACAGACAGACAGACGTACACCGTAGGCTTAGTAATAGGGTCCCGTTACATAATTCTACAAAGCAAAAGAATAAATAATAGTCTTACTTAATTAAGTAAACAATTTAAGAAACGAGCAGGATCTTAGCAAAAATAAATTATAAGAAAAAAGTCGGTTTACGGACGATAGTTTAACGTGACAACGTTATAAGAAAATAGTGATGGAATGGTTTCATAATATCGAAAGAATCATTACATTTATCGCTGCAATTATCGTAGCTATAAACAATTGACACCACATTCACTTTTCACTGCACTTCATACTTGACGAAAACATGTAAATGTATTAATGTATAGCAGCTGTCCACGCGGACGCATCGCTCACTCAAGTAGGAGAGAGACAGATGTCGAACGCAGCCGAACGCGGAGGCTGATTGTGCCTCTTTGTCGCTCATTGCGCGCTCTCGCTTGCACTTCAAGCCTTAAATGGAACGCCTCAAAGCGAGGTAACGCCGCATGCGTCATGTTTTTTCGTGCGTGCAGCCGGCTCCATCGAATTATAAGACGTTATTACGTCAAAAATAATTTTTCAACACACTTGCTCATAAAGTGGCTCTAATTTTAACGCAATTAGGCTCATAATGATACCTGTAATCAAACTGTGATTTTTTCATTGCTCTTAATCACAAGTGAGTCATAGAGTTTTATTTTATTTTATTGGTTGAATTGCTTTGTTCTTAAAAAAGTTTCGATACAAAAAAAGATCGTGTTCAATAGTGCAAATAAATGACTGTACCTATTGCTTACTCATTTCATGCAACTTCGTATTTAAATAGAAAATTTCAACTTGTACATCATCATCATCACTATCACTACATAGTATAAAACAAAGTCGCTTTCTCTGTCCCTATGTCCCTTTGTATGCTTAAATCTTTGAAACTACGCAACGGATTTTGATGCGGTTTTTTTTAATAGATAGAGTGATTCAAGAGGAAGGTTTATATGTATAATAACATCCATTAAATAGTGGAGAAGTACTGTTATTTTTTAGGTTTCTAATGTGATGTAAATAATTACATTGTTTCCGCTTACATTGCAAACGCAGGCTGAACCCTACGAGTTTTATCAAAATAATGTACTAAGTATTGTACACATTGAAAAGGTCTACAGAAAAGTCCGTGATGGTATATGTCTATCTCTTATGGATAACCCACAATAACTTTTTTTTGTCATTTACTTTTTACGACAAATAATGGCTAATTTTCGAAGCGATTTTAACCAATACAGCATTAATCCTTAACCAATTAAATACCTTGAATACATTGTTCATTTAATATAGATCTATATGGCCCGTTACACCGTATGATTTAAGTGAATATTTTCGAAGATATTACAGATTTAAAAATTGCGGGACGTAGCGTTTGCGGCGGTACCGCCGGCCGCACGTTCTCAGTTTTTCTGTAGTGTATTTAGTATCAGCATTGCACCCGTGCGAAGCCGGGGCGGGTCGCTAGTAATAAATAAAACTTTCACTCAAATATAACTTTTTTTTTCTGTAATAAAGAAAACTTATAATTCCCCATTTTTTACGTGGCTAAAACGCTATCCGCGGAAAGCAAAAAACAAACAAACCTCATTCTAGTCTATGGCCGATCGCCATTGTTAGATGAGCGCGCATAGGAAAACTGATTATTTTTTCCCGCCATAGCGAAAAAAGCAAAACATGTAGATGTACTATAGTATAGCAGCTGTTCACACAGACACATCGCTCACTCAAGTTGGAGAGAGACGGATGTCGAACGCTGCCGAACGTAAAGGCCGATTGTGCTTCTTTGTCGCTCGTTCGCGCTCTCGCTTGCACTTCAAGACTTACACGGAACGCCTCAGAGCGAGGTAACGACGCATGACGGAACGCCTCAGAGCGAGGTAACGACGCATGCGTCATGTTTTTTCGTGCGTGCAGCCGGCTCCATCGAATTATAAGACGTTATCACGTCAAAAAATGAGAGGTCAAATAAAAAAAAGGTACGAAAGAACAAAGGCAAAATACAAAGTATATACGAAGAACGAAGACAAAACAAGTCTAAAAAGGTCTTTTGTCACAACCTGAACCTAACTAACAAAGACTAAACGATTTCTAAATTACATTATGTTTATTACACAAATGAGTAGTTAAATGTTTAAAAATTAATGTTATCTAAATGTTTATTAAATTGATGAATGATACTTAAAAATTTTAAACATCAGTTAAAATGAGATAGTAATTAAGACTGAAGATGAAATAATTTATGATCAATAAAATTTTAGCACTTTTCAATCAATGGAAACATAATGACTTCTTAATGTACTTATACTAGCTTATCCTTTCAGGGTGAAGGTGATCGCTACGCAATAAAACTTGGATGGTCGACATTTAGTAAGCATGAAGACGTCTTTAAATCTAAACTCCCACAATACCTGAAGCACACCCCGGACACTGCATGAAACAGACGTGAAATGAAATTTCTAAAAACTAATGACGGAGCATACAAAATCACGGCGAAATCCCATACGTTCGAGAACCAAACTATAATCAATCTGTATCAATCTGGGTGACGAGGGGGTGAGGTCGCAAACTAGAGAGCCTAGGGACTGTCCATACTGTATGTTAGTACTAACATGTATACTTTGCCTGAAGGCTACTGACCTACGGTGCTGAAACATGGACGCACACTTAAGCCAATATGAACATAATAAATGTTAGATATAACTCTTTTAAACCGCATACCAGATATCGAGATTGGACTAAAAATAAAAGTCGAAGATACTCGCATCACTAGACTCTAATAGAGCTGGGCTGGGCATTTAGATAGACTGGAAGATTGAAGGTTTAACAGAGTGGCAACCAAGACCAGGTCGAAGATCAGCAGGTATGCCAGCTGCCCGATATTCAGATAACATCATTACAATTGAAGAGCGATGCTGGGCGAGACTGGCGAGGGAAAGAGACAAATGGCGTGCACAGAAAGAGGTTAATGTGGGCTGATTGGATCATCACATCACATCAGCTCATATATACGTCCCCACCGAGGGGCTCGAGCCTACCCTGAATTAGGGCGATCGGGCCTTAGTCGACCACGCGGGCCCAGGGCGGGTTGGTCAACTTCACACACAACTTTCGAGTTTCTTCGCAGATGTGTGCTGGTTTCTTCACGATGTTTTCCTTCACCGTAAGAGCGACGGATAAACGTACATATGAGATCGAAATTTGATACATGGATAGATTGATACTTAAAATATTATTTTGAATTATATGTAGATTGAACATCGTGTAATGAGCCCATTGATAATAAAAAAATACATTTTTAGACGGTTTTAAATCCTTGGGGGAGGCTTCTGCCCAGCAGTCGATGCCTTTAGGTTGATATGATGAAGTATAAGGTTTGAGGATCGATGGAAAAAGGTAACTCGGATAGAGATATATGGCAATTTATTAGTTTAAACCTACGGAGTTCCACTGATAAGCACAGACCTCCCTTCAAATATGCCATATATATCCCTATCCAATCACTTTTTTCCATCGATCCTTAAACCTTATAGTTCATCATATCAGCCGAAAGCCATCGACTACTGGGCAAATGCCTCCCCCAATGATTTAAAAACCGTCTTAAAAATGTTTTTTTTTGTATTATCAATGGGCTACACGATGTCATACGATGTTCAATCTATAATTCAAAACAAAAAAATAAAAAATTAAACACGCATATCCTACTTATGTGCTGGATGCGGGTAATCCTTAGTAATCGTTGGGGATAGTCCAGCAGTGGACGTCCTTCGGCTGATATGACGATGATGATGATTATAAATGTGAAAGTTTGTATGTATGGATGTTTGTTACTCTTTCTCACTTCAACCACTGGACGGATCGGAATGATACTTGGCACACGTATAGGTTAGGTCCCGGAATAGGGCTACTTTTTATCCCGGGAAAACGACTTATTCCCACGGGAAAATCGAAAACAACGCAGACGTAGCCGCGGGCGGACGGCTAGTAATGAATCATCCAATTAAACAATAAATTATTTTTCAATGACGCAACGTATCAATCTTTTAATATTGGTAGGTGCTAATTTTAAGTTAATTTACTTCGCAAAAACTTACAAATTGCATGAGTTAGACGCGTAAGTGTAATTTACGTTCGACCTCAAAGACGATCAAAGGCGGGTTCGCTCTTGAATCGATAAGAGGGTTAAAATCGATTCAATAGGAAATTTAGGTGAGCCAGCAAAAACAGTAATTGGTGGATATAAAATTGAAATCCATAATAAAGTAGCTAAAATTCTACAAGGTGCACATTTACAAAATTTTGAAATTAAAGTATTTTCAATCGACTTCAAAAAGGAGGAGGTTCTCAATTCGACTGTATGTTGTTTTTTTTCTTATATCTCCGCCGTTTGTGAACCGATTTTCAAAATTCTTGTTTTATTCGAAAGAGTATACTCCCGAGGGGGTCCCATTGTCACCAAGTCAGGATCTGATGATAGGATCCTAGGGAAATCGAGGGCAACCCTCAAATTTTATAGGCACGTTTTACGTGTTTCTTTTGTTTTCTAAAATAATGAAAGTATTTTCGTCTGATAGTCATCATCTCATATTGATGAGCTGATGAAGGTAGGTACAACTCCTTAAGGATTAGGAGTTGGAGGATAATTCTTTAAATATTTTACGTAGATACGTAGGTACGTATAAACTGATCGTTGTATTCTTTCGGGTTATTTAGATGAGCTGATGATGGAAGTTTTAACTCCTTAACTTTCATGCTGTAGAGATGATGATAAAAATTAAGTAGGTGATTTGACTACCTAAAAATCGATCAAAGTACCTGCATACTCGTAGATATATATTGCGTTTGCGTATTCCGGCAAGCAAAAACCAGTTCTGGTTTTATTAAAACTAAATGTATAAATAATTATCTCGTAACGATTGCCAAACGGTATTTTTTCTTTAGAATCTGTAAATTTGCATCGTTAATATTTGTGCAACCAAGGCTATACTTAGCGCTTAACGATTTCGAAGCATCAAGGATATTAACTTTAAACATAAATTATAATGATGGATGACATTAAGGTACCTACTAATTAAATACTTACGTTAGTGTAAAGGAAAAGAATGGGTTCCATTCAACACATACGACACAAAAATGTAAAACAAAGCACAAAATAGCTCGTAAACGACCGCTAAACTTTAACAAGACCTTGCTAAACCACAAAGCGATTCTTAACGAAGACTCAAGTGATTTTTAATTGCCACGTAAACATGTGCAATGTTATTATTTTTTAAACGGCTCGCAATTTTGTATGCCAATTACGGAAATTGCGTGTTTTTGAGAAACCACATAAAGTTATTAAACTTTCAAGTATTTCAAGGGTTTTTTTTATGTGCAAATACCTTCGACGAAAAGAAGCGTCGGTGGCTCAACCGTTAACGACTCGGTCCTCCTAACCAGATGTGCCGGGTTCAAATCCGGACGGCCAATGTAACAATGAGTTTTTTGAAACTTTCGTATATATACTTACCGATTGCTTTAACGGTGAAGGAAAAACATTGTGAGGAAACCTGCACACACCTGCGAACAAACTCGAAGATTGTGTGTGAAGTCGACCAACCCGCACTGGGCCCGCGTGGTCGCTAAGGCTTGATCGCCCTAATTCAGGGTAGGCTCGAACCCTTCGGTGGGGATGTAAATGAGCTGATATGATTATGACCTACGATAAATAACATTTTTTATTTATTGACTTCTAGTAATCCCTCGACATCACCTCATCTGATGATAATAACAGAGATGATTATGTTAAAAACGGAAGGAGACATAACAATAATCGGTCCACCACCCCCTCATCCCCTCCTTAGTTTCACCACCACTATCTCCGTAACCTCCACTAATCCGGACTTGGCTGTCGTTTGTAGAGTATGTCCAAACTTTTCCCCGATTTGGTAGGATACCCCTGCACCATCAGTCATTATAAAATAACAATAACATTATTTTCAGACTAAATTGGTCCTTAAATGTGTTAGAAACATATAAAAAAACTTTATAAGCTAATGTTAGTAGAGTACAATTAAATAATCAAACAAAAAATAACTAATCAAATTAAATATCAGTGTTACGATGGGAAGCGGTAGATATTACATCAGTGCGTGAAGGTACATCAGTAAGGCCGCTATCTTTTTTTATCCAACATCAAATCTACAGTACAAGTCAATTTTTCAACATAAATCTTCATCTTTCCATTTTAAATGTAAATCAGAAACAATAGAAAATTTATGTAGGTTCTAAAGTAACTATCATAAGAGCGATCATTAATACAACAATCAACGGTAACTACGTAATACTATTTCAATGCGTGAAGGTCCATCAGTAAGGTCGCTATTTTTTTTTTATCCTACATGCAATCTACACTACAAATCATTTTTTTAACTGAAAAAGATTTACATTTAAAATGGATAGATAAAGATATCTATCCATTTTAAATGTAAATCGGAAATAATAGAAAATTTATGTAGATTCTAAAGTAACTACGATAAGAGCGATCATTAATACAACAATCAACGGTAACTACATAAATACTACTTCAATGCGGGAAGGTCCATCAGTAAGGCCGCTATCTTTTTTTTATCCAACATCCAATCTACAATACAAATCATTTTTTTAACTGAAATCTTTATCTATCCATTTTAAATGTAAATCGAAAACAATACAAATTTTATGTAGATTCTGAAGAAAATACGATAAGAGCGATAATTAATACAACAATCAACGGTAACTACGTAAATACTACTTCAATGCGTGAAGGTCCATCCGTAAGGCCGCTATCTTTTTTTTTTATCAAAAATCCAATCTGCAATACAAATAATTTTTTTAACATAAATCTTTATCTATTCATTTTAAATGTAAATCGGTGACAATAGAAAACTTATGTAGGTTCTAAAGGAACTACGATAAGAGCGATCCGAAGCTACGAGAAAGCAAGTAATAAAATAATTATCTCGAGGACGGTGCTGTTGTATAATTTTATTTTCTGGCGTGACATATCACACTAATGTGTGAACGAATAGACTTACACGGTCAGAATTGTTTTTACAGCTTCATCGAATTTTTGGATGATTGACAAACGTTAAACTAAGAGAAGAAGAAGTTCTCGTAAAGGCTAAATCTTCACAAATGCTCTAAATGCCTAATTTTCTTATAAAAAAACGACCAAGTTCAAGTCTTCAAGTCGGGCTCACGCTCCGAGGGTTCTCAACACAGCTCTCCACACAACTATTACATTAATACATATTCACAGTACAAACAAAAGACATCAACGCGAGAGACAGAAAAATGATTTTTTTTTATTCACTTTAGATTCCTAAGCGTGAATACAACTCATACTTGAGTGTTTTTTTTTTTATTATTTGTTGCTTTGTTTCAAAACGAGTAATGCGAGTATAATCACACAAAGTTTCACGCTTGTATAAATTATCGTATACTTCTTAAATACCTATAAAAAACACGTTTTTTTTGTATGGGGAACCCCCTCAACTTTTCACTTCTTCTAATTTTTATTATTTTTTGTTAATAGCGACAATGGAACAATACATTCTGTAAAAATTTCAACTGTCTAACTATTACGGTTCATGTAATACAGCCCGCTGACAGACAGACGGACAGCGGAGACTTAGTAATAGAATCCCGTTGGCTACCCTTTGGTTTAACGAAACCCTAAAAACTAACATTTTGTTCTACTTTACATAAACGATAAGCAAATACTGAAATAACCTGTGCATGTGATTTATACACAACAGGTAACTTTTTTTTTACAATTGGTTAGCTCTTAGCAACATATCATCTAATGGTTATAGTGATGATGATGCCGAAGATGGAAGTGGGTTTACCAAGATTCCCCAATACAATGAGAAACTGGATATCTTATCTTCAAGCCGAAACGCAACATGACTTAGATAAGATGGTGGTAGATAGCCACGCAGGATTCGAAAATGCCCTTCCACCAACCAAACTGGTAACCGAGACCTCCTGATGTGAAGCTAATGGACTTAACCTTAACGCCATGGAGGTGGTTAAAACTACAGTGAGTGAGTGACTTACAAAGAATAATATTAAGTCAGCATCATCATAACAGCTCATATAGGTCCCTACCGAGAGGCTCGAGCTTACCCTGAATTAGGGCGATCAGGCCTTAGTCGACCACGCGGGCCCAGTGCGGGTTGGTCGACTTCACACACAACCTTCGAGTTTCTTCGCAGGCGTGTGCAGGTTTCCTTACGATGTTTTCCTTCACCGTTAAAGCAATCGGTAAGTATATGTACGCAAGTTTTCAAAAACTCGTTGGTACATTTGCCGTCCAGATTTAAAACGATACTTCTGGTTAGAAGGACCGAGTCGTTACTGGTTGAGCCACCAACGTTTTTTTTTTATTAAGTCGGCAATTAATAAATAATAGAATTTTATCAACGTTACGTTAGAGAAGAAGACGGGATGATTAATATAAACGTACAAACAAACGTACCTACAAAAATCGTGACGATTGTAATACTTAACGCACGCTTTTCAAGGCAAGACGAGGCCGGAGGTAAATCAATTTCAATTATCTCATGGTTGTTTGCGTCGTTAGCACATAATGATTTGTTGAGCGTTTAGGAAGTACTTAAGAGTGCCCCCTCCTCCCCACCTATTAATTTATTAGAAGAAATATTTTACAATAGACGGCCTTATTACTAGGTAGCACTATCTTCCAGGAGTTCCAGGCAACCTTTGTGTAACCGTTATTTCATACCAGATAATAATTTAAATTTCACAAAAATTATAAAACCTGTTATATAACTGTATACGTTTGGGCAAAAAATACTCTAGTAAGTATAGTGTACCCCCCCTATCAATTTATTAGAAGAAATATTATACAATAGGTTATACAATTATTACTAGGTAGCACTGTCTTCCAGGAGTTCCAGGCAACGTTTGTGTAACCGTTATTTCATACCAAATAATATGTTATTTCAATTTCACAAAAATTATAAAACTTGTTCTAATGTAACTGTATACGTTTGGGCAAAAAAAAACAACACTCTAGTAAGTATACGATTTGTTAAAAAAATGTTTTTACAAAAATAACTAAGTTTTAAATTTATTAATAGCAATTTTAAAATATCCCTTTATTTCTTTTGAATTGAATTAAGTACTGCGGTGTTCCTAGGCATAACTCTGGATATGTCACTTCAATGGGGACCACACATTGAAACTTTAGCGGGGAGGCTTAGTTCAGCTGCTTATGCCGTAATAAGACAGTTAACGCACGTAGGTACACGGAGACTAGTGTATTTTAGTTACTTCCATAGTACTTATTGATATAGAAACTATTTTCATCTTGCAGAAAAGAGCAATACGCGTAATCTATTAGATGCGATCACGTGAGTCGGTACAAGTTCAAAGAAATCAATATTTTAATTGTTGCTAGAGGATTCATATATAAAAACAACTTTTTTATACACGTTCGTAAACATTTGCATTTATTTCCTAAAAACAGTGACAGGCATAATTTGAATTTAAGAAATGTAAATAAAATAGATATAGCCTATTCGAGACTGAGTAAGGTTAAAAAGTCATTTGTGGGGCAGTGTATAAGATTCTACAATAAAATTCCAGAAAATGTAACGAGTTTGTCAGAGAATAAATTCATGATTCATGTCAAAAAACGCTTGTGCTCTAGAGGATATTATAAAATAATAGATTATGTAAATGACAAAGACAGACATAATCTAAATCATGACATTATTAAATTTGTAATAGACAATACGTTTTTTTTATTATTAAAAGTGTGTATCTATTAAAAATAAATATTTTTGATTTTTATTGATTTTGATTTTTCTGTAGCGTAAATGGTTTATAATAGATTTTCGAGTACGAAGTTTCGTTAGATTCCTCTTAATCCCGTGAATGACATATGGTACATTTTACCCGACTTGCCAAAAAAACGGTATTTTATTTTTAATTAATTCTTTAAATTTATTTACTATAGCTTTTTGTAGTTTTATCGCTTGCAAGTTGCATGCCAAGCCATCAGCAACGAACCACATATCTGATACCGATTTACTGCCATACAGGTGGTAACTATTTGAAAAGTGAAATGCTACATAACCGTGCCATATATGGCCAGACTCGGCTAATCCAGTTGAACTCGCTTGCGATGCGGCCAGTCTAGTTAGAACATTGTTGACTTAATACTATACTTCGTAAAGATGGGGCAAATTATGCGTTAAAATGGCACTATTTCGGTAGATCTAAAGCAGCAAATTCAGTCGTATGCTATGTATAATAACACTTTTTTAGTAAGCTAACCAAATTTATTAAAAAAAATAACCCAACTTCCATAAGATGTACAATAAATATGTACAATAAATACACTCAAAAACATTACACTCCTCTTTTTAAAGTCGGGCAGTTAAGAGTAGATAAACGTCATTTACCAAAGTTAAGCTAGGCATATAAAAACTGATATATGAAAACAAAATCCTGGGGAATGAGGTAAATAAAATGTAGTTTTTATTGACGACTAGAGAATGTGCAGTGTGCGAGTCACAAGGGACTAGCGGAGTTTTTTGTTACTTACAAACTTTGTCCTGACAATACAACAAAAACCGCCTTCGTGGTGTAATGGTTCAGTCCATTAGCTTCACATTAGGAGGTCGCGGGTTCGATTCCCGGCGGAGTCTAACTTTGAGCTACCACGTCTTGCCACCAAACATCAATGTTAACAGCATTGATGTTTTCCGGCTTGAAGATGAGATAGCCACGTCCCTATTGCGTTGAGGAATCATGGTAAGCCCGCATCCATCTTCGGCATCATCGTCACTTACCATCAGGTGAGATGATGCCAAGGGTTTGCCAATTGTGAATAAAAAAAATGTCGAGCCATTTCCGAGTTTTAACGAGACCAAAGCACGGCAATTGATTTTTATGATAGACTCAAACGGCTCGCCATCCAAGGTGCATTATAAACCTTCCCTGGCGTGCGCACAACAATTCTCTAAAGGTTTTAGCGAGACTAACAAACAACAATTCATTTCTATCATCATATCAGTCGAAAATCGTCCACTGCTGGTCAAAGGCCTCCCCCAAGGATTTCCACGACGACCGGTCCTGCGCTGCCCTGATCCGTCGGCTTGATGCGATCTTCACCAGTCACATTTCTATATTTAAAAAGATTTTGGAGCGTGATTAGAAAACTAACCTTTTAAACATTCTTTTCATTCGCTGATATTTTCAGTTCTTACTTAAATTTTTGAGAGAGACGTCGCAAATGAGGACATAAAGGCGCATACATTTTTTTAAACAAATGGTAAACTGTCGCATCCTTACTGTACATCCATGGCCAGTTCAGTGTAGATAGAAACAGGACTCACCTGTAACAAGAAAAAAATGCCATTAATAGATGCAGTATCAGGACTATCAGGTTTATCCTATTATAGGATACATTTATAGAAAAAATAAATGAAGCACGGATAAGAAAGAGCATGTGACTATGTCAAGACGTGAAATGGATGCGCTAAATTGGTATAATAGATTACGCACGGTTGACTCAGTTAATCCCTTTAAGCGAAACTAGGTTTCAACGTATTTTTCACCTATTTTTATTTTACTCGTTGGTAAGTGACGAAGTAATTGTAAGCATATCAAATTTATATGATCTATGACCCTGAGAAACAAGATTTTAACTAAATTCAAGATTCAAGGTATTTATTCAAAATAGTTGCAAATTACACTTTTTCTGATAGTCATAAAATAATAATTACATAATTTAATTTGTGAAAAATCAAGAAATAAACAATCATTAGTTAATATTGTCAAAATTAAATCCTTGAAATAACCCAGATTATGTCATTAGAACATGAATACAATATGACACGAAACGTTATACATAAAAATCATTGAATGTCATGGATACCTTTGACAAGAGTAGGCTAGTTCACAAGGACAGCACCCGGTCACGAGTATAACGCGAGAGTCAGCCATCGCTCCCATCAACCATATTAGAGGGAAAGGAACGACCCGGCTCCTGATGCGCCACCATCCGCACAGACATTTAATTTCAAAAAAAATGATCTCACAGTAATAATATTTAGTACAGCGAAAAAAAATGTGAGACCAAATAGAGCAATTCTAAAAATCTAGAAACTGGAGTACACGCTTTTATTTGAAAAGAGTATTTATTCTCAAAATCCAAATGCTTAGTGCGCCAATAGGGATGACGAATGCTAGTCATCTGATTTACTTTTTATCATCTGTCAAAAACGACATTTTGTACTAAAAATGTTTGAAATACCTAGGCGTGACGTCGTAGTTTTGCAGCGTCATTTATGTACTCATTTTGTGATTTTGATGAATTAAAAATCGAAGACTTGATGGAAAACAAAATGAGTAAGGTTTTTCGAAGTTTAGGTAGAAGGGCAATTTAGTGATCAAGAGTTCATAATTTATTTTACTGTTTATATGTATTTATATACAGCACGTTTCCAAATACAAAAAGGCGAGCACAGTATTTCCTACGCTTCTATTGAAAATAACCGACGATCTTGGGACCTTGGTTCCACTTCCAAAGTTCATGATCAGATTCAAAATACCAGAAGAATCTATTGTCACCGGGAATACGGCTTCCTACCAAATTTCAGCTCAATCGGATTTCTGAAAGTTGCTCTGAAATTGTTTGCAAAATTTGATCTAAACAACTAAATTATGTTTTCACGGTGCATTTTTTTACATATTTCCAAGACCTTAAACACATCGGCTCTTTAACAAATGACTGGTTTAACTATACCTCATCGCGACGAATCAAAAGTGAGCGTCTTCAAAGAGCAGGGTTTATTACTAGTAATAAGTGGCGTATTTAAGCAAAATATAGCAACAAATTTATTCTCAACTAGCTTTATTCCGCCGCTTCGCCCGCCTGGATGTCGCTTTTATGACTGCAATCCAGGGTGCACTGTGTGCGAGAGGCACTCACCTTGCACGCGTAACGCGTATAACATTAGCCTATATGTTGATCCAGTGCTTGATCTATCTTTTTACCGAATTGCATCCTAATCAGCTAAGCTGTTTCGACGCGAAAGTAAAACAAACATATATCTATACCTACTTTCACGTTTATAATATTAGTTTGAGAAGCGATCATTTTCTATCATTGCTAATATATTGGTTAGTAAAGAACTAAATTGCAGTCGTTAAATTAGTCCGTTCCGATGAAATTGCAGCAATCCTGAACTGTCTCCTGGCAGCTCAGGGAGGAACCGATAGTGTCAATCTTCAGTTGACACAACCCCCCCCTCACTAACACAACAAATGTAACTCCCTAAGCGGTAGCTCCCAGTCCCCGTAGCACCCTATTTTCGCACCCCCTCCCGTCCCTAGGGGGGAGTCGCTCAAATAGGCTTTTAAGGTAACCATGTTACCAAAGCTTCAGGGGGTCGTTTAAAAAAGTCGTAAAGCCGTTGCAAAGGGCTTAAGGCGACATGTAAACTTGTGACTTCTTAAACAGCTCGCTCACCTAGCCATAAAACAACCTTTACCAATCTGGACTTGACTCTCATGTGTGAGGTAACCTTCCTGAGATATGGATGAAGGTGCTAGGGCCACTATACGTTGTTAACGACGATAGACCAATGCAGGAGCTTTCAATGTGCATCTCTTTCTTTTTTCTTAATCTCCTTCACATTGATTTAGGGTAGGCCTTTCAGATCTTTCTCATAAGTCTGGGCACATCCTGGACACTTCATGATGATGATGATCTATCCGACCGATTTCGGTCATGGCGACCACTTCGACTCCTAGTCGGTTTGCCGCGCGTGCGCTCGAAGATGGTTTATGTAGCCTATCTTCGCAGCGAAACTCCTCGCGCACTGAGGGCATTTAAGTATACACTTCATACAACGGACCAGAAATGACATTTCAAAAAAGGAATGACAGAACAAACAAAATTCGACAACCAAACAGTAACCAATCTATATCAATCTGGGTGACGAGGGGGTGAGGTCGCAATCTAGAGAGCGGCAGGCAGTGTCCATACTGTATGTTAGTACTAATATTAAAAACTATATAATACTAATATTTAAAAAAACCCACAAATAGGAAATTTTCGAACCGTTTTCGAGATCTCGAAATATGTACAGAGGCCAGCACATCAAGCTATACACTCGTAGTGCGATTCTGATAAATACGCATTCGCCATAAGAACGGTACAAAGTCTAAAGTGTGTAAGCTTGATATGCTGGCCTGTGTACACAACTATCGCTCATTTATCATTCATTAGTATATTCAAATAAGAATCTAATTTTGACAGATTAAAGCTATGAGCAAGCGCTTGCGGCAAAAATGTTAAACATTACAAAAAGTGAACTCACAGCCATTATTCTAGTTATCTGTGGTATCATATTTCGCTTTTCGTTTTTGTGTTACCGAATATAATAAACGTTCGTTTTCCTTTCTCCTTTGACGTTCTTCGGAATACTCATATTTCTTAACGAATCTCCCTCAAAATCGGACGCTTATTCTATTGTTATGTATTCAGCGATAAGAGACATTCGTGTCTGCCATCTCATTATTTCAATTTACGATCGATACTCCATTCGGAACGAACAAATACACGCAAAGTAGGTAAATGTTTATTTTACATTGTTCATGCCGGTTTAAAATGAATAAAAGATGTTTTATCCAAGGTTGTAAATAAATGTGTCAACGGGACACTTTTCCTTTATGCTTCTTGAAAATTGCTAACGCTGTGTCAATTTGCCACGTTATTTAGCAACATCCATTATTGAAGTAATACAATGTAGTTGACATAAAATAATATTGATAAGATTTATGTTGATAAAGCTATAACATTAAGTCATATAATGTATTTTTGACTACTTTGCGTGAAGCTTCAATCTTCAGGCGGGCGGAGCTCTAGACAAGACTATTGACCGTATATATATTTCTACAGATATAAACTACAACGAAGCAGCAATTACTAAGAAAAGGACGGAGATAATTAAAATGTATCCTCTCCTCACTCTTTACATAGTAATCTTGTTATTTTACAAGATTCTTGTACGGTTACGGGACTGGTTGGGTCCTTAAATGGTCTTCTTTTTGTTTTACCGAAGACGTTACGCAAGGTTTAAGTGTTTTGGCTTCGTTTCCATGAACTTTGCTAACCAATTATGGTTTTCTTACACTGTCAGGACTCAGTAAGGATACTCGGCTTTAGTTTTTTTTTCTATGTTTGAAGTAAAACTTTACTTCTTTACGTACGCTTGACTTTTGCAGTAAGCTGGTGAATGCGTGACGAGAGCGTTACGGAAGTGTGGTCGGGCGAGGCGAACGGAAGTTAAGAGGGATATATAAATTAGTGAAGATAAAAAGCAAAATTAAAAATTTCGAAAAAACCCACGACGTTTAAAATGAAATTGAAAAAGGATAAAATAATTAAAAACCTCGACTTAAAAAAAGAATTTCTATAACTAGTGATAATAAACGTAAAAAGCTTTTATAAGAAGATTTGATCTCTCGCAGAGTCGGACATATGAAATGCTGCCCATTCTTCAGTTTAGTCTCTTAGTCACTGGAAGAAATCGCTTGGCCCTATTCTAAACCGGGAGTCATACAGCCGTCTATTTACTATATTCCTATAAATTGTAATCAATGTATATTATAAAAGTAAGTGTACAATTTGCGTGCCGCGAAAACTAAGAAACGAGTCCCCGAACGATCAAGGCAGTATATTATGGTGTGGTGGCCTACATCCCCCATCCACGAAGAGTGTTGCCGTTTTTACTTGAAGGACGCGCTTTTGATCATACAAGGGCTGGTAGTTTCGCCCTCTAGATATTTTTAGAACAGTCCAGAACATTTAAGAGTATTCTAGAGCATTCCACAATAATATCCCAGATACTGTTGAACATTCCAGAACACTCTCAAATGTTGTGGAATGTTATGGAACATTTTGGACGATTCGAAGCCTTTTTTGTATGAGTGGGGCTACCTGTTGGTTGGAATTGGGGTATATAAAGCAAGATCTGTCGTGTGTTTAAACATATATCAACTCTTTGAGAGAAGCCGGGTACCCCAGCTAGTATTATAATAAACTGCCTTAGCGGTTTTAAACTTTACCATTAATAATCATCAATAATTTGTTTAACAGTATACCATACACTAGTGGCTTGCTAACCTTGATAGAAATTTGACGTTATTCAAATTTATTCACAATACTGCAACTAGTGAGAATGTAAATATACATATTGGTAAACAAATCAACTCATATGAGTCCGACAGAGTCAACTTGACCCCAAAGAAGCCGGGGTTGCTAAACATACATCATAATAATGTTATGAACAGTAGACATACTCTGACTAAAACACAGATATATAGGAACTCTGCTGGAAGGATGTTTTTTTCAGAATATGAAAACTAAAAAAAAAAGAAAATAATTTTCAACAAAAAAAACCGACTAACTAAGGTTCCCCTCAATTTCTCTGGGATGCCATCATAAGATCTTGGTTTCCTTATCATGGTACTCCTTTCCAACAAAAAAAGAATCATCAAAATCGGTTCATAAACGACGAAGTTATACGCGAACACACATAAAAAATATATACATATATACGGTCGAATTGAGAAACCTCCTCCTTTTTTGAAGTCGGTTAACAAAGGACCTAAATAAAATGCTTCATAAATAATTATACAGAATGACTGGTTAGACGACGGATGCATTCAAGGAGATAAATCGGAAGACGAAACTGAACAACTTTCTCCAGAAACCTACGGTTAATTCGTAAAAAAAATTTTGACTTCTCATACAAAGAAGAATTTTTTTGAGAATTGACCATATGTTTCTTAAGAAAAGTTGTTCAGTTTCATCTTCTGATTCACCTCCTAAAATGAATCTGTTGTTTTACCAGTCACCCTGTATCTTAATGATCACTTGCACCACCACAGCGGTGGTGGTTGAAAAATTTTTTTTTAGTTTGTCAAAAACATCAAGATTTTTTTTATTCACAATTGGTAAGCCCTTGGCATCATCTCACCTGTTATCACCATCTCATCTCACTAGAGGATTTTTGGCTCGTTAACGTACCAGGTTTTATACTCTTTGAAAAGCTAAATATTTGACAGGAGACTGGCAAAAACAATATTGATCCGTATGTGTGGTTGGTTTACAAACAGTATACACATAATTCATTTTTATAATTTATTTTCATTTGACCTAATTCAGGGTAGGCTCAAACCCCTCGATGGGGACATATATGAGCTGATATGATGATTAATTTTCCTGACATTGGTATTTTTAACCAAATCTGAAGATATTTTAATTAACTGGTAACCCTAAAATTTATTTCATATGTACCCATATATTGTGTAAATAAAATAGTCTGCCTAAAGATGGTGTTCGAAACCGGTTGCTGACAAATTATAACGTGTAGTTTTATTCAATTTCTGTGGAATTAGTGTAAATATTGAAATAGTTTAAGTATACCAAAATGGGTATATACATAACCGAAAAAAGATACATAACATAATAATCTGTCACTTCCAGTCCTGCATAACTCTACATCAATGTTGAGAAGCATCGAAAGTGACAGCGCTCAAGGTCAGCCTTAGGATGGGTGGGGAGAAGTTGCTTACCGAGCTAGTGAGATTCAGTGTCGTCAGACGCAAATTTACAAAAAAAAACAAATGGTAAGTAAAACAATAATTAACAACTTTATTGATAAAACACACAGATGGAAAACCACTTCATAATATCAGTTCATATACGTCCCCACCGAGGGCTCAAGCCTCCCTGAATTGTTTGCAAACAGTATACACATAACCGAAAAAAGATACATTACATAATAATCTGCCACTTCTAGTTCAGCATAACTCTGCATCAAGGTTGAGAAGCATCGAAAGTGACAGCGCTGAAGGTCAGCCTTAGGATGGGTGGGGAGAAATTGCTTACTGAGCTAGTGAGATTCAGGGTTGTCAGCCTCTAATTTACAAAAAAAAAACAAATGGTAAGTAAAACATTAATTAACAACTTTATTGATAAAACACACAGATGGAAAACCACTTCATCATATCAGCTCATATACGTCCCCACCGAGGGGCTCAAGCTTTCTCTGAATTACGGCGACCGGGCCTAAGTCGACCACGCGGGCCCAGTGCGGATTGGTCGACACTGTGCGGGTTGGTTGTGCAAAACCACTTAACTAAAAGGTAAAAAGACAATAACTTTAGGAATTCATAAAAAATAAAAAAATCCGTCTGCGTTAAAACTTAACCTCTTTTTTTGACAGTCGGGTAAAAATGTATCATTTGACACTCACGGGATCAAGACGAATCTAACTTAAAATCCTTGAGCCGATTAGGCTGTAGCAGGAAACATAGAAATCTTGACCCTCCTTCTGAGCCAGTCCCGGTAATAAGCAAATATTCCATAGGTACTGAAGATAATAGGTATGCAAGGAGTGTATACAATTTTTTAATCAAATTGTACATCAAAGAAACAGTTTAATTTTAATTAATATTTATCGTAATAATATTATATGTTTAATATATTCATCGTAAGGTTCAAAACACTGTCGTTTAAGTGCGTGTACATTTAACAGTACAAAAAAATTCAAAAGTGGTAAGTGGTAGGTTTATTGGCACAGATTAAATAATAGTTACTACATAACGAAGACTCAACAAAAGCATTGTTCTTCAAATTAATATTGTAAACAGTACATGCGATGGTGCGATCTGGTGAATGAAGATCTGTGCAAGATGCAAGCTGGCGACAAAGTATATATATTAGTACTAACATACAGTATGGACACTCCCTGCCGCTCTTTAGATTCGACCTCACACCCTCGTCACCCAAATTGGTTACAGTTTGATTAACGTATATGATTTCGCCGCCATTTTGTTTGTTGCGTCGTCAGTAAACAGTACATGCGATGGTGCGATGTGATTAACGCAGATGTGTGTAAGCTCCAAGCTGGCGACTTGCGAGAAACCGCACAAATCGGAGACAAGTGTTAAGTTAGTGTATCGGAGGCACTTTGGGTTGTTGCACCAGTAGAGTAAAAGTAAACAGTACATGCTAACAATCCAAGCCAAGTATTGTTTGAATATAAACATGGAAAAAATATAAGTAGAAAAAGACGAAAACCTCACTGATGGTACAGTCAACCGCACTATAATCAGCATATTAAAAGCTGGTCTCGCTTTCTGCAAATTGTAAACAAATCATTTTCAATTGTTTCCAGTTTTTAGGTTTTACTACTAACCCTCCACTGTCCGTCTGTCTGCCTGTCATCGTGCGATATTTTATGAACCCTAACTAGACAGTTTAAATTTTCACAAAGTGTATACCTATTTCTATTGCCGCTATAATAACAAGTAATAAAAATAAAAATAATTAAAATTTAAAGTGGGATATCAAATCAAGTCATACAATAAACTAGCGATATCTAGTAGGATCTAGCAGTATCCTTGCCAATAATATAAATGTGAAAATGTGTTTGTTTGTTTGTTACATTTTCACGCTCCAACACCTCAACCAATCTTGACGAAAGTTAGCATGGAGGTTAGGGAAAGGACATAGGCTACTTTTTATCTGATACAGTTCCTGAGGGAACTGAAAAAAATATATCTTTTTTTTGGTCGATTTCTTACTATTGCAACGGAGCAACGGTTTGTTGTGATTTTTTGCACAGACATGTTTGAGAGGATGGGAAATGATAAAGACTACTTATAAACATAGCCCGAGACAGTTCGGAGAGAAGATCGGAGAGAAGCGGACAGGAACGGACTGTTCCATTATAATACTGGTGACTTTTAACTGTTACGATAAATACGCCTGATTACTATGTGACAGCCCTAGCGGGGACGCAGTTAAGAGAGCGCATGCCCCGCCTTACGTAACACCGCGTAATAGTAGTAACGCACTGACATTGGCTTTATTCTGGTTATTGCATTTATTGTTGATTTACGGCAAATTTAAACCTGTTTGTCGGTTCGTTAGTCTAGTATTGTGAACTACTAACCGCAAGACTGTTGAATAAGTATTGTGGTTCTGTATTTGTGGTTTGTAGCTCCATTGTTTGATGAATCACTAGATTCTCTATTGGTGTGTTTGAAGAATGCTGTACAGGGTGTAACAAAATTGGTGCAGGTCCCGTTAACTGGGGCTTCTACTCATCATACTGAACAACTTTTGTTCTACGACTTTGCTGAAAACGTACAAAATTTTTTTTACTCTTCATACAAATCGATCCGACCGATTTTGTGCATTTAAGTAGGAGGGATTTTTTTTGAGAATTGTCTATGGGTTCCTTGGAGAAAGTTGTTCAGTATGACGAGTAGAACCCACAGTTAACGGGTCCTATACCAATTTCGTTACACCCTGTATAAAGAAACTGAATGTTTTGTGAACTTGATAAATTTAACGTATAGGTAATAATGGATTTCATACTGAAAAAACTTACGTAAAGTTTTATTTTTTTATCCACAACTGATAAGCGCTTGGCATCATCTCACCTGATACGATGATGCCGAAGATGGAACCGGGCTTACCAAGATTCCCCAACGAAATGGGGATCTGGCTATCCCATCTTCAAGCCAGAACACATCAATGCTGTTAACACTGATGTTTGTCGGCAAGAGTTAGATAAGATGGTGGTAGCTAGCCAGTAGGTAGGTGGTACTTTAAATAACCGGCCAAGTGCGAGTCGAACTCGCGAATCAAGGGCTCCATATTACGACAACTAAGGATAAGGAACCCTAAAAATATTAAAGAGCACAACAATGAAGTAAGTAGTGTATAACTATACATTAATGATCTATGGATTTTTTCCTTTTGCTGTGAGCCCTTGCTTCTTGCTCATGATTGTGGGTCAACGGGAGGTACCCTATAAGTTTTGATGAATAAGTTTGCCAGTATCAAAATATATATCAAAAATATATAAATATTATATATGTATGTTTTTATTGCGTTGACTTTAAAGCTTGAATTTTTCACCTTCAAGGAATCTACTTGATACCGAGAAAAAGCTCCTGATATCCAGAAAAAAAGGGGTTTGACAGACGGACGAACGAAAAGACGGACGGACAACAAATTGATCCTATAAGGGTTCTGTTTTTTGCTTGCTTACGGAACCCTAAAAAAGTTGTACTTTTTATAAATCCTTACTAATATGTATTATAAATGTGCAAATGTGTTTGTTTGTTTGTAACATATTCACACTTTAACACCTTGACCAATCTTCATAAAATTTGGCATGCAGGTAGTTTGTGTCACTGGGCAGGACATAGGCTACTTTTTATCCCGTGAAAATAACATAGTACGATGCAGTTCCTGAGGGAACTGAAAAAAATACTCTTTTTTTGGTTAATCTTTTTAACAGCGCAACGGAACAATGGATTGTTGTGGTTATTTGCACAGAGATGGTTACAGGGGTGGGAAATGACCTTATTTACTAATTAAATTAGCATATTAGGACATAGTTCCCGAGGGTCCTGGAGAAAACTCACTTCCACGCTCGCGAGCCGCTTGCATAGCCGCTAGCGGCTCGCGCACCACTCACCCTCAAAGACAGTCATAGAAACGATGTTCACACGGGCGAAACCGCGGGCAAAAGCTAGTTGTTTATAAAACAACAAACACGGAAGTCAAATTATTATTTTGCCACAATTTTAAATAAGTTCAACAAATAAGAACGCATATGCTAAGATCGGAGGAAATGTATTAAACGTATTTAATTATCATCTTCAATCAAAATAAACGAGTTCATTTTATCAGTTGTAATCAAATTAATAGCATTAAGGAACAAACTTTAATTACAATACGAGTTTATTGAACAATCTAGTATGTAATAATTGTAATAATTATAAATCCCTTCCGATTGCCCTCGAGACAGCGCAGCCAAAGTGTAGACATATATTAGTACTATACTGCGGCCGTCTAGAGAATGCTGATTTGACATATGCTAGTTTGACGTAAATAGTGATGTGCCCATAGACATCCATAGTAAATACTTTGTATCTATCATGTAGTTGTAACATATAACTAAATAAAATAGCCATTTCCAAAATAGCGTTGCCAAACCCGAGGCTAAAGTGTACTTAGTGAACCGTCGATTTCATTGGTGGTGATGGATGAAGGGGGTGGAAAAGAGGAAAAATTAGAATACAATAGAATAGAAAAACTTTTATTTAGAGCACAGTACAACAATATCCAGGTACAATTTGCAAACGATAGAAATAAACTATAAAAAATAGCTGTACTGTGCACCAAAACGGTACTGACTCAGCATATGCTGCAGTATACTCTGCAGCGCTGTTATTCTGTGTTAAATTGTGTGGCGGGAAACTACTTATTCGTCAAAATTAGCCAAATTAGTTGTATTGCGGTTGAATATTTATTATTTTTATTGCAATCGAAGTGAAAAGCAGAGTGTAAAACTCGAGCATGAAACCGTATCGGCTCGGTTTGCTAAATGAACATCTTGGGTAAAATGGCTTGTTTTATTATCTTGTTGTACAGTTTACTATTGTTATTACTTAAACATATCACTTTTATGCCTGATACTTTTATGGCTGGTTGATTGACACAACAAGAAATAATTGTTTGTGTGTTTATGAATTATTCATATTATTATTTAAAAATCTATTGGTTACAAATACGCTATCAATGGTTACATGTGGTAACATCACTACTATTAAGAAGACAGGGCCATTGAACGTGAACGTTTCACTAACGTTTCATATTATTACAAAATACACATTCTGTTGTCTTTATTCATAAACATAAAACTAAATATGTGTTCCGTTACTATTATTTAGTAAAAAAAATGTTTTAAATGTTTTTTAAGCTTAGAAACTAAAGATTGATTTGTTTACAATTACGAAGACTCATCGAATGTTATATACATTCTATCGCTGTCTTGAAGTGTCAAATCAGCATTCTCTGGACGGCCGCACTATATCATACAGTATGGACCTCACCCCCTCGACACCCAGATTGATACAGATTAGTTATATTTTGGTTCTCAAATGTATAGGATTTTGCTGTGATTTTGTTTGCGCCGTCATGTGTTTTTAGAAATGTCTATTCACAACCGTTGTATGCAGTGTCCGGGGTGTGGCGGAGCCATGGTGCTTTGAGGCCAAGTCTTTTGTAGACGATTTAGAGCGTCTTATGAGGGAAAAGGGCCTGGACCCGAGATTGGACTCCTTTTTGACCCAACGCTATCCAGCGGGGGAACGCAGCAAACGTCATGGGCACGTTTGGGCAGTAGGCTCTGCGGGGAGGGCGTTTTGACTAGGCAGGGAGTTAATTTAAAACATATTAAACAATATTTATAAGTTTAATTTAATAATAACAATTAATTTTAGTTGTAATAATAATTTTGACGATGATATTGTAATAATGCCTCTGTTTAATTAAATTTTGGATACATAATAATTAGTTTCTGTAATCCGATAACTGGAGCTTAATCTCATGTAAACTCATTTGTTAATAGGTATAATTTATCATGCAACTAGCTTTTTCCCGCGGCTTCACCCGCGTGGATATAGTTTCTACATAAGGGTCTTCGAGGGGGCCTGGTGAGCGCGCCGCAAGCGGCTCACTAGCGTGGAAAATAGTTTTATCCAGACCTATCGGGAACTATGTCTGGATATGCTAATTAGTAGTCTGTGTCACTTTCCGACCCCTCAACTATCTCTGTGCAAAATATCATGTCAAGTCTTGAAATTGTAAATCCAATATGGCGGACTCCCAAAGATGACGTACCAGTTATTTTTAATGCATCCCTATGATATGGGCATCAAATGAAAGGATTTGCTGAGAAAAATACATAATAATCAAATTCATTTCAATTAACAGCTTGTTACTAAAGGTTTTATGTTTTTTTGAAAATTATTTTTCCAATGTTACTTTCACCCTAATTCAGTGTAGGCTTCAGCCCCTCAGTAGGGACGTATACGAGCTTATATGATGAATGTTACTTTAATTTTTTTCTTATGTTTTTATGATCTGAACTGTAAATAAAAGACTTCTATTTGTGTCTCGACCCAATATATGTTATGACTGATGTCGTATGGTTTAGTCCATATTTGTTCCGTTAGTACCCAATCAAACCTTTTAAAGAATAACATAGAAAAGGCCCCTAAAAGTGTCGTGTCTGTCAGCATAATGGCGAATATCCACAGAAGCGGCATATTTTAGAAAAATCTTTTTCAAAATAAATAATATCTTAACTTAAGATGCCTAAGTAAATGGACTCTCTGAGGTATGTGTCAACCGCAAGTGCAGATTTGACCATAAAAAGTCCAAAATTAAGCGAGTATCATCATCAGTGATCCGTTTGCAATGGAGTGTAAGCCTAAAGGAGTAGGTAACATTTGATGAAATCCGGTAAAGTGACAGTTCCAAAAAATGGAGGATAATGGACCAAACAAAGGCGAAACAGTTCTTACGGGGAGTATAGAAGCATTTGTCCAAATATTAGTATAAGCGTTAATGGTGTAATGTGTGCTCGGTAAAGGCAGGCATTGACTTAAACAAACACCGCCAGTACAAATACTGACGCTTATAGATACATACAGTGGTCCTTTCATCAACTAGAAAAGAATTGATGATCTTCAAATGCCAATTGTTTCTTAAATCATTGTTAATGACATTCTTGATCAATTCCAACTAAAAAAAAACTAAATTAAAATTGGTTTAACCGTTTGGGAGAAAAACTGCCACAGGCAGACACATAAATACACATGTGGCGACACCTGCAATACTCGCCACTATGCTGCATCTACACTTCGACAGATGGCACCGACATCAACTCAAGATCAATAAAATTGTAGGGAAAGAAAAAACCGCCTTCAACTAAAGTGAACCTGTGTTACTTCAACTAAAGTAAAACAAGCGATGTGAGCACAAACTATGTATCGACATCTAGAACGCGCTATTATCATTTCTTCGTTACTAAGCATAATTGCCAACCATCCACGGTTGGTCCGCGGCATACACCAGGCATACCAAAACGCCTGGTGGATATATCTCCCTTTGGTCTTGTCATGTTAGGAACACACCGTTCTTACACACAGATAAGATAGCCAGTTCTCCATTGCATTGGGGAATCTTGGTAAGCCCGCTTCCATATTCGGCATTATCGTCACTAACCATCAGGTGAGATGATGCCAAGGGCTTTCCAATTGTATATTTCAAAAAACTTTCACATGAAAAAAAACGCATTAACATCGGTACAATCGTTTAGGAACTGCGAGTACAGACACACAGACAGACTTGAGCTTTAATACAACACACCTATTTTTGCGTCAGGTGTTAAAAATTACAGAATAGCATCACCAGCAGCACTAGGTATCTAAAACTATCTAAACAGAGTATACAATCTGGCTGAGATTGTTTATTTTTTCAAGCAGCAGCAGGTACGTTTGCTAAAATACAATATTTGACACAAAATGTTCTCATGCCTACATTAAAGAACACAAGCAATGCAAGATATCTATTTCTGACACCCATAAACTCTTACCCGGCAATGTTTCAAGTCCGTGGTTTGAATGAATAGAGTAAGCTTGCTCAAGTATATCTGCATCGTTTAAGATTTATTTAGAATGTTTCTGAACTGGCACGGAAAATTTATTTTCGAAAAACCCAAAAGCTTTTTAGTACAATGTTTTATTTGAAAAGAGTTTTTATGCTCGAAAAGCCAAATGCTCAAACGAATATAAAAATGCACGGTTCCATATTCAAAAAAGGTGAGCACAGTATTGTATTTGATACGACTCTATTGAAAAACAAAAGACGATTCTGGGACCTTGATTCCACCTCCAAAGTTTACAATCAGATCGACTTCAAACTAGAAAAAGGATCTATTGTCACCGGGAATACGGTTTCATTCTAAATTTCTGCTTAATCGGACCCCTGGAAATCTCGTGGAAATCGAAGCGTTTCGCTTCTTCGTTCATCATGCGAACGGCCAAGGAGTGGAATTCCCTGCCGGCGTCTGTATTCCCCGATTCGTATAATTTAGGAATCTTCAAGACGAGAGTGAATAGGCACTATTTGAGCTTGCGTCATACATCCTCGGCTACATCGGCACTTACCATCAGGTGATGCGCAGCCAAACGCACTAAAATTTTTATACAAAAAAAAGATTACAAGATTTGAACTAAACAAACATACATACATACATACATACAACTATTGCAAGTTAAGTAAAAGCTTTTGATAAGCACGATTTCTACTGCTATTCGATTTGAATGTGAATTTAATTTAGAGTTATGCTCCGGAAAAACAGAGAGCAAAGTTAGCATTGCTTGAGCAGTGTTGAGTTTGAAGACCTTTTGTTCAGATTTTCACAGGGATAGGTAATTAAATTCAATAATTAAAAACCAATTAACTTAACAAAGCTCTGCATCTTTAATATTCTAATAATGTTTACACTAAATACATGATAAAATCAAACACAACTTGATAATGATTTTATTATTGATTGTTCACTGTAAGTAAATGAAACAGTTATTTAATAGCAGTATTACTAGAAACTTACTTTTTGAAAATCAACAAAATCCTAAAAACCCGCTTACTTTTTTTTATTCACAATCGGTAAGCCCTACTGTGTTTTGAATTTCTTAGTTATTAAAAATAACAAATAAATTTATCGATAAGGTAAAAATTTAATAACATCATAAATAACAATTTAAAACAAATTTGGGTATTTCAACTGATAATTTTAAGAGTAGCTCAGATGTGACTTTTGTTAGTCTACATTTCTACTGAACACTATGCAAAGTGCCTGGGCAAAGTTATCACAGTACTCGGGCAATGTCACGTGCTCTCACACTAGAATGAAAGGTGGAATAAAAGATTTTATTCGGCGCTTTGTTGTACAAATAACGTGTGTAACCCAGAATTTCACAGAAAATCAAAAGAAGGCTGTCAAAGCCAAAGGTAAAGGAAAAAGGTCCGATAGAGTTCTGTTTACTTAGGAGATCGTAACCTTTCTACCCACGACAACGATAAACAATTCTTTTTTAATACATTGTATACTTAACTATATACATAATCTGCCTGAAGATGGTGTTCTAAACCGGTCGCTGACAAATTATAAACGCAGTTTTATTTATTCTATGTGAAATAAGCGTCGGTGGCTCAACCGGTAACGACTCGGTTCTTCTAACCAGAGGTACCGGGTTCAAATCTGGACGGCCAATGTACCAATGAGTTTTTCAAAAACTTACGTACATACTTACCGATTGCTTTAACGGTGAAGGAAAACATCGTGAGGAAACCTGCACACGCCTGCGAAGAAACTCGAAGGTTGTGTGTGAAGTCGACCAACCCGCACTGGGCCCGCGTGGTCGACTAAGGCCTAATCGCCCTGATTCAGGGTAGGCTCGAGCCCCTCGGTGGGGACGTATATGAGCTGTAATAATAATGTGCAATTAGTGTAGATATCTAAATATATATAACTCAAAGGTGACTGACTGACATAGTGATCTATCAACGCACAGCCCAAACCACTGGACGGATCAGGCTGAAATTTGGCATGCAGGTAGATGTTATGACGTAGGCATCCGCTAAGAAAGGATTTTAGGAAATTCCCACGGGAACCGTAAAAATCGGGATCTGCGCGGGCGAAGCTGCGGCCATCCACTAGTATACCAATATGTGTGATATAAAGTTTAACCAAGAACCTGCAATCAAAAGTATCAACTATATACATAGTTGTCGTATAGTTCAGTTTCAGTGAGTGTTAGCTGGGCTCAGGCTAAGGACAACACCAATTTTAGTAATTAGAGCCCGGAATTCTAATAAAGATGGCTTTAAAGTTATTAGTACTATAGTTCTAAAGTTAGGATCTGGGGCCGCCGTTTCGGAAGAATCTTTGATACGATAGTGCTTTGAATACCGCTATGGATGTCTCCTTGCGAGGAATATACAATCCTTTGTATGTAAAATAATGGCTCTCAGTTCGTATTGTCTGTCGCCAATAACTGCCGACTCGGCGGTAATTTGGTTAATATGATTTTTGCGCTCAGAAATAATAATTTACGAAAAACCTAAAATTTTTAGGGTACAAGCTTTTATTTAAAAAGAGTTTTTATGCTCAAAAAGTCAAATGCTCAAAGAAAATATAAAAAATACCAAATTCAAAAAGGTGAGCACAGTATTTCCTGCGATTTTATTAAAAAATAAAAGACGATCCTGTGACCTTGATTCCACCTGCAAAGTTCAACATCATATCAACTTAAAAATAACAAAAGGATCTAATGTCACCGGGAATACGGCTTCATTCCAAATTTCAGCTTAATCGGACCCCTGGAAGTCGCTATAAAATCGATCGCAAGTTTACATACATAAAGCTTTTAAAAAAATCGGACGAGGTACGAGCCAGGCTCGTCGGTGTTAAAAACCGCAGTATGGCAATGATACACTGGCGAACTTTACCGACGGCGAGTCATAAAACAGCGGTAAAGCTCATACATACATACATAAGATCACGCCTCTTTCCCGGAGGGGTAGGCAGAGACCACATTTTTCCACTTGGTACGATCCTGACATACTTCTCTCGCTTCCTCTACATTCATCAATCTGCGGTAAAGCTCGCACGTCAAAAACTCGCTTTATAGTTTGAAAAACTAAAAAACTCGCTTGAAACCACTTTTCGTCTCAAAAGCATCTCAACATGGCTCCAAGAAGCTCAACCACGGTTAGGATACATTGTCCCATTACGTGTCTACCCTCCGACTCCATCATCAGACCAGCTTGATGGAAGCAAATTAATGTATTGTCATCCTAACAACACCTGCAAAGGTTTAATCGGAACCATAATTAAAAGTTGGTTCATCATCATCATCATATCAGCTGACGGACGTCCACTGCTGGACATAGGTCTCCCCCAAGGAATCATAAGAAGGCTCAAGGTCACTCAAAGGGCAATGGAGCGTGCTATGCTCGGAGTTTTCGACAAAGCTCTCAGAATTGCTAAACTTAAATGGCAGTGGGCGGGGCACATAGCTCGTAGAACAGATGGCCGTTGGTGCAGTAAAATTCTCGAGTGGCGACCGCGCACCGGAAAACGTAGCGTAGGTAGGCCTCCCACTCGGTGTACCGATGGCCTGGTGAAGGTCGCGGGAAGCCGCTGGACGCGGGCAGCGCAGAACCGGTCGTCATGGAAATCCTTGGGGGACGCCTATGTCAAAAAGTTGGTTAAATCGACTTGATTGATTGAGGCGTTGATGCGTAAATAGGTAAAAAACAAGGAAACAAACACATTTTCACATTTACAACATTATTCTTCATATTCGTGTAAAGTGATCCCATGTCCGTAATATTTTACATAATCGAGACACACAGAAGTGTGTCCGTTAAGTTCGAAAAGAAAAAGGCGACACCGGCCGTGGGTTTTAATTATAAGTTACTAGCTGTCCCGGCGAACTTCGTTCCACCTTACACTACACTACACTACCCTAACCTACACTACATTATCCTATACACAACCCTTACCTACACTACATTACCCTACACTACACTACCCTACCCTACCCTACCCTACACTACCCTACCCTACACTACACTACCCTACCTTACACTACCCTACCCTACACTACCATACCCTACACTACCCTACCCTACCCTAAATACACTACACTACACTACCCTACACTACACTAATGGACATCCACAAATAATTCAAAACCAAAATTAGCCAAATCGGTCCAGCCGTTCTCGAGTGTTAGCGAGACTAACGAACAGCAATTCATTTTTATATATATAGATATTACACGAACCATTTCGGGCCACTTTCGACCCACCCCGGTAACTTAAAATCTGTTTGACTTACACATTTGCGATTATGAACCACTATAGAACTTGGTAACCTACCCATTTAGATCGCTGTATTTATTAATATCGAACTTGGCCCCATTTCACATTATTGTTTTGTTGGGATATTAATAAAGATAAACAAAATAGTTTCACGTCTGTCAGGCGTCTCGCGTTGTTTAATTTTTTTTCGACCGACTTCTAAAAAGAAGAAGGTTTACAATTCGACTGCATGTCTTTTTTATGCTGCCAGGTTTGTCCAAATTTTATCAAAATCGGTGTAGTACATTTTTAGAAAACTAACAAAAACCAAAAATGATAATGCAAACTTATACCAAAGTATATATTATTATTAGTACTAACGTACTTATACCGTAGTACATACAATTAGTACTAACGTATATACTAAATTGTTGCGATAGGCTTAATACAGGCTTGTTAATAAAATGTTAGGTAGGTAAAATCCTTGACTAACACACAAAGAACTTCAAAAAAAATATGTTATAAAACACGGATCCTACGAAACAAGCTACTTATTTCTCGGTCTAATATTATTGACACGTCATCTAATAGTAGAATAGCGTGTTTAGTTCCGACCACTCGGAAAAGTGGTCTAACTCGTACTGGGCTATTAAATAAATGAATATAATGTAGTATAAATAAGAACGAAAATCTATATAATGTCTGCGACGAAAACCTCGTTAGTGCCTAGTACAAAATTTTCACACACAAAACGTTGGTATTTTAATATACGACTATTGCAGATTTAAGGCCTTAACATGGGTCAAAGGACAATATTCAATTAAAAATTATTGAAAGACTGTGTAAAGCTATCACTTTTGAAAAAAAGTTAAAGTAATAAATTTAATCAAATACAATTTTAAAAGTATTACCACTTTTGATGAAAAAAAAAATACCGTTTTTGCATTAATTGCAAAATTACTCTAAAACAAACAGTTAATATTGAATGAAACCAAGACAGAAAAATCGCTGATTTTAAGAACTTTCATTTTAGTTGAACACCTTAAGCTAGTCCTACTATAATATTATAAAAGCGAAAGTTTGTAATAATGTATGGATGTATGTTTATGCACTCTTTCCCGCAAAAAGTACTAAACGGATCTAGCTGAAATTGGTAGGTAGATATATTAGGACCTGGGTTAACACATAGGCTACTTTTTTACACGCACTGCGCACCCTCGAAAAGTCATAGGAACGTTGTCCACCGGGTGAAGCCTTACACATATTTGCTAGATTAACACAAAATCTACATCACAAAGTGTTAATGCAATAGACTTGTTCACCTACCAACACGGTGAATCTAAATCGCTAAATGTTTTAATTCAACGAAATTAAAAACATGAACCGGTTCCGAATTAAAGTAACGAACAAAAACTGTCAACTGTCGCGACAATGTTTAAAACACTTAAATGGTCCGCCGAGAGCAAAAACTTTGAAACGACTCAGTTGTTAAGGGCCTTCCCCGAGCTAACTAGCGACGCCATCAGTAAAAAAATAATTACTCGCCGAGTAAATACTTTATCGAAAATTTTCGACGCGTCTGTGACTGAGTGGGTGTAAGCGACTGTATGTACGTACGTACGTGTGTTGTATGTGTGAGAGAGTGTGAGTATGTGAGTATGTGTGTATAGAGTGTGTGTGTGTCTGTATGTGTGTAAGTGTGTGTGTGTATGTGTAGATGTAGTATTAGTCAAGCGAATGTAACATGTTTACAGATAGCATATGTGCTAAAAGCAGCCGCTTAAAATAGTACGTATCTTCACATACTTTGTCGAAAATTTAAGATAGTGAGTTTTATGCTAAAACCTGAATGAACTTGAATGTTAAGTCTATTTTGTGACTATGGGCACAGATGAGATACTGGTGCTATGGCTAAGTGGGTGTTAGCGACTGTATGTACGTGTGGCGTATGTGTGTAAGAGAGTGTGAGTATTTGTGTGTGTGTGTGTGTGTGTGTGTATGAGAGAGAGAGTGTGTGTGTACATGTAGTATTAGTCGAGCGAATGTTACATATCGAACTACTGCACAACTTTAAGTAAATCCTCGGAATAGTCGTATGATACACCTGTCAACCAATAAGCAATAACTTTTGTCATCTGATAAGCCGAAAGTTCGTAACGAACGTAGAGAACAGCTGACAGATATGTGTTGTTGTTTATATAGACATTACGAACTCTGTGAAATATAGTTAGTTGTATTTACAGATAGCATAAGTGTTAAAAGTCGCCGCTTAAAATAGTACTTATTCTTCACATACTTTGTCGAAAATTTTAGATGGTGAGCTTTATGCTAAAACCTGAACGTTTACGTCTGTTTTGTGACTATGTGCACAGATGAGATACTGGTTCTATGGGTGAGTGGGTGTTAGCGACTGTATGTACGTACGTGCGTGTGTTGTATGTGTGTAAGAGAGTGTGTGCGTGTGTGTGTGTGCGTGTGTGTGAGTGTGTGTGTGTGTGTGTACATGTAGCATTAGTCAAGCGAATGTAACACAATATCGAACTACTGCAAAACCTTAAGTCAATCCTCGGAATAGTCGTATGATACACCTGTCAACGAGTTAGCAATAACTTTTGTCATCTGATAAGTAGACAGCGTTGGCCTTACTACATTTTCTGTAGAGAAAAGCTGACAGATAGGTATATTTGTTTATAATATGAGGTCTAACAAAATAAGCCGAAATTATTTTAAGTGGTGCTTCTACCCATGAAACTGAACATTTTCCCTATGAATCCCTATAAAAATTTAAATTAAAAAAAAAATTCACTTCCCATACTAAGTCGGCTGATCACTTGATCAGCTGATCAAGTTAGTACGCGAGAGGCAATTTTTTTTTCGCGATTTGACTATGGGTTTTAGGGGGAAAATTGTTCAGTTTCATGGGTAAAAGCACCAGTTAAAATAGTATCAGCTAATTTTGTTACACCTTATATAGAAATTATGAACTCTGTGAAATATAGTTCACTGTGTTTACAGATAGCATAAGTGCTAAAAGTGGCCGCTTAAAATAGTACGTATTCTTCACGGTACTTCGTCGAAAATTTGCTACAAAATCATCTAATCGAATCTACTCATCGAGTAATTCTTTTTTAACTAATAGCGGTGCTAGTAAGGTAGGGGGATCATATTAAAAGTTCGTGGAAAACTAGGCTACTGATAAATCTTAAGGTTCTAAGTTGCCTCAATCCGAGCAAGTGGATACGTGTTAAAATAATATCGAACATAAGTCTCATTTTATGTTTAAATCAATGCGGGTTTCAATGCGGCTGTTACGTTGAAACCGAACGCTCAATTCTCGATTTTTACATGTTTTTATTACTTTTCTATACTTTCAAATAAGTTTTAAAAAAATTTGTTCAATTATAATGAAAGGTCTTAAAGTCAGTCACCGATTTTTTTGTGTTGGTTTCATTCAACATTAACTATTTGTTTTCGAGAAATTTTGCAATTAATGCCAAAAACAGAGTCTACAGTATATTTACTAACATTTTAAAAATTGTATTCAATTAAATCGTTTTTTTATTACTATATGTACTATATATTATAATTATATTTTTTCCATAGTGATAGCTTTACACAGTATTTCAATAATTTGAATTGAATATTGTCAATTGACCTATCTTAAGGCCTTAAGTTCATAATTAGCGTTTATCCAGTACTTTTCAACCGACTTCAAAAAGTAAGAGGTTCTCAATTCGATTGTATATTATTTTTTTTATGTTTGTTACGCGATATCTCCGCCGATTGAGAACCGATTTTCAAAATTCTTTTTTTATTCGAAAGAGTATACTCCCAAGGGGGTCCCATTGTTACTATTTCACATCTGATGATGGGATCTCAGGAAAATCGAGAACAACCCTCAAATTTTATAGGCACATATTACGTCAACATACGTCTACATATTATATCCAAAAATTATTCAAGTTTTCGCGTTTGTTTGTCATCATCTCATGTTGATGATCTGATGAAGGAAGGTACAACTCCATAACGGTTAGGAGTCGGAGGATAATTCTTCAAATATTTTTCGTAGATACGTAGGTAAGTATAGACCGATAGTTGTATTCTGTCAGGTTATTCAGATGAGCTGATGATGGAAGCTACAGGAATCTGTATCTGTTAATGAAACACATGTTTTATGATTTTATGGTTCTTATTGGCGAGTAGTTTATTGGGTATAACGTTGTTAGATAGATAGCAATATCACAAAAAAAAAAGTTTAAAAAACTTAAAAACCGACTTCAAAATGAAATTCACTCAAAACTATGAAATAATATTATTATACGTAGATACACGACATTAACCAACAATAACGAAATAAAAGGTGGGTACGAATTAAATTAGGGGCCAAAAATTTTTTTTTGAGGTCGGTGTCAGCAATGCCATAGAATCTAAAACATTTGATATGTATGTAGCTGTGTGCTGGTTGGTACCGACCTCAAAAATAAATTTAGGCCCCTAATTTAATTCGTACCCACCTTTGATTTCGTTATTGTTGGTTAATGTCGTGTTTGTAAGTATAATAATATTGTCATACTTTTGAGTGAATTTCATTTTGAAGTCGGTTTTTAAGTTTTGCATACTTTTATTTTTATTACTACAACTAGATTGCACCAAGACTAATTTTACTAAGGTGATTTTTTAATTAATTTTTTAACCTAGACCACAGACCATTCCAATATAACAAACTTCTTGTATGGACTGATGTACATCGCCATCTATTATAAAAAAGGACACTATGATTTTAAAAAAATAGTAAGAACGCTTAAAATAAATTTACGCTTCTTCATTTATTGTGCGTACAGCGCAGGAGTGGAACAATAGGCATTATTTGAGTTTGCGTGTACCATCCTCGACTGCATCATCACTTACCATCAGGTGAGTTGCAGTCAAACGCACTTAAATTTTTAATTAAAAAAAAAAAGTAAGCGTTTCAGCTCCCACGCGCGACAGAAGTTAGTCGTACTAAGTGGAGCTCGCATTAGGTAGCATGATCAATTGACCATGTTTCCTTAGCCTTCGTGACTGAAAAAAGTAATGACGTAAAAAATAACAGTAACGCGTTACCGATCAACTCTCTACTTCACCCCTCATATTTTTTTTCATACCAGGCTCTTTAGATGTATGAATCAATCTGGAAAGCCATCCAGCAAGAAACCCAGACCTATTCTGGTTAAGTTTAAGGAGTTAGCTGTGCGCGACCAACTGTGGATGGTGAAGACTGGTCTGAAGGGCTCAGGTGTTACTCTGTCTGAATTTTTAACAAAATCACGACACAGTGTGTTTTTAGCAGCCAGGGAACGCTTCGGTATCAAAAGATGTTGGACACGGGATGGGTACGTGCTCGTGTTAGGTGACGACGAAACGCGGCATCGGATAACTTCAGTCGCTGAGCTGGAGCTAATCCCTACTTCGGAGAAGGTTCCTGTTTCTGCGAAAGCTACTGCTTCTGCAAAGCCCATCGCATCAGCCACAGGATCTAAGGCCGTTGCCCCACCCGCCAAACCTCATGATAAGCCGCGTCGCGCTAGAAATGTGTGATGGTTAGTTTAATGACTTTATGCAGGTACTCGCGTTTGATTTCTTCATTCCAAATCGTTTACGTTCACATTTTCACAAATTACCCTCTTAGGTTTTATTTTCACTTTTCAGACACTTTAATAACTTTACTCACTGTTTATTTTTATATATTTTTTTGACCGATTTAGACATTTGTGATTGTGACAGTGACAGCAGATGTATTCTTGGTGCGTTTTATTTGTATAATTCAATGTAAATTAAAATTAGGCTATCTTTGGTAGAACGGCCCCTTGTAAGGATTTAGATTTGGGCCTGCCCAGTACGTAAAAAATAATGTTTCTTTTTGCGTGTCCGTAAATCTATGTGTAACGGCTTATCTATATGCGTGCATACATTGCATACACATACAAACATTCTATTCTTATCTGTTTCTTTTACCTTAAATGTCATCTTTGTTCGGGATTTATATTTTATTATAAATATTGTTTATCTTTTTATTTAAGTAGCTTATGCTCTGTTTTTTAGTTTGGATGCTAAAGAAGTTATAATTTCATTTCTTGATCGTTGAGTGCCTGCTTCTTCTTTTTACATTTCGCCTATTTTTAATGATTTCATTTGTTTATATTGACTGCTGGAAGGTGGAGAAATTATTACATTTAAACTCTTTGGGTACTAGCCATTATAATATTAGTATTTATTTGATTAATATCTATTTATTTATGTTAAATAATAGTATAGATAACCATAACCAAAGTAACTCATACTTTTCCCTTTCATCCGCCGATGAAGATGATGACAGTTTCCATAGCATCCCCGTTTCTCTTACTGATAATTTAGTGTCGACTTTTTCCGACTGTCCCAAAAATTTCAACGTGGTGCATATAAATGCACAGAGTATACCTGCACACTATGCTGATTTTCTGGCTACCTTCGACAACAAAAACATTCACGCTATTCTAGTGTCTGAAACTTTCTTTCACCCATGTCTTCCAACTACCTCCTATTCCCTTCCTGGCTTCATTCTCGTACGTAATGACCGGACCAACACATCCCATGGCGGTGTAGCCATCTATCTCCGTAGTCACATACCATACACTGTGTTAAGTCGGTCACCTCAACCCCCTCCCCCAAATACAGCAGAACATTTATTTCTTGAGCTTACTCTTTCTCATAATAAAATTCTTTTAGGCGTTTACTATAGCCCGTCTCTTAGAATAAACTATTTTCCAGCTTTTGAAAAGCTACTAGAAGATATAGCTACATCCTACTCGCATACTATTATTATGGGTGATTTTAACACGTGTCTGCATAAAAATGATGCCCGTTCCCGCTCTCTCAATAATATTGTCAACGCTTCTAACTTACATATCCTTCCTTCTAAAGCCACTCACTTTTTTCCGGGCTGTGTTCCCTCTCTCTTAGATTTATCAATTGTGTCTTCTCCTAGCAATGTTTTTAAACACGGTCAGTTGACTGCTGATGCGTTCTCATATCATGATTTAATTTACATTTCGTATAAAATTCGCCCCCCTAAACCCCGACCCCGTGTTCTCATGCTGCGCAATTTTGATGGTATGGATATTGAACGTCTCCGTGATGATGCCAGAAAAATTGATTGGACAGTTTTTAACAGGGCTGATACAGTAAATGATCAAATAAATATATTTAACTCCTTACTCATTCAACTCTATGACGTTCACGCCCCCATTCGCGCTGTCAAAGTTAAGCATCTGCCTGCCCCCTGGCTTACTGAGGAAATTAAATCACTTATGGTCAAAAAGAACTACGCCAAGTGTAAGTTTAAAATGGAACCATCAGAAAAAAACAAAAGCAAATACCACCGCCTTAGAAACCGCTGTAACATGATGTGTAGGGATGCTCAAAGACGTCATATCCATCAGTCTGTCGAACAAGGTGACCCTGCTAAAGTTTGGAAATTCCTACGTTCCTTGGGTGTTGGCAAATCTCGTAACGACACTACACCTCCTAACGTTAATCTCGATTTGCTGAATAATCATTTTTCTTCATCTTCTGACATTAATAGTAGTATCAAAACACGCACACTTGATTATCTTTCAACTCGTCCTACCCCAAACTACCCTCCTTTTTCTTTCGATCCTTTCTCGGTAGACGAAGTTGAGAAGAACATTCTCGCTATCACTTCTGGTGCCGTCGGTGGTGATAACATTAGTCGTAATATGGTCTTTCCTTTAATTGATATCCTGTCTCCCATCATAACCAAAATCCTAAACACATGTATCTCATCTGGCTCCTTTCCAAATATCTGGAAAGAGGCCCAAATCATCCCTCTCCCTAAGAAGTCCAATCCATCAAGTCTGTCCGATTACCGTCCTATTTCTATTCTCCCTTTCCTTTCCAAAGTCCTTGAACGCCTTATCCACTGCCAACTTAGTCATTTCCTGGTCAAAAATAGTCTTCTGAACCCGTTCCAATCTGGTTTCCGTCCTGGCCATAGTACGAATACTGCACTTATCAAAATCACTGACGACATTAGATTTGGTATGGAGAATCAACAACTCACAGTACTAACTTTGCTGGACTTCAGCAACGCATTTAATACTATTGATCATGACATACTGCTTGGGTTGTTGAGTTCACTCAACATGTCGCCACCGGTAATTGATTGGTTCCGCAGTTACCTGCAAGGACGTCGACAACGCATACGCATTGAAGATTCCTTTTCATCTTGGTTATCCACTAGTGCTGGCGTGCCGCAGGGTGGCGTTCTCTCCACTCTTCTATTCGCTATTTTTATTAACTCTGTTTCCCTTCAGATCTCCTCTTCCTATCATCTATATGCAGACGATCTACAAATTTACACACAGGCACCTTTAGATGACCTTTCATCTGCCATTAAGACTACCAATGCTAATCTTAACGTCATATCAGAGTGGAGCAAATCTTACGGCTTAAAAGTCAATCCAATGAAGACACAATGTATCCTGATTGGCAGTCCGTATTTTGTCTCTAGGATAGATTATTTTAATTTGCCTACTATTACTTTCGACGGTGTAACTGTTCCCTTCAGTACAAAAGTAAAAAATCTAGGAGTTTTCATTGACCAAACCCTGTCTTGGGTCCCCCAGATTGCTGAGGTTAGTAGGAAGATGTTTGCTTCAACCCGTTCTCTCAATCGACTGCGCAATTTTCTTCCAACAGCCACCAAAATTGCTATAGCCCAATCCATTCTTCTTCCCATTCTAGATTACGCTGACACGTGTTATCTTGATCTCAATGTTGATCTCCTAAATAAGCTAGAACGATTACAAAATCTAGCCATTCGGTTTATTTATGGACTGCGCAAATATGACCATGTATCCGAGTACCGAAGGGAGCTACAGTGGCTGTCAGTACGTTGTCGAAGGGACGCCCATTCTCTTGCTCTTCTCTATTCAGTGCTTTTTGACCCTCGTACTCCCTTTTATCTTAAAAACCGTTTCCAATACCTCTCCTCCTCTCATAGTCGACCTCTACGATCTGAAAATTCACTTCGCCTTGTTGTACCTACTCATTCTACCAATTTCTACTCTGATTCCTTCACTATACGTTCCATAAGCCTGTGGAACTCTCTCCCTGAGTCCATTCCTAATTCGCCTTCCCTTAATATATTTAAATCTAAAGTTAAAGATCACTTTCTAGCGCTATAAATTTCATAAATCTGTTTAATCTCCTACATATTATCTCTAGTTGTTCTCATCATCATCATTAATGTGGTTATGTATGTACTTACTATACTATATATGTTATGTATGTATGTTTTATGTATATGTATTTTTTATGTATATGTATTTTAGTTTATATCATTTATATCTACTTATATATTTACGTGTATTACGTAGTTTAAGATTGGATATTTATTTTTTATTTTATTTTATTTTTTCTCTATGAATTTGTTTATTGCCCACTACTACCCCACAATAATGATTTCTCATATTTCCTTCACCTAAAGGTTGTCTGGAAGAGATCGCTTGTTAGCGATAAGACCGCCTATATGTACAACTTCCATTCATTGTATCTTTTTTTTTTTCTCTTATGTTGTGCAATAAAGTGTTTTCAATCAATCAATCAATCAATCAATTTTATACGAGTAAACTATAAAAACCATTTTATGGTTCAAGAGGTCACTTTTTAAAAGCTTTTAATTAACTTGCAATGTATGAATGAATATATGTTTGTTCGGGTGAAATTTTACAATTAAAAAAAAAAAAAAAAAAAAAAAAATCAAATTTGACTCACTTCTTGGTTTCCGATTAAGCTGAAATTTTGCATGCATATATCATTGTATATCGCGTGACAATGCAATATAAAAAGCTTGTACCTAAAAGTTTTTAGGTTTTTCGAGAATGATTTACTTTTGAGGAACGGAACCCTAAAAGACACGAATACGATAAACAAAGGTAAAAATTTCATGACACCTTCAGCAACATCAACCTCAAAAGAAAATAAAATTCAAAAGAAAAAGGGTCCGCCAGCGCAATCTGAGTTAAAACCTCCTTGCCACATTACGGCCAGTGTCAAAAGCATTATGGGAGGCAGTGAGACCGAGGCGAGCGCGGAGTGCATTATGTAAAGAGGCAGGGGT
Organism: Coleophora flavipennella; assembly: GCA_947284805.1. NCBI lineage: Eukaryota > Metazoa > Arthropoda > Insecta > Lepidoptera > Coleophoridae > Coleophora > Coleophora flavipennella. Next base: position 12,417,795 of record OX369263.1, on the reverse strand, counting down.
GAACAATAAACCGCACCCTGTATCATCAGCGTCACTGCGCCACTGACCCAAATAGTGGCACTGTCGCGAAATGGCCATTCTGTAGATTTGAAATGGCTGGATATGAAAAATTACATTACCATTTTTCCCTAAGTTAGATTTAAGTAAGCGTCGCCGTAGACCTGGCGGTCCGGGGACCGACGAGAAAGCCGGGCAAAATGAAAGTCTCTTTCAATCATTTACAATCTGACAGAGACATCGTTTTAGATATTGACCACAGTGAGAACTCCATCTCCGTCAGATTGCACTGGAATGAAAGAGACTTCCTATTTGTCTTACCGGATAAGATTACCCATGTGTCTGCTGTCACTAAATGTATATCATAGATTTTATTTATCCCGTCATATATATCATATCATCATCATATCAGCCGAAAGCCAAGGATTTCCACAACGACCGGTCCTGAGCTGCACGCATCCATCGGCTTCCTGCGATCTTCACCAGGTCGTCGGTCCACCGCGTGGGAGGCCTCCTACGCTACGTTTTCCGGTGCGCGGTCGCCACTCGAGAACTTAACTACCCCAACTATAGCGCAAATTTAAGCGTTACTAGACAAGAACTTGAGAGAGTACATTAAGTAGACGTTTGTTTTCGTCGCAAGCAATCAAACAAAACTCGAAACCAAAACTATTCCAGAACGTAAATAATCGTAACGATAAAACATAAATAAATCTAAAACGAGAAATCATTCTCAAACCGAAAACCAATTGAACGGAACACTTGACATCATTTCAATCGTTGCCCGGCTATTATTGGAGCCACAAAAATAAGACTGACACGAAATAGTCGAAAGCAAGGCACATCCAGTCGAGTTAGTTCCGTTTCTCGGTAGCGCTGCTTTTTTGTGTAAAAAAAAATCACGCAAAGGAATTTAGTGGGCTGGTTCACAAACTGTCACTATCAAGAAAGTTGAAATGAGTTTGTATTATGCTAAACAACTTAGAATAAAGTATGTAGGTATTAAAGGAAATGGGCGGGGCACATATAGCTCGTAGAACGGATGGCCGTTGGGGAAGTAAAGTTCTCGAATGGCGACCGCGCACCGGAAAAATTTTTGTAACGTAAATAAATTTTAAAAAAACGTACCGTTGGCAGGCCTCCCACTCGGTGGACCGATAACCTGGTGAAGTAGTGCAGAACCGGTCGTCGTGGAAATCCTTGGGGGAGGCCTATGTCCAGCAGCGAACGTCCTACGGCTGATATGAGATGATGATTAAAGGAAAGCAGTCGAAAGAAGAAACTTAGGGAAATTATTTTTAAGTGCGGGAAAACTAAGAAAAGAGATGAGCCCTAGCTAGATCGATTTTTTTGGCCCCAAAAACCGGTTATAGCTAATCGTTAGAGCCGTTTTCGAAATCTCAAAACACACACAGACATTGCTCAGGTGGGTAAGTTTAGGTCACTTCTCTTATTATTTATGATGGAGTAAAATATCTCAGTATTTTTTTAAATTAATTAATAAATTATAATTATAAGTTACTTAGTAATAATCATTTTCTGATAACCAAAATAAGCGGTATCCAAAACATATAACTTTCCAAATGAGGCCAAAAAATATAAATCAAAATAAGTAGGCTGTACTCACGTGTTTCACAAAACGTTCCCTCGTTAAAGTTTGAAAACCTCTGAGCTACGGTAGGGGAAGCGAAAAAATGGCGACTCATCCATTACAGGCAGTTTTTTAAGGCTCAGTAATTACAGTTTGGGAACATTTACATTTACGGCAAAGGCCGTATGAGTGGCGTGCATTAAAGCGAGGAGTTTTTGAAATTTTCACGACAGGAAATAAACGTACAAATGTTTATGACTAGTACATTTTTCGCTGCGGAAATTAGTTCTAGGGTATGAAGAACAGATTGCATCGTGGTTTTCAAGGAAAATACGGTTCATTATACTTTTTGATAGTTAGCGAAAATTGAGGTTTTCTTCGCTCCTTTTTAGTTGGTCAGCTACCTATTTTTCCTGTTTTAAATATTATGTAATTTTAAAAGGACAATTATTATTCATTTTACATGAAACCTATGATCTTGTAGTTTTACCCCACTGCCCAAACACAGGGCATGTATGTATGTATGAATGTGTTTTTTTTCGCTCCTTTTAAGTTGGCCAGCTATGTTCCTGTTTTAAATATGTAGTTTTAAAAGGTCAATCATTTCTCGTTTTACATCAAACCTATGATCTTGTAGTTTTACCCCACTGCCCAGAAAGGGGATATGTATGTATGAATATGTTTTTTTTCGCTCCTTTTAAGTTGGTCAGCTATGTTCCTGTTTTAAATATGTAGTTTTAAAAGGACAATTATTTTTCATTTTACATCAAACCTTAAGTTTTACCCCAATGCCCAAAAAGGGGGTATGTATGTATGTATGTTTATATGTATGCACATCTGTTTTTTTGGCTGCGCCTGTAGGTTTGGCGTCTTGATGGATTTTGAAGTGCAAGATGCGTTAGATTCGTCTTAATCCCCTGAAAATTACTTTTCACCCGACTGCAAAAAAGAAAGATGACGTTTTCTTAATTTTTAACTAAACTGGTTAGGTTATTTTTCACGCCACTCAAAACAGTATTATGTTTCGCGACAAGTAATTCTTGTTTCTTTAATGTAAACATTAATTTAGATAATAGGGATGACGAATGCTAGTCATCTGATTTACTTTTTATCATCTTTAAAAAAACTACATTTTGTCCAAAAAAAATTTGATATACCTAGGCGTGACGTCATAGTTTAGCATCGTCATTTATGTACTCATTTTGTGATTTTGGTGAATTAAAAATCGAAGACTTGATGGAAAATAAAACAAGGAAGGTTTTCCAAAGTTTAAGTAGGAGGGCACTTTAGTGATCAAGAGTTCATAATTTATTTCTGATGCTGTCGTCACCCCTATTTCCAGTCCCAAACACAGTAGACACGGTAGCAGTCACCACCTTTTTGCAAAAATGCTCCAAGTTAAGCTCAGAACTTTGGCTGTCAGAAAATAAAAAGCCTATATAGTGCTGCTTTTTTTTTACTGACAGCCTAAGTTCTACGAAATATACAGATTGCGAATTTAAAAGACGGATTTTAGATGCCACAAACGTGAAACCTGCTTTTATTTGTATAAAGGAATTTACTTTACAGCTATACCGTCCATCAAACACTAGCGCTTAAAACGTCAGGAATTTAACTGTCAAATACGACTTTTGGCAGTAAAAATTCTGAAAATAGCATCAGCATTGTAGACTAATACATGTACTGTGGTTGTGGTAAGCGAGCATTTCAATCTAGGCGACGACGGCGGCAGACCGGGTCGCTGCGATTCATAATATCTACTGTCGCGCGACCCGGTCGCTTGCAATCGTCAGTGCTTCATACTACCTATATCATATAATGCAGTGCAGTGGGTTGCCTGTCGCCGTCGCAAAGATCAGAATGTAGTTTTTGATGTGTAACATCTTTGCTCTCGCTTTCCTGCAATTTGTGGGAGTGATTACGTGAAATGGGACGGAAATGTGTAACAGGAAGTCGCGAAAGCGCGGAATTCTACTTTACGAGAGTCCGACTCGCACTTGGTCGGTTTTTTTCGTTACTGTCAGATCCGCCACCCAGGTACAATATCGTCATCAAATCTAACTAACCTAAAGTATTTTGTTACATGTTACACATCATAGCGAGTACTGTAGGTCTCGCTCGAATTTTTTTGAATAAAAACAAAATGTCAATTCACAAAGTACATTGTTTGTGAATAAATGAATTGAATTGAATCTTGGCCTAGTGTAAAAAAAATGTACATAGCAATTTCAAAAGACAGAAGCCTAAAAAAGCTAAATTTTCTGAATATTTAAGCGGCAATAACGCAAACTGACATATCTACGCATAATTACGATATGCGAAAAACACATACGTGAAATGACGCATATTCGAAATGGCATACGCGAAATCGTGGCCAGATCATGAAATGCTCAGGCGCATCCGAGTTGAGCGAGCGAAGCGACCGATAAAAGGTTAGTTAGGTTTGATGATGAAACTGTTGAAGAGCCTAGCAAAACGACGCTCCCGCCCTGGGTAGCAGAACGATTCAAAGATTAGTTTGTTTAGCATAATATGCCCGGCCATTTCATGAACTGTTCAACCATTTCATAACGTATTCAAAATGTGTCATTATACGTGGAAACTTTTTAAAATAAGCAACTATATGATTGTATTGTCGGACGACCAGGCGCGGAGGGTGATTCCATCCCTTAGTCGTCAATGTTCCACCTAAACGCACGAAGCGTTTTGTTTCATCCTTCATTATGCGAACGGCCAAGGAGTGAAACCCTGCCGGCGTCTGTATTCCTCGATTCGTATAATTCAGGAATCTTCTAGACGAGAGTGAATAGACACTATCTGAGCTTACGTATTACATTTTCGGCTGCATCGGCACTTACCATCAGGTGAAGTGCAACCAAACGCACTCAAAAGTTGAATAAAAAAAAATGTTCTTCTGTAATAAGTTCCAATCCTTCATGATTTTCTCTGTTCTAATCTTTATTCTGGCAGCACGTAAGACTATAGATTAAAACGCACCCCAAACCATTAGTTGGAGACACGCATTTTTAATGCAAATTATAATGTTATTAAGGTAGTTCGTGTTAAACTTTCGGCTGCATCGGCACTTACCATCAGGTGAAGTGCAGCCAAACGCACTCAAATGTTTAATAAAAAAAAATTTAAATGTTCTTTTGTAATTAGTTCCAATCCTTCATGATTTTCTCTATTCCAATCTTTATTCTGGCAGCACGCAAGACCATAGATTAAAACGCACCCCAAGACATTAGTTAGAGCCACGCATTTTTAATGCAAATTACAATGTTATTAAGTTAGTTGGCAGGCGCGGGTAGTTGCACAAAATGGCGTTCGTTTTTCAAAATTGACAGCTCGCTGCATTAGTCGTCTTGCTCCAACTGCGGTGGGAACAACACCTTGAGCAGAAAATAAACACGGCAAATGGCTATTTATTTGCACGTTAAAGATTTTTTTTACTCGTTACATACCATTTCATTCTTCTTGTTTAACTTTAAGTTCCTTGTTTCTCTAAGAAGTATTCTTAGCTATTTGCTTGTACAAAAAGACCTTAAGGCGGTAATATTACGAATTTTTGTTATTTTTGACGTCAATCACTCCTAAACGATAGAAAACCCAAGGTTGAAAAAAAATACACTTATTGTTGAAGATGTTCCTTAAAGTCAAAAGCTATTAGAAACACGATTAAGTAGTTTTGGCTCGATAGAAAAAAAATCCTAAAGATAGGTCTACACATTTACTTTAAACTCTAGTTATGACTAATATTTTGAAGTATAAATAAAAAAAATATACAAAAATATGTTTTATGATAATACAAAGTGAGTAATGTTATTTTTTCATACTTTCATTGTTATTTTTGATTGAAACGGAAAACCATTGAAAAAGTGAAAAAAGTGGTTATTTTATTTACTTTTTACACGTAAAGTAAAAGACAGAGACAACTGTTCTTATCAACACCCCGCCTTAAATTAACATTCAGTCTACTTCTGTTTTATTTCTTTCTTTTCTTTTCTGAAGAATTTCTTTTTGCTAAAGCCCACGGAAACTCGATCAGTGATTTAGGTATATTGTGTCGGCGTATCTTCTGATCCCATCGCATCCATGGCTAACGAGCAAGCAAATCCATACTAATCGGTAATTACTTACAAACCCAAAGGCGAGACCAAACCGAACCCTGAGGCGATATCACCCGAGGCATCTCGAACTGATTACTAAAAACTTATTAATGAAGAACGGATATTGGGGAGCGATGTTTACGAACTGTAAGATCGAATTTTTATTTATTGCCCTACTAGCTGTTTCCCGCGGCTTCACCCGCGTGGACCACGTTTCTATGACTTTTCGAGGGTGCGCAGTGCGCGAGCCGCAAGCGGCTCGCGAGCGTGGTAAAAAGTAGCCTATGTCTTAATCCGGGTCCTAATCTGTCTACCTACCAAATTTCAGCCAAATCCGTTCAGTAGTTTTTGCGGGAAAGCGTAACAGACAGACAGAGTTACTTTCGCATTTATAATATTAGTAGGGATGATAAGCTATCGACAACCAAATTTTGAATGTGATTAAACAGTTAACAAATTTCAAAATGCTGTTCAATAACAAAAGGAGATACCGTCAAATACTTTTTTTTGCGACCAAACTTACATCAATTAACAAAAATTGTGAATGACGGCAGAGAAAGAACAGCCACGGAGAGTGAGCAGTTTGAATACCATTTATTAGTTTTGAACTTGGGGATAATAATAATTTGGGGATCTTCAAGGCAAGAGTGAATAGGCATTATTTCAGTTACCGTGTCCATCCTCGACTGCATCATTACTTACATGAGTAAGGTGAGCTGCAGTCAAACGCAATCAAATTTATAATAAAAAAAACGAGTTTTTGCCCGCGGCTTCCCCCCGCGTGGTAATTTTGTTGAGTGTATTCAATGATGGTGCACGGTGCGGAAGCTCGGATTTTTTAAGGATAAAAAGTATCTTTTGTAGTCTTAGCGTTAAGAGTAACAAACAAACTTAAGGTTTTACCAGATTCCTCGGGAACCGTGCTTTTTTTCGGGATATAAAGTATCCTGTATTGTTCTCCAATCTTTACTTTACTTCTATGCCAAATTTGAGGAAAATTTGTTTAGTTATTTTAGCATGAAAGATTAACAAGCAGTTTTTCCCAAAGCCCTAAGAACTTTACATTTTTTTGAAAAGAAAAATATTCTATGTTGTTATGCGTTCTCTATGCCAAATTTCAGTTAAATCGGTTCCCCATCAAAATCTGAACTTCGATATTTGCCTTCACAATCCCGTTAACTGGGGTTTCTACACATCATACTGATCAACTTTATCCAAAGAACCAATAGTCAATTATCAAAAAAAAAATTGGACCCTCCATACTAAAATGCACAAAATCGGTCGGCTGATCGATTTGTATGAAGAGAAAAAATTTTTTTTACGTTTTCACCAAAGTTGTAGAACAAAAGTGGTTCAGTATGATGAGACGAAGCCCCAGTTAACGGGACCTACACCAATTTTGTTATACCTGTATATTAGTACTAACATACAGTATAGACACTCCCTGCCGCTCTCTAGATTCCGACCTCACCCCCTCGTCTTCCAGGTTGATACAGATTGGTTTAAATTTGGTTCTCGAACGTATATGATTTCGACGTGATTTCATTTATTCCATCATTTGTTTTTAGAACTGTCGTTTCTCGCCCGTTGTATGAAGTGTCTGGGGTGTTGAAAAGTCTTGATACAGATTGGTTTAAATGTGATTCTCGAACGTATATGATTTCGACGTGATTTCATTTGTTCCGTCAAATGTCATTTCACGCCCATTGTATGAAGTGTCCGGGGAGTGAAAAAGTCTAAAAGCATCCCTAGGTAAAGTCGACGTGTGTATTTAACACTCTAAATGAAATGCAAAAGAACAAAGTAACCGATAACCCACCAGTAGTTGATAACGAATGACCAACAGAAGTGTTAGTAAAGGTCGAGCGTCAAAGTTAGCATTGAATATGTATGTGACCTGGGTACGAAGAAATTAAAAATAGCCTTTGAGTGGGCGAGCAGATGTAAGATTAGGAAGGAAAATAACGGGCAAGTCCAAGAAGAATTAAGGGAAACTCTTCGGTAAAAGCGGTTCGATAAGCACACTAGCGCCGTCAATAGAAATAAATAATTTACTCATTCTTAAGGGCTTTAAGGCCTTAAATGACAAAATTAGTAGCTTATTAATCCGTAGCTCAGAGGCAAAGTTCACTGGCTTTACACAGGAGGTCGCGGGTTCGATTCCCGGCGGGGTCAATTGTAAGACTCGGTTTGGTTGGTGGTAGGGCATTTTCTAAGCCCGCCTGGCTAGCTACCACCATCTTATCTAAGTATTGCCGCCAAATATCAATGTTGATATCATTGGTGTGTTCCGGCATGAAGATAAGATAGCCAGTTCCCCATTGCGTTGGGGAATCTTGGTAAGCCCGCTTCCATCTTCGGCAACATCGTCACTTACCACCAGGTGAGATGTTGTTAAGGGTTTACCAATTGTAAGTAAAAAAAAAAAAAAAAAATTCAATTCAAATTATTGGAAGACTGTGTAAGGCTATCACTATGGAAAAAAAACATATTATATGTTTTTTTTCCATAGTGATAGCCTAAGTAATAAAAAATCGATTTAATTGTATACAGTTTTAAAAATATTACCGCTTTTGATACAAGATAACACATAAAATCGTACATTTAATATACAATAACACACAAAAAATTTAAACGAGTTTAAAACAACTTTAGATACATGTTCTACAGATTTAAATTCACATACATAAATACCACTAATTAAATTGAACTTTTATCTATTTAACAATATCGCTAACATTTGTACCTCGACTTTGTCATTGAAGCTGTTGATTACTAGTCATAAATTAAATACTATTTTTCTTACAGCAGGTTTTCTTAAACATAACAACTGCTGTTGATTTTGTTAGTGAAGCCGTGTTCTTGTGCAATATTTAGACAACAAACACAAACGTTCATAAAACGCGCTCGACGAATATACATTGCAACTAAATGGGTGATCAACATTATAATTCGCTATTACAAATCTTTTTTCAGTATCGGGATAGAGTCTAGTAAGCGAGCCACGAAAAAGCGTCGGTGGCTCAACCGGTAACGACTCGGTCCATCTAACCAGAGGTACCGGGTTCAAATCTGGACGGCCAATGTACCAATGAGTTTTTCAAAAAAACTTACGTACATATACTTACCGATTGCTTTAACGGTGAAGGAAAACATCGTGAGGAAATCTGCACACGCCTGCGAAGAAACTCGAAGGTTGTGTGTGAAGTCGACCAACCTGCACTGGGCCCGCGTGGTCGACTAAGGTCTAATCGCCCTGAATCAGGGTAGGCTCGAGCCCCTCGGTGGGGACGTGTATGAGCTGATGATATAATAATAATAAAGCGAGCCACATAATCTCAAAACTGCGGCAAATTTAAAAATCTTGAAGCTCTTTTTTATTCACGACTGGTAAGCCGATGGCATCATCTCACCTGATGTTAAAGCGAGGCATTGATTGATTGGAACAGCTGTCTCAGTCTTTATCTTTAAGTTTAAATAGTAAAGAAAATAACCACACTTTTGCTCTTTTTCAATATTATTTCGTTTCAATTAAAAACTAAATTAGTTTTAAAATTTCCAACTGGCTTATTGAAGTGTATGTTTAGACTAATCGACTTAGAAAATTTAGAGGTACTAAATCGGTCTGGTTTGCTTGCAAAATGCAATGTTATAAAAGTTTACGAATCGCGTTTTTCAAACGGACAAAATAAAGTCATTAAAATGAAGATTCAGTTTACAATATATCACTTTTATATGTTTTGTAATTGCTGAGAAAAGTCGAGATTCCTGCGACCAATTTTTCCATTGCGTCGCCTTAAGCGACGATGCCGATGATGGAATCGGGCTTACTAAGATTCCCCAACGCAATGGGGAACTGGTTATCTTATTTTCAAGACGGAACACATCAATGTTTGGCGGGAAGACTTGACGTGTGTACAAGATGGTGATTGCTAGCCAGGCGAGCTTAGCAAATCCCCTTCCGCCAACCTGAGACTCCGCCGGGAATTGAAACCGCGACCTCCTAATGTGAAGCAAATGGACTAAACGACCTCCGTGCCGTAGGACCTCCACCTGCCATAAAACGTGGCGATTACGGAAAATCCCTCTCTCCCCAATAACTCGGGCAAGGCCTATTTCCAGCAGTGGACTTCTTTTGGCTCATGTGATGATGGTCAGGCTAATTAGCAAGTAGGTAATGGAGAGAATGATCGGTTCCTGGAACAAACTCGTTTCCCCAAAAAACATTAATTTTGGTCTTCAGCATTTACAAGATGACTGGTTAGACAACGGACGCATTTGAGAGGTGAATCAAAAGACGAAACTGAACAATTTTTCCCAATGCACCAATGGCCAAGTCGCAAAAAAAATAATTGGACTACTCATACAAAGTTACCTAATGAGCTGACCAAAAATTTTTTTTATTAACCCCGAAACGGAAAAGAAAAACTGAACATAATTATTTTGTCCTGCGTGTGCCTTTTAAGAATTTGTGTAAATGTCCAAAAAATTCTATCAATTAAAAAAAGTCCAAAAAATTCCAACGATTAAAAAAGTTAAATAAACAGTTGTTCAGTTTCATGAATAGATTTACTAAATTAAAAGGTTACGCGTTAATTTAATTCAAATGAAACAAGGTGTTTATTAAATCACAATGAATGTCAATCAAACGAAACCGTATTAAAACAGGGCTATATTTGTTAAAATGGAAAACTTCAAAATACTTATAAAACCGGTCATGTGCGAGTCGGACTTGCGCACCGGGGGTTCCGTACCAACACATCTCCACACAAATAGTTCGTTCGCTGTTTCAGCTGCACCTTTGATAATTGCTCTGCTTGCAAAACGTCAAAGGGGCCGCTCTGAGTTCAATCGCGGCGCCGACGACGTCAGCGCCCCGGTGGGCGGCGCGATTGAACTCAGGGCGGCCCCTTTGACGGAGTGTTTGACGGGAGCCGTCAAAGGTTCAGTTAATACAAAAAAACGAACTTTACAACAATAATTACTATACATTTCAATCAAAATACATCAACGGGAGCAACAGTTAAAAGTGTGTGTAAACACCTATTTGAAATAAATTGTTTTTGATTTTGATTTTGACAGAAAAAAGTTTTTCGTGTTCCGTCCCAAGAGGATACCAACGGGACCTTAGATATAACTAAGACTTCCGCTGTACGTCTGTCTGTCTGTCATATTTTCTGTCTGTTATATTTTATGAACTGTAATATGTAGACAGTAGAAATTTTTACAGTGTGTATTTCTGTTGGGGCTATAAAAACAAATAATAAACCTAAAATTAGAGAGGGAGAGTAAAAATAAAAGGGTTCAATACAACTCGCACTTGGCCGGTTATATTTTTTTACACATTTCGGGATCATAAGCGAATTCTACTCATACTTGATCAGTTTTTTTTTTTTAGTTATTTTAGGATTAGTATTACAATTACATGAAGTAAGACGGTTCTGTGTAATACAGTTTTTACGATAAAAAAAACAAATAACCTTTTTAAACCCGTGGCACAAGTTGTACCTCCTTAATGTTTAGTTTTTTTTTTTTTTTTTGTTAACCCGCCATAATGAAACATGTTCCGTGAAAGTTACATCCAGCTACCTATACGTTTCATAAGAGACAGCCTTTAAAAGGTCGGACGGACGGACAGACAGACAGGTTCCGTAGGCTTAGTAATAGGGTTCCGTTACTTAGTACTAAACCCTAAAAACGTTGACAAAGCCATTAAGAAACCGCACAAACCGTGGAATAAATGTAAGAAAATGTATAACGACTTTGTGATACAAAGTAGTTTGAAGTCATATCCATGAAATTTATTGCATGTAATTTTAAATGGCAAAGTATAAAGTATAATTATGCAGTGAGGTAAGTAAATTATTTCTATCAGCCACGGATGAGTGAGTTCAGAGCATTTATATTGTCACAGGATATACATGTAATAAGTTTCACTATTTGATATTCCATTCCATTGCATGATATCGATCTATTGAAAAAAGCATTTTTTTTCACTCGATGTGCTCTTGTTAAATAAGTCATCATACAGCTCATATACGTCCAGACCGAGGGGCTCGAGCCTACCCTGAATCAGGGCGATGTTAATTAAGTATTACATTATTATTAACAAGCAAAATATACAATGATATGAAAAGGCGGGCTTATCGCTTTAAGCGATTTATTTCATCCAACCTTTGGTGAATGGAGGAGACGAGACAGTGAAACAATAGCGGGTGGGTGCATGTGCTCTAAAAATTAATACTAAATAATAAAGATAAAACACAAATACATACAGGTATATATATAACAATATATATATATCAATATATACACACGAAGAATGCATAAGGATAAACTAGGAGAAACACAAGTTACACTAAAATAGAATGGGAAATTTTAGGAATAATTGCAGAAGAGTAATCTAATTAAAATCATTTTAAGGGTGAGTATAAAAGATTAAATTTCTAGAGTGGATCCAGGTGTGCACAACTTTTTACTGAACTTCATCAAAAGAACTTTCCTGAAATATGTACCTACAACTTTATTCGAAGAATTATTTGGCAACACAATGCCTTTAAAAAAATTGAGCCGTCGCAGCACGCCTGGCTAAGTAATTTGTAACTATTTTGTATAGAAAACAGGCACGAAAAAATGTTTTTTTTAAGGAAACATATTTGTAAGACATAATTCCTTTTTTTAACAATTAGGCGTCTAATACGACTCAGTTGGTACAGTTACTTGCAGTTTTTGTGTTTAAAATAATGGAGCAACTACTCTGCTACACAAAAAATACAAAAAAAAAAACATTAGAGGTACAAAACACAAAAAAAGGGGACAATAGACAAAAATCTGGATTTTTTATAAAAAATCTTCAAAGTCCCATAACTTGAGAACGGTTAAGTTTGGGGTATGGGGTTCCTTAGTCAAATCAGTCAGGAATGATGGAAACTACCACCTCTTAAAGGATTTAGGTCAACTTAACCTGTAACCCTGTACACTGTCTCACTCACGCATCGATACACTATGGCTTAGCGCGTGCCAAAAGCCGGTCCGAACCGTTGTATTAGAATAGATGTTGCACACCAAGAAAATAAAGAAAACATAGCACGATGTAAAGAACATCCTAATTCTGCTTGAGCTTAATTCAGTTTGAAGTTCAGCGCGATACGATCTTATGAAATGGGTTTTTTTTTTTATTTCTTTTATTAAGAATTTGAGTATATACAAACGTTAGACCACAATTTTTAGACAAAGGGGTATCGCCTGTAAAGACTACTGCAGTCCTTATTCCTCCAAGTAGTGTCATATTTATTTTACAGGTAGGAAATCCCTTCCCTTGTTTCTCCCGAACAGAGAGATACAAATACACAGCAGAAACTTTGTATATACAATCACCTGTGTTTTACAAAGGCTAGTTATTCATACCCCAGTATGATTGTGTTTGCTTGGCAGGCAATTAGGTAAGTACTTATGTAATTAACACATTACTATCTTACTCACGCATCGATACATTAATGCTTAGAGCAACAACACCTAGTCAGACTCCGCCACATTAGATGTCTCACATCAAAATTGGTAAAAATTGCTCGTTTTCCATAAACTTTCAGATTCGATTTGCGAAAACCGCCTTTATGGCGTAATGTCGCGGATTTGATCCCGGCGGGATTTAACTTTGTAAGATTCGGTTTTGTTGGTGGTAAGGCATTTTCTAAGCTCGCCTGGCTAGCTACCACCATCTTAATTCTTATCTAAAAGTTATCACCTACCGGGAGGTCGTGGTTCGAATCCTGCCTCGTACCAAGGTGTGTTCGAATTTCGACTTCATATGTACGTTTATCCGACGCTCTTACTGTGAAGGAAAACATCGTGAGGAAATCTGCACACGCTTGCGAAGAAACTCGAAGGTTGTGTGTGAAGTCGACCAACCCGCGCTAGGCCCGCGTGGTCGAGTAAGGCCCGATCGTCCTAATTCAGGGTAGGCTCGAGCCCCTCGCTGGGGACGTACATGAGCTGATATGATAAAGTGTTATCACCAAACATCAATTGCATTTCCGGCTTATTATATAACATAGCCAGTTCCCCATTGCGTTGGAGAACCTTGGTAAGCTCGCGCTGACATGCAGAGTTAGATTTTTAAACACCATACTCTTTCTATAAAATTGCCCATTATCAATGTATTAAAAAAGTCCAGAAGAAATTTCCAGTCAATGTATACCTTGGACTCCGGCGAATCACTGTACAGATTGAATACCGCAGAGAAATTCTGAGAATAGCTCATTACAGCACGACCGAAAGACATACCTTTTATTCAAAAGATCGTTTAGTTTGAACACGCGGTATTTGAAAAGGCTAATTAATGAACGGAAGCCTTCTTTGAAAAGAATTTTACGAGGGAGCTGGAAAATTTCCAGATGGTCAAGGATTGTACGGAATATATCACGCGTGATTGATGGAACTGTTAAATGCATTCGTCTTTGTTAACACATCGTGACCGGCGCGCTACGTACGACGCGCCATTCTTCTTAGATCACATCTAAAAGAACTAGATCCCTGGTTTCATACAAAACAGACTTCATAAAATATCCGGACAGTTTTTTGGCAGGATAGGGATAGACATATTCAAACAGCTAACAGAGAGGGAGAGCCGTGCAAGTACACTTTTGTGAGAAAAAAGGTAGACTTTATGTTCGGACAATTTTGACCGCGAGACCATGAATGCAGTTCTTTCGTATGTGATCTAAGGTTTGCTATTATATTAGGTTTATGTATAGGTTTAAAGATATTTATTCTCATAAAGACAAAATGCCACTTACATGAGAAGAAGACTTAAATATAAGTAATTGATTTAAAGTCATTCACACCGCACAGATCACAAAAATATGAATCACACACATAGTCATGATTATAATTAAAAATATAATTATGCACTTCTGGGCCGTAGGTTTTAGCAACGAATAAATGCGGTCTAGGCAGCGAAAGTGTTAAGGGAATCTCCAGTGATGGGAATTTAAGATGGCGGCTTAAGTTATGATTTATGAATACCTATTCCGTAAAAATTTATAGAGTTAGGGTGTATGTTATGTGGAATAAATAGTACTTTATCATTATCTTTCATGTTTGCCTTTTTAGGAAGAATATGTTTTTATAATAAACTTTTTAGTATAAAATATTCCTTCTAAAAAGCAGATATTTGAAATATTCCAAATAAAAAAGAACCACCCAAGTGAAAGTTTATCTCGCGTAGAGAGGGTTCCGTACAATTCCAAAGTCAAATTAAAAAAATATCGCATTCGAAATCCTCACAATAAGACGCGAGTTAAATACTACTAGCGCTATCTAGTGGTGTTATAGTGAACTATTTTCCGTTACCACTTTATTTTCAATTAATAGAATTCTTATAGGTTTTCCTGTAATCTACAAGCAATAAACTATATTTCTTTTTTTTTTACTTTTAGGCTCAGTAGTTTCGGAGATCAGGGGATGTCAATTTTCGTCTTCTTTCATAAATAAAATCAAAAATATTTATTTTACAGTAATAACAAAAATATATTTGAGATCCTTATAACGAGCCCTTTCATTTGCTATATGACAGAGTAATTTTTGCAAATATTGTTTCAATTTCCTAATTTGTCCCCCGAAAATTACCCTTATTTAAAAAAAATATATTATTATAATATGTGTTTGAGTAATAGGATTGCACCATCCTACCAAATTTCACCTGATTTGGATCGTTTAATCATCATATCAGCTTATGTACGTCCCCACCGAGGGGCTAGAGCCTGCCTTGAATTAGGGAGATCGGACCTAAGCCGACCTAAGTTTCTTCGCAGGCAATTGCAGGTTTCCTCACGATGTTTTCCTTCACCGTAAGAGCGTCGGATAAATGTAAATAATTATGAGATCAAAATTCGATAAAATAAGGACAGGAGGTAGAAGCCCTAAGCGGATACGCCACCGCCGCTGTTATGTAAGTAAACGAAAATTTTTAACTATTATTGCGAAAGTTTAGATGCCAGTTTCCATCAAACAAAATTAACTGTAATTAAATTCAACATAGCAAAGTTAAACAAAGCAAACTATCTAACATCCGTTTAACATAATGATAGAGTTTAGTGTAAACATTCAGACGATGTGTTTATTTGACCGATTCAATACGAGGAAGTTCCAAAAATTCTATGAACTTCAAAGGCTTTATTCGAGCGAAACCCGATGTATGAAGTTTTCAAGCCTATTAATATAGCAATGAATGGGGGTGATTTTTAGGGTTCCATACCCAAAGGGTAAAAACGGGACCCTATAACTAAGACTCCGCTATCCGTCAGTCTCTCACCAGGCTGTATGTCATGAACCGTGATAGCTAGACAGTTGATTTTTTTACAGATAATGTATTTCAGCGCAGGACCGGTCGTCGTGGAAATCTATGGGGGAGGCCTTTGTCCAGCAGTGGACGATTTTCGGCTGATATGATGATGATAAATATATTTATGTTGCCGCTTTGACAACAAATACCAAAAATTAGAAAAAGTTTTAAAGTCTCTAAACAAAAAACGTTTTTTTTTTCTTGAAGTGAATAGTATCGCTGAATAGGTCTTTTAAAACATTGAGAGATTTCTAGCAAAATCATGTTTACGAAATACCAAGTTTTTATGTGCTGATTTTTGTTAGAGTACTTTTTTGTTTATTGTACAGCTAAACTAAGCTGTTTTAAGAAATCTAAAAGTTTTTGGAAAAAGTAGGTCAAGCATAATATCTCAGTTTAGGCGAAACAGTCGACCAACATAAGATGTTCAGTAGAATTTGTAAAAAGTCCATAAATTTTCCATACAAAATTATCTACACCAACTGCAAAATAATGTTGTCATTTCATATATGAAAAGACAATGGAACCTTTGATATAGTATTAATAACTACCCACGCATCGTCTGGCTAAGAAAATTAAAACATTCCTTGTTGTAAAGCTTTTAATCGCAAATAACCGCCTATGTCGCGTAATTGTTAAGTCAATTAGCTTCACATCACCATCGCGGGTTCGATTCTCGGCGGATTCAACTTTGTAAGACTCGGTTTGGTTTGTGGTAGGGCATTTTCCTAGCCCGCCTGTCTAGCTACCACCATCTTATCTAAGTCTTGCCGCCAAACATCAGTGTTAAGAACATTGATGTGTTCCGGGTTGAAGATAAGATAGCCAGTTCTCCATTGCGTTGGGGAATCTTGGTAAGCCCGCTTCCATCTTCGGTATCATCGTCACACAATCAGGTGTGATGATCTGATGATGCCAAGGGCTTACCAATAGTGAACAAAAAAAAAGATCAATAATTGAAGCTAAGATTGTACTGAGTAAATCTTTTCGAAAAGTTGATTTAAACTAATATCACATTGTCGAACGCAAATCGTTTAACATTAGGAAACAGCTGACTTGTATAGGTCAGCATTTATTAAAATAAACGTTTGCAAACAGCTGACGAGCAGTCAAGTCAGTTAGCATAAACAAATCACAATAATTTATAGTTTCCGATTCTGTTACTGAAATATGGTTAACGAAGTATTGTGGGTACCGTACAAGTAACTAGTATCTCATCTGTGATCGTACCAAAGTATATATAGGTTTAAAGATATTTATTCCCATAAAGACAGCAGTCACTTACATGAGAAAAATATAAATTTTATACTTAAAAAAGTACAATTTGTAAGTTTGTGTTCGCTCGTATTGGAAACATAATAAATATTAAAAATTCGTTTGTTTGCAGAATCATTCATTACATCGTTATTTGGCTAATAATGTATATCTTCCAATATATTATATCGGTAAAGTTTAACTTTAAGTGTGTTGAATGACTCCGCATTTTTTAACATGTGAGGGTAGTTTGTTGTGCCCCCTCAAAAGTAAACATTTTTTACCATAATTAGTTCGCACCTTCGGTAGAATCAGATAACAGACTTATAAATATAAGTCTGTGTAGCGCATACTGAGCGGCAAGGAGTGTCCATACTGTATGTACTAATGTACTAACATACAGTATGGACACTCCCTGCCGCTCTCTAGTTCCCGACCTCACCCCCTCGACACCCAGATTGATACAGATTGGTTACTGTTTGGTTGTCGAACGTATAGGATTTTGCCACCATTTTGTTTGTTCCATCATTACTTTTTTTAAATGTCATTTCTGGTCCGTTGTACGAAGCGTACAGAGTGTGATCGTATACTCACAACATTTGCTAAGTCCTAACCAATTTTAATAGCTTTTTTTTATTGAGAGCGTTTGACTTCAACTCACCTGATGGTAAGTGATGATGTAGTCGAGGATGGTACACGTAAGCTCAAATTATGCCTGTTTACTATAGCCTTAAAGATCCCCAAATTGTAGGAGTCGGGAAACACAGATGCAGGCAAGGAGTTCCACTACATCGCTGTCCGCATAATAAATAAGGAAGCATAACGCTTCGTGCGTAAAGGCTGAATATCAACAACAAAGGGGTGGAACCTTCGCCTGCGTTTAATCAAATCTTCTTTTTCGTACCACATGTTTTCTGCTAAAGAAAAATCCATTGGTGCCAGGTATTGATGAAATTTAATAGTGGTGGGGTTAATGTCGATATTTCAGTATCGAACTGAGCTATGTCTGTCAACCAAGTCTGCTTCTTTTGATTTATAAAAACTTTAACATCCGTGGCGTGATGGTTAAGTCCATTAGCTTCATATCAGGAGGTCGCAGGTTCGATTCCCGGCTGAGTGTAACTTTGTACGACTCGATTTGGTTGGTAGAAGGGCAATCAATTTTAACAATGTTAATGTGTTTCGACTTGAAGACCAGATTCCTAAACGCAATGGGGAACTGGTTATCTTTAAGCCGGAACACATTTGGTGGCAAGAGTAATACAATATGGGAAACTATCTAGGTAAGCTTAAAAACTTACAAAGCTGAAATGTTATAGACTCCGGCGGGAATCGAACCCACGAACTCCTGATGTGCAGCTAAGGAACTAGCTATTATGCCACGGAGACGGTTAAATTATGTAACGGTTATCTTAAACCTAGTATTAATGGGAATGATGACAGCATAAAAAATAAAATATGAATTCTTGATCACTAAATTGCCTTCCTACTAAAACTTTGAAAAACCTGACTCGTTTTCTTTTCCATCAAGTCTTCGATTTTTAATTCTTAAAGTGAAATACATTATTTATTTATCTATCCTAAGCTTGATCTGAATCAATCAGTCCGTCAGAAGGCCAACTACAACTTACATTTTAAATATAACGAAAGTAATTTATCTTTTCATCTGCTACAAACATTTATCCAATATGGCGGCCAATTGCTGAGGCCCCCATCTATCCTTTGAATAGCACTGTTAATTGTGCACACGATAAAAGAAGACACAAGAGAGAGAGAGTGAGAAGTGAGAAAGAGATATAGTAATTAATTTAGTACCTAATCACATCAGCTCCTATATTCGTCCCCACCGATTAAGTCGACCACGAGGGCACAGTGCGGGTTGGTCAACTTCACACACAACCTTCGTGCAGGTTTCCTCACGATGTTTTCCTTCACCTTAAGAGCGTCGGATAAACGTACATATGAGATCGACATTCGAAAACATAACAAAACTTCGAAACGTAACATTCTAATTAGGTACCTAACGTTCTAATTAGGTACCTACCTAAAATTGTATTTAGGTACCTTACATTCTAATTAGGTACCTAACGTTCTAATTAGGTACCTTCCTAAAATTGTATTTAGGTACCTTACATTCTAATTAGGTACTTAACATTGCAAAAAACTGGCCACTTGGCAATGAGTTCTAGAGCAAATCCACTATACTTCAACAGTACTCCGAAACAAAAGAAAAGCATGGCGGATAGAAGGAATGTCTCTGTAAAAATAAAACGCGGAAAGTCTGTCGTCAGCCAACTATCCGTCGCAACGGGACGTATCGGATGTGAGCTAAAAGTAGAAGCCGACTGCAGAGCGCACCAGTCCGAAAATTCAACTTGTTCCCGATAATTATCAACTGTGTCAGTCACCTGTGTCGTTGTCACTGTTGGAGCAACGCACAGACACACCCTGGACACTTCATATTCAATGACATTTCAAAAAAGGAATGACGGAAGAAACAAAATGGCGGCGAAATGCTATACGTTCGACCACCAAACTGTAACCAATCTGTATCAATCTGGGTGACGAGTGGGTGAGGTCGCAATCTAGAGAGCGGCAGGGAGTCTCCATACTGTATGTTAGTACTAAACATTTATATACTTTGGCACAGCAAAACAATAAGACAGGATTGTGCACAACATTGTGGGAAAATTAAGAAAAAAAAAATGAACTAAAAAAGTTCCGCAACTGATGGTTGTCCTAGCGATACTTACCGAAAAAAAATTCTTAAGGAACCTTAAGGCAAAGTATCACAGTAAGATTGTAAATTACGTTAGATTAAAATCTAACGGGATTTATTTTGCGAGATTGTGTACTGTCGAAAGATTGTGAAGTGAAACATATTGTTTACAATTTTACTAGTGACATTACAATACCTAACACTAAATGAAGTGAAAAACACTAAATAAATGAGCTCGCGAAGCGAGCGATGTAAGGTTCGGTCAGGTTTGATTGATTTAGTTCCCCCCGCCCCTGGGTAGCAGAATAATTAATAATTTTCTAAAAAACTAAAAACTTTTAAGTACAAGCTTTTAATATTGCATTGTCACGCGATATCTATATGCATGCAAAATTTCAGCTAAATCGGAAACCAGGAAGTGGGTCAATTTAATCTGTAAGATTCCACCCGAACAAACATGCATACATTGAAGTTAAAGAAAATCTTGTTAAAAAAATACAAGCATAGCATTTCCTACGATTCTATTGAAAATAAAATACGATTCTGGGAAAAAAATACCAAAAAGATATATTGTCACCGGGAATACGGCTTCATACCAAATTTTAGCACAATGGGATTCTTGTAAATTGCTCTAAAATCGTTTGCAAGATTTTTCCTAAGCAAACTAACATACATACAAACATTGCAAGTTAATTAAAAGCTTTAATCTTTACGATGCCCACGCAAGCGACGAAGCCGCGTGCAAAAGCTAGTAAAAAGATAAAAGCTACAACAACCAATTAATAAACCAAACCAGTAAACCATCTAATCAAAATAACTTCAGGAAATCATTAAAAATCATAAACCCGACTGCGTAAAAACTTTACCCCTCTTTTTCGCCAGTCGGGTAAAAATTTATCCTATGTCACTCAAGGGATCAAGAAGAATCTATCGATACCTTATACGTTAAAATCCTTCAAGCCAATCAGGCTGCAGCAGGGAACATACAAATCTACAAACATACACATACACTCGAAAAACGTAACCCTCATTCTGAGGCAGTCGGGTAATAACGATAAAACTGCATTTCACTTAAGGCGAGGCACCGGTGGAGAAGCGGAGAAACTCTTTTGCTAGATCAAATTTGGGTAATTACTACTGAATATCGGTCTTGGAAAAAATATTGGACAACTTAAGGATATTGTCTGAGGAATGCGCTAATATGTTACACGATAGTGTGTACTTTACTCGATCAAAAAAAATCCCAAAAACAGGTCTAAAACTTCTAAGAAAAAGTCTATAACGAATTGTTCATTAATAAAATTTCTAAATTTGCATATGGAGATATTTATTTTTAAGAACCTACTACAGATAATCTGCTAAATTTAAGTTTTTAAATTGAAGTCTTAAGAGAAATAACAACGTAAAACATTTAAAAATGATGCAAAAGTGTGGTTATTTTCTTGACTCTTTACACGTAAAGGAAAAAACAGAGACAACTGTTTTACAAATGCCTTGCCTTAACAAAATTCAGGAAGTGTTTAAAATTAGTATTTTGTTTTAAATCTCAGCAAAGTTAGTGACCGTCCGACTGTGACGCGTTGGGACGTTTTAGTTGATTTCGTCACTGTTACACTTTCGTCACGGCGTCGTCGCGTCGACGTGACTGTTGTGTGCAGAATACGTATGTTTTAAAGTCGTCGATTTTTTACCGCCTTATAATATGGGATCATCACATCAACTCATATATACGTCCCCACCGAGGTGCTCGAGCCTACCCTGAATAAGGGCGATCGGGCCTTAGTCGACCACGCGGGCCCAGTGCGAGATGGTCAACTTCACACACAACCTTCGTGTTTCTTCGCAGGCGTGTGCAGGTTTCCTTACAATGTTTACCTTCACCGTAAGAGCGTCGGAAAAACGAACATATGAGATCGAAATTCGAAAACACATGGCAGAACTTGAACCACGACTTCCCCGATAGGAGGTAGCAGCCCTTGTCGTTGCGCCACCGACGGTCTCGACGAATAATATGGGATATGATAATTATTTACCAATTGTGAATAAAAAAAAAAAAAAAAAAAAAAAAAAAAAATTACGTAAGTGTTGTGTTTTACTAGACAAAGGACAAGTTTTTCAAACGCAGTAGGGTTAGAGTTAACTGCTAGTCATTTAAGATACTTTTTTATCATCTGTAAATCTGTTAAAAGCGATTTTTGAAGTGAAACTTTTATTACATCGTCTCAAATTTTTTCGTCTGTGGGTTGCATGTCGCGTGACGGTCGCTTTCATCTTAGCGGTATGATCGTTAACGTTCTCTGTACCGTAGCGAGAGCAGCCATGATCGTTTCGTCCTCTGTAAAGTTTCACTTTTACCGTGGTTTCATAAAACCACACACTGACTTTTTTCTTATAATGTTAGAAATAACAAGGCTAGACGTCAAAGTTCAAATCGGTGTCATGGATGAACTATTTTTAGAATTTGAATAATAAAAAATTGAAGACGTAATGAAAACAAAACAATTAAGGTTTTTTTACTCGTTTTTTCAAGAGAAGGGTAATTTAGAAAATAAAAATTCAAAGTTTACTTCCTACTAATATTATAAACGCGAAAGTATGTAAGAATGTATGGATGTTCACTGCTGGACATAGGCCTCCCCCGAGGATCTCCACGACGACCGGTTCTGCGCTGCCCGCATCCAGCGGCTTCCCGCGACCTTCACCAGGTCATCGGTCCAGCAGTCGACGTCCTTCGGCTGATATGATGATTAAGATGGATGTATGTTTGTTACTCTTTCACGCAAAAACTACTAAACGGATCTGGCTGAAATTTGGTAGGTGGACAGATTAGGACCTGGATTAAAACACAGGATACTTTTTTCCACGCTCGCACTGCACACCCTCGAAAACTCTTAGAAACGTTGTCCACGCGGGTGCAGCCGCGGGAAACAGCTAGTATATCATAATGCAATCACCTACCCTGTTATATTCAGCCACTCAAAGCTATAGGTTGGCTGTCATACGGTTACGCGCCGAAGAGATTTAGCTGGTTGTGTCACCGCTGCGCTTGACATGTAAATGTCACGTCACGTGCAATGCTTTGGTGACAGAAAACATATAAATCAATGTCATTTACTTTGCCGGTTAACTATTATTACTTATTTAATTTAGTAAAATGAAGTAATGAAAGCGAACGTAACTTTATGAAAGTGCGTTTGATCTTCTCAATTACTTTATTGAAGCTGTCATAAATTTCATTGTGAAATATTACATTAATGAAAGCTTTGGATGATATACATTTCTGGCATTCGTGTTCGAAATTTAATAATATTAATATACAGGGTCGGTGGCTCAACCGGTAACGACTCGGTCCTTCTAACCAGAGGTGCCGGGTTCAAATCTGGAGGGCCAGTGTACCAATGAGTTTTTCGAAACTTACGTACATATACTCACCGACTGTTTTAACGGAGAAGGAAAAACATCGTGAGGAAACCTGCACACACCTGCGAAGAAACTCGAAGGTTGTGTGTGTTAAGTAGACCAACCCGCACTGGGCCAGCGTGTTCGACTAAGGCCCGATCGCCCTAATTCAGGGTAGGCTCGAGCCCCTCGTTGGGGACGTATATGAGCTGATATGATGAATATAAAGGGTGTAACGCAAATGTGTGTTTATTAAAATGAACACCTTGTGGTCTACAACTTTTAGTAACAGAGATTAACTTAAAATGTATTCTAACTCCTTGCCTGCGTCTGTGTTACCCGACTCCTACAATTTGGGGTTCTTCAAGGCAAGAGTGAATAGGCATTATTTTTAGTTTTTAGTTTGCGTGTACCATCCTCGACTACATCGTCACTTACCATCGGGTAAGATGTAGTCCAACGCACTAAATTTGTTAAAAAAAAAAAACTAAGTACCTAGCAGTTATATTTATTTTGTAAGCTATTGTGTAAGAACTTCGAAATCACAATAAATTAATTACTTTTTTTGTTGAAAACTAATGTATGAAACAAAAAATTATTAAAAGAACTAGTACGGGAAAATTAAAAATATGTATTTTTAAATTTCCTTTGGAAAAGTTGTTCAGTTTCGTACACGTGGAACTTTACTGTAAAAAAAACAAGCAGCTCGCGGCTCGCGCACCGCGCACCTTCGATATCCATGCAAGCAAAGCCACGGGCAACAACTCTTAAGTAATATTGAGTGTATTTACGTCAAAATCTCGTAGTCGGTTTTTTGGACGGTCACATAATCTTCTTTACAACCGACTTTCAAAAAGGAGGAGGTTCCAAATTTGACTATATGTTCTTTTTTGTTTTTTTTGTTACGCGATATCTTCGCAGATTGTGAACCGATTTTCATGATTCTTTTATTATTTGATAGAGTATGCTCCCGAGTTAGTCCCATGTAAATTTTATCAAAATCGGTTTAGTACTTTATAAGACATATTATGTAGAAATATTTTTAACCGCCTCCGTGGCGTAATGGTTAGTCCATTCGCTTCACACCAGGAGGTCGCGGATTATATTCCCGGTGGGGTGAACTTGTAAGACTCGGTTTGGTTGGTGGTAGGGCATTTTCTTAGCCCGCCTGGCTAGCTACCACCATCTTATCTAAGTCTTGCCGCCAAACATCAGTGTTAACAACATTGATGTGTTCCGGCTTGAAGATAAGATAGCCAGTTCACCATTGCGTTTGGAAATCTTGGTAAGCCCGTATCCATCTTCGACATCATCGTCACTTATCATCAGGTGAGATGATGCCAAGGGCTTACCAATTATGAATAAAAAAATAACAATTTTGAAAATTAACAAAAACCAAAAATAATAATACAAAATTGTACTCAGTTGTAGCGATGGAAGTCGGTTTTTTAACGTGTTTAGCGTTTTTAATTATTATCTTTCGCGTCGACGTTCGAAGGTAAAAAGAGGCGAAAAAATACGTTTCCACATTTGTGATGAGTTTTTATTTATTAAAATACTAGCTTACGCCCCCGGTTTGCCCGCGTGGCTATGAACTCTTACAGTTTAGTTTCTGATTCTGATTCCGTCGGTAAGTCACAAACGTTTTGTTCAAAAACTGTTAAAGCTATAAAGTATGTTTATACAAATATGTAAACCTTATAAAGATAAATAAATAAATTCTGGGACAAATCACACATGGTCATCTGGCCCCAAAGTAGGATTCCCTGTGTTATGGGTTACCAGAGACTGATATACATACTTACATACGTTTAAATACATACATATATAGATATATTTAACACCCAGACACAGAGCAAACAAATCTGCTAATCACACAAATGCTTGCCCTGGGTGGGGATCGAACCCACAACCCTCGGATCAGTAGTCAAGGGCACTAACCACTGAGCCACCGATTCAGTCAATGTGGAATAAAATATGTAAAAAAAGGTTCTTTTCGATTCCTTCACTACATGTAAAATGGGGGCGATTTTTTTGTTTTCTACGTACCTTATCATGTAGGATAAATTAAGTTGAATAGGTCTTCCAAAACAACTGAGGGTTTGTTCACTTAATTAAAATAAAATCACTTAAAATGACTCGTTTACCAAATATTAAGGTTTTAAGTGGTGATTTTTGTTAGGGTTACTTCATATATGTCCCCACCCCTACCAGCTAAACCGCTATTACAGGCAATCTGAAAAGTATTCGAAATAGAGTAGCGTACAATGTATTAAAAAAACGGCTAAGTAGGCTGTCTTAGTGTGCAGTTGAATTTTTAAAAAAATCATAGATTTTTCCATACAAAATGTTCTATAACAACTGCAAAAATACTTTTTCAAAATACCTATATTTTTTTAAAGTGACTGCGAAACCTTACTATGCGCGTGGTCCAACACGAACTTGGCCATTTTTTTCACTGTAATCGAGGGTAACGAGCGGCTAGCGAGTGTATATAAAAATTATTCAGTGAGTTAATTCAGTGCTTGATCTATCTACCTACATAGTTTCATCCAAATCCGTTCAGCCGTGAAAGTAAAACAAAAAATAGGTACTAAAAATAATTTTAATTTGATTTTTTGAAACAAATTAAAATATAAAAATAAACTTGAAAAAATAATTTCAGGATATTAAAAGATCTGACAATGTACATATTTTTTTCAGCCGTGAAAGTTGAACAAACAAAACTATGAATAATTTTAATTTGATTATTTGAAACAAATTATAATGTAAAAATAAACTTAAAAGGTTATGAAAAGATTTGATAATGTACAGTTTTTTTTAATTGTGTGCAAACCGTCAAGGGTAGATAGAATATACTCATGAAACCCATACTGAATGGATTTTTTTTTTCGACTTTTTATACAAATTGATAACAAAGTAAGTAAGTCAGTAAATTGCACGCCAAAAACAAAATAGTCCGATCGGCCTACTTTGTATGAAGTAATTTCTTTTTTTTGCGCTTTATGTATGGGTTTCGTTCTATTTTCAACGGCTTGTACAATAATAATGGATAAAAAAATTAAGTCGTAACTTCTTTTCAGCAGATAGATTACATTATAAGGTATATTATGCTAATATTAATAACTTATCAAACCTTATATTTGAAATACTCGTATTGGCGTATTTAACATAAAGCATAATTTAAAATTTCTATAGCAAAATTGGGTAAAATTAAACAATTTTCGGATTACCATCATATCAACCGAAAAACGTCCACAGCTGGACAAAGGTCTCCCCCAAGGATTTCCACGACGACGACCGGTCCTGCGCTGCCCGCATCCATCGGCTTCCCGCAATCTTCACCAGGTCGTCGGTCCACCGCATGATGGGAGGCCTGTCTACGCTACGTTTTCCGGTGCGCTGTCGCCCCTCGAGAACGTTACTACCCCAACGGCCATCTGTTCTACGACCTATGTGCCCTGCCCACTGCCACTTCAGTTCAGCGATTATGTGAGCTATGTCGGTTACTTTGGTTCACCTGCGGATCTCCTCGTTTCTGATTCGATCACGCCGAGAAACTCCGAGCATATCACGCTCCATTGTCCTTTGCCAATTTTCTCGTTAAAGTTAAGTGTATTGAAACTTTGCCATTAAAACAAATAGAACAAATGCTATTCCGAGTTTCCGAAGTTGACATTTAAAAAGAAAACTTGGAACCAACGCAAATATTCAGTTCAGTCAGACGTAGAATAATAGTACTTCTGAACGCGTGCTGAAAATTACGTTTTAAATTAACCGTTTGATCGAGTGGCACGATAATTTAATGCGGCCCAGAAACTTGGACCCTTACTACCCCACCAGTGCTTTCGCACAAGAAAGCGCTTAAAATTTCACAAGCCCAACTTTTGGGTTCATTGTTGAATATTCAATTTATAAGCCTCTGTCAACGTAGATTTTACAAACTGCTGCGACAAATGACGTTTACCATCACCCTACCGGCTAATACATAATTTAATCAAGATGTAAAATATATTATGTGATGTACTTACATTTTAATGTTCAAAAGTAGAAGTATTCAGAAAACACAATCCGTGTCAAACAACCCCTTATGTTAAAATTCAGTACGCGGAATCACTGAAATCTTTTCGCAAACACACGAAAAGATTTAATCAAACAAACGTCACAAATCAACAATAACATTAACAATGAATAAAGAAAGTTGCAGTAGAAACGTATTGTTGCCGGGGCGTTGAGAAAAAAATAAAAAATATATGAATTATGGGCGTTGAAAACGCACGTAAATTTTCGCGGGAAATAGCGAGTTCACGAACGCGTGCCTCCCACGCGGCGGTCAGAGGACGACTGACTATGACTAACTAAACTAAACCGATGGGTTCACCTGCATTGCGTGCGCTGATCGGCGCCGCTAGACAGAACAAGATATATTTCGATTACCACGTGTTGAAAAGAGCGAGACAAGAATACACGTGCTCGCACCCACCCAGGGTTGTACCTCTGACTGAAGCCTCAGGCCTCAAGCAGTTTTTCAGGAAGGGGCGCTTTATTACAAAGCCGGGACGGGAATGAATAGAGACGTACGCGTTTCGCATTATGATGGCGCGCACAATAGACGTCAGTTTATGCCCTTTGATAACGGAAATCCGATGCGACATTTCAAAAGAGACTTTTCAGTAATAGCTTAACTTTGTCATTATAGTATGAAAGAAAGTGATAGGCGGATAAGAAAATTTGAGGTCTAACTAAATTAAAAACGCCCGAGACTTGAGCCTGGTATAAAAGAGAATGCAAAATATTTGCAAAATGCTTGGAAATTAGAGCATTATTTTGGCAACCTTCTAGATAAATCGAAATTGCTGTACTGGCCAAATACACGCGAGCAGCGGCCAGCAAAAGTTGTATGATAATCCATATCTGTCGTGTTTAGCGGCCCAATAAATTACTATGTAAAATCATATCTGTCGTGTAATTTAAAAATGGAACTATATTTTACTCTGAAACATGGCAACCAAGGAGGTAACTTATCAAAGGTTTTATTTAAATTACGAACTGACTGGCAAATAGAACGCTGTTTATTGAAAAAAAAAACAAATGAAAATCTTGGCGCGTGAAAAATTATTGTTGTTCATTGTTGGTTGTTGTTTTAATTTCCAAGCATTATTTGATAAAAGTACTATACAAGCCTTGGCCACATCTAGGCACTGATGGACTTACGTATGTGTGCCTAGGCTTCGCCTCGAGTCACATTTACACGTTCGTCCATCAATGCTTCTTTTGCCGCTGCCGTACTATTATTCAAAGTACTTAAGAGTCTCCAGGAGGCTCGAGTTTTCATACAGACGTAGTTCCGCTTTAATACAAAAACTACATGCAGGATTGAACCCAAACTTTGTAAATATATTAAGTAGACACATATTGATGTTTGTAATTAGTTTTCATCGTAGTAAATTCTAACGTTACTAAACGAAGGCTTAAATTAGTTTTGTACTGAAAGTTTGAACTTGCTTTTATTTTTCGTTTTATATTAGTACATCGAAAACTAATTACAAACATCGAAATGTGTCTCCCTTAATATATTTGGAAAGTTTGGATTGAATCTGGCATGTACTTTTTGTATTAAAGCGAAACTACGTTTGTATGGAAACTCGAGCCTCCTGGCGGCCCTTAAGTAGCATTGCACAAATTCCGAATGGCTTTTAGTCTGCCATACACGAAGTTTCTACAACGTGGAGCTCATATATTTATCTTTTAATGTGTAAAAGAACTTTTTTTTTAGACGTGTAATAATATTTAATAACCAATTAATGAGTTATGAGTTATACCGTTTCCGGAAGTGTTTGCGGAGTGAGAAGTAATATCGCGTACCGCACACCCTCAGAGACAGTCACAAAAACAATATCCACCCAGGTAAAGCCGCGGGCAAAAAGCTTGTCGGAGTTATAACAAAATAATAGTGTAAATAAGCAATCAACGAGCATAATGCGAGAGTCACAGCCATCGCTATCCTCAACCAAAATCGAGGGAAAGGAACAACCTCGCTCCCTCTTTGCCACCAACCATTAATAGAGTCACAGCCATCGCTACCCTCAACCAAAATCGAGGGAAAGGAACAACCTCGCTCCATCTTTGCCACCAACCGTTAATAGAGTCACAGCCATCGCTACCCTCAACCAAAATCGAGGGAAAGGAACAACCTCGCCCCCTTTTTGCCACCAACCATTAATAGAGTCACAGCCATCGCTACCCTCAACCAAAATCGAGGGAAAGGAACAACCTCGCTTCCTCTTTGCCAACAACCACTAATAGAGTCACAGCCATCGCTACCCTCAACCAAAATAGAGGGTAAGGATCAATGAAAAGAAAATGAAGCCTTTAACAACGATAAACTTGGAGACTAAAATTATATTTTTAAAAGATTTTATTTAACTTACTGAACATTATGTATGTATGTAAGTTTTCCACTTCAAAATTTTAAAATTAAGTTTGAACCAATTCTCGATGTTCGATTGAACTAAAATTTGGCACACGTATATAAAGTCGGTGACAATGCGACACTTCGAGCTGATCTTACGATAAAGCTATGTATGTATGTAAATAGTCCGGTTCGCTAAATTTGAAACACTTCTCGAAGTTAGATTGAGCTGAAATTTGGCAGACGTATGTAAAATCAGTGACAATGCAATATTTTGGTACCATTGAGCTAATCTGATGATGGAGCCGGAAGGTGGCCACTAAAACAATAAAATATTATCGAATTTGGTCTCGTTTGATTTGTGTTGAAGATAAAAGCTTCAACGTTTAAGTTTTTAGGTATAAAAAGAATTTTATAAGACATGAAAATTATAATATAACAGGCATAATTTGAATTTAAGAAATTTAATAAATAGATATAGCCTATTCGAGACTGGGATAGGTTAAAAAATCATGTAAGTGTATAAGATTCTACAATATCACATCAGCTCATATATACGTCCCCACCGAGGGGCTCGAGCCTACCCTGAATTAGGGCGATCGGGCCTTAGTCGAACACGCGGGCGCAGTGCGGGTTGGTCAACTTCACACACAACCTTCGAGTTTCTTCGCAGATGTGTGCAGGTTTCCTCACGATGGTTTCCTTCACCGTTAGAGCGTCGGATAAACGTACATATGAGATCGAAATTCGAAAACACATTGGTACGTGGCAGGACTCGAACCACGACCTCCCGCATAGGTGGTAGCGTCCCTTGCCGTTGCGCCACCGACGCTCTCTACAATCTAAAAAATAATTCTACGATAAAATTCCAGAAAATGCAACTAGTTTGTCAGAGAATAAACTCAAGACTCATGAAAAAAAATGCTTGTGCTCTAGAGGATATTATTATATAATAGATTTTTTTTTAATTAAAAATTTGAGTGCGTTTGACTGCAACTCGCTCAACAAAAACTATAACCTGAGACTGTAATCTGAAGCATGACATTATTTGTAATAGACAATAAGTTTTTTTTTACTTAATTTTGAAAGTGTGTGTAAACACCTATTTAAAATAAATATTTTTGATTTGATTTGAAGTTTAAATACTAGGTACGTATTCATATGAGTCAACTGATTCAAAAAAAGAATAAAACAAATACTTACAAGCTATATAGCACAAAAGCTGTGAAAACAAATGTGCGCAGCCAAACATGATGTAGGCACTTAATGGATTTCAAAGAACCATGACATTTGCTGACCTAATAAGCAGTGGTTAACTTGCAGGTGACGAAGAAACTAATAGTAATGTCACACGTGATACCATTAAAAGGGTTAATAATAGTGTCAAATGTGACATTGACAATTACATTTAGTACGTATATTGACCTCGTATCGAAAATTCCAATTGATATGAAATGAATGCCGTTATAGGTAAAAAGCAATTGTCAATTACGTAAAATTGTCAAATTACGTAAAATTGAACATTATCTTTGATCGTAGTCAATTCATATATGAAAACATCATGTAGGTACGTTCGCAAGAATTCTCATTTATTTTCTAAACACAGTGACAGGCATAATTTGAATTTAAGAAATGTAAATAAAATAGATATAGCCTTTTCGAGACTGAGTAAGGTTAAAAAGTCATTTGTAGGGTAGTGTATAAGATTCTACAATAAAATTCCAGAAAATGTAAATAGTTTGTCAGAGAATAAATTCAAGACTCATGTCAAAAAATGTTAGTGCTCTAAAGGATATTATAAAATAATAAATTATGTAAATGACAAAGATACATAGGTTGATTGTTTAACAAATACCATTACCTGAGCCTGTAATCTGAATCATGACATTATTTGTAATAGACAGTAAGTTTTTTTAACTTTTTTTTTTTTTTTTTTTTTATTCACTATTTAAAAGTGTGTGTAAACACCTATTTAAATTAAATATTTTTGGTTTGATTTGATTTGATTTGATCCACAGGCCCCTTTATATTTTTATGTATGTTTGTTCGGGTGGACTCCTGACAGTTAAATTTGACCCACTTCCCGGTTTCCGATTGAGCTAAAATTTTACATGCATATGGATATCGCGTGACAGTGCCATACTAAAAGCTTGTACCAAAAATTTTTTAGGTTTTTTTCGAAAATTATTCATCCACAATTTAAGCCCTTGGCATCATCTCACCTGGTAAGTGAATCCCCAACGTGATGGGGAACTGGCTATCTTATATTCAAGCCGGAACATATCAATGCTGTTTATATTGATGTTTGTCGGCAAGACTTAGATAAGATGGTGGTAGCTGGCCAGGCGGGCTTGGGTAATGCCCTTCCACCAACCAAACCAAGTCTTACAAAATTGTACTCCGCCGGGAATCGAACTCGCGTCCTCCTGATGTGAAGCTAATGGACTGAACCATTACGCCACGGAGGCGCTTATAGACTTAAGACTTGGTTTATGATTAACTGGCAATTAGGAGATTTATTTTCTTTAGAACCCACTTATGAATCCAAATTTAATATTTTTGTCGTTGTTGACTTTTTATGAACCCCACTTAATTTCGATTGTGTGAAATTGAATGACACTTATTTTTTGGAAAGCAGAACCACAAATATTCAGGCATTTGACGTACTTTGGTCACCTGGTGGGTGTTCTTCCTCTTCTTGTCGTGTGGCTCAATTAACCGTGCTATCCAAGAGACAGACGACGGTTGCCTGGTGTTGCACTTAGTATCACCCGCGGTCACGTGTAGGGCATTAAACTAGTTTTAAACCTACGGACGTGTGTGCAACGCGACCTTCATACACATCTGGAATCAGATGTGCAGGTTTTCTCACGATGTTTTCTTTCACCGTTAGAGCAATCGGTAAGAATATGTACGTAAGTTTCGAAAAACTCATTGGTTCATTGGCCGTCCGGGTTTGAACGCGGGACCTCTGGTCAGGAGGATCGAGCCGTTACCGGTTGAGCCACCAACGCTTTTTGAAATACATTGTGTGAAATTCAATGACAGTTATTTTTTAACAAGCAGAAGCGCGGATATTAATTTTACGCACGAGTACTTCCGGCACAAAACATACGTGTTTTAAACAAAATAATAAAAAATAGCTGGGCACTTAAAACTAAAATTTTTCAAATTAGTTTCTCAAAATGAGTCTATATTTCTAAGAAAAGCAACAATAAGTGAGGCCATAAAAATACTGAAATATGCCAAATAAAATTCATTGACGGTTTTGCTGTCTTGGCATAGAAGAGGAAGCGTGGCAAGCACAAAAATCCAATAAATTTTTATAGTCATCGAACTGAACAATATAGTGTATTGATCTTTTTCTGCTTTTATAATTATATTGTCATGGTGCGGTGAGGATGCGAGCAGCGCAGAACCGGTAGTCTGGAAATCCAGAGGCCTTTGTCCATCAGTGGACGTCCTTCGGCTGATATGATGATCATAATTCATTTGCTGCCTAAAATTTCAGATATCTATGATATGCCTAAGTGCCAACGTCCAGAAAATTAGTAGTGGTTCATGGGTAAGAATAATATAGTTTAAACTATTAATTAAAAAGGTAACTAAGTAAGTAACACAGATATAATAAAAACAAGCATGTATTTATTAGAATAGAGAGATACTGGTTAGTAAATAAATTGAGTTTGGATAAGCAGAAGACGAAGAAGGAGAAGAGGTACTTATGTATTCTCTTAATTTTATTAGAAGCAACAAGTCAAGGTCTCAAACCGCAATGTAGCCATTGTTAAATCATCTTAACCGCATGTCATGATGACAAAGGTAATGTGTTGTTTCACATAGTTTTGACAGCTCAAGGAAATATGTAAATTAAAAAAAAATAAACACATCCCGCTAATATTATAAACGCGGAAGTATGTTTGTTCGTTTTTTTTCATTTACACGAATAAACGGATGAAACAATTTCGCTAAAATTTGCATTGAGCTAAAGTAAAGGGTGGAGAACCACAAAGAACACTTTTTATCCCGTAAAAATGCAAGGTTTTTGAGAGTTCTGGGAAAAACAAAAAAACCACGCTCGCGAGTTATCCATGCAAATGAAATCGCGGGCAAAAAAAAAGTACAAGAATAATTGCCTGTACAAAAAAAAACGACGGGTTGCACTCCGGGAGTGCCGGCAGAAGTGAAAACTTAAATATTAACGTTGTGCATTTTTGATATTTTGGAATGGTTAGGGAATAATTTTGCACGAATTGCTTTGATTATCAGCATAAAAGTACTATCATTTATGTGGTAGAATACAATATTTATTTATTGCGCTATCGTACACAAACATGACAATTTATATTACATTAAAAAGTTTATATCTCAGAAAAATATAGATACTAAAGACAAGGCAGTATGGCCAATGAGCCTTAGCCTGCCCTGTAAAGAGCAAACTAACAAAAAATCAACTTTCATCCATAACTTCCGGCTGTCTACTCTCCATCCGTATTACGAATTTACGATCAGGTCACGTGTCCTGACGCGAGTTTAACATTTTTTACCCATTACAAAAAAGTGCACAATGCCGCTTCTTAAAAACTTGAAGTTTTCACTTCAAAATATGTTTTTAAGAAAGTCATATCATAATATATGATATCGATAAATAAAAATGAA
Organism: Coleophora flavipennella; assembly: GCA_947284805.1. Classification (NCBI taxonomy): domain Eukaryota; kingdom Metazoa; phylum Arthropoda; class Insecta; order Lepidoptera; family Coleophoridae; genus Coleophora; species Coleophora flavipennella. The sequence continues at coordinate 12,383,313 of OX369263.1, read as the reverse complement.
GTGAAAAATGTGTAACCTACAATAATAAACAGGGTGTACTCGTAACAACATTGGTAAAGGAGCTGTTAGTAAGTATACTAGGTCTTATAAATAAGCCACTTTCTGTACTCTTTAAAAAATCTATCAGCTGATTAAAAAACAGGCCAAGTGCGAGTTGAAATCGCGTGGAGAGGGTTCTGTTTAATGCCAAAGTCAAATACAAAATATATAATTTTAAATTCTTACAGTAAGACGCGAGTTAACTACTACTAGCGCTTTCGTAAGTGAACGTATTATATTGAGTTTACCACTTTATTTTCAATCGATAGAATTCTTATAAGTTTTTTAGTAATCTACAAGCAATGAGCTATATTTTGTAGTTTTTTCAAAACTTTAGGGTCAGTAGTTTTGGAGATCAAGAGGGAGGGGGGGAGGGATTGGTCAATTTATATTAATATATTTATTTTAAAATAATTTAAGATCCTCATAACGATCCCTTTCATTTGATATACGACACAGTAAGGTTTTCAAAACTTTTTTTAATTTCCTAATTTGTCTCCCGAAGATGACCCTTATATTAAAAAAAATATCTATTTACTTTGCACATCTGTGTTTGGGTAATAGGATTCTACCATCCTACCAAATTTCACCTGATTTGTTCCAGTAAATTCGGAGCAAATTAGCTGTGACAGATGGACGTACAGACAGACAGACGCACGAGTGATCCTATAGGGGTTCCTTATTTTGTACAGATCCCTAAAAAATAACTATGGGGTCCCCGAAAAAAGTTGCTGGTCCAACACTAATATTGTAACACCCTATCGATGCTTAAATCTGAACTTGATGGTTCAAAGGAATTCTGATAACTTCTCAAATACATTTTTCCAAGGTGTTCAAAATTACGAGTAGAAGCTGTGTTTCAAATATCGGCTACTAACGACCAACTTTGTAACTACTTTTTACTTCAGTTAAGGATTTTTTATCGAAAAAAAAATGTTTTGTAATTTACAGGCTGTGACAGATGGACGTACAGACAGACAGACGCACAAATGATCCTATAGGGGTTCCTTTTTTTGTACAGAACCCTAAAAAATAACTATGGGGTCCCCGAAAAAAGTTGTTGGTCCAACAGTAATATTGTAAAACCCTATCGATGCTTAAATCTAAACTTGATGGTTCAAAGGAATTCTGATAACTTCTCAAATACATTTTTCCAAGGTGTTCAAAATTACGAGTAGAAGCTGTGTTTCAAATATCGGCTACTAACGACCAACTTTGTAACTACTTTTTACTTCAGTTAAGGATTTTTTATCGAAAAAAAAATATGTTTGTAATTTACAGGCTATGAGGAGTGATTTTGATTTCCTCAAATTCCATTTTAATACAAAGAACTAAAAAAAATATATTCTTATGCACCCTTTTTTGTTCAGTTGTAACCATAGAACTGCTGCAATTTTAAACGAACGAAACATTATGATAATTTATGAATTTCTTAACAAGACAATATAAAATGATTCATTTTCTTACTTTTTGGAAATCCTTCTTATTTTATTTATAACTAGCTTTTGCCCGCGGCTTCGCCCACGTGGACATAGCTTTTATGACTCTTTTTGAGGGTGAGTGGTGCGCGAGCCGCAATCAGCTCGCAAGCGTGGACATGAGTTTTCTCCAGGTACCTCAGGAACTGTATCGGGCTATTCAGATTAGCAGTCTTTGTCACTTCCCACCCCCTCAACAAATTCTATACAAAAAATCACTTTAATCCGTTGCTCCGTTGCGACGCCACCGACGTGCGCGAGCGTAGAAAACAAATGTCCCCAGATCCCTCGGGAACTATGTCAGGATATACTTATTAGTAAATTATATCATTTTCCACCTCATCTCTGTGCTAAAAATCACACCAATCTATTTTTTCGTTACGATTTTATATAAAACGAACAAAGAGTATTGTTTTAGTTTCCTCAGGAACTGCATCGGGCTATGATAATTTCCACAGATAAAAGGTTGATTATTTCATTCCCAGGAATACAGGCTACCTGCATGCCAAATTTCATCAAGATTGATAGAGGTGTTGAAGTGTCAATAGGTAACAAACAAACAAACACATTTTGACATTTATAATATTATAAGTAAGGATTTCTAAATCTTAAATAAAATATAGAGCGTCAGTGGCAAAACGGTTAGGGCCACTACCTCCTGTCCGGAAGGCCGTGGTTCGAATCCTGCCACTTATCAATATCTATACGAATATCGATTTCATACTGGTATGTACGTTTATCCGACGCTCTTACGGTGAGAAAAACATCGTGAGGAAACCTGCACACGCCTTCGAAGAAATTCGAAGCTTATGTGTGAAGTCAATCAACCCGCAATGGGCCCGCGTAATCGTCTAAGGCCAGATCGCCCTAACTCAGGGCAGGTTGAGCCCCTTGGTAGGGACGTATATAAACTGATATGATGAAATAACATATATACCTATATTATCAAAAAACTAATTCAAATCATTATAGGTATCAATCTAGTAATAAAATTTCCTAACAATATTAATATGGGTCAAATACTCGAGTCGTATCAGCTCCTAAGGAGCCCAAGACGCACTTCTCGTTGCCGCGCTGGATGGCAATAGACAACCTTAGCAGCAGGTAGGACCTCACGTCACATCTCCTCTCTCGAAGGCGAAGGCCAATCTCCTTTGTGAAGGCAAAGGCCTCTGAGGGTTCAGCAGCCGGTGGTCTCACAGACCAGCGGCACAAAGCAGTAAGTTGCCTCCAAGACCGAGTACTTATTATGCTTCTTTCTCGCCGAAAATTGAGCAGCAGTACCGTACAGTGAGGCAGAAAAAGTGGCTTCCCAAAGCAGACACGTTCCTCTCTGCCAAAGCACCTGTTTAAACCCTCCAGCCTTTTGCCATCAGATCGACTAAAGCCCGGCCGGCGGCTGCATCAAAGATGGAATATTCAATCTGGCCGAGACCAGTGCCCTCCGAGTGAGGTCATTAAGGAATTGGTGACGTGGGAATCTTCACAAACACGACTGCAACTCAGTGAGTGATGGCCAATTGCCTCCACCGTGGACCCGCAAATACATTGATGAGGTTCACAGATATTGATATTGCAGGCGGAGAGCAATTGCCACACGCAAATAGTCGCCGTCAGAAGAGTTCCCATATCCTGTGCCTCCTGTTAAAAGATGCTAAACTCGATTTATGTGTTTTTATTTTTTTACACGATTGGAATCTGTAAAAATATACCTCTCTGTTCGTCTATGAAACACATCGCTACGTACCATAGTTCCAGAGTTTAAAGTAGCGTATGCTGAAAAATACATAAAAGAAATCCACTCAAAAGTATGAAATAATATTTTAATGTTTTAATACAACTTAAGCGCGTTTTAATATCCCTGCAGTGCCATCTATTGACATTCTGCTACTATGATTATAATGTTTGGTATGTGTAGCTAATATATAGAAAAAAGTACTCTATTATTATTGTAAGTATCGATAGATAATTTCCCACGGGACCTGTTTAGTTTTCCGGGATAAAGGATACCCGACTATACAATGATGGTCAAAACACCCCATCCCAATGTAAAGGTTTCATATTGTGACGTTGATTCATTCTAAAGATACAATTTTTTGCATTCCTGTAGGAACCCTAATTTTTTTGGGATTCACAATGTCCCAGTTTTAGTTCGCGATAAGGGTATCAACGTGTAAAATTTGATTGTAATAGGTCAAGCCACATTTGCGTGGTGAGCCATTCTATAAATGAATACTTTTGATTTTCCCACGGGAACTCTTGAATTTTCTGGGATAAAAAGTATCCTATATGTTAACCCGGGCTATAAGGAACCATCATACAAAATTTCATCAAAATCGGCCTGGTAGTTTTTGCGTGATGCGCGAACATACAGACAGACAGACAGACAAAAATTCCAAAAGTTGTTGTTTTGGCCTCTGTATCGTTAGTAATGTCCACCACAGTTATTATTTTCCAAAAATATTTCATGTACAGACACGGCCCCGTTACAGTTTTATTATATTATAGATATAGATGAATTGAAAACCACATTGACGTAACAGCCACGTTGCAGTACAAATTGACAAGATCTTTATTTGCAAGCAATTTAATTCGATGTTTGAAACATCGTGAATCGAGTTGCTAATTTAAGAGACGGTTAACAAGAATATGTGCATCATCATGAAATTAGTGCGAAATCAGAATGGAAATTAATAGACTCAACAACGAAAAACATAGAATACTTTCTCACGTAGCCTTCAACGTCTGGCATACAACCGCCTCCGTGGCGTAACGGTTAGTCCATTCGCTTCACACTAGGAGGTCGCGGGTTCGATTCCCGGCGGGGTCAATTTTGTAAGACTCGGTTTGGTTGGTGGTAGGGCATTTTCCTACCCCGTCTGGCTTAGCTACCACCATCTTACCTAAGTCTTGCCGCCAAACGTCAGTGTTAACGGCATTTATATGTTCCGGCTTACAGATAAATAGCCAGATCCCCATTGCGTTGGGGAATCTTGGTAAGCCCGCTTCCATCTTCGGCATCATCGTCACCTACTATCAGGTGAGATGATGCCAAGGGCTTACCAATTTTTAATAAAAAATATATATAAATCAGCATTAAAATCACTCTTACCTAGTAGCAAAGACCATAAAACTTGATTAAAACTAAAAATTTTTTACGTAAATTTTTATGGGAAGTACTTTATTACTTTTTATGGAATATTCTATCCAGTGTAATACAAATTATTAAGTTATAGTAACTCACAAAGTTTCATTAAATTCGTTTAAAAAAAACATAACTGCATGGATTTGTGTGGAAAGTGCCTTATCCCGATTTTTCCTGCAATAATGATAAGTTTAATTAAAATCGTTACAGCCATTTTTGAGTAACAAATATAATAAGTGATAGATAACTCTTAAAAAAAAGTTAGAAAAAAAACAGCTGGAAACTGACAAAAATATATTTTCTGACCCAAATTTTATCACATACACGGAGACAGATATTTTTTATTTTTTTGGACTCTTAGTTTAAGACAATCGATCAAAATCTCAACTTCTAGTTTTTTTTTTTGCAATTATACAATACATTCTTCACTCCTTCATCGCTCGCTACCGCTGCTCCTCAGTAGCTCGTAAGTAAAAAGCTACAGTTGAAAAATTTAACTTCTGCAACCCATCCATCCAGTACCCATTCAAATATTGGTCAATTGAGTAGAATCACACGTGGTGAAACTATATCATCACAACAACGTCGGCGTCACTGGCCGGGGCATTACCATAATACAACCATTAATCCGTGCCAAGAAAGCCTTCGCTCCGAATAATAAGTCGACGAATTTTCCGCCACGTGTGTACCGACACTGAGACACGCTAGGCATGACGTAGCAATACATTTAGGAAGATTAATGAAAGAACTGGTTATTTTTTGACAAAAAAAATTACTGTAGCAGTGAATAACGCTGCAAGAATGGAGACGAAAGTCGATGAAAAGTAAACATTTACTTTTAATTAAAGTGTTTGGCCAAAGTATATGATATAATAGTACTAACATACAGTATAGACACTCCCTGCCGCTCTTTAGATTTCGACCTCACCCCCTCGTTGCCCAGGTGGATTCAGATTTGTTATAGTTTGGTTCTCGAAGGTATGTGATTTTTCCGTGATTTTGTTTGCTCCGTCGTTTGTTTTTAGAAATGTAATTTTACGACCGTTTGTACGTATGCAGTGTCCGGGGTGTGGTTTAGCTATGTTTACTTCTTCACGATCCGCAGCCCAGAAGAAAAAGGACTTATACACACACTGCTCTGGTAGAAAAAGTTTTGTATCAATGTATAAAAAATAAAATTAAAAAAAAAAAACTAAAAACCGATTTCAAAAAGAAATTCACTCATGAAAGTAAAAAACAATATTTTTATATGTAATTTACGAATTTTTTTGAGGTCGGCACCTGCACACAGCTACTTAACCTATCAAATGTTTTAGATTCGATGGCTTTGCTGGCACCGACCTCAAAAAAAATTGTAGGCCCCTAATTTGATTCGTACCTACCTTTGATTTCGTTGTTGTTGGTTAAATTGGTGTATTCATATTTATAAAAATATTATTTCATATTTTTGAGTACCTATTTTTTTTTTATTTGGTTTTTACTTTTTTAAACTTTTATTTTGATTTTTTTAGTGATAATGCTTTATATCATCATCATCATATCAGCAGAACGTCGTTTACTGCTGGACAAAGACATTCAGTGGCTTCCCGCGACCTTCACCAGGTCATCGGTCCATCGAGTGGGAGGCCTGCCTACGCAACGTTTTCCGGTGCGCGTCACCTACTCGCCAATAGGAATCATCATATGATAATCCATGTGTTTCATTAACCGATACAAAGTCCTGTGACTTCCGTCGTCATCTCAGCAACACGAAACTTAAAGAGTCAAACCTTCCATCATCAGCTCCCCTGAACAACCTGAAAGGATACAGCTATCGGTCTTTACCTACTTACGTTCCTACGTATAATATTTAAAGAATTATCCTCCAACTCCTAAGCGTTAAAGAGTTTTACATGATATGAGATGATGACTACCAGACGAAAAAACTTGAATAGCTTTAGAAAATACATGAAACACGTAATACGTGCCAACAAATTTCCCTGAGATTCCATCATCAGATCCCGACTTCGTGACAAATACAACTATCGTTCGTACGTACATATAATATTTAAAGAATTATCCTCCAAATCTTAATCGTTAAGGAGTTGTACCCTCCATCATTAGCTCATCAACATGAGATGATGACTACCAGACGCAAATACTTGAATAGCTTTAGAAAATTCATCAAACACGTAATACGTGCCTATAAAATTTGAGGGTTGCCCTAGATTTCCCTGGGATTCCATCATCAGATCCTGACTTGGTGACAATGGGAATACCTCGGGAGTACACTCTTACAAATAAAAAAAGAATTTTGTAAAATCAGTCTACAATGATCGGTGAACATACATAAAAAAACATACAGTGAAACATAGAACCTCCTCTTTTTTTGAAGTCGGTCAAAAAGGAGATAACTATGCTGGACATTTTAACTGAGCCACAAATCGCGTAAAATGAACTTTGGCTGCTATAACCTCGATAGATATGTTACCCATGTATTTTGTTTTTCTAGTACTGTCTTTTTTATCTGACCTGTCTTCTTACTCGTTTGCCATTCACCTGTTTACCACCCTTGTGTCATAAATACTCGTAACTATTCTTCTCTCTCCCCCACCCCTCCCTACTCATTAGCTGGCGACGCCGGTGGTGAAACACTAACTAAATAAGGCATCGAATAAGGGAGAAAGATAGCGATACTCGTGCCAGTTCGTACCTGGTACAAAATATGTCCAAAGCCACACCCCGGACACTTCATACAACGGGCGAGAAATGACATTTCAAAAAAGGAATGATAGAACAAACAAAATTACGGCGGAATCATATACGTTCGAGACCCAAACGGTAACCAATCTGCATCAATCTGGGTGACGAGGGGGTGAGGTCGCAATCTAGAGAGCGGCAGGGAGTGTCCATCTATACTGTATGTTAGTACTCATATAATATACTTTGCCATAGCCATAAAGCGTGTTAATGCCGCAACCGCAAGTATCATGGGTGCCATTGCACCGGCTGCGACAAGGGGCGGACTGTTTGATTAATTTCCTTGATAGAAACTATATTATTTTCGTAATTTTTATTAGTACTATAGTCAGCATCATATCAGCCGATAGACGTCTACTGCTGGACAAATGTCTTCCCCAAGGATTTTTACAAGGACCGGTCCTGCGCTGCCCGAATCCAGCGGCTTCTTGCGACTTTCACCAGGTCATCGTTCCACCGTGTGGGAGGCCTGCTTACGTTAATTCCGATTCCACTCGAGAATTTTATTGCCCCAACGTCCACCTGTTCATCGAGCTATGTGGCCTGCCCACTCCCACTTAAGTTTAGCAATTCTGAGAGCTATGTTGGTTACTTTGGTTCTCCTATGGATCTTTTCGTTTCTCATTGGATTCATGAAACTCCGAAAACTATAATACTACTAATAATACTATAATATTTTTATGGTTCCGTAACCCGACGAGCCCTTTTTCTAAGCCTACGTTGGCCGTCCGTGCTTTTTAAAAGGGTTTTCATTTTTGCTTTATCGTAAAAACGGTTATAAACACAAGCGTCGAACTTAGTGTAATGATAGTGTAAACTTTAAGGTAAAAGAATAAATAACAAAAGTGTGAGTAATTAAGAAAACAGGCCAAATGTAAGTCGTAATCGCGCTAAGGATCCTGAACTAAATGAAACATTTTTTTTTTGCCTAATACACAACATAAATACATTGTGTTGGGGCACGGAAACCCCAGTGCGCGGACCCGACTCGCACTTGGCAGTTTTATAGTTATAGTCTAAAGTTTACACACTTGATTGTGAAAACACTTGTGTGAAGTGTTAACACTTGATTATGAAATATTTTACGACTAAATGTGACAAAACAGGTTGTAACAAAATGGTGTAGGTCCCGATAACTGGGGCTTATACCCAGTATACTGAACAACTTTTGTTCTATGACTTTGCTAAAATCGCAAAAAAAAAAGCTCTTGTGTGATCAATTTTGAGGATTTTTGTATGGACTGTCCAATTTTTTTTTTAATTTGACTATGGGATCCTTGGGGAAAGTTGTTCAGTATGATGAGTAGAATCTCCAGTTAACGGGTCCTACACCAATTTTGCTACACCCATATATTATTCAGTTACAAAATTATTATATATTATGTAGTACTAAAGTGACTACTATAATGATATGCTAAAAATATTGTTTATGTAAAAATCTCCTTTTATTATAGGTTAGTTTTAAGGATTGTCAGCACAATCAATAGGTATACTTACTTTTCAAAACTTATTAAGCCTTTATGCGACGTTCAAACATGGTCGTGTTCCAAAAGGCAAAATTGTGTAAACGACTTCAAAAATGGTAGGAGATTATAAATCTAAATATATATAACTCACAGGTCACTGACTGACTGACTGACATAGTGATCTATCAACGCACAGCCCAAACCACTGGACGGATCGGGCTGAAATTTGGCATGCAGGTAGATGTTATGACGTAGGCATCCGCTAAGAAAAGATTTTGGGAAATTCCCACGGGAACCGCAAAAATCGGGATCTGCGCGGGCGAAGCTGCGGGCATCCACTAGTCAATGATATGTTTTGTTGTGTGTATGCGTGCGTACTTTTTAGGATAAAAGAAAATGGATCATTGCCAAAACTCCATGAAAATCTCTACTATACAGTCTCTGCCTAGTGTGCAGATCGAGTGTTTATTATGTTACCGCCTCCGTGGCGTAATGGTTAGTCCGTTCGCTTCACACCAGGAGATCGCCGGTTCGATTTCCGAAGGGGTCAACTTTGTAGGACTCGGTTTGGTTGGTGGTAGAGCATTTTCATAGCCCGCCTGGCTAGCTGCCACCATCTTATCTAAGTCTTGCCATCAAACATCAGTGTTTACAACATTGATGTGTTCCGGCTTGAAAATAAAATAACCAAATCCCCATTGCGTTGGGGAATCTTGGTAAGCCCGCTTCAATCTTCGGCATCATCGTCTCTTACATCAAGTAAGATGATGCCAAGGGATCAGCAATTGTGAATTAAAAGAAAATTATTTTAATAATGGTAATACCTTCCCACGGAGAAGCGTGTTTTTTTAATATTATCACTAGCTTGTGCCCCCGCCTTTGCCCGTGTGGACATATTTTCTAAGACTGTCTTCTAGAGTTCGTAGTGCACGAGCCGGAAGCGGATCGCGAGCGTGGAAATGAGTTTTCTCCAGATCTCTCAGGAAACATATGTCAGGCTATGCTAACTAGTAATCCATGTCACTTCCTTTCCCTACAACTATCTCTGTGCAAAATATAACGTGAATCCGTTGCTCCGTTGTACGACATGCGCGAGCGTAGAAATAAGTTTCCTCCAGATCTCTCAGGAAACATATGTCAGGTCATGCTTACTAGTAGTCCATGACACTTCCTTTCCCCACAACTATCTCTGTGCAAAATATAACGTGAATCCGTTGCTCCGTAGCGTACGACATGCGGGAAATGGAAATGAGTTTTCTCCAGATCTCTCAGGAAACTTATGTCAGGTTATGCTAACTAGCAGTCCATGTCACTTACTTTCCCCACAACTATCTCTGTGCAAAATACAACGTCAATCCGTTGTTCCGTTGCGTACAACATGTGCGAGGGTGGAAAAAAAAATTCTCCAGATCCCACGGAAACTGTCAGGCTACGCTTATTACTAATCTGTGTCACTTTCCACGCCCTCAACTATCTCTGTGCAAAATATCACGTGAAAATCCTTCGTTTCATTGCAAAGTGAAAAAATATAACAAAAAAGAGATAGTTAACAGCTATTCCACGAGAACCACTTAAGAAACCAGGGTAAAAGATAGCCTATCTCCTTTTCTATGCAACAAGTGCATGTTAAATTTTATCAAGATTGGTTAAGGGCGTTAAAGTGTGAAGAGATAACAAGCAAATAAACGAAAAAGTTTGTGCGTCGGCTCCGACGCACGACGGAGTTTATTCATGAAATATTTTTTTCGGCCTTACACGGAACGCTCCGGATTGGGTGGCATGGCAATGGTGCCTTAGCCTTCGTGACAGAAAAAACGTAATGACTATAAAAGTAACGGCCACGCGTTACCGATCACCACTCTATTTCACCCCTCATATATATGTCATATCAGGCTCTATATATTAATCAATTCTAAAGAAGTAAACTCTAAAAACAAAGCAACTTTAATGAGCTCAACTGTACGTTATTGACCCAAGAATTAGGGGGGAGGTTAGGGAAGAGGTAGTGAGGGGGAGGAGGAGTACCTCGAAGGTAGAGGTAAAAATATTCCAATGCAAAAATTAGGTATTCAGGCTCTTCGGTTAGGTTAAACTGAACAAATCTATCTCCATTGATCCGCTAAAACCTAATTTAACACCTAAACTCAAAATCAACTCAAATCTTGGTAAGCCCGCTTCCATCTTCGGCAACATCGTCACTTACCACCAGGTGAGATGTTGTCAAGGGCTTACCAATTGTGAATAAAAAAAAAATCAAAAAAAATCAAAATATATTTTTATATATACAATCTTACTTCCCCCCATACAAGGGGAACCGCCTCTCCCTTCCCCCTTATTCCGTGGGATACTATGTACAGTTGAGTCCATTAGATAAATAATGTAAAAACCGGCCAAGTGCGAGTCGGACTCGTGCAAAGTTCGGCACCGTAGTTGTTTTAAAAAAGTAAATGTTTATTTTAAAAACGTGATTAAATTTGTATTTGGTAATAGGACATTTAGTATGGAAAATCTATGAACTTTTTACAAATCAAACTGTACATCTTAAATTGGTTGTATTACTCACGTATTACTCCTACACTAAGAAAGCCTACTTAGCGGTGATAGTAGGGGTGAGGGGGCACACTTAACTCCAACGAAAAATTGCACTTTAAAGCATAATATTTCGTAAATTCCTGAATCGAGAAATGGTTTCAGTAAACCCTCAGTTGTTTTAAAGGACATCCTCAACGATATCCCACATGATAAATAAGTTAAATATTGTTATTTACAGCAGGGAAGTCATTAACTCCTGAAATACAGGTTTCTACCTAGTTTAGGAGTTAAGGTTCACAGTCTTTGTAATCTTTCTCTTGAACAATAAAGATTTTATTATTTTATTTTTTTATTTATAGGGTACGTCAACGAAAAAATTTACGCCCTCTTTACATGTACGGGAGGTACCCTAAAGACATATTTTTTTAAAGATTTTATTGTACTACTTTGTCGGCGTGATTAATATGTATATTCAAGCCATCCCATAGCTTTTTTAATACTAAAAGACTAATAGTATCTGAGCTAAGCCGCGGACAGACGGACAGACATGGCGAAACTATAAGGGTTTCTTGTTGACTTCGGAACTCTAAAAACCACGCGAAGAGATGGTAAAGGGTACCCCTTATCACTCCCCAATCCCGTTCAACCCTGCCTCCCCCAAAAGCCTGCGCCCTATTTCAAAGGTTTTCCTTAAGGCTATAGGATAAGGCTTAAGGATTTCAGCGATACCAGCAATGAGCAATATGTGTGATAAAAATTTAAGCGCAGAGCTAGCATAACCTTCATTTTGAAGAAGACAACAAAACATACAGGAAAACAAAATAAAATTGTGACAAAAAATGAATGAAACGTGAAAGTACGAAATAGGCATGTTATTTAACTTATTTTAAACCTAAGTTAAACAAAGATTCCTAAGGGAATATAAATAATTGTAAAAACAAACTGTATTCACATATATATCCTACTAATATTATAAACGCGAAAGTTTGTAAGAATGTATGGATGTTTGTTACTCTAAAGTCATAGAAACGTTGTCCACGCGGGTGAAGTATATATAATTTTTTTTTATTCACTACTAGTTACCCCTTGGCATCATCTCACCTGATGGTAAGTGACGATGATGCCGAAGATAGAAGCGGGCTTACCAAGATGTCCCGACGCAATGGGGAACTAAACTTAGATAAGATGGGGGTAGTTAGCCAGGAGGGCTTAGAAAATCCCTTTCCACCAACCAAACCGAGTCTCACAAAGTCAGACTCCGCCGGGAATCGAACCCACGACCTCCTGATGTGAAACTAATGGACTTAAACATTACGCCTCGGAGGAGGTTAAAATGTTAATTGAAAGTTAAACATGTAGGTACAATAACATCAACAAAGAATACAATTTAAACCCAAACAAAATAATAAATGAGTACAAGAATGGATTAAAATAAATAATTTTAATTATGACGGACTCTTCCTTTTGATTTAAATCGCGTTTTTATTGAGCATTCAATGAGAACTGTGCTATATTTGAAGACCAGCACAATGCAAGGTCGACTCATAATTATAGTAAAAACGACGATCCGATTACAAAGGCTCGATTGTTCTCGCAGAGGAAATGGTCTTGAAAAAAATATTGCCACGATTGTAAAGGATTCCCCTCTAAGATCTCTCAGTATAAATAGCTTCCTGATTATTTTAATAATACCCTGCCTGAGTCCGCTGGGCAGTCTTTTGTTTCTGCGACGATCTATACTTCTATATACCAATAATGTAAAGAGGCGAAGTTTGTAAGTATGTAAGATAGGATGTAAGAAGTAATCTCCGAAACTAGTTAACCGATTTCAAAAATTCTTTCACCGGTATTTAGAATGAACCTTCAGGATCAACATAAAAATTAAATAACCTAACCATTTTTATTTTTTCTTAAATACTGCATAAAATCATTACCTTCTTTTTTCGGAAGTCAAAAATAGGTTCCATGGGTAAAGTTGACCCCCCCAATTAATTAGGTATATATTTCAAGGTATATTAAAAAGACTTACCATTGCTTACGATGGTAATTTTTTTTAAATTATCGACAAGTGGTAAGCACTTGGCATCATCTCACTTGATGAAGTGAGATGATGCCAAGTGCTTACCAATTGTCAATAATTTAAAAAAATCTTTATAACTTTAGAAGAGTTTAAACACTACCTATCTACATAATATATTTGTGTGAAATTACAATTTTACCTTTTTTTTAATTCACAATTGGTAAGCCTCGGCATCATCTCACCTTATGATAAGTGACGATGATGCCGAAGATTGAAGCGGGCTTACCAAAGCTATGGGATCTGGCTATCGTATCCTCAAGCCGGAACACATCAATGCTGTTAATACTGATGTTTGACGGCAAGTCTTATATAAGATGGTGGTAGCTAGCCAGGCGGGCTATGAAAATTCCCTACCACCAACCAAACCGAGTCATACCAAGTTATACTCCGCCGGGAATCGAACCCGTAACCTCCTGATGTGAAGCCAATGGACTGAACCATAACGCCACGGAGGCCGTTGCCTGAAATACAATAATATACGTAATTTGTTATTAAGCAATTATTTTCTAAAAATAATACCAGCTTATAGCATGCATGTCGCTTGCATTTGGCTTAATGCTTAATTGATATCAGATCCACATAAAATTTATCAGTTACGACTGCAATAAAATATGTCTTAAAGCTATGACATTATCAAGAAATTAAATACAACTATAAATCGTTTTGTAAGAGTTTCAACCACCTCCGTAGCTCAGAGGAAAAGTTCACTGGCTTTACACAGGAGGTTGCGGGTTCGATTCCCGGCGGGGTCAATTGTAAGACTCGGTTTGGTTGGTGGTAGGGCATTTTCTAAGTCTTGCCGCCAAATATCAATGTTGATATCATTGGTGTGTTCCGGCATGAACATAAGATAGCCAGTTACCCCATTGCGTTGTGGGAACCTTGGTAAGTCCGGTTCCATCTTCGGCAACATCTTCACTTACCACCAGGTGAGATGTTGTCAAGGGTTCACCAATTGTTAAAAAAAAAAGAGTTGCCGTAGTGTCTGAAATTTTGGCTGCGATCTGAACAATTCCACCATTAAATTTCAGGTCTGACTAGGACCTAGGCAAAGTATATATATATATATTAGTACTAACATACAGTATGTACACTCCCTGCCGCTCTCTAGATTGCGACCTCACCCCCTCGTCACCCAGATTGATACAGATTGGATACATTTTGGTTGTCGAACGTATTATGATTTCGCCGCCATTTTGTTTGTTCCGTCATTCCTTTTTTGAAATGTCTTTTCTAGCCTGTTTTATGAAGTGTCCAGAGTATGAGTGTGACCTAGGGCCTACATTTCATTACAAGTAATGCGGAGTCGAGCATCCAATATTACCGTATTAATTTTTAAAACAAAATTCAGCTTATCTGACGGGTAGTGGGTTCGATACCCATTCAGGGCAAACACTCGTGTGACGAACAGGTTTGTTTGCTCTATGTCTATGAACTAGATTTTGTCAGCGGCTTCGCTTCGCTCGCGTGAACATAGTTTCTATGACTGTCTTCGAGGGTGCGGCTCGACAGCGTGGAAGAAAGTAGCCTATATGTAATTCAGGTCCTAAACTGTCTACTTACCAAATTTCAGCCAAATACTTTCAGTAGTTTTTGCGTGAAAAAATAACAAACATCCATACATATACACTTTCACTTTTATAATATTAGTAGGATTTAAACGTATTATACATACATACGAGTACATAGATATTGAACACCCAGACATAGAGACATCAAAAATGTATACCTATATTAGTCTCTGGTTTCGATAGTACAAGGAATGCTAGCTTGGGGCCAGATTACCGTGTGTGATTTGTCCCTGTATACTGTTATATTATCATTGTGTTATAATATAAGGAAGGTGTTCCACACACACTGTCAAGCGGTGTTCCAGAGATGGAGCATCTAAAGGGATATTCGAATAACCCCCATGTATTTTAAGCACAGTTTGCGGTTTTCAATACGCTGAAGCGGGCACTGTCATAGAGAGGTAAAAATTAGAATCAAAACTTTTTTGTAATGCTATAAAAATGGCGCGTGCACGCCCCGCATATGCGTTCCTTTAAACAAATATTTTTGTATATTAATTAAAATTTGTACTTCAAAATATTAGTCATAACTAGAGTGGAAAGTAACGGTGTAGACCTATCTTTGGGATTTTTTTCTATCAAGCCAAAACTGCTCAACCGTGTTTATAATAGCTTTTGACTTTAAGGAACATTATTAGGAGTTTTTTCTGCCTTGGGTTTTCTATTATGGAGTAATTGAAGTCAAATATAACGAAAATCTGTAATATGACCGCCTTAAGCCGTGTCAGAGAAGCCATGAAAAAGATTGTGAACCTGCGACTTTTAAAGAAAACGGCGAAAGCGATTTTCACCAATTTTGTCAATTTTGTTAAGCTATCAATTGGAAAAAAGCTGAGTGTATAGGTTTTTGTTTTTTTACAATTAAATAGTTAAATTTTATTGTCTTTTACAGTGTTTTCATAAAAAAACTAATTTCGGCCTGCGTCAGTGTTTCCCGATTCCTATAATTTGGGGATCTTCAAGGCAAGAGTGAATAGGCATTATTTGAGTTTGCGTGTACCATCCTCGACTAAATCATCACTTACCATCAGGTGAGTTGCAGTCAAACGCACTCAAATTTTTAATAAAAAAAAAAGTCCGACTTACACTTGGCTGTTTTTTTTCGTATCCGGTTTTAAGGATCAAAACAGTTGAGTAGCCATTACAAGTGAAAAATAAGGAATTGTTGATAAATTTTATCACATGGAGATCTTCATGCAATAGCAGTTTGTATACCTATCCTACTATCCCTACTAATATTATAAATGTGAAAGTAACTCTGTCTGTCTGTTACGCTTTCCCGCAAAAACTACTGAACGGATTTGGCTGAAATTTGGTAGGTAGACAGATTAGGACCCGGATTAAGACATAGGCTACTTTTTACCACGCTCGCGAGCCGCTTGCGGCTCGCGCACTGCGCACCCTCGAAAAGTCATAGAAACGTGGTCCACGCGGGTGAAGCCGCGGGAAACAGCTAGTAATATTATAAATGTGAAAGTTTGTACGTATGGATGTTTGTTACTCTTTCACGCTTCAACCACTGGACGGATCGGGATGAAACTTTGCACACATTTAGGTTGGGTCCTGGAATAGGACATAGGCTACTTTTTACCCCGGGAAAACGTCTTATTCTCACGGAAAAATCAAAAACAACGCGGGCGTAGCCGCGGGCGGACGGCTAGTGTACATATTATATGTACCATGACATTTTAACCGCCTCCGTGGCGTGAAGGTTCACATCAGGAGGTCGTGGGTTCGATTCCCGGCGAAGTCTAACTTTGTATGACTCAGTTTGGATGGTAGAAGAGCATTTGCTAAGCCCGCCTGGCTAGCTACCACCGTCATATCTTTGTCTTTACGCCAAGCATCAATGTTTATAGCATTGATGTGTTCCGGCTTGTAGGAAAGATAGTCAGTTCCCCATTGCGTTAAGGAATCTTGGTAAGCCCGCTTCCATCTTCGGCATCATCGTTACTTTTTTAAATATTTTTATTAAAAATTGGTAAACCCTTGACAACATCTCACCTGGTGGTAAGTGACTTTCGATCATGATGTCAAGGGCTTACCAATTGTGGATAAAAAAACAAAAGCAAACGAAGTAAGATTTAATAGTTACTATATACTTACTATATAATTATTGAAACTTACGTACATATACTCACCGATTGCTTTAACGGTGAAGGAAAACATCGTGAGGCAACCTGCACACACCTGCGAAGAAACTCGAAGGTTGTGTGTGAAGTCTACCAACCCGCACTGGGCCCGCGTGGTCGACTAAGGCCCGATCGCCTTAATTTAGGGTCGGCTCGAGCCCCTCGGTGGGGACGTATATGAGCTGATATGATGATATACTTAATGTATTTCGAACAATGTCGATTCGCCATCCATTATACACTCTACCTACGTCATCCGTCATCATAATTAATGCATGAGCGAGTTTATGTGTTACATGGGATGTTTACTATGTTTTTGCACTGTGAGGCGGACAGTCTATTAAAGTACGTTCAGAACATTAGCTGCAGTACACCCGAACGGAGTTCTGAAAATGTGTTGAAGGATAAAACATTTCACAAAAAAAAAATACGTATTGTTTTAAAAAAAAAAAAATTACTAATTTTCATCACTTTCACTTTAATAATTAAAGACTGAACAAGATTCGCGCGATCCCGTGTGGGTATAAAGTCGGTGGCGCCGCCGCGATTGAACTCAGGGCGGCCCATTCGATGCAACCTTTTAACGCGAGCTGGCAGCGGCGAGCGGCATTTATCAAAGGTGCAGCTAATTTAGCAAACGAACTTTAAAGTCTATCGGAAGCTTTTAAGAGGATTATGTGCCTGGTTTCCATACAAACGGCGACAGCGATTGTATCCTCTTTAATTGTTATCCGATTTTGACAATTTGTTTAATAGGTTCTTAGCCAGAACAAAAGCTGGGTTTATAGGTTTCGTTTTTAAAATTATTGATTAATAATTAAAAACGCCAAACATGTTAAAAACAGACTTCCATCGCAACAAATTAGTATAATTTTGCATTATTATTTCTAGTTTTTGTTAATTTTCTTATAAAGTACTACACCGATTTTGATAAAAATTATATGGGACCAACTCGGGAGCATACTGTATCGAATAAAAAAAGAATTATGAAAATCAGTTCACAATCGGCGAAAATATCGCGTAACAAATACACAAAAAAAATATGTGTGTGTCAGCTCCGACGCACGACTGGAGTTTACCCCTTACTAACGCTTAACGCATAACGCCTGATTTTATTTATATTTGGTTAAATAATAGTTATTTGTGTAACAAGGGGACAATGTAATACTTTGTTCCGAAGGGCGATAGTTTGAATTCTAAGCTAAGCGAAATATCTTAAAGTAGATTTAAATTTTTCGTTTTTCATATATAAACACACGACTAGAGTTTACTTCTTACTAACGCATAACGCCTGATTTTATTTATGTTCGGTTAAATAATAGTTATTCGTGTAACAAGGGGAAAATGTAATACTTTGTTCCGAAGGGCGGTAGCTTGAATTCTCAGCTAAGCGAAATATCTTGAAGTAGTATTTATATTTTTCGTTTTTCATATATGTCCCACTTTAAATGTAAATTTAAAAAAATACAGATTTTATTACCATTTCTTTAAAGGGGTCACAAATTTGTGTAACTATACTAAATTTCAGTTTTACAGCTGTAATAGTCTTTGTTCGAAACGGCTGTTATATGCCGACAGCCAGAAAGACAGAAATGTCTGAAGTACAAGGGTTCCTAGTTTGACTACCGAACCATAAAAATTACTCTATATACATATAGGCATGACGACAGCATCAGAAATAATACTATGAACTCTTGATCACTAAATTGCCCTCCTAATTAAACTTCGGAATACCTTACTCGTTTTGTTTTCCATCAAGTCTTCGATTTTTAAGTCACCAAAATCACAAAATGAGTACATAAATGACGCCGCTAAATTATGACGTCACGCCTAGGTATTTTCAACATTTTTAGAACAAAATTTCGTTTTTTAAGAAATGATAAAAATAACTCAAACGACTAGCATTCGTCATCCCTATATCCATATAATATCTCTTCGTATACCATCATCATAGCCCAAGTACACTTAAAACAACAGATACCTGTCATGAAATTTAAAATCATCAGGAAACATCAAGTCTAAAGTTATAAGCAAAAGCTCACTTTATTTAAATTACTCTACAGCAAATTGTTTCACAAAGCAGGTGAAAATTTCAATTTTATACGCTGCGGTGCTGCTGTGGAATTCCAAGAGCATACTTTCAAAGCGTTGCACCTAAAATAGTGGGGGATTCATTCGATTTTTGTCGTACGACTAGGTTCTAGTAGGTACTAGCAAAGTATATATATTAGTACTAACATACAGTATGGACACTCCCTGCCGCTCTCTAGATTGTGACCACACCCCCTCGTCACCAAGATTGATACAGATTGGTTACAGTTTGGTTGTCGAAAGTATAGGATTTTACCGCCGATTTTGTTTGTTTCGTCATTCGTTTTTTGAAATGTCATTTCTGGCCCGTTGTATGAAGTGTCCAGGGTGTAGTACTATAGTATGAAGGCCATCTCTCTCATAGGCTTCTCTATCAGGAGGACTAGATTATCTAGTACAGGGGTTCCTAAACTTTTAAATTAACCGAACACCCGCCAAATACCTTTCGTTTTATGGAACCCCATATCAAATGATTACAAATCAAAGACACTATAATTTAAATAAAGACCAACACTTTTATTAGATATAATATTTTAAAAGTGAAACACTTCATTTTTTAACTTAACTTTCAATGTGAAGAATGAACTTATTTCACTGTTTTATCAATAATTGCTTTATAGTTCACATTTATGTCGCAGAACCCTGGTAACTTTTTTGCGAAACCCCTAGGTTCGGCGAAACCCACTTTGGGAATCGCTGATCTAGTAAAGCTTGCAAGAAGCTATGTGGCTCAAAATCCGTCTAAGTGTAGATAATTGTTCAAAAACGGATATCTGGCTGAAACGATGATGATTTTCTAAGAAATTTTCTAAAATGTCCACAAAAAAAGTGTATTGTTTTCAGGTCTAATGTACGAGTATGTATGTATGTTTCTTTATTGCTCGATATCTTCTAAACGGCTTGATGGATTTAAGAGTGCGAGATATCGTTAGATTCGTCTTGATCCCGTGAGTGACAAAGGATACAATTTACCCGATTTCCCAAAAAAAGGTTGATAATGTTTTTATGCAGTCGTGTTTTTTTTAATTTTTTTATCAAGTTATTTAAAAACTTTTAAAAGTGAATGAGTGGCCGTAGTCTCAAAACTGGTTCTTGCATATTTTCGACATAGTTGCGATCTGATCAAACGATCAAATCGTCTTCTGTAAATAAATATTTATGAAACCAAATGCTCAGCTGATTTCTTCAGCTATCCACTTGTATTATAAATATTAAGGGTGTATGAGCAAGAACTTCAATTTAAAAAAACGCAATAATTATAAATACAATTATTCTAATGTTTTATTGAGATGGTTTTCTTGATATGTACTGAGGTAGTAATGACATTAACACATGAAACAAGACATCGATAAAAACGCAGTCGACATTTTTCAGTAGGTACACTTTGACTATTTTAATATCACATCCAGCTTGTATATAGGTAGTAGCCACCAAACTTTACTTTTAAACGTTGACAAAGAAAAACTAAATTACCAATAATAGATTTTTGCAGGAGTAATCGTATAATTATAGCAAAATTATGAAAATTCGGTTAAGCGGAAAAGCGGATGACAGCGTAGGACCGGTCGTTGTGATGGGATACCTGTGGAGTGATCCTTGGGGGGAGCTTTTGTCCAGCAGTGGACTTCCTTCGGCTGACATGATGATGATGAATAAAAAGTATTCCTTCATGAAAATATACTTACCATTTGATCTTCAAGTAAACACATGTACCTACCTGAAACAATTATACAAACAGTCAGTTATATCACTGTTCAACAGCCGGTATTTACACAGACAAGGAAAAAGGGAGAAAACAATGTCTAAGGTACAGTAGGCTGCACGTCAGTAACAACAATTTTACCTTAGGTTAGTAAAGTTGTATGAAGTTTTCTTTAAAGCATTGTTAAGCTTATACTAGGTGTGTTTAAACTGACATGCGGATGACATAACATCGTATTAAGCCAATGTACGCCTACTTTACAGAGGTACCGGGTTCAAATCTGGACGGCCAATGTACCAATGAGTTTTTCAAAAACTTACGTACATACTTACCGATTGCTTTAACGGTGAAGGAAAACACCGTGAGGAAACCTGCACACGCCTGCGAAGAAACTCGAAGGTTGTGTGTGAAGTCGACCAACCCGCACTGGGCCCGCGTGGTCGACTAAGGCCTAATCGCCCTGATTCAGGGTAGGCTCGAGCCCCTCGGTGGGGACGTATATGAGCTCTAATGATGATGACGCCTACTTTATCGACACTAATTATGATAACTTAGTAAAAAGTACTGGAAATATAGAAAAACCATCGCGTGAAACATCGGTTGCGTGCAGAAATACTAGTATTTAAATAAAACAACAAAAGATAAGGTAAGCTAAGTTTACCAGTCGTCTATTTTATCATGTGACAACGTAAATTATAATAACTTTAGGAATTCATTAAAAGTTAAAAACCCCACTGCGTAAAAAGTTAACCTCTATTTTCGGCCAGTCGGGTAAAAATGTAATACTATATCACTCACGGTATCAAGACTAATCTAACGATACCTCATACGTTAAAATCCTTCAAACCGTTCAGGCTGTAGCAAGGAACATAGAAGTCTACATACATACATAACCGTAACCCTCCAGTCGGGTAAATATTCCAAGTTATTACTAAGGATACTGGTCAGCAAACATCCAATAGGTGGCGCTGTTTTTTGGAATATCGTTTTGTATAAAACTTCGATGTGTTTGAGTGTGTAATTCTTCTCCTCCTAATCGGCTTGACTGATCTAGTATTTTTGATGTGTATTTTTGATCTTTGCTCTCGCTTTCCTGCAATTTGTGGGAGTGATTTCGTGAAATGGGACGGAAATGTGTAACAGGAAATGCGAACTTTTTTAATTCTCTAAAACTAAGGTTGTCATAGCCATGCCGCCTTGTGATGGTAAAGGAAAAGATGACATACTACTATTCGAAGGGTCGGCCCGTGAATGTACGACCCGATAATTAATTAATTTCATAAGTATTTTGTCACATGTTACACATCATATTGCGAGTACTGTAGGTCTCGTTTTTTTTTTACTTATGATGTTACCTCGATGGTTCTTAGCTATATTTGCGCTGTTGTCGTTCAGATTTTTTTAAGCTGTAACAAAGTCGCGAATATCCACTAGTTTATTATAGATCCAAAAGTTAAACCGGGCGGCAAACATCTTAAACATTTTATCATCATCATATTAGCTCATATACTTCCTCACCGAGGGGCTCAAGCCTACCCTGAATTAGGGCGATCGGGCCTAAATCGACCACGCGGGCCCAGTGCGGGTTGTTCGACTTCACACACAACCTGCCAGTTTCTCCGCAGGCGTGTGCAGGTTTCCTCACGATGTTTTCCTTTACCGTAAGAGCGTCGGATATGAAATCTAAATTCAAAATCACATTGGTACGTAGCAGATTCGAACCACGACTTCCCGGACAGGAGGCGGTGGCCTTAGCCGTTACGCCACCGATGTACTTAAATATTTTATACTTGAGACAAAACATTTAGTGGTGAACACAGGTAGGAACGGTAAAGTCATCATTGCGTACTTGTGAGATGGCTGCTCTACAACGTCGCATTGATGACCCAACCGTTGCTCCTGCTGTCAGCCACTAAATGTTCATATCAGCACATATATACGTCCCCACCGAGGGGCTCAAGCCTCCCCTGAATTGGGGCTTTAGTCGAACACGCGGGCCCAGTGTGCTGGTTGGTCGTCTTCACACACAACCTTCGAGTTTCTTCGCAGATGTGTGCAGGTTTCCTCGCGATGTTTTCCTTTACCGTAAGAGCGTCGGATACACGTATAAATATGAAATCAAAATTCGAAAACACATTGGTACGTGGCAGGATTCGAACCACGACCTCCCGGACAGGAGGCAGCGGCCCTAGCCGTTACGCCACCGACGCTCTTTGTGCCACCAATACAAGTTTCCAAATTCAAAAAAGCGAGCACATCATTTCCTTCGCTCATATTGAAAACAAAAGACGATTCTGGGACCTTGATTCCACCTTCAAAGTTCATCATCAGATCAACGTAAAAATACCAAAAGGATCTATTGTCACCTGGAATACGGCTTCATACCAAATTTCTGCAAAATCGAACTTCTGAAAGTTGCTCTTAAATCGCTTGCAAGATTTGACCGAAAAAAACTATCATACAGACATTGCAAGTCAAATAGAAGCTTGTAAAATATGTCACCAAGATGCAAAACAGACCTTCAGGATATCCACGAACCCCCGATATCCATGCGGGCAAAGCTCATACCATATATTTAGCTATAAGTTGTTTAAATATTTCTCAGTAATCAGCATGGATTTTCGCGACAATGAGTTAATTGTGGGGTGACTTTCAAAACAGTGACATCACAGTATTACAATATGGCTTACAGTAGCGCAACGCCTTTGGATGTCGCACAATGCCGCCACGGCGTGGGTACTAGCAGTACTAGCCTGTAGCCAGCCTGGCAAACTCGCCACCCGCAGCCCCGCAAGTACCCTTACGTTGGTCTGCGTAAGTACATTCGTTGCATTAGTGTAAGCCGCTATATTGTAATACCACACCCCGGACACTTCACACAGCGGGTCAGAATGGACATTTCAAAAAATGGAATGACGGAACAATCAAAATGGCAGCGAAATCCTATACGTGCGACAACCAAACTGTTACCAATCTGTATTAATCTGGGTGACGAGGGTGAGGTTGTAATCTAGAGAGCGGCAGGGAGTGTCCATACTGTATGTTAGTACTAATATATATACTTTGGTAATACTGTGGTGACGTCAACGAATAATGCTAAAATGCGCCACTGAGGCGGGAGCAGTGACGTAATACCATGGAATAACATTACCATACCATTAACATTAATAGTGGCCAAATAAGTATAAAAGGTAAGTAGCGGGGCGGTTTATTACAGTAACAGTAGGGGGAGGCTATGGGTTTATTTATAGTGTCAAAAAAAACCCCGGCCAAGTGCGTATCCGACTCGCGCATAGAGGGTTCTGTACTACCATACTTGACAAGATTATTATGATACCTACTAGCTTTTTACCGCGGCTTCACCCGCGTGGACAACGTTTCTATGACTGTCTTCGAGGGGGCGCAGTGCGCGAGCAACTGCAACTGACCGTATCGTTTAAACGTCAACGTTTCATGGTATATCCATCCACGTACCATTTCATGAAATTTACGGTTGACTAGACCATCAAATGGCCGAGCATATCATGTTAAACAAACCTAACCTAAATGCAATCCGCCACCCAAGGGGAGAGCCTCGCCTAACGAACCTATTATCGAAGCCATTATCGCTCGCTTCGCTCGCTCAACTCAGATACGCCCGGGTATTTTATGATCTGGCCAGTTTAGCGGTTCATATCGTCAAACGCTGATTAAATATTTGATCTGACTAGACAATATCTTGATGTGGGCAGCGAGTATGGTCCATTTATTGAAATAAAACCATTTTTTGATTTGATCAATTCTATGGTATCGCCACGACATACATACAAATGTCTGTTTCTTTGGCTGAGCTTGTAGCCTAAACAGCTGGATAATTTTGAATTGCGAGGTGTCGTTAGAATCCTCTTGATCCATTTAGTCTTACAGAACACAATTAAATTAGCCAGATTTTTATTTTAATATCTGTAATGACACCATCTGAAGGACTCAAATTGTATTCAATGGAGCGTGCTATGCTCGGAATTTCGCTGCGTGATCGAATCAGAAACAAGGAGATCCGTAGGACAACAAAAGTAATAGACATAGCTCTCAGAATTGCCTAACTTAAGTGGCAGTGGGCAGGGCACAATAGCTCGTAGAACAGATGGCCGTTGGGGTAGTAAAGTGCTCGTGTGGCGACCGCGCACCGACCGTGGACCGACGACCTGCAGAAGGCACACTGGATACAGGCAGCGCAGGACCGGTCGTTGTGGCAATCCTTGGAAGTCTATCGGCTGATTTGGTGAATGAGACCCTTTACTTAAGGTCTCTGGTTTTCTTCTCGTTGCCCCCGAAAGTTAGTTAGGTTAGTTGTTTTAAGGTTCCGTGCTGGGCTCGTTCTTATACCAGTAGTGCAAGTACACAAGTCCGCTCTCGCCTGTGGCTCTCATACAACTGCCTTTTCCACTACCACTATGAACGAAGCCTTGTATAGTTACACTTCATCCCTTTCTTAGTACTTATAATTTACTTTAATGTGAGTTTGTATTACAAAAACCAATGAAAAATATATTTTTTTTCAGCACACTTGCTCAAAAAGTGACTAATTTTACCGCAATAAGGCACATAATGACACCTATAATCAAACTGTGATTTTTTCATTACTATTATTGACAAGTGAGTTATAAAGTTTTTTATTTATTTTATTGGTTGAGTTGCTTTGTTGTTGAAAAAGTTTCGTACCTACAAATAAATTTATGTACCTAACTATTGCTTACTCATTTTATGCAACTTCGTATTTAAATAGATAATTTCAACTTGTACGTGTTTAATAAATAAAACTTTAACTCAAATATAACTTTCGTTTTCTCTGTAATAAAGAAAACTCTAAATTCCCCATTCTGTACGTGGCAAAAACGCTATCCGCGGAAAACCAAAAAAAAAAGAAACCTCATTATTTTAGTCTATGGCCGATCGCCATTGTTAGATAATGACCTATCTCAAATAACAATAGGAAATGAAAGTATTTCAGTAAATAATATATCTGATAAGACCGCTATGCCATCAAAAACAGTTAATTATAATTGTTACTAACTGCACATTTACTAATTATTTCTCTTACAAACTTCTTATCTACTAAATTATTTGATTTTTTTTTTCACAATTGTGTTGAAAAACGTCGTATGATACACGTATTGATGATTACTGTCCTCGGCTCTCTTAAGACCCTCATCTAACGGCTCGGGTCTCAATGGCGCCTCAGCGGTAATCACCAACATTACTCACTTGTACCATAATGTACTATATTTTGTTAATAAAACACAGTTACGAGTACAACATTATAAATAAAGGTTCCTAAGCTGGGCCTGTAACGTTGGGACTTTACCAGGTTACATACATGACATGCAAAGAAAGAAGATAGCGTCAGTGGCGCAACGGAAAGGGCCGCTACCTCCTATCCGGGAACTCGTGGTTCGAGTCCTGCCACGTGCCATTGTGTTTTAGAATTTCAATCTCATATGTACGTTTATCCGACGCTCTTGGTGAAGGAAAACATCGTGAGGAAACATGCACACATCTGCGAAGAAATTCGAAGGTTGTGTGTGAAGTTGACCAACCCGCACTGGTCGACTACGCGCGACCAAGGCCCGATCGCCCTAATTCAGTGTAGGTTCGAGCCCCTCGGTGGGGACGTATATATGAGATGATGTGATGATGCAAAGAAAGTACTAAGAGAGATACAGTTGCAGTTAAAGAATTAAACTTATTTATTTTGATTTGGGTATTGTATGTGTAAAGCGTCGGTGGCTCAACCGGTAACGACTCGGTCCATCTAACCAGAGGTACCGGGTTCAAATCTGGACGGCTAATGTACCAATGAGTTTTTCAAAAACTTACGTACATACTTACCGATTGCTTTAACGGTGAAGGAAAACATCGTGAGGAAACCTGCACACGCCTGCGAAGAAACTCGAAGGTTGTGTGTAAAGTCGACCAACCCGCACTGGGCCCGCGTGGTCGACTAAGGCCTAGTCGCCCTGATTCAGGGTAGGCTCGAGCCCCTCGGTGGGGACGTATATGAGCTGCAATGATGATGATGATTGTATGTATTCAAAAAGTACATTATCGAACTGGTTAGAGTATTTGTACGAGTCAGTATGATGCTATATTAGTGTATATTGCAAGATTAGTCTACATTTTTCTTGCAGTATCTTAATACCTCGTATCGGTGCCATTTAATGCATAATTCACATAACATTTTCCTGTGAAAAAAGTAGTTTTATAAATGGTATGTTAACATTTTGTACTTTCTTGATTAGAATAATATGACTTTTTTGTTCTAAACTAGATGTAGTTTATAACCTACTAGGATTTGCACTACCATGTATAATATAACTAGAGAGTCCGTGGTGCGCGTGCCACAATCGACTTGCGAAAATTATACACCTAAGCCTTCATCCATTGGTCATAACTGTAAGAAAAGCCGTTTGGTAGTTTCTGAGTTTATCGCGTTCAGACAGACAGACGACGCAGCGGAGGAGTATTTATAATATAATATTTAAAATTCAGGTCTTTGTGTGGGTGTAAATTTCTTTGTAATTCTTCTCCTCTTAAACGGCTTGACCGGTTTTGAGATGTGGTCAGCTCTTAATGGTCTAAGGATCAGCTGGCTAGTTATGAAAACGGTAGGAAGCGCTGTTGACAAAATAATCTGGATCTCGGCAATAGCGCAACCTACCTGGTCCAACTATAGCTAAGAACCATCCATGTTACCCCAAGTAAAAAAAAACTTCAAAATAGGTCAAATCATTTAAAAGGAGTTAGGAAAAGAATTACGATCACAAGCACACCGAAATTCATATATAAACTAGGGGTCGTAAATCAACGTTTTTTTAGTTAAAACACACTTAATTATTAAATTTTGTATCAAAAACGCATTTTTTTGAATGTTTTGTAATTTCCAAAAAAAAAGTTATACTACAGGCGTTCAAAATACGGTAAAAACCTCCTCATTTTATCAGCATTCCAACAAAGTAAAAAATTAAAAAAAAATATGCAAATGAATTGCAACAAAAATACAATGATTGTTGTCAAAAGGGTGCCTCAAGTCCCTTATTAATAATCCAATATGTAAAAAATCTAGTTCGATTATTTTAGATGAGCTTGTGAATCAAAGTAAGTCAATGATGCTAAAGAGTCAGAGATGTGTATTAATGCAAAAAATATCATAAATCTTAGAATTTGAAAAAAAAATATTCTACAAATTTACATGGGACTTAATTTTTACAGCAATCATTGTTTTTTGTTACAACAAATTTGTATTGTTTTATCTTTTTTTCTTTGTTGAAAAGAAGATATAATATAGAATTTTTTACCGTATTTTGCACGCCAACTGTAGCATAACTTTGTTTTTGACAATATCAATACATTTAAACAAATGCCTCTTTTATACAAAATTTAAAAAATAAAAGGGCTTCAACTCGAAAACCGTTGATTTCCGACCCCCAGTTGATGTGACTTTTTCTGTTGTAAATTAGATGTAGTTTATTCCCTTAAAAGGATCTGCACTACTTACCAGTCACCCTGTATATGAAATATATAAGATCGAAGAATAATGTGACTTTCAATTAGTTCTTGATAAATAACAAAAGGTATGCATTTACTTGTGACTACAAACAACTTTCTCAAAGAAACTATATGTCAAATCAGAAAAAAACATTTTTGATCCTCGATACATAATAAGATCAAATCGGCCAAAATGTATAAAGCACCGATTTTTTTTCATATTTGACATTAAGTTTCTTTGCGATAGTTGTTTGTAATCACGAGTACATTCATATCCTTTGCTCATCATTTCATTCATATCAGCTCATTAGAGCGATCGGGCCTTAGTCGACCACGCGGGCCCAGTGCGGGTTGGTCGACTTCACACACAACCTTCGAGTTTCTTCGCAGGTATGTGTGCAGGTTTCCTTACGATGTTTTCCTTTACCATAAAAGCATCGGATAAACGTACATATGAAATCGAAATTCGAAAACACACTGGTAGTGGCAGGATTCGAACCACGACCTCCGGGACTTAAAGCAGCGGCCCTAGACATTACACCACCGACGCTCTTTATCAATTGCTATTAAGAACTAATTAAAAGTCACCCTATATAAAGAAGATTTCCGACCAAATTAAAAACGTGGGCGGAGCCGCGGTGCACCAACAGTTAAGCTAAATACAACAATGTAGTACAGTTAAAAACATGGAGCTAAACAAAGCAACTTTTATGTTATTATCTTCACAGGAAATGAATAATATGTGTTCAACACGAGTACTAGTGACGTAACAAAACAAAAATGAATTACGACGGAGTAGGTAAGGCTAAGGACACAGTGACTGACACAATGAAATTTAGCTACAGCCCACTTTGCTTTTCTTTTTGCCTGACTACGAAAAAGAAGGTTTATGTTTTTGACAGTCTATGTATGAATGTATGTATGGATTTACATCTCGAGGGTATTCTGTCAGAATCAAATAAGTGCAAAACTTTAAAAAAATATTTAATACAAAGACATATCTTAGTTTTTTCTGCTTTTTTGTCTGGCAAAACCGTATAACTGGAGAAGCTTTTATTACGGTTTTTTTGTCTGTGTAAAGCAATTATCTAACAATTTTTTCCTTTTAATTTAAAAACAAAGAGTGATATAATATCTTAAGACACAACATGAATAATAAAATTCAGTGAGAACAAAATAAAAGCTTTTAACTCTCCTTAATCATAAAAACAACAGACAATCAAAACAAAATAAATATTTACAGCTTATTTACGAATTTCAGGTAAAACGAAATAATTTCACTACCTTGATGCCAACTCTTCCTTTTTCCTTTCCTTTTAATGACAATCATTATATAAATTAATGTATGAACACTTCTTAATTATCAAATCTAACTACAAGTACTAATACCAAGTTGTTATCACGCTTCATCGTGAGTCTATGATCACCCAAAACATAAAGTGCTGCCAGAATACCCTCAATCTGTTCCCTCCTACTTCCTAAACCGATCTTGACAAATGCGGTGTCTTTAGATTCGTGCCATCATTCCGCGTGTCATAGAATATATAGCATTTGAAAAAAAAATACATGGCAGATTTTATAGGTGATAAAACAAAAAAAAATTCTAGATATTCAAACCATGTTTGGTATCAAAAGGAAGGTTTAAAAGAGCACATTCCAAATATCGCCCTAACGTTATACAAAATAATAATTCATAAGTACCTATAATTATAGCTAGCGGCCACGGTTAATACCCCAGATGAAGGGAAAAATAAAGGCTATGATTTCAGGCGGGAAACTCTTGTTTTCATACTTTTCCGTAGTCGGGTTTTATTTTTTTGTCTGAAAATGCAATCTACATATACACACCAAAAGTTTTCTAGAAAAAAAGAGTTTGTGTGTGTGTGTTTGTGTGCGTGTGTGCGAAAGTGAAGATATGCCATTTATGTGCAATATCTGAAAAAAAGTTTTGAAATATCTTTTACCAAAATGGCGCTAAAAATAACTTAAAAATAACTTGCATTTATAAAATTATATACAAACTGAGAGTATAACAGCAGTATGTCAAAAAGGTACGTACCATACAAATTTAAAAATGTTACTGGGACAAGGTACGATATCAGTGGAGAGTTCAGTTTATTATAATATTATTTCTTAACATATTATCACAGTGTGTAGTCAGCTTTATTATGACATGACAGTTCATTTGGGAGAATACCGCGATAAAAATGAGGTTGACCAATCAAAACACACGATTTTTTTTCTATCCTAATTAGAAGTATTGCATAATTTCTGGTTTAAAAACAATAAATTTAACCTTGCAACTAATCTTAAATCAAATGTCGCGCGCTACGTACAAGGGTGTGGAGTGCGTCGGAGATAATTAAAAGTTCGTCAAATATAGTACGATAACTGTATAATAAAGATCTCAGTACATGTGAGAAAACGTCCGAGCTATACCGTGGTTTGATGCTGACTCCGTAAGGAACGTAGCTACACAATAATCGCAGCTAGCTAACGGTTTTCATCGGACGCTTTCTAAACGGGACATACACACAAAAGGATATTATACAAACAGAAAAATAGTGACAACATAACAATTAAAATTTACGCGAAATTAGAAAGCCGACGAAATACAAAAGCAAGGGTTACATTCGTTACGGCCAAAGAAGTTATATTAGACAATGCCTGTTGTTATTTGAGAAACATATATATTGCACAATACCAATTATTACTAAAGGATCTAAATAACGGTTGTCGACAGAATACCTAATGGTTATTTAGAAATGACAAATATCGTAAAACTATACTGTTAAAAATATTTCTATTGACACAAAAGTTAGGTTCGCAACAAAAGAAAACATTCATTTACAATTTACAGTTAGGCGCATACTAGAGAAAAACATTACAAGATCGCTATTTTATGACAGGCGTATGTGAGACAAAGTCACCACAGTATCCCCTCTCCAGTGGTTTAGACCATGAAAAAAACAAAAACAAACAAAGATACAGATTATTTAATACACACAATGGTCTAAATCACGAAAAAAAAATTAATAATAATAACGCCATGATATAAATCACGCAAAACCAGCTTGGTAAAAATCTGGGAAGCGGACACACCTGTTTGTGCGTCGAGGAATATTTGAATGCCTAACACCTGTTGAATCTGGCGTGGCGCTCGGCGTGTGCGCCTCAGAGGTACCGCTCCCATTGTTCCCATTATTACCCTGTTGGGGATGGCTATTGTACCGTATTAAGGTGTCTTCAGAGTCGCTTAAGCTATTCTCGGGGTGATGTGCCGTTTCCCTTAACACGTAAGCTGGCTTTAGCCTATCGACTGAAACCGCGATCTCGCGACCGCGCATGTCTAAGACAAACGTTTTTTCTTTTCGGCTAACCACCCTAAAAGGTCCGTTATATGGTTGTTGAAGACCTGCTCTGATTGTGTCATCTCGAACAAAGACATGACTAGTCGTAGCTAAGTCTTTATAGATAAAGGTACTTTTCTGGCCGTGGCTCGCTCCAGCTATGGGTTTAAGCTGTCTGAAGTTATTACATAGTTCTTTAACGAATTCACTTTGCGACGGTCTAGGTATTGTATCGGTTCCTAAGAACTGTCCTGGAAGACGTAAGCTCTGTCCATAAACTAATTCTGCGGAAGTAGCTTGGAGGTCATCCTTCCATGCGGTTTTAACGCCTAGCAAAACAGTCGGTAATATTCGCGTCCAACTGGTACTGTTAGATCCGTGACACATTATAGCGCTTTTTAGCTGTCGGTGAAAACGCTCTACCATACCGTTTGCAGCTGGGTGATAGGCAGTGGTCTTAAAGTGTTGCGTACCTATTAGGGCATTTAGATCTCTAAATAGGTGTGACTCGAATTGCCGTCCTTTGTCTGTCGTTATGTTAAGCGGAACACCAAAACGAGCTATCCAATTAAAATAAAATGCGCGTGCGACTGTCTCCGCCTCTTGATTCATTATCGGAATGGCTTCAGGCCATCTTGAAAACCGATCTACGCAAGTTAGGCAATATCTGTATCCCTCGCTAACGGGCATAATAATTATGTCCAGATGTATGTGTTCAAAACGAGATGATGGCAGCGCGAATGTGCCAGGTGCAGTTACGACGTGTCTATTTATTTTTGACCTTTGACAGTCTATGCACGCTTTTACCCATTGTTTGCAGTCTGAGTTCATAGAAGGCCAGACAAAACGTTTGGAAACAAGCTTGCTTGTGGCTCGCGCACCCGGATGTGAATTACGGTGTAAAGTATCAAACGCGATTTTTCTGAACGGTTCTGTTAGGTAGGGTCTCGCAGTTCGCGTAGAGACATCGCAATAAACTGGCTGGTCGCTATCGGGCAGGTAGATAAGTTGTAACTGCAACGAAGAGCTATTGTTTTCGATTAATGACTTTAATTGTGAGTCGTTCTTTTGTGAAGTCGCGAGTGATTCCCAGTCTATGCCCTTCCGTATCGACTCAATTCGTGACAATGTATCAGCTGGAATATTATGTTCCCCGCTGATATGTTTAATGTCAGTCGAAAATTGGCCTATGAAATCTAAATAACGGAACTGTCTAGGCGAGCATTGTTGGTCTTTCTTACTAAACGCGTAGGTAATTGGTTTATGATCAGTAAATATGACAAAAGGACGCGCTTCTAAGTAATGCCGAAAGTATTTTATTGCAGCGTAGATAGCAAGTAGCTCGCGATCGTATGTCGAATACTTTTGTTCGGTGGGCGTTAATTTCTTTGAAAAGAACCCAATCGGCTCCCAGCCGTTATCTGTCCTTTGTTGCAAGGCGGCGCCCATTGTATTATCCGAGGCGTCGCAAAATAGAGCTACTTCAGAATTGACACCTGGGTGGGCTAATAATGTCGCTTGTGCTAAACTATTTTTACATAAACAAAAATCATTTTTTGTTTCTTCAGTCCACGTGACTGGCGTTTTGCCTTTTTTATCGCCCAGAAGCTTATTAAGGCTAGCTTGGCTGGCGGCGGCATTAGGTATGAACCTCCTATAAAAGTTTAGCATACCTAAAAACCGTCTGAGGCCCTTAGCGGTTTCGGGTAATGGGTACATACGCAGAGCTTCGACCCTCTCAGGTAGCGGGCGGGTACCGTCGGCCGATACTGAATAGCCGAGAAAGTCGATTTCGGTTCGGCCGAATACACATTTTGACGGGTTGATTACTACACCGTATTGTCTTAATCTATTGAATACTATCTCTAGGTGTTTTAAATGTTCGGTTTCATCATTTGATGCGATTAATATATCGTCAATAAAACAGTAACAAAACTCTAACTCACTGAGCACTTCATCCATAAACCGTTGGAAGGTTTGCGCTGCGTTGCGCAAACCAAACGTCATAAATTTAAATTCGAATAACCCGAACGGTGTTATTATCGCCGTCTTCGGAATGTCTTCTTCGGCTGTAGGTATTTGATTGAAGGCGCGGATTAAATCAATTTTTGAAAACACTTTTTTACCGTTTAGACACTGTGAAAAGTCGTGTATATGACGCACTGGATATTTGTCTGGAACTGTTCTATTATTTAACCCGCGATAATCTCCACAGGCACGATGCTTCACAGTTTGTTGTTCCCCGGTTTCCGGCCCGGTGAAAGGTGAAAGGTTTTCCGGCTTTTCTCCATTTGTGGGTTTCTGTACCATAACTAGTGGTGCGGCCCAGGGGCTTTTTGAAGGCTGGGCAATTCCTAGCTTTACCATAGTTTCGAATTCTTTTTTAGCCGCTATGAGTCGATCTGGAGCTAAGCGGCGTGGTTTTTGTGCCACTGGCGGTCCCGGTGTGGTCAGTATGTGGTGCCTCGTATTATGTTTGACCTCTTTCACGACTCCATCTGGGCGCGTGATATCTATAAACTTAGCCAGGAGGTCGTGATACGGTGAAGTACCGGTCACGGTTTTTACCGTAAACTGCTCACACCGTGTTGTCTGTCCGTTGGACTTGAGACCAGTGGTCGCGTCTACAAGGCTTTTATTTTTTGCATCGACCATCAGGTTATAATGTGCTAAAAAATCCATACCGATGATCGGTTTCTCAACATCAGCCACAACAAAAATCCATGGGAAGTCTCGCCTTAAACCTAGGTTAAGTGTTAGAGCGACTGTACCATATGTAGGAATTGGGGTTCCATTGGCCGCGACTAGCTCATAGGCAGACATGTTGCGAGCCGTATGAACTAGCGCTTTCGGGTACACGCAAAGATCTGCGCCCGTATCTATCAGAAACCTCACCTTGCTGTCCACGTCTGTGAGAAAAATGCGGCGTGATGCTGTGTGGGAGTTGATCTCATCCGCCGTTAATGGCTCCCGCTGGCATTTCCCGGCGGCGGTTTGTACGCGCACGGCTGTACACAGGTGTTGGCCTTTGATCCAAATTTGTAGTGGTACCAACATAACCAATTTTCCGGTCGGGTCCTTGACGATGAGCGTCGCCTCGAGTGACCGCGCGAGTGGGATTGTGTACGAGGCCTCGCGTCCCTTACCGCGTTAGAAGCTTGCAACTGACCTGACATATTTCGTAACAATCCTTTTATTTCAGCTATTTCGCCTTCCAACTGCTGGATGCGATCGTGGGCGGAGTCTGCATGGGTAATGGCTGCTACTGTCGGCGATGGCTTCACGCATCGGAGCCTTGTATTCTCCGCAACGAGATCGGCAATCTCCGCAAGCGTCTCTAGCGGCGTGTCTCGTTTCGCCACCACTGCCGCTTGCATTTCGTTTGCTAGGCCCTTTGTCCATATGACACGTAGCACGTCGTCTGACATAGCACTGCCCGCCAAGGATTTTAAATGTCTCAGGAACTGAGATGGGGTGCGGTCACCTATCTCTACTCCTTCTAAAAGCCGCTGTGTTTTCACCGTCTGCGACTCTCCAAACCTTTTCACGATTTTTCCTTTAAGTTGTTCGTATTGGTCTAAGGTCAGCACTGATAAGTCGGCGATTAGATCGCTCACCTCTCTGAGCGCAAGGGAATCCATTTTGCTTATGATGAACAGGCATTTTTCGGTGGGGTCCGTCACCTGAGACATGCGTAAGAAGCTCTCAGCACACTTCATCCAGGTCTCAGGGTCCGCCGTATTAAATTGAGCCATCCGCGGCCACAAAACATGCTTCGCGGGGCCATTGACGCCTTCTACAGGGTGATTTTCGTTAGGCATTTTTACGGCACTAAAAAGTTCACTTAAAAAGTCACAAAATGTCACAAAGGTTCGTTAACACACGACGCGTATACAATTAAAACTTCACACACACCTTAGGCGCACGATAACCGAATGGATCACGTCGGGGTCACCACTGTCGCGCGCTACGTACAAGGGTGTGGAGTGCGTCGGAGATAATTAAAAGTTCGTCAAATATAGTACGATAACTGTATAATAAAGATCTCAGTACATGTGAGAAAACGTCCGAGCTATACCGTGGTTTGATGCTGACTCCGTAAGGAACGTAGCTACACAATAATCGCAGCTAGCTAACGGTTTTCATCGGACGCTTTCTAAACGGGACATACACACAAAAGGATATTATACAAACAGAAAAATAGTGACAACATAACAATTAAAATTTACGCGAAATTAGAAAGCCGACGAAATACAAAAGCAAGGGTTACATTCGTTACGGCCAAAGAAGTTATATTAGACAATGCCTGTTGTTATTTGAGAAACATATATATTGCACAATACCAATTATTACTAAAGGATCTAAATAACGGTTGTCGACAGAATACCTAATGGTTATTTAGAAATGACAAATATCGTAAAACTATACTGTTAAAAATATTTCTATTGACACAAAAGTTAGGTTCGCAACAAAAGAAAACATTCATTTACAATTTACAGTTAGGCGCATACTAGAGAAAAACATTACAAGATCGCTATTTTATGACAGGCGTATGTGAGACAAAGTCACCACACAAATATTTAGAGAAGAGGGACGTACTGTGCAAAAATCAATGGTAAAGCTCGACTCCTTCCTTAGATAAGGATTTTAATTCTAGAACGCGGTATTGAAGTTTTTACAGCAATCAGTATATAAGCATATTACAACTCACATCTAACGGACCTCTCTTGGTGACTTCACCTACCGAACCGCTCGATTGCCAACCACTCAGCGACCTCAGACTTGACGGTACGAGGTGCCGGTAACCACCCTGGATGACTAACCAAACCCTGATCCTTTCCTTGGGTGACAGTTTCTGGTTACTGACTACTGTCTCGTCCGAGTCCACCGCTACGTGGTTCGTAAATCTTGCGGGAGAGAGACGCGGTACATTCCCTTGGAGTTGTGTCGAAGCTTATCGGAAGATGTCTCTTCAACTTGTAAGCTAAATCCACCTTGCTACCATCAGGTGCAATGATGCTTAATTGGCATACTACTGATATTGAAACTTGAAGAGACAATTTCCGATTGATTCGACTTACAATTCTTAGGTGAAAGTATGCATCTCGCTTGGATGGTGTAAGAAAACCCAAGGGAGGAACCACAGAAAAAAACAATGAATTCAAGAAAAACTATAATCCCGAAAATACCCAACAAAATATCCTCTTTCCCAAGCAAAATATGAAAAATCTACTAACGATCATTGGCTAGTTGTCAAGCCACAAACAACATTTTTGAGGATTTTTTTTGTCTAAATTACGAATGTAAAACAAAGTTTTGAATAACAAAGTTCACAATTTAAAGCAAATAGTAAATATTCTAGAACCGGAAGACGTAGTGTAGACAGGCCTTCCACTCGGTGGACAGACGACCTGGTGAGCGTCGCGGGAAGCCGCTCGATGAGTGCAGCACAGGACCGGTCTTTGTGAAAATCCTTGGGACGAAGACCTGGTGAGGGTCGCGGGAAGCCGCTCGATGCGTGCAGCACAGGACCGGTCTTTGTGAAAATCCTTGGGGCGAAGACCTGGTGAGGGTCGCGGGAAGCCGCTCGATGCGTGCAGCACAGGACCGGTCTTTGTGAAAATCCTTGGGGCGAAGACCTGGTGAGGGTCGCGGGATGCCGCTCGATGCGTGCAGCACAGGACCGGTCTTTGTGAAAATCCTTGGGGCGAAGACCTGGTGAGGGTCGCGGGAAGCCGCTCGATGCGTGCAGCACAGGACCGGTCTTTGTGAAAATCCTTGGGGCGAAGACCTGGTGAGGGTCGCGGGAAGCCGCTCGATGCGTGCAGCACAGGACCGGTCTTTGTGAAAATCCTTGGGGCGAAGACCTGGTGAGGGTCGCGGGAAGCCGCTCGATGCGTGCAGCGCAGGACCGGTCTTTGCGAAAATCTTTGGGAGGAGGTTCTTTGTCCAGCAGTGGACGTCTTTCGGCTGATATGATGGTAATGCATAAACAGTCTACCGAGCATAAAGGGTTTTAGAAATAGGCACTCGAAGTCCTCCGTATTACCAATTATTACTTCGTCAAGTTACCTAACATAAGTACAGTACGAATAATAATTGTTCAAAAGCTCCACTACTCTCATTTTTACAAGCTTTTATTAAGTTTCATCTGTCCCCGGTGTCTGTTATGAAAACTTGTAAGTTAAATTTGACCCACTTCCCGGTTTCCGATTGAGCTGAAATTTATATCGAGTGTCAATGCAATTTTAAAAGCTTGTACCTAAAAGTTATTAAGTTTTCAAAATTATTCGAAAGGCAAACTAAAGTGACGTTGCATTAGTGCAAAAGAATAGCCTTGCATAGATACAAATTTGTCGAAAACAGTGCATCCGAAAAAACTGTATCTACCTTCCACTGAGGTGGGTGTACGTTTTTCTTGGTTTTGGCTGCCAAAGATCGTTGTGACTTGTGAGTTTTTTGCAACCCACAATATTTATGCTGAGCCTGGACCAGTTTCGTTAACTTGGCACTACTGACACTGTTTCATTATTTTCATTCGTCTAGTAATATTTGTCACCTAATTTATTAATTTGTTTGTGTATTAATTTATTATAATATAATATGCCTTGTTAAGCTAAATAAAGTTGTTATCTATCTATCTATGTTTTATCTACCCATGTATTTTGTTAATTTATCTACAAAACCACTGGCAACCAGCAGCCACTATTTTAAAGGAGTTATATTTTTTTTTATATGGAGACTGGCATAGTAACATTTCGGCCATTTTCAAAACAGAGCGTCGCAAAACTAAACTTGTATATTTGAATAGAGGACGTTTAGACTAACAATGTCATTTTGCATTATTTTCTAAAAAAAGTCATGTTACGGAAATGATCATCTTAGTGTATGAATTCCCAACAAGTGGGGCGTGACCCTTTTGGGGGGCGAAGATTGATCCAAAGAGGGCGACAGATTTAAACTGTGTGCTTGGTTTAACGAAATTGGTGTAGGTCCGGTTAACTGGGGCTTCTACTCATCAAACTGAACTACTTTTGATCTGAAAATCGCAAAAAAATAATAATAATTCTTCATCGATCAGCTGATTGACCAAATTTTTGCATTTTTGTATGGAGCGTCGAATTTTTTTTTCCGAATTGAATATGGGTTCCATGGGGAAAGTTGTTCAGTATGCTGAGTAGAAGCCCCAGTTAACGGGTCCTACACCATTTTTTACACCCTGTATTAGGTAAATAAAATACATATTCTCGCGCGGCACGGCCGGTGCCAACGTTGGCATTTATATTTTCATCGTTTGTTAATTTACTTATTTCGACCCCTCCCCCCATTTTAGTTACTCTTGCAAGGAAAACAAAAATATTTTTTAACTTAACAGACATGGGGGGCGTAGTATTTTAGCAGAAAGTTGGGTGAGTCGCATATAGGTTAAAAATTTGGGAATACCTAGCTTAGTGT
Source organism: Coleophora flavipennella (assembly GCA_947284805.1). Classification (NCBI taxonomy): domain Eukaryota; kingdom Metazoa; phylum Arthropoda; class Insecta; order Lepidoptera; family Coleophoridae; genus Coleophora; species Coleophora flavipennella. The sequence continues at coordinate 12,344,009 of OX369263.1, read as the reverse complement.
AATAATATTATCCCGGTAGTACCTTTTTGGTACTTATCACATAGATAATACCGTGATGATGGTAAAAAAAAGCATCGGTGGCTCAACCGGTAACGACTCGGTCCTTCTAATCAGAGGTACCGGGTTCAAATCTGGTCGGCCAATGTACCAATGAGTTTTTCAAAACTTACGTACATACTTACTGATTAACCAGAGGAACCGGGTTCAAATCTGGACGGCCAATATACCAATGAATTTTTCAATAGTTACCTAAGTACTCGTATGTATATACTTACCGATTGCTTTAGCGGTGAAGGAAAATATCATGAGGAAACCTGCACATGCCTGCGAAGAAACTCGAAGGTCGTGTGTAAAGTTGACTAACCCGCACTGGGCCCGAGTGATCGACTAAGGCCTGATCGCCCTAATTCGTCCCTCGGTGGGGACGTATATGAGCTGAGCTGCTAATGGTCATAAGGCCAGTATTCAGATTACACAGAATAAACTCGGCAATCAAAGCTCGTTATAACGTCTGTAGGTTCGAATTACTGAACACACAAAAGGCGTCATTTGCAAAAGAGACGTCCAATCAGGGGGTTAAAGCAACGACGTTATTTTAGCAAAGGCTTTGATATCAAACAAGAAAATCTGTACCCAGAACTTGTCCTTAATTCAACACAAAACAAAATAAGTCTTAACATCGTGAGTTTATTTAAATATTTACAAATAATCTTAACAAAAAAAAACTACTTCAAGCGCATTAGTTGCTAATACGATTTTTGAAGGTTCCCCTCGATTTCCCTGGGATGCCATCATCAGATCCTAGTTTCCTAATAATGGTACCACCCTTAAGGTATCTCCTTTCTAACAAAATAAGAATCATCAAAATCGGTTCATAAACGACGAAGTTATCCGCGAACACACATAAAAAAAAATATACGAGTATTTACGGTCGAATTGAGAAACCTCCTCCTTTTTTAAAGTCAGTTAAAAATACGAAAAAATCTCTTCGAGGGTTCCGTAACACTACATCTCTACACACAACTGTGATACCTATTCACATTACAAACAGAAGACAATAACGCGAGCGACAAAAATACGCTTTTATAACCGACTACGAAAAAAGTAAGGTTATGTTTTTGAAATTCTAGGTATGTATGTTCATCTGTTCCCTCGTATTTCCTAAACCACTTAACCAATCTTGACAAATGTGTTGTCATTGCATTAGTGCCATCAATCACTCCGCGTGTCACATTTTAACATTTATAATATTACTAGTTTTTCCTGCGGCTTCGCCCGCGTGGACATCGTTTTTATGACTGTTTTTAAGGGTGTCGTTTTTATGACTGTCTTTAAGAGTGATTAGTAAATTATGTCGTTTCCCACCTACTCAACCATCTCTCGCAAAAAATCACAGCAATCGAGTATTTTTTTAGTTCCCTCAGGAACTGTATCATATTATGCTATTTTCCCGGGATAAAAAGTAGTCTATGTCTTTCCCCGTGACACAGGCTATCTGCATGCCAAATTTCATAAAGATTGGTCAAGGCGTTGAAGCGCGAAAAGGTAACAAACAAACAAACAAACACATTTTCACATTTATAATATTAGTAAGGATAAGGATAGAAGGATTTGCAATATTCAATGGAGAGTCGGTGGCGCAATGGCAAGGGCCACTACGATTCGAATCCTGCCACGTACCAATGTGTTTTAGAATTTCGATTTCATATGTACGTTTATCCGACGCTCTTACGGTGAAGGAAACATGCACACAACTGAGAGAAAAATTCGTAGGTTGTGTGTGAAGTCGACCAACCCGCACTGGGCCCGCGTGGTTGACTAAGGCTCGATCGCCCTAATTCAGGGTAGGCTCGAGCCCCACGGTAGGGACGTATATGACCTGATATGATGACGTAATATATTTTTTTAAATTAAAGCAATCTGTAGGAAAACATTGTGAGGAAACCTGCACACGCCTGCGAAAAAACTCGAAGGTTGAAGTCGACCAACCCGCACTGGGCCCGAGTGGTCGACTAAGGCCCGATCGCCCTAATTCAGGGTAGCATCGAGCCCCACGGTGGGGACGTAAATGAGCTGATATGATGACTTAAATTTTTTTAAAAAATTAAAGCAACCTGTAGGTATCAAGGGTGTGGATAATACCGACCAATGAGAGATCGAGGTTAAACTTTTAATTGAATCCAGTTACCTTCCCCGTCGCATCGTTAGAACTTCTTTAATAATTACAGTCTGTCCCCAACTTTCCGCTGCTGGAACTAAAAAAGGTGTCTGCTAGTTAATGTCGTTTCTTGGTGAAGCTCGAGTTAGCTTAACACACCTTCACACCCTGTACGTACCTATACAGGTTGTTTCAAAAGTCGCAACGAATTTAATGTTTATTGGGCTATTTTTAAATCGGAATATTATACCCCAATGTCAGTTCACATTTGTGAACTCCTCACCAACCAATAGCAGATGTATCGTGTTTGGGCTCATTGGAATGTCCTCAATGAGTAGGTTATAGATGGAGTTTAATTTCAATATAAATGTAAAAATTATAATGGAAATAATAATACACATTGGTGTCGAGGTTTTTTTATTTTTTTTCATCATCATCTTAACAGCCGATAATCGTCCACTGCTGGACAAAGGCCTCCCCCAAGGATTTCCACGACGTCCGGTCCTGCGCTGCCCGCATCCATCATCATCATAATTTATATACTTAGATTTCATATTATTATATTATATACTCATATTTTTTGTAAGACTTACTTACACCATTCGTGACGCATTCAGTAAGGAATTATCTAAATATATATAACTGACTGACTGACATAGTGATCTATCAACGCACAGCCCAAACCACTGGACGGATCAGGCTGAAATTTGGCATGCAGGTAGATGTTATGACGTAGGCATCCGCTAAGAAAGGATTTTGGGAAATTCCCACGGGAACCGCAAAAATCGGGATCTGCGCGGGCGAAGCTGCGGGCATCCACTAATAGTTGACTAATCAATTTGGGCAAACCTCAAAACTTGAAAGCCCAAATTACGCAACGTACAAAACTAATTACTTAGTTTGTAATCGCGATTTAAAGATGAGCCAGAGGGACATTTTTGTGGGCTATTTACAGAAAAAGTATTTACTTTACAAACAAACTGATTATGCCGAAACCTTCATGTTTTAAACGTGACCCTTGTTGAACCTTCAAATCTGCTCGGAAAAAGTCAAACAAATAAAAAACGTACCTAAAGTTTTCAGGTGTTTCGTCGTCTGGCCCATCTTCTTTCGCTAATAACTCCATAACGAGTGTTGTACGATTGATATGAAGCAAAGTATTAACAACGATAGATAAATGGTAGGAAAGCAAACACAACCTTCAAGATACTTCAACTTAATGTACATAATACAACATCAAGATGTAATAATAATAAGTTAAAAATATCGAAAATCCCCGGAAAATTTTTACATCATTATTAAAATTATCATCTATCTATAACCTATTCATTGAGACCCTTCCAATGAGCCCAAACACGATAACTCTGCTGTAAGTTGGTGAGAAGTTGGATATCCTGACTCACAGCATTAAGGTGGTTCGATTATCATACAAAAAACAATTGCAATTATCTGGTTCAGGATACAAAATAAAGCGTAAACTATGTGTGCTACAAACTTTATTCAAGTATTTGTTTGCGCAAAATTAATAAAAAAAACATACTTTCATTTAAAATTATGGATTAAACCAACGCTCAAATTTCATTAAATTTACGAATGTGTGCGAGACAAAATGTCGTGTAAATACACAAGTTGCGCGACGTTGCCGCTCCATGCAACCGACCGACGCGCGTGGATGTCATCAAGTCAGTCGATTGCAAAGAGAATATAGCAAACTGTCTATTGTTTGTTTTTCATTCTCATGCATTGAAAAATTATTACTAGCGTAATTTGAACGCCACTTTTCCCATCTCAAAATCTCGTCTTGCCACGCGCAATGTAGCGCAACTAAACACTACACATTAGACACTACACTACACTACTTTTTATATTAGATAATGCAGGAATTTTTTAGTTCATTCTTTACATCTTAGTTAGTAAGGAAACCTATTTTTTTAAAAATTTAATGTAGCCTAGCAACCGCGGATAGTGTAGCTTCCCAACGATGAAAGAATTTTTCAAATCGGTCCAGTAGTTTCGGAGCCTATTCAATGCAAACGAACAAACAATCAAATCTATCCTCTTTATAATATTATTAAGTATTAAGTATGAGTATAGATATAGTTAGTCAAATAATGGTGAAGGAAAACATTGTAAGGAAACCTGCACATCTGATTCCAGATGTGTATGAAGGTCGCGTTGCACACATCTGTAGGTGTAAATCTAAATGCCCTACACGTGACCGCGGCTTATGGTAAGTGCAACACCAGGCAACCGCCGACTATCCCTTGGATAGCACGGTTAATTGTGCCACACGATAAGAGAGAGAGAGAGAGTATAGACATAGATATCTAGTTATAAGTCTCGACATGAGAGGCATCAGGTCGGATGTGCAAAACATCAATTTTTCAGGAGAGCACAAATAAAAATGTAATATATTTTTGTTCATAATTTGTTTATTTTTAATGCTTTTAATTTTTTTTACTTTTGCGATTAACTTATTGTTACTTAAGCTTTTTTATCTATTTTTAAAATATTTTTATCTGTAACATAGAATAAATAAATAAATGTTTTTAATAAAATCAGTCAGAACCGACCTTATGCCTGGACTAATTTGAGTTCAAATATAATTCGTCTGGTATATGTTTACATCCAACTTTATGCTTGCAATTTTTGATAATAAATTGAAATTTAACTCGAAGAGTTCTGCAAATGTTTCCTTCTACTTCTCAGATAATATTTCAGGCACGGTCGTAAATATCCATCTTCTTCTTCTACATCAGCCCGTTGCAGCATTAACTATATATCCCTTGGATAGCACGGTTAATTGTGCCACACGACAAGAGAAGATAGAGCATTAACTACAACACATCCACTGATGGAAATGGACCTCTCCCAGAATAGGGGAACCTGTTTTCCAAAATCACTACGTTTGGTTGGTTATAGTAAAGTGGTAGAGTATGCGGAAGGATGCTCCTGCCCATCATCCGTTTGAAACAGATTCAATGATCCCTAAGTCGCCTCTTTACTTCACCCATAGGAAGAGGTGCGGTAGCGCATTTGAGGGTCAGACCATAAGCCAAAATCTTGATTAAAAAAAAAACATCGATAAGAATCTTTATTATCAAAGTTTTTATTTCATTGACATTTAAAAAAAGCAGAGCAGTTTAATGTGTAGGAAATCAAAATATTAGTCACTTTCTGGGAAATCAGGTTCGTTTTTGGAATGCTTGAGATTTTTGTAATTGGAAACATGGAATTCCACTGGCACTGGCACCCATTGCAAAACTGTGACCAAGTCATTGTATTTTGCAGTTGATATTGGTTTTTCTTGATGCCACGAGGTGGGTAATTCACCAGGGAATTGGATCTCTTTCGATGCATTGCGCACTATACATATTTCAGAAGATTTTGTAGAAGAGAACTCCAAGTCTTTCTTGGCGTAGTTGGAACCAAACGCATTCTGATATTTTGAAGTCCTCGCCGTTATTTTTTTTTCTTGTAACTAATGGTCCAGGTTTTTTGACATCGTAGTGAAATCTTTGAAATACTGCAGTTCCGTATCGAATACCTCGAAAGTGGTAGATCCTCCACACGTACGTATGAATTGGGACCAGTCCTTGGATATGGCTATTTGCATAGTTTTCAGTTTCATTTTCTTTTTTTCTATTATAGAGTGAATTCTATCGACTTCCATATGAGTGTGTCCTTTGAGCATAAATTTATGATTTGTGATCTTCAGTTGAGGAAATCTGAGCAGCAAACAGATATACGCTGTTACTATCATCAAGTTCCGATTGTGACCTGCACAATTGTCAGACCACATAGTTAATTCTTCAAGATTTAAAATTTTTGTACTGTTTTCCATTGCCCAGCGAATGAGGTAGGAAGCTACCTCATTTCCTCCTCTCCCACATATATTCAGGCCATATGATATTCGACGCCACATTAGCCGTTGAGTCATAAATAGTCAAATTCAATGTTCAGAGTTTCCGTAAGTAAAAAGATTTAGTAATTGTTAGATTTAGTATAGTTAAACACTTCTGCAGATCAAACATTACAATTTTCTATTTTCCTGCACTGTTCTTTGCTTCTTCTTTATCAGTTATTTTTAATGCATACCTTTCGTCAGCTGCTTTGCTATGTAAATCTTTTTGGTTTTCTATCTCTTCTCTTTCTGTACCATTAGTGGCATCTTGAAATTTCTTTTACAAAAATCGCAATCGTCACAAGTGTCCACTGAAGGTAATTTGAAATTAAGATTAAACTTAGTATTAAATATTTTCCGATAGAACCATTATATTGCAATGAGATTGGGAGGAGTTTCTAGGCTAGTCATTAGTTCTTTATAATGTTTATACATTGTTGCAATATTAAGGTCCGGCCCTATATACTTTTTTTCGCTTTTCTGCCATGAAAAATGGTTTTCATAAGAGGGATAGGGTTTAATGTGATCCAAAACCATTTTGATCATTGTCTCAGGGGATTTATTTGCTGGAACGTGCTTTCCTTGTAGGTCTCTCTCTGTTAAACCACCTTCGAGTTTTTTGTCAATACTTAATTTCATAAACTTCCGACCCATCACTCAAATCACCAATTTCATCCACTAGACCAACGACATTCTATAAACAGGGTCTTTTTCTAGGAGGCGAATCGTAAGTCATCAAAATTGGGGAAATGTCACCAAATTTTTCATTAATAGAAATTTTCTGTCTTAGGAGATCTTCTACTGTAATTAATTCAGAGTAATCCTCAGCATCAACTTGAACAATAGTGGCGATTTTATAAAATTTTACTGAAACATTATTATCGGGATTATTTGTAACCTTTTCTGGTGAAAATATGCGTCGTTTGACTTGGTCTTTGCGGACTTCTGTGGGTATTATGATAATTCATTCGGGAGAGTTACTTATTTTGCTACAAGTTGAAATATCATCATCATCAGGTTCATAGTCTTTTTCTTTAACATTGTCATCACTGTTATAATCAAAACCGACTTCTCCATCATCTGTAATGTTTTAATTGAAAATAAATTGATAATTTCTTTAAAGTAATAACAATTTTAACAAGTACCATTTATCAACAATCTACTAACATTAATGGCTCTGTTTGAAGCGTTATGGCATGTATTTGAAACAATATTAATAACAGCCTCCACACCTGTGTAAGCCATTTCATGACTTCTGTAGTGATTGCGAGCCTGTGTAATAATTATTTTCCGAATATTAGAAAGTCTTCGTCGCTTTTCAAACAATTCCTCGTACGATGGCATTTTTTCTGTAAAATAACAGAGTACTAGTTTTGTTAATCGAACAAAAAGTGGATATTTAGCATCAACACACTTACGTCAAATGAATACCTCTTAACGGCTAAAATTGTATTTTACTTACTTCATGACTATATGTTACGGACCCATATAAATTTTGTTATTTAACACAAGTTGATAGTAACACCAGACTAAATATCCATTAAAACAGTTTTTTTATGAAAAAAATTCCAGTACATGGACGCGATCAAAGGGACTTGTCAAACAAATGAACAACACGTACTTCGTAGTAAACAAACTTGCGTAGTTTTTTTTGCATCTCTTTTACTCATACGGAGATGCGCATTCGCCAATTGCAACAACTTTCACGAGCCTGACCAACCATCGCGCGCCTTGGTCGGTTGTGTCACGACTTTGGCTGACTCCTGTGCGAATATTGGGAGTATGTTACGTACCGACCAAGTATCTACTCTGAAGCCAGTAGCATAAAGTTTTATCTACATTTACCTACAAAAATTACACCACATCGTAATATTTATGACAGCAAGAAAGTCTCAAATTTACATCCGACTACAAATCATAACAAAAGTAGCCAACGATTTTTGAAGCATAAGGTTGTATGTAATGACATGCGGTATCATTTCTTGTAAACTTTATTTGCATAAAGGCCTATTTGCTGATATGTCCTGCGTGACGGGACAAATATTTGAGAAGCATAACGGCGCAAGTTTTAATACGTCATTTATATTGTTAATTATATAGGAGCATAAAGGTGTAAGTATAAATAAAACTTTATACCTCAATACTTTCTGAAAATGTCTTCATAACCGACCTTATGCAGTTGCATATCTTTGGAACTAAAAGTGATAGAAAAATCAGAGTCAGTGCATTAGAAAGAGAAAAAAATAATTAATAACATACACTAAATAAGTGGATTTGGTCGTATGAACACATCCGACCTGATGCCTCTCATGTCGAGAAGTATCCAAGGTGTTTTCCTCAAAATTAAACAAAGTGCAATTTTGTCAAGTAATTTGATGTTTATTGTACCCCCGCCTCGAGAAAGTGCCAAATAATGTTAATGCGTTTTGCATTTACATCCCCCATAAAAGGCAGGATTACCATTGGTTCTCACTGCCGCTGATTGAAGAAAACCTAACTCACTAGACTCCCTTTTTGCACGCATTTGCTCCTTGCTATAGATATATTAGTAGGTACTCAAAGTAGGTAGCCGACTCTCGCGTTATACTCGTGACCGGGTGGTGCCCCTGTGAACTAGCCTACTCTTGTCTAAATGCATTAATGAGATTCAATCAATCAATCAATCAAATATGCTTTATTACATATGCTTTTTTTCAATGATTTTTATGTATTACTTTTCGTGTCATATTATTTTCATGTTCTAATGACATAATCTGGTTTATTTCAAGGATTGAATTTTGACGTTATTAACTAATGATTGTTTATTTCTTGATTTTTCACAAATGACATTATTTTATTATTATTTTATGACTATCAGAAAGAGTGTAATTTGCACCTATTTTGAATAAACACCTTGAATCTTGAATCATTATAGATCATTATGGCTGATGTTAGGGCATCATCTAAACCCACCTAGCTACCACCACCTAAGCTAAGTCTTGGCGCCAAACAACAATGTTAACAGCATTGATGTGCATAGCCAGTTCCCCAATGCGTTGGTAAATCTTGGTAAGCTCGCTTACATCTTCAGCATCATCGTCACTTACCATGAGATGATGAAAAGGGCTTACCAATTATGGATGAAAAAAAGGAATGTAGTTTGACAGATTATCAGAGGACCTTTACTTCTATAGTGATGAGAAAGTAGGTAAATGGCGGCTTAAATTAAAAATTTCTTAACTGTAAAATTGTATTAATTTTTATCACGCTTTTATTAGCTTCACCTGTATGTATGATTGTAACAGACTAGAGGAGTCACTCGATTTTGACCCACATTTAACGTAAAGATTTAATTCAAAGTTGTTTCATATATATCAAGAATCAGTGAAAATATAATAATTTCATAACTTTATCTCATTATCCTGATCAGGATCGCCATTTAATAATGCACATCAAACTAAAAATTGAAAAATAAATATAGTTTAAAAAACTAAAAAACACGCCTTTAAAGCAAATCGAACTAAAAAGTGAAAAATAATTCTTTATATAAGCTGAAAACAATAATGAACCAAAAATACTAGTATTATTGTGAAAAAAGCGTGGGTTGCTCGATATACGAAAGACATGGCACAATTTACGCCCCACGCTTTTTTCACAATAATAGTACATAGTATTTTTCGTTCATTATCATTTTCAGCTTATATTAAGAATTATTTTTCACTTTTTAGTTTGATTTGCTTTAAAAGCGTTTTTTTTAGGTTTTTTTTTAATATATTTAATTATAAAATAATAAGTATTTGCTAGGCCCAAAATAAATAATATAATATAAATAAATAATATAATTCAAATCTTGAAAGTAATGACAGGTATGTTATGTATTGGTACCTTGCATAATGAAATTATACCACTAGTATTGTATCTGTTATTAATGCTAGTCAAGTTACTTAGGAGAAGTTTACATATCTACACCTAGCTACTAGGTTGATCGTTATAAGTCGTCCAGTTTTGCATAACTCCATTTCGGCCGGTAGTAAACTGCGCGACGCCCTGTCCCTTTCACGCACGAATGGTTATTATGACGTCGTCCTTATCTAATGTGCTATGTTTATGATTTTGATCACACTGAAGGCGCTCTTGGGCGTGCTTTCGTTTTCGTAGAGTTTACACTTTAAAATAAATCGTCATTTTTAGGGTTCTGTACCAAAAGGATAAAAACGGGACCCTATTACTAAGACTCCACAGTCCGTCCGTCTGTCTGTCTGTCTGTCCGTCTGTTACAAGGCTGTATTTCATGAACCATGACAGCTAGATAGTTGATATTTTCACCGATGATGTATTTATGTTGCTCTGTAACAAAAAATACTAAAAATTAGAAAAAGTGAAAATCTCCATACAAAATAAGGGTATTTTTTTTAACGTGAAGAAACTAGCGCCATCTAGTAGAAACCTTTGTGCACGGTTCTGACTCACTCTTTATCACCTGATATTTTTAGGAGTACTTAAAGCAGCTTAGGTTCGTAGCATAGGCTACATGCTTAGCACTTCGTAGTACTCCGGACCAAAACTAGATTTTCAGCGGAAACCAAATCCGAAAATTATTAAGAGACTAGCTTTTGCCCACGGCTTCGCTTGCGTGGGCATTGTTTTTGTAACCGACTTTGAGGGTGAGTGGTGCGGTGCCAAAAGTTTACTCCAGATCCCTCGGGAACTATATCGGGCTATTGGCGATGTTAAAGAAAACAACCAAAAAAGTCTTTTTTCAGTTTCCTCAGGATTATGCTGTTTTCACGGGATAAAAAGTAGCCCATAGTTCTTTCCAGTGAGATAGCCTACCTCCATGCCAAATTTCGTCAAGATTGGTTAAGGTGTTGAAGCGTGAAGAGGCAACAAACAAACTCATTTTCACATTTATTAAATTACTAGCTGTCCCGGCGAACTACGTACCGCCTTACATTACATTACACTGCCCTACCCTACCCTACCCTACCCTACACTACACTACCCTACCCTACCCTACACTACACTTCCCTACCCTACACTACACTACCCTACACTACACTACCCTACCCTACCCTACACTACACTACATACACTACACTACCCTACACTATACTACCCAAGCCTGCCCTACCCTACCCTACACTACCCTACATACACTACACTACCCTACACTATACTACCCAAGCCTGCCCTACCCTACCCTACACTAACCTACCCTAAAAAAAAATAGATGTTGGCCGATTCTCAGACCTACTCAAAATGCGCACAAAATTTCATGAGAATCGGTCAAGCCGTTTCGGAGAAGTACGGGAACGAACATTGTGACACGAGAATTTTATATATAAGATTAGTAAGGACTAATAAGAATATACATTTTCAGAAAAGACAGTAGGTGGGTTTGTACAAAGCCTACAAATAGTGATATTAGTAAGGCGAGGTATTGATTGGAATAGTTGTCTCTGTCTTTTTCTTAACGTGTAAAGAGTAAAGAAAATAACCACACTTTTTCAATGGTTTTACTTCTCAATCAAAAACTACAATGAAAGTCTAAAAAATAATAACATTACTCACTTTGTATTATCATAACAAATATTGTTGTATATTTTTACAAGCTTTTATTTAATTTGCAATGTATGTATGTTTGTTCGAGTGAAATCTTGCGAGTTAAATTTGACCCACTTCCCGGTTTCCGATTAAGCTGAAATTTTGCATGCATATGTATTGTAATCGCGTGACAATGCAATATTAAAAGCTTGTACATAAAAATTTTTAGGTTTTTCGAAAATATTTCAAATTTATACTTCATTATATTAGTCATAACTAGAGTTGAAAGTAACGGTGTAGACCTATCTTTGGATTTTTTTTCCGTTGAGCCAAAACTGCTCAATCGTGTATCTAATAGCTTTTGCCTTTAAGGAACATCATCAACAAATAGGGTTTTTTTTTCAACCTTGGGTTTTCTATCGTTTGGAGTAATTGACGACAAAAATAACGAAAATTTGTTATATTACCGCCTTAAAGCTAACTAGCGCTGCCATCAGTTTAAAAATAATTACTATAGTTTCTACATGACTATCGGAAAAGTGTAATTTGCACCTTAATCTTGAATCTTGAAATAAACAACAGTACCTATTGTTCATTGTCATCTTTGAAAATTTTCTTTAAACTATGTACTTAACGAGTAGTTATTTCTTAACTGATAGCGGCGCTAGTAAAGTTAGGTGGGGAGATCCCCTTGTGTTATATTTTAGTTTAATGTTTTTTTTTTGACTCTGGAGTCATATGGCAACTTTTATGAGCGCCCAGGTGTGTGTAGAGTGGGACGCTCCCGTAACTTCGAATGAACAAGGAATAAACAAAACGGTTTAGTAATACAAGAAAGTAAGTTTCGGCTAGTTTTGGGCGAAACTAGATGTTTTGGTCGAAACTAGCCGAAATTGGAACAAAACTTCGGACAGTCACTACTTATAGGTAGGCATCAAGTATGACAATGCAAATGTTCCGGCATGAAGATAAGATAGCCAGTTCCCCATTGCGTTGGGGAATCTCGGTAAGCCCGCTTCCATCTTCGGCAACATCGTCACTTACCAATTGTGAATTAAAAAAAAAAAGAAAGCATGTTGATTGTTGGACAAAACAACATAGAAAATACGACCTTTGCAGTTTGGGTAAGTTTTGAACACGGCGCCATTTCGCAAATTGGCTTTCTAACTCTTTTTCTAACTCCTCTTCTTCGAAGTTGACTAAGATTAAATCTTTTATAATCTGGTCTATTTTGAATAGATTTTCTGCCAGTTCTTTCAGTTTCAAATGTTGAGTCCTCAGGCGGTCGAGAGTGATGCCTGTTTCAACGGCGGATTGTAATTCGTTAGCGGTTCTTGAGAAAACGCGTCTAATAACGCTTCTTTCTTTTTTCTTTTTCTCTAGGTCCCTTTTTCCTTTTCACGGTCGCCAGATATCCTGAAAAACTGTGGGTTCGTAGATACTGAAAATAATGGAAAATAAAACCACTATATTCTTTTTCACTCAGATCAAAGACTCACTTTACTTTTTCTTAAAAGCATAGACAACGGATACAGACCGAGGTGCGTTCCGTAACATCGTGCGAAAATACAAGACTAGAAAACCAGGTATTATGTCTATTAAAACACATACGAATACCCAAGAAAAACCATCATGCGCAACTTTTACGGCTTCGTAAATTCTGTTACTCAACAGCTGAGCAAATAGGGTGGCAGCATAAAAAAACATGACACAACTTGTTCCACTGAGCTCCAAAATCTTTGTTTCCATAATTAGGTTGAAAGAGAAATTTATCTGTTACGGCAACTGAAGCGGGCGCGCGTAACTGACACTATGCACGGTCGGGTCGTTACCTAGATAGTTTTGACTGTAAGTGGCATTCATCTCACGTTTCAAGATACTTTACGCCGCTGGTGCCGATTGCTATAAAAATGACAGTGTTAGTTTTAGTTCATTTTATAGCTTGGCTTTAGTTTATTTTTATACTTTCTTAAGTTAATCACCTCCGTGGCGTAAGGGTTACACACAAACTCAAATAATTATTCACATGAAGAGGTTACAATATCATCTACGATATATTCGGAATCAAAATGAATCCAATATCTTATAAAATCGGTTAAGTAGTTTAATTGTAAGAGAGAACAAACTTTAACACCTATTTGTATATTATTATAATCTGTGAGATTCGTAACCTTTTCTTTTTGGCTTTTGCATAATCGGGAAAAAATCTGTGGATTAAGTTTTTTATTCCCGATTGATTATGAAGAGTGCTTACCAAGATTCCCTGATCTTCACGCAGACATCAATACTGTTAACATTTATATTTGGCGGCAACACTTACATAAAAGGGTGATAACTAGCCAGGCGGGCTTAGAAAATGCCCTACTATCAACCAAAGCTAACCCTAAAAAGTTTGATCCTTCCAGGAATCGAACGCGTGACCTCTAGGTGTGAAGCGAATGTACATACTTTGCAGCTTAATAATAGTTATTTATTTCATATTGGACTGAAACAGAAGAAGCCAGGTGGACGTGTCGTACGTAAGCCGCGGGATCCCGAGTAGGTACTAACCCCTTCTGAAAAGATGGTAAAAAGCGAGCCTCAGAATTCACCCCCCTTTTACTAAGAATAAACAATTTGCTTTCGCATTCATACATTTTCCGTAAGTCAGCATTACGAGATTACCTTCGGAATAGGGTTGTCGATGGACACTACATGTAAGAACTCCAATAAGGGATTTTAAAAAATGGCATGTATTTAACGACGACAATACGTAATTAATAAAACATAAATGTCATCAATCAATCAAATATACTTCAACTAGATGTGGCCCATGGCTTAGCCCGCTCAGATCCCGTTTTTTGCCGTTCCAGTGGGAATTTCCCAAAATCCTTTCTTAGCGAATGCCTACGTCATATTGGATAACTGTATGTCAAATTTCAACTAGATTTGTCTAGTGGTTTGATAGATCAGTCAGTCAGTTAGTCACTTAGTCACAGTTTTCTTTTATATACACAGATGTACATTAAAAAAATAAAAACAATAGTAAAGATAATAATACGTAAGTATTGTACAATTTTGGTGGCATTATTGGTTAAAGCAATCTCTTCCAGACAACGTCGAGATTGGATACACCCACATAAAAAAGATGTGTACAAAACAAAAATATACAACAAAATTGAAAAAAACAAAAAAAAGATACTGATCTAAATTTTTAATCAAAATAAAATATACATACATTTATTAGACATAAATTCCTACTCGATTCATATTTTATATTTGAAAAGAAACGAAAAAAATGTCTGCGTAATGATACGATAAATGTTTATTATGTGAAGTGTATTTAGACAATATTTTAATACACAACTTTAGAAATAGCGCCATTTATACAGGATATCGGTACTTACTTAAAACTTCACATTATTTTTATTTTAAAAAGTTAAATCTTATTTTGTTAAATGCCAGACTTGCCGTCGCACCAGTGTAACCGTTATTTGTTATTGTCGTCGTCGTCGTCACACATAGCTGACTATGAAGCAAGTACTTAAGAGCAACACATTTGAGACCATCTTCACTTATATCTTGAGATAGGTACCATTCTCAGGAAAAACGATTCGAAAAATACGTACTCGTCACACCAGTTTGACCGTAATTTATTATTGTCGTCGTCGTCACACATAGCTGACTATGAAGAAAGTACTTAAGAGCAACACATTTGAGACATCGTCACTTATATCTTGAGATAGTTACCATTCTCGGGAAAAACGATTCGAAAAATACGTACTGGTCGCACCAGTTTGACCGTAATTTATTATTGTCGTCGTCGTCACACATAGCTGACTATGAAGCAAGTACTTAAGAGCAACACATTTGAGACCATCTTCACTTATATCTTGGGATAGGTACCATTCTCAGGAAAAACGATTCGAAAAATACGTACTCGTCGCACCAGTTTGACCGTAATATATTGTCCTCGTCGTCACACATAGCTGACTATGAAACAAGTACTTAAGAGCAACACATTTGAGACCATCGTCACTTATATTTTGAGATAGGTACCATTCTCAGGAAAAACTATTTAAAAAACAAGTATACTTTAAATTTATGAATTCGTCCGCAACACAAAAAAGATGATGACGATTAATACAAATATATTTTTGCTGTTTTAATTTTTTTGTCTACCGGATTTTATGTTCAGGGTACAAGAACAATAGGGACTATTGCCAACCCTAGCACAACGCTTGTTTATGTCTACGAGATGACACTAATCCGATTTTTATTTCAACTCTCGCGCAACTACAAATAGGTTTTAGTACAGTTTCACAAGTCATTTGGATCATGTTATACCTCTTATTTGTCTGTGTTTTTATTTTAGTTTCCCAAATTCACTAATAGAACCGACGGACATTGTTTTTCGCCTGACTTTGTTCAACCTTCACTCCCTGTCCTGTGGGAAATTTGAAAAATCCGGTCTTATTCCTAGTCTACATCATAAAAAAACCTCTGTAAAAACTTATGGATCCAAGGGTTTGTGCTGGGCGTTGATGAGTCAGTCAGTGAATCAATGAGTGAGTAAGTGAGTGAGTCAAGACTTTTCTTTTAACATTGCATGATTTTTATTAAATTTGAAAATGGAAAAAAACATTTTGATCATACAAAAATGCGACTGAAACGTTAAGGAACAATACAATGAAATTTGGATACATAATAGAATTCCGCAGACACATCATAAAAGCTAATTACGTGTAAATTTTGTCGGATATATCTCTTTTATAACGTAGAAAAAAAAATAATTAAAAGTGTCGTAGCCGAATAGCCGTACAGTAGTAGCTTACTATAAATTTAACACAAAGAGAGAACAAAACTTCACGAGAACTAACAAGGACACGTGTAATCTTTTAAATCTTTCAAGATATCAGCACGTGGTTGTAGCATGAAATCTCTTTAGTACAGGTCGTGAAAACGCGTCGGTTTTGGCTGGAAGCCATAACATAAGCGTTTGATAAAAAAATCATAAATCATTCCCTCTTCTGTGACGTCACTGTCTCAATGACTAGACTGGTTAGTATGAGATGGTTTGAGTTTTCGAACTCGATATACGAGTGCAGATTAAAAAAGAAAATAAGTTTTATATAATACAAACGAGGAGATCTGCAGGAGAACCAAAGGAAACGACATAGCTCACAGAATCGCTAAACTGAAGTGGCAGTGGGCAGGGAACATAGCTCGTAGAACGGATTACCGATGGAGCAGTATAGTTCTCGAGTGGCAACCGCGCACCGGAAAACGTAGCGTAGGCAGGCCTCCCACGCGGTGGACCGACAACCTGGTGAAGATCGCGGGAGGCCGATGGATGCGGGCAGCGCAGGACCGGTCGTCGTGGAAATCCTTGGGGGAGGCCTTTGTCCAGCAGTGGACGATTTTCGGCTGATATGTAAATGGGGAAAAAGAATGGGCAAGAGTAATGTTTTCTGATGAATCCAGATTTATGCTGTATGCACAGGATGGGCGACGAAGAGTTTACCGACGGCCAGGGGAACGTTTTATTCAAGCGTGTTTTGAAGAAAAAGTATCGTTCGGCGGTGGATCCGTTATGGTTTGGGCTGGAATCTCTTCAGTGAGTCGCACGGAGTTAGTGCTGATAGAAAATGGTTCGCTTACTAGTGCAAGATATATAGAAGAGATCCTTAATGAGCATGTCGGCCCATAATTAATTGATTAATATGGGTGAAGATTCCATATGCTTAACATGACAATGCTAGACCACATGCAGCTCAATATTTACGATTATATTCTTAATGAGTATCATCAAGACGTTGGCATCAATTGCAAGGACTGGGCTTCGAGAAACCCGGATTTAAATCCGATTGAGCACGCTTCGGACGAGCTCCGGAGGTGTGTAAGTAATCAAAAACCCAGCCCCAGCTACACTTAGAGACCTGAAACATACGTTAGTGGAAGAATGGGACAATATCCCGTAACATCGCATAAAATACTTAATAAGCAGCATGCCTAATTGTCTGGCAGCTGTAAGAAGAGCACGTGGAGGCAATACGAAGTATTAAAATGGCTTAAAAGTTTGTTTTTGTGTGATATATGAAGTTGTGTTTTTTAATTTTTTAACGTAAAACATGTTGATATTTTGTTTTTATGTCATATTAATAAATAAAGAAATAAACGTTTCTAACATTTAGTATCGTTTTATCAACTATTAAATTATCTACAACATACAGTTTCATTCATGTTGCTAGCTCTATTATTTTTAGAGTTATTCAAGTTTTTCGTAACGACCCGTATTATTTGTCCACGAGTGAATTATGTACTTAAACTAAAAAAATTACAGAAACCTGTAATTCTTTAAAACTATCAAAATTTAGGACTATTTTGTATCTTCGTGCGTACGAGCTGTAGGTACCCTTTGTGTGACCTTACTTTGTAAAATCTGTTATTTATTTCAGTGTACTTTTTTTTTATTAAAAATTTGAGTGCGTTTGGCTGCACCTCACCTGACGGTAAGTGCCGCTGTAGCCGAGGATGTGACACGCAAGCTCAAATAGTGCCTATTCATTCTCGTCTTGAAGATTCCTAAATTATACGAATCGGGGAATACAGACGCCAGAAGGGAATTTCACTCCTTGGCCGTTCGCATGATGAACGAAGACGCAAAACGCTTCGTGCGTAAAGGTGGAGCATTGACGACAAAGGGGTGGAACCGCCCTCCGCGCCTTCATCTCGAAATGAAGAGAGGGGAATGAGGTTGTGAAGCTCCAGGGCAAATGAATCCTGTAGAATACCAATAGACAGGCGACTTTGCGGCGATGCTCGAAGCTTTGGAGCCTGTTTGATACAAGTTCCTCGTCGCCGATGAGTCTATATAAAAAAAAACTATAAATATATCACAAGTTTTATTTACGAGTAACTTCACTTTTGAGTTTTGGTAAAATCTTGCTATTGATTTAAGAGCAAATTCCAAGGTTTGGTATGAACTGATTTTCTTATTTACTAGTGATAAGCCCAAATCCCTGGGTGACAAAAGATCGATCTAGTATTTTCAAGTTGATCTGATGATAAACTTCGAAGAGGGAGTCAAGGTCGAGTTCGAGTCGCAGGAAATATTGTTTCTATTAAGTTCATTTTTTTAAATTTGGAACTCTTCTAATTAAAAGCTTGTTCCTAAAAATTTTTAGGTTTATCTGATTGTAATTATTTTCGAGTTACCATGGTAACACGATTCGATATTAGAGTCTACTTAAAACCAGTACACAACAGTTGCAAGTACGATTTCAACCTAAATATAACAAAATAAAAAACATATTTACGATTATAATCGTGTAGGTACAGTTAGGGTCTCGCATTAACCATTCATCTATTGATAGTGTACAGGCTGCTTTTAACCTATCCAGTGGGCACATGAATTTAAATTTTATTTTTGGAATTTATAATTTATATCGTTTTGGGTTGGAACCTTTTTGTATAAGAGCGTGGCAAAGTGATTTATGTACAAACATTTTTGTTAAATTCTATCGGCGCACGATTGAACCTGCATTTTTCGATACAAAATGTAAATACAAACAGAAAATATACTAGAAAATTTTGGTCTAAAGCGTCACGTTGCTGAGATATTTCGAGTTACAGGTTGCCAAAACACTAATTTCCCTCTCTATCTCTCAAAATATCTCAGCAACGTGAAGCTTTAGATCAAAATGTCTTAATACATTTTGATCAAAAGCGTCACGTTGCTGACATATTTCGAGTTAAAGGTTGTCAAAACACTAATTTCCCTCTCTATCTCTCAAAATATATCAGAAACGGGACGCTTTAGATCAAAATGTCTAAATACAATTTGATCAAAAGCGTCACGTTGCTTAGATATTTCGAGGTAAAGGTTGTCAAAACACTAATTTCCCTCTCTTTCTCTCAAAATATCTCAGCAACGTGACGCTTTAGTTAGATCAAGATGCCTTAATACATTTTCGGTTTGTATTTGCATTCCCTATCAAAAACTACAAGTTAAATAGTGCACCAAAAGATTTCGAAAAAAAAAACTATGCCAAAAAGGATAATGCCCTTTGCTGATCGGTTTCGTTTTATGAGTTTTGCGCACTATTAAAACACTGAGAGCAAAGGGACCAGATAATTTAAGGCAATGACTGTACTATTAGCGTACGATGTAAAGCGTTTCGTAAATTTCTCTAATCTGATCAGACACTTTAAATGGACATATAAAAGGCGCCCGTTGCCGCACTGGTACCAAATCAATGGTCTTTGATCTTTATTTACAGCAATGTATCATTTGATAAAAATATAACTAAATTAGATCATTGGTGGCGAAACGGCTAGGGACGTTACCTCCAGTCCGGGAGTTCGTTGTTCAAATCCTGTCACGTACCAATGTGTTTTCGAATTTCGATTTCATATGTACGTTTATCCGACGCTCTTACGGTGAAGGAAAACATCGTGAGGAAACCTACAAACGCCTGCGAAGATACTCGAGGGTTGTGTGTGAAGTCGATCAACCCGCACTGGGCTCGTGTGGTCGACTAGGGCCCGATCGCCTTAATTTAGCGTAGGCTCGAGCCCATCTCTAACATGTATTCTCTCCTTTCTTTTTCGCTTGATCCCAAAATAGAGCCTTTTGGACCCACATAACGTCGCTTGGTCGTACGCCATTAGGATTGTTTTATTTGTGCTGTCCTGTGCTATCTATTACGACTATGCTGTAGTTTTAATTTTAAAATGATTCTGCAGAAACCAGAGTTCCTGATGCTAACCTAGCACAGCGCCAAGACGCGTGTGAAAGCAAATTTAGCATCTTCTCGTTTCAACTTCAAAGTATAACTATATGTCTCCTTGCTTTTTCTCCGAGCACTGGGTTGTCTCGTAGAAACCGCTCTCAGCGATAAGGCCGCCAAAATTGTACGTCTCTTAGTTTTTAATTAAAATTTTCCAATTTAAATTTGACACACTTCCCGGTTTCCGATTAAGTTAAAATTTTGATAAACATTGAATTTGAAAGACAATGCACGGTTATCTAAGTGATTATATTCTAAATCCAACATGGCGGACTTTCAAAGATAGTGGAACAGTTTTCTTTGTACCTCCACAGTATGGATATCAAATCAAAGGGTTTGCTAAGAATAATACAAAATAACTAAAATAATTTTTAAATAAAAGCTTGCACCTGAAAGCTTTCAGCTTTTACGAAATGAGCTTATTTTAGGAGTCTAGTCGTTGTTTCGTCGATGGCTCTAGCTATACTTATTCAATTTTTTGACTTTTACCTTATCGAACTTTTCGAAGCGCGAATCCTGTTCAAAAGGTCGTTCATCCCTTTTAAGATATTAAGCCCGAATTCCCTTAACGCTCCTTGGGACCCTTTTCAAATATGGAAGCTTTTATGAGTGGCGAGTCCACTATTTCCCGTTGAAGAACGTCTTGATAAGATTATAACATCAAACCTGAGTAAAGAGATGAAAATTGGATGTTTGAACCTTGCAACCCTTCCCAGGACCGATGGTGCGTGTAATTCTATTTACTGTGTTATCACGTTAGAAAACTTATGTTAGGTGAGTAAGTTCTAAAGTACGACAGAAAACATTATCGGATCGGGCAAGACTTGTCAAAGATGCTCTTTGGCAGATTGGAGACTATGGGGGCTTTGTACTTGAAAATTTGGCTTTGGTAATATTAAAATGCCCTAACTTGAAAATTGTAGTAAAGTTCTCAAGTGTCGATCGCACACCGGGAAACAGGCCTCCCACTCGGTGCACCGATGACCTGGTTAAGGTCGCGGGAAGCCGCTGGATGCGGGCAGCGCAAAACCGGTCTTCGTGGAAATCCTTGGGGGAGGCCTTTGTCCAGCAGTGGATATGATGATGGTCCTTCGGCTGATATGATGATGATGCCCTAACTAGACAATCCAAAGATTTTTACGTGATACGTCTCTAAAATCACAAAGGGGTACCAAGTCAAAAAAACTTGAAGCGTGACCGAAGTGACGAAAGTCTGTAATACAATTTTCGATTAAAACTGTTACCACCATAGCAACCAAGTAAAAAACCATGGCTCCATAGCACCCAAGTAACAAACCATGGCTCCATAGCACCCAAGTAACAAACCATGGCTCCATAGCACCCAAGTAACAAACCATGGCTCCATAGCACCCAAGTAACAAACCATGGCTCCATAGCACCCAAGTAACAAACCATGGCTCCAAAGCACCCAAGTAACAAACCATGGCTCCATAGCACCCAAGTAACAAACCATGGCTCCATAGCACCCAAGTAACAAAACATGGCTCCATAGCACCCAAGTAACAAACCATGGCTCCATAGCACCCAAGTAACAAACCATGGCTCCATAGCACCCAAGTAACAAACCATGGCTCCATAGCACCCAAGTAACAAACCATGGCTCCATAGCACCCAAGTAACAAACCATGGCTCCAAAGCACCCAAGTAACAAACCATGGCTCCATAGGACCCAAGTAACAAACCATGGCTCCATAGCACCCAAGTAACAAACCATGGCTCCATAGCACCCAAGTAACAAACCATGGCTCCATAGCACCCAAGTAACAAACCATGGCTCCATAGCACCCAAGTAACAAAACATGGCTCCATAGCACCCAAGTAACAAACCATGGCTCCATAGCACCCAAGTAACAAACCATGGCTCCATAGCACCCAAGTAACAAACCATGGCTCCATAGCACCCAAGTAACAAAACATGGCTCCATAGCACCCAAGTAACAAACCATGGCTCCATAGCACCCAAGTAACAAACCATGGCTCCATAGCACCCAAGTAACAAACCATGGCTCCATAGCACCCAAGTAACAAACCATGGCTCCATAGCACCCAAGTAACAAACTGCGAGGTAGCAAGAAGCCCGGAGTGCCCCTATGCGAGACCATAGACAAAAAAAAATTAAAAGTAAAATTCCCTAATTTTACTTTTAATTTTTTTTTGCCTTGTCAAACAAGACATTTCTCGTTAAACCAACGACAACGACAGCCCTACCCCATTTTTTTTTAGGGCTAAACCACACACGTTTATTTGGCCCCTAACTAGGATTCCCCGTACTATGGGAAACAAAGACACTTACATGCGTTGAAATACATTTGAATATTGAATTTGAAAATATTAAACACACAGGCAAACAAATATACGAATAATAAAATAAAATAAATATTCTGGGACAAATCACACATGGTCATCTGGTCCCAAAGTAGGATTCCCTGTGTTATGGGTTACCAGAGACTGATATACATACTTATATACGTTTAAATACATACATATATAGATATTTAACACCCAGACACAGAGCAAACAAATCTGCTCATCACACAAATGCTTGCCCTGGGTGGGGATCGAACCCACGACTCTCGGATCAGTAGTCAAGGGCACTAACCACTGAGCCACAGAGTCAGTCTGTTTCAGAATGTTTGCCCTGAGCGGGGATCGAACCCCGAACCTCGGCCTAGCAGAGAAGAGCACTGCCATTGGACTAACGGGTCAGTCAGGTTGCTTACAGATGCGGCATTATGTTTTTATGTTAAAAAATTCTAGTTTACAATTACGTAAAGGAAAACAACATATTTAATCTGTCGAAATTCGAATTAAAACGAAAACTCAAATAACTCTTTATTTTACATCAAAATAAATAAAAAATATGCAAAATTTAAATTAAAAACTAAGAGACGCACAATTTAGGCGGTCTTATCGCTGAGAGCGATTTCTACCAGACAACCCAGTGCTCGGAGAAAAAGCAAGGAGACATATAGTTATACTTTAAAGTTGGAACGAAAAGATGCTGAATTTGCTTTCACACGCGACTTGGCGCTGTGCTAGGTTAGCATCAGGAACTCTGGTTTCTGCGGAATCATTTTAAAATTAAAACTACAACATAGTCGTAATAGATAGCACAGGACAGCACGAATAAAACAACCCTAATGGCGTACGACCAAGCGACGTGATGTGGGTCCAAAAGGCTCTATTTTGGGATCAAGCGAAAAAGAAAGGAGAGAATACATGCTAGAGATGGGCTCGAGCCTACCCTAAATCGAGGCGATCGGGCCCTAGTCGACCACACGAGCCCAGTGCGGGTTGATCGACTTCACACAAAGATGCTAAATTTGCTTTCTTGGCGCTGTGCTAGGTTAGCACCAGGAATTCTGGTTTCTGCGGCAATATTTAACAATTAAAACTACAGCATAGAATTAAAAGATAGCACAGGACAGCACAACAAAAACAATCCTAATGGCGTACAACCAAGCGACGTGATGTGGGTCCAAAAGGCTGAATTTTGGGATCAAGCGAAAAAGAAAGGAGAGACTCAGGGCAACGCCGCAACAATTTAGGAGAAGTACTTGAATAAAATGCTCCATCACAACGTTGTACTGACCAAGTTTGTTCCTGCTCAGTTTTATATCAAAACCTATTAATCTACATCAATAAATAAATAGAATTGAGTAGAAATAAAAATAACTTATGGAATTAATTAAAAAATAGAAAACCGACTGCATAAAAACTTAACCCCTCCCCCCCCCCTTTTTTGGCCACTATGTTACTCACGGGATTAAGAGAAATCTAACGATACCTCGCACTTCAAAATCCATCAAGCCGTTTAAAAGCGTTCCAAAGAAATAAATAATCTCCTTTTATGACTGGTCGGATTAAAATATATCTTGTATCACTCACGGGAACAAGAGAAATCTAACGACACCTCGAACTAAAAAATCCACTATTTAGGCTACAGTGCGTTCCAAAGAAACATACATACACTCGAAAAACATAACCCTCCTTCTAGCGCAGTCGGGTAAAATAGGAAACGACAGTCAATGAACTGAGTAAGTAAAGAAAAAAATTGGGAATGATCTATCTAGTTTGGCAAAGTTTTAAGAATTCTGGAAACTTAAATTAATAATTCATAATTCCAAAGGCTTGTCAGTGGTGAATAAATATTACAAATTTTAAGCGAAATATAAAAAATATAGTATAGTTAATTTAACAAGGAAAAAAAAATTTAAGGCAACTTAGTTAAATACTTATTTAACAAGAAAATACGAGTAAGTATCGAAATGCAACAAATATTATGAATGTAATAATACTCTTTATAGTAAAACTAGCTGTTTCCCGCGGTTTCACCCGCGTGGACAACGTTTCTATGACTTTTTGAGGGTGCGCAGTGCGCGAGCCGCAAGCGGCTCGCGAGCGTGGTAAAAAGTAGCCTATGTCTGAATCCAGGTCCTATTCTGTCTACCTACCAAATTTCAGCCAAATCCGTTCAGTAGTTTTTGCGGGAAAGCGTAACAGACAGAAAGAGTTACTTTCACATTTATAATATTAGTAGGGATACAGATGTCCGTTAGAAAAGTAAAATTCTCGAGTGGAGACCGCGCACCGGAAAACTTAGCGTAGACGGACCTTCCACTCGGTGGACCGATGACCTGGTGAAGGTCTCGGGAAGCCGTTGAATGCGGGCAGCGCAGAACTGGTAGTCGTGGAAATCCTTGAGGGAGGCCTATGTCCAGCAGTGGACGTCCTTCCGGTGATATGTTGATAGTAAAAATCATCCGCAAAATTATTACCGTTTTGCTTTCATTAACGAAATCACTAATTTATTCGTAGCTAAAACCTACAGAAACAGCTATTTCCAACAATCATTCAGACATCTGAGGTTCTCAAAGAGTTTTTATGGATCGTTTAGCCGCGGGCTATTATTCCGAGTGATTTATCCTCGGCGTTTGATGTGTTTTAGAACGTTTAAATAGCTCAGTGGTAAGAAGCTTTAAAAAATATTGTAAGTAACTGCATCTTTTTCAATATCGACTGATATACTGCGTTCGGCCATTTCTATTCAAAAAGTTGGTCTTTTAATGTATTTTTCGATTGGGCGCTACAATAAATAATTAGTAATGTATAAGTTAGTCTTAAAGCAGTAGCAGATGAAAACATTTTTTTTTCATCTGCTACTGCTTCAAAACTTTTTTTTTGAGCTGGAAGTTCATTCCGTCTCTGCTTCTCTTAGTGCAAGAGATAACAAAGAACAAAATAAAATTCGGATGTTTCGTTTTACGTTCCAATTGGCATTGGTAATTCTTTTTTAAGACAAGAAAATATAAAAACAATTTGGAGATATTTTGATTTTGTTCTGTTTAATGTACTCTATGATAATTATTAAATACATTTGTTTCACAATAGTTTTCGTTTCATAAGTGAATAAGAAAAAAAGTATTAAAAAAATCTCTAAATGTAGTCTTAATTTTTAATTTATAGTAATTTTTATCAGTACCAATTATAAAGGTTTTCTTACTATTCATATTTCGTAAACGTTATGTTAAATCCGAACACACTATATGAAATTAACCTTCACCATGTAACACGACGGTTAAGGTGTAGGTTAGGTAGGGCGTTGGTTTAAAACCGTACGTGCACACATAAATAATTAAAATATATAAAATTTATATCAAAAATCATAGAAAAACACAATTATAACTTACCCAAAATTAAGAGAGAATAAGTTTTAAGAATTTAAATTATTTTATTTTGAAAAATAATGGTGAATATTGAAGGATAGAATGAATAGAATGATTTTGAAAACACATATGTCAGCGCATGCGAAATAGAACAAATACGAGTAGATGAAAATGAAAGAAGAACGAATACAGCGTTACCGCGTTAAAACCATCATCATCATCATATCAGCTCATATACGTCCCCACCGAAGGGCTCGAGCCTACCCTGAATTAGGGCGATCGGGCCTTAGTCGACCACGCGGGCCCAGTGCTTTGTCCGCAGGTGTGTGCAGGTTTCCTCACGATGTTTTCCTAAAACCATATTGCAGAATTATTAGTAATTACCTTTTTTAATACACTTTCGAAACTAGTGACTTCGGAAGCAACACATTTTCCAGAGCGGACCTGAATTAATTTTATGCATTCAGCTACTTAGAATAAATATAGCAACGGCTACTATACCTGTTGAGCCACGTTGAGCACTTGAAGAGAATCTGTTGGATGCGGTCGTAACATCAATACACATGCCAAATTTCACGTTTCAGCTATTTCCGTTACAGTAGCATTGCAAATCGATGTTTGCAGTGATGGTTTATAGAATTGAATAGTTTTCCTTAACAAGTTTTAACTCAAAAACACCAAATGGCAACTTCGTTCTAACGCTGCCGTATTTCGACTAAGTTTCTGCGGTATTTTACAAGCTGTATACTAGTATTTACTTGCTGTGTTAGTTAGTAAAGGACAAATATTGGAAGCTAAATTAGAACCGCTTCCTGGTTTCCGATTGAGCTGAAATTTAAAGCTAAGTGACGTCATTCTAATTCCAATATGGCGGACTCCCAAAGATGGCGGACCAGTTTTTTTATGAACCCCCATGATATGTGTATGAAATGTAAGGGTTTGCTGAGACCTAAAACTTTTTAGATTTTTCGAAAATTATTTATTGATATTAAATCAGAAGGAAAAACTAATGTAAAAAAAGGTGTTACTATTTATACCATTCACTTTTTTTATCAGGAAAGCTAAGGCTCCATGGCCGTACAGCCTAGAGCGATCTCCACTTAGGGCGAACGAAGCCCGAAGCATCCCTCCTGTCAAGTTATGGACGTCAAAACTAGATGTTTTATGATTAGTAAACTCCAGTTGCGTGGTGTAGCTGACACACAATTATTTTTTATTAATCAAGAAACGGTAATATCTTCAAACTTGGAGTGATTAAAAGTTCAAATTAAAAAAGGTTCAAGTTCAAGTAAAATAACACATAGTAAAATCCGGTCAAGTGTGTGCTAAAGATGCCGAGCTGAATGAATAAAAACACATTTCTATCGCTCTCGTTAATGGCTTTCTTTTTTTTATTCACAATTGGTAAGCCCTTGGCATCATCTAACTAACTTGATGGTAAGTGACGATGATGCCGAAGATGGAAGCGGGCTTACCAAGATTCCCCAACGCAATGGAGAACTGGCTATCTTATGCAATGGAGAACTGGCGAACACATGGACTGAAATAAATAGTTACAATTGTTGTACTTGTGTGGAGAGGTGTAAAGGTAGGGAACCATCAATGCGCCAGTCCGACTCACACTTGGCCAGTTTTTTCATATATCTATGTATTTTTGGGAGCGAGTTAGTGAATGTTCTCATATATGCAAGTTAACTGGGACTTCATCTTCTTCATCTTATCAGCTCATATACGTCCCCACCGAGGGGCCCGAGCCTACCCTGAATTAGGGCGATCGGGAGTTAGTCAACCACGCTGGCCCAGTGCGGGTTGGTCGACTTCATACACAACCTTCGAGTTTCATCGCAGACGTGTGCAGGTTTCCTCACGATGTTTTCCTTCACCGTAAGAGCGTCGGATAAACGTACATATGAAATCGAAATTCGAAAAAACATTGGTACGCGGCGGGATTCGAACCACGGCCTCCCG
The DNA here is from genome assembly GCA_947284805.1 of Coleophora flavipennella. Taxonomy (NCBI): domain Eukaryota; kingdom Metazoa; phylum Arthropoda; class Insecta; order Lepidoptera; family Coleophoridae; genus Coleophora; species Coleophora flavipennella. The sequence goes on along the minus strand of OX369263.1, from coordinate 12,315,998 downwards.
GACAGGAGGTAGCGGCCGTAACCGTTACGCCGCCAACTCAACGAGGGACTTACTCGTGTATTTCCTTTTTCCAACGAAAAGTAAAAACAAAGGTACTTATATATACCCTTCCACTCCACATTACAATAATTGTATATCATTTGGAAAGAATACAGGCACTTCAGTGATGAACAAATATCTAACAAATAGTGAGTCCCTCAACCTGCAGTCTGACAAATGAACGGTCCAGACTGACCATCACGCGATTGTGAGTCGGTATTGGAAATGTCAGAATGAACTACCTTCGCCATCTGTTGATAACTCCATTACTAACGTAACTCGAAAGAGTTGGGAATAATAATGTAGTACTTTTTTCGGGGCATAGTACCCAGGGCCGCTAAAAACAATACGCTGCCTATGATAAACTAACTTGGTAAAATTATATAAGTTTAGACGTAATATTAGTTGTATTCATGTTCTTAACTGGTTTGTACGTAATTAAGTGTTTCTTTGTCCTAGTTACGTCCTCTATTTATTATTGCAAAGGTTGACTGGAAGAGATCTCTCTAAGGGATAAGTCCGCCTTTGTAATTAAGCTTTTTTTTAAATATTATTTTAAGTGTTTATTTAGTACAATAAAAAGTTTACAAACCAATAAACAAATAAAACTTTGCGCGGCATATTCCACTGCGAAAATCTCGGAAAACAGTGTTTTCCCATAGATGAGACCTATCAAAGTAGATTTTTTGCCTCCCCATATATGAACATCCCCGTATACTAATTTTCAAGCAAATCGTTGGAGCCGTTTCCGAGATTCAGATTATATACGTATAAACAAATTGAAAGCGGGACTTGACGTGACTTTATATAACATGTAATTCATGTTGTTTTTACGTCAACATTTCGACTATGTTTCGATAGCCGTGGTCGCGAGTAGACTGAAGTCGCGGTGTCAATCAATGTCAATCAATCATATGTTATATAACATCACGTCAAGTCCCGCTTTCAATTTGTCATTATGAATAATCGTGAAAGTTTAAAGTTTTCTATATACATATATACAAGAATTGCTCGTTTAAAGTTATTAGATAGATATGTCGTGCCGATATCATAGAATTGACCATTTCGTAAAATGGATGGTTAGATCATGAAATAGACAACATATCCTGATATTGTCTGGCCAGATCAATGAATGAATCAGCGTTTGAACTGGCAGAATTTTGAATTTCCCGGGCTGATCTGAGTTGAGCGAGCGAAGCGAGCGATAATAGGTTCGTTAGGTTTGATGATGATACTGTCGACGAGGCTGGGTGGCGGAATTCATCTTATTATTGTTATTGTTATTATTATTTTATATTTTTACAATGTCATGCTAAACAAAACTTTATTATTTGAAAGCGTCTACTTTTAGATCGGTCCCATTTCATCAAAATCGGTTTAGAAATGTAGCGAAATTGTACTTGGTTGTTGTGATTAAAGTCGGATATTCTAACGTCGGCGTCTCAACCGGTAATGACTCGGTCCATCTAACCAGAGGTACCGGGTTCAAATCTGGATGGCCAATGTACTGTAGAGATCGTATGTCTCTACATACATCTACTCTCAGCCTCTTTGCTTAGTTTCTTGCCAGCGCGAATCGTATTAAGAATATTAATTTAAATTTGATCATTTGATTTGATTTAAATTTGATGATGAATCATTATTTAAAACGTATCCCAAGTATTTTATTTTTGTTACACCCCCGGCGTCTCGTTGACGACGTCACAGTACCAATGAGTTTTTCAAAAAACTTACATACATACTTACCGATTGCTTTAACGGTGAAGGAAAACATCGTGAGAAAACCTGCACACGCCTGCTAAGAAACTCGAAGGTTGTGTGTGAAGTCGACCAACCCACACTGGGCCCGCGTGGTCGACTAAGGCCTAGTCGCCCTGATTCAGGGTAGGCTCGAGCCCCTCGGTGGGGACGTATATGAGCTGTAATGATGATTCTAACGTGTTAAGCGTGTCCAATTAAGTAAGAAAGGCAAAACCAAATAATTTGCGCAATGCTGAAATGACTTTTGTATGTAATTTACAGAAATATATTTTAAACAGACACAATAAAATTAAAAATGTAATAGGCAATTAGAAATCTGTCGGCTTATTTGTTTTTCAAGACTCAATAACGTCTGTTGGCCTTTAACATAGCCCTTAATCTCTTTTTTTTAAACACTAGTTACAGTTTTTTTAAAAAGCTATTTGGATTCCAGTCGTTAGTTTTAACCCTGCGGGCCCTGCGGCACTCGCTACTAGGTAGAAAAAAAGAAAATACCACAGAGTACCTAAATACCTCTTATCTGGAATAAATGAACATAAAAACTTGAATTTTCCGTTATAATCATGGACAGTAATGTCAACAACACCAATGCATTGTCAAACTTTTAAACAACCGCCTCCGTAGCTCAGAGGCAAAGTTCACATGGCTTTACACAGGAGGTCGCGGGTTCGATTCCCGGCTGGGTCAATTGTAAGACTCGGTTTGGTTGGTGGTAGGGCATTTTCTAAGCCCGCCTGGCTAGCTACCACCATCTTATCTAAGTCTTGCCGCCAAATATCAATGTTGATATCATTGGTGTGTTCCGGCATGAAGATAAGATAGCCAGTTCCCCATTGCGTTGGGGAATCTTGGCAAGCCCGCTTTCATCTTCGGCAATATCGTCACTTACCACCAGGTGAGACGTTGTCAAGTGTTTACCAGTTGTGAATAAAAAACAAACAAATAGTTATTTACTTAAGAGGAAATGCGGGCACCATTTTTTTTCATATAAACGTATTCCCATGTTTTCTCCCTGGATAACGATAATAGAGCAAAAATGTTTTTTCCATTAAACCTATATCTACCATGGTCATGCTCCTATGTTTTGTTTTTTCCGATATTCTAATTATAATAGAAAGTAAGAGCCTTCAAAAACTGAGAAAATTGCCCAATCGAAACGTCATTTTCAGACACCCACCAAAAAATAATATGCATATTGCCAATAAAATGAAAACTTAGAAGCATAGGTAAAGCGCTTTTATTCTAATTAAAAAAAATATTATTCCTATTGCTTTAGAGAAGGAAATAGGGGACTAGGGAAAGCTGTTTTGGTCAATTATTGTGCTTTTTATCGGTCTGCACTGCAGTTCACCCTTTCTTGCTGTATACGGAGAAGTTTGGGGAAGGGAGACAGCAACATTTTATTCAAATACCTATTCTTTAGACCGCGTTTCCTATTAAATAACGCCAATCAAAGTCTGTGGTATTTACCACCCGGTAGCGAGTATTTGACGCCGAGTTAAATAAAAACCCATCAATAACTTAATCAAACATTGTTCGAAACACTTCGAATTCAAATAGTACTGGAACGTCCAGTAATTCAATAGTATTTGATTTATAGCGCGGAAGGCAACTTTTCTTCGTAACGCTACGCGGCGGCCATTTTTCGCTGCGTTATCCCACACATCACGTGACTTGCTGTTCTTTTGAGAGATGCCCATCACTCAGGCTTTCGTTTGGTGGAAAATACCGGACTGAAATTAACAACGAGGAATAACAACACTTTTTTATTGGACCAAGCACAAAAAACGGGGTTTTAACATTTAGGGTAAAACCAGGATAGTTGCCCCAGGGGTATAGTTGCCCCGATTGTAATTACTCTAGTTTCGCGTATGAATTGCATGCTATCGAAAGATTCTCCAATTACCACTAAGTTGACAGTGTCTCATGTCTTTGTGCGATTGCATGGGAAGGCAAAATGCGATCAAAATTTTTGCGGGGTAGATGTCCTGTTTCTCGGCTGGGCATCAGTCCTAAACGTAATTAACATGGATAAGGCTACTATCCCCTATGTGGGATAGATGTCCCAAAATATAGAGGTACGCAAAAATCGCTAATACTCAAAAATAATAAAGATAATGTTTTTAACTTTTCATAAATTTGTAGATAAAAATCCAAAGTATCGGTCAGTTTTACAAATAAAGTATTTTGCTTTTTGTACTGAGAGATGGAGGTACGCAAAAATCGCTAATACTCTAAAAATATTAAAGATAATGTTTTTAACTTTTCATAAATTTGTAGATAAAAATCCAAAGTATCGGTCAGTTTAACAAATAAAGTATTTTGCTTTTTGTACTGAGAGATATAGAGTGATTTCAAAAACTGTGGTGAATATCCGGCTTTACCCTAATACATGAACTACATGTTGCCCGCAGCTTAGCCCCCGTGGATATCGAGAGTGAGCGACGTTTTTTTTAGCCTATTTCCATCCTGAAATTCCATTCTAACTATCGGTGAAATATTTTGGAGTTTACTCCTTAAGAATCGATTTTCATATATAAGCCCAGGGTATGAAAATTTATGGGGAGTAAAATAAGGCGTTATGCGTTAGTAAGGAGTAAACTCCAGTCGTGTGTTTATATATGAAAAACGAAAAACGATTAGTAAGGAGTAAACTCCAGTCGTGTGTTTATATATGAAAAACGAAAAACGATTAGTAAGGAATAAACTCCAGTCGTGTGTTTATATATGAAAAACGAAAAACGATTTGTAAGGAGTAATCTCCAGGCGTGTATTTATATATGAAAAACGAAAAAAGAAACACGAAAAACTCATGCGTTAGTAAGGAGCAAACTCAGTCGTGTGTTTATATATGCAAAACGAAAAAAGAAACTCGAAAAACGAATGCGTTAGTAAGGAGTAATCTCCAGTCATGCGTCGGAGCTGATACACACACATTTTTTTTTACGGATGAGTACTTTTGAAGATTACCTCCTACATCAGGTGAAATGATGCCGAGGGCTTACCAAAAAACATACAAACTTTAGCTCTTTTAATATTAGTATAGATAGGCAAAGTATAGGAGGATGCTTTTCACTCATCTTCTTTACCATATCAGCCGAAAGACATCCACTACTGCACAAAGGTTTTCCCAAGAATTTCTACCACAAGTAGTCAAGAGCTGCCCGCATCCAGCGTCTTCCCGCGACCTTAGCCAGGTCGTCGGTTCACCGAGTGGGAGGCCTTCTTACGCTAGGTCTTACGGTGCACGGTCATGAAAACTTTACTTCCTCAATGGTAATTTGTTCTATAAGCTATGTGTCCCGTCCACTGCCACTTAAGCTAGGTGGTTATGTGAGCTATGAGGGTTAACTTGGTTCTACTACCGATCTCCTCATTTCTGATTCAATCAAGTACGGAACCTCAGCTCAAAGATTCATATTTAGGTATGTGTAATTATTATTTCCATAGTTTCAGTCCATTTCATACCTTACCCGATTTTAGGGTTCCTTAGACCCAAAGGGTGACTAACGGGATCCTATTACTAACCTCTGCTCTCCGTTTGTCAGAGGGTTGTATTTCAAGAACCGTAATAGATAGACAGTTGAAATTTTCACAGAAAGTGTATTTCTATTGCCGCTATAATAAAAAACAATAAAACCAAAAAAAAATTAAAAAAAAAGACCTTTGGCACTCGGGGACTGCCGCGGTAAAGCTATTGCATAGCATTTTTTATCAACTTATGCAATGATAATTATTTATTTATTTTTTATTTATGCAGTATTTACCAGTACCATATAGTCATTGGGGCGCGGGATGTTTATGTAATAAATTAACACTAAGAAAGTTCATCATCGTCATCATCAATCGCCATCGCCATCGCCATCGCCAACGTCATCGCCATCGCCATCGCCATCGCCATCGCCATCGCCATCGCCAACGTCATCGCCATCGCCATCGCCATCGCCATCGCCATCGCCATCGCCATCGCCATCGCCATCGTCATCATCATCATCATCATCATGATGGATAGATAGATTGCACTGTAAGTTTTTTAGAACTCAATATATTTTTTTTGGTGTCAGGTTTTATTTTCGTTACGAAATTTCTTCATTCGGTCCCCTCAAAGCCCGCGATAAAAGCTATACAATAGCTTAAAAACGTGTAGCACTCGGGGACTGCCGCGGTAAAGCTATTGCATAGCATTTTTTATCAACTTATGCAGTTATAATTATTTTTTATTTTTTTTATTTATGCAGTATTTACCAGTACCATGTAGTCCTTGGGGCGCGGGATGTTTATGAAAGTTACACCAGTAAAATCGACTAAGTCCTTTTAGTACCGCAAATCGCTAATAGATGGCACTGTAAGTTTTTAAAACGCAGTAACGTTACGTTACGCTCGGCCGAGCTACATGGTAGGCGGAGTCGGGGGTGTTAGGTTTTATTTTCGTTACGGAATTTCCGCGCTCAAAGCCCGCGATAAAAGCTATGCAATAGCTTAACAAGAAACGTAATGTTTGTGCATCGTGAAGAAGTTAGCGACATCTATAATTATCTTATAAATAGATACATTTTGATACGGAATCCTTAGTGCGCGAGTACAACTCGCACTTGGCCGTTTTTTTCGGTGGCAAAACGCTGACAGCCACTGATAACTAACTTAACCTTTTAGGTTAGTTATTCGTTGTTCTACTGTTCCATAAAGATAGCTTTGTTTAAAATTGCAACGTCAAACTTTCAACAAAATAAACAAACAGCTTCAATAAATAAACCGCACAGAGAAAGTTCACCAACGGAGCTTATCCCAAAATAAACCACGATAAAACCGTTTTGATCCTTGTTTAATTAAACTCATAAAGAGCGTTCTCTATGTGACAATTGTTGCTTTGGTAAAGGACAAAGAAAGCTAGAAAAATCCATAGACTATAAGCGAAGCGAAGTTTAGTAGTTGCTGATGTTTTCAACCAAATGTTACGCGATATCTTTGCAGATTGAGAACCGATTTTCATTATAATTTTTTCGAACGACTCCCAAATAGGAGGAGGTTCTCAATTCGTGTGTATGTTTTTTTTATGTGTTTTACATCATAACTTTTGACTGGGTGAACCAATTTTTATGATTTCTTTTTTTTTTTTGAAAGATAGTGCTTCCCGTATGGTCCCATATAAATTTTATCAAAATCGGTGTAGTACTTTATTAGAAAATAATAAAAAAAAACAAAAATAATAATGCAAAAATGTACTAAGTTGTTGCGATGTAAGTCGGTTTTTTAACGTGTTTAGCGTTTTTTTATTATTATTATTCGACAGATGCTCCCGAATTGGTTCCATATAAATTTGATCAAAATCCGTGTATTACTTTAATAGAAAATTAACAAAAACCAAAAATAACAAAGCAAAATTGTACTAAATTGTTGCGATGGAAATCGGTTTTGTTAACGTGTTTAGCGTTTCCAATTATTTAATACACAAATGGTCAGTCCTTGCCATCATCTCACCTGATGGTAGTTGACGACGATGCCGAAGATGGAAAGGGCTTACTAATCTTGAACACATCAATGCTGTTAACATTGATTTTTGGCGGCAATACTTATATAAAATAAAGGCTTAGAAAATGCCCTTTCACCAACCAAACTGAGTTTAACAAAAATAAACTTCGCCGGAATCGAAGCCGCGATCTCCTGATGTAGTTAATAGACTTAACCATTATGCGGATAAGAGGATTGTGATACAAACGGCGTTAACGATTTTAATCTCTTAAATTTTAACCGATTTGGATCAATTTATGATAAGTTGTCAGTCAGAACAAAAGCTTATACGTGTATGAAAACACGTGAAAGGCAATAAAATTAAACTTATTAACTTTATGGAAAAAACAAAAACGTATATGCCTAGCTTTTGTTCTGACTGACAATCTATAAAAAAATGGTCGAAATCGGTTAACATTTAAGAGATGAAAATCGTTAACGCCGTTTGTATGAAAAGTCGCAGCTTCACAATCCTCTTAAAAAGCTACGCTGTAATTTTCTTTGTACCAGGTTCGTTACATTTGGTTACATACAACTTTCCTAAGCCGACTCCTTGATCCTTCCTTTCAGTTTTTATTATTCAGCGTCTGGAAAGGTTTCTTCCGAAACATAAGTACTTAATTATACCGCATTACACATACAAGTTTTTATGCTATACAATGCTCCTCAACTTGGGTTTCAAAGTGTATGCGAAAGACAGAAAAACTGTATGCGAAAAGATATTGTATGAGACCGTCGGTGGCGTAAGGGGGCGTCCATTAATTACGTGAGGTGTTTAAGGGGGGGAGTGGGTCAAGCTAAATCTTTCCAAATCTCATATGGGCGAGAGGGGGGGTTGTAGCAAATATCACGTAATTTGTTTTCTTGTAGAAAACGGTGTAAAATTGCGAAAAAATAAAGTTAAATCAAAGTAAAAACAAATCTAGAATGAAAATATGGCGAAATTTCACACAACAGTGTTTGTCGTATTTGTCCGAACCCCGCAGAGCAGCACAGTAGCTCTACGATTGCGTTTTTTTTTGTAATAACTCCGAAATGTTTTATCAGATTAATTTATTTTTTATTCAAAAAATAAAATTTTGTTCATCAGATAATTTTTTATTAAGCTTAAATAACTACATCAATCGCCGCACACCGCGTGAAAATTGGTTGATTCATTTAAAAGTTATAGCAGTTTGCAGATTGAAAAAAATCGTGTTTCATCAAACTTTTATTAGACTTTTTATAATCCCACGCGTTTCCAGCCAAAATACAAATTTTAAAAAATCTCACGTGAGATTTGGGGGAGGGGGGAGGGAGTTGAGGAAAATCTCACGAAATCTCACCAGACGGGGGAGAGGGGGTCATAAAATCCTGAAAAAAGCCTCACGTAATTTATGGACGCCCCCTAATGGCTAGAGCCGCTACCTCAAGGTTCGAATCCTGCCACGTACTAATGTGTATTCGAATTTCGATTTCATATGTACGTTTATCCGACGATCTTACGTGAAGGAAAACATCGTGATGAAACCTGCACACGCCTGCGTAGAATCTCGAAGGTTGTGTGTGAAGTCGACCAACCCGCACTGGGCCCGCGTATTCGACTAAGGCCCGATCGCCCTAATTCAGGGTAGGCAACGCGGGCGTAGCCGCGGGCGGACGGCTAGTAATAAAATAATAATCCTTACTAATATTATAAATGTGAAAATGTGTTTGTTAGCTTTTCACGCTGAACAGGTGCTGAACCTTGACTAATCTTGATGAAATTTGACATGCAGTTAGCCTGTGTCATGGGGAAGGACATAGGGTACTTTTTAACAAGTTGCGAACACGCACCGGAAGACGTAGCATGGGCAGGCCTCCCACTCGATTGACCTACGACCTGGTTAAGGTCGCGGGGCGCCGCTGGATACGGGTAGAGCAGGACCAGTCGTTCTGGAAATCCTCAGGGGAGGCCTTTGTCCAGCAGTGGACGTCTTTTGGCTAAAATAATGTTTTTTTTATTCACAATTCGTAAGCCCTTGCTTGACATCATCTCACCTGAGTGGCGATGATGCCAAAGATCATCAGCAGGGTGTAACAAAATTGATGTAGGTCCCGTTAACTAGGGCTTCTACTCATCATACTGAACAACTTTTGTTCTACGACTTTGCTGAAAACGTATTTTTTTACTCTTTATACAAATCGTTCATCTGATCCACCGATTTTGTGCATTTTAGTATGGAGGGTTAAATTTTTTTTTTGAGAATTGACTATAGGTTCCTTAGAGAAAGTTGTTCAGTATGACGAGTAGAACCCCCAGTTAACGGGACCTACACCAATTTTGTTACAACCTGTATGGTTAGTCAAAAATATGAGGTAGGTATAAACTATAGAACCCTTCCCACGTAGCTAAATGTTCATAGCTGGGTAATGAATGTGCAAACGTGAGAAAGTTTCACAGAAATATTACTACATATCTTGTCTTCCATGTCCTGTGGAGTTTACTTTAACCTTCAATCTTAACAAAATTAATCAACATCAGTATTAAATTGTCTTCCACAATGTTCCACAGTTTAAAGGGTCGTACATGCAGCCCTCGGTCGTAAGTAACTTTATTAAACGCTTCCAAAGTTTGTAAAGAGGAAATATGGAGATATTGTAAGGAAACCAAAGGAATAATTTTGTAAAATTTATTGTGACTGAAATCAGATGAATAACAGCGACTGGATGGCTTTTAGATTGTACGAGTACTAAGTAGAAGTGTACGGGGACACCCCGGACGCTTCATAGCACGGGCGAGAAAAGACATTTCTAAAAAAAAATGACGAAACAAATGAAATCACGGCGAAATGATATACGTTCGAGAACCAAACCTTAAGGCTCCCCAGGAGGCTCGGGTTTCCATACAAACGTAGTTCCGCTTTAATTCAAAAACTACATGCCGGATTGGATCCAAACTTGGCGAATATATTGAGTAGACACATAAAGATGTTTGTAATTAGTTTTCGATGTACTAATATAAAACGGCAAAAAATAAGAACAGTTTCTAACTCTCAGTACAAAACTAATTCATTCCTGCGTTTGGTTATGTTTAAATTTACTATGATGAAAACGAATTACAAACATCGATATGTGTCTTCTCAATATGTTTGCAAAGTTTGGTTTCAATTCGGCATTTAGTTTTTGTATTAAATCTGAACTACGTTTGTATGAAAACTCGAGCCTCCTGTATCAATCTGGGCGACGAGGGGGTGAGGTCGCCATCTAGAGAGCGGCAGGGAGTGTCCATACTGTATGTAAGTACTAGTATGTATACTTTGGTATGGGTAAGGGCTGCTTTCAACTAGTTCCACTAACTAAGTCATTTGACAGTTCAGCGATCAGTATAAAAAAGTAATTCGGAAATACCAGAAATTGAAAGTATAACTGGAGATGATTTTTAAGAGACTAGCTTTTCCCCGCGGCTTCGCCCGCGTAGACATAGTTTTTATGACTGTGCTAGCTTTTGCCCGCGGCTTAGCTCGCGTGGACATGAATTTTCTCCAGATCGCTCGGGAACTACATTAGGATATGCTTATTAGTAAATCATGTAATTTCCCACCCCCTCAACCATCTCTGTACAAAAAATCACACAATCCATTGTTCCGTTGCTATGTTAAAGAAATTACCCAAAAAAGAGTATTTTTTCAGTTCCCTCAGGAACTGCATTGGGCTTTGCTATTTTCATGGGATAAAAAGTAGCCTATGTCCTTCCTCGTGACACAGGCTACCTGCATGCCAAATTTCATTAATATTAGTCAAGGCGTTGAAGCGTGAAAAGGAAACAATTAATCAAACAAACAAACAAACACATTTTCACATTTATAATATTAGTAAGGACTAGCTTTTGACTGCGGCTTCGCCCGCGTGGACATCGTTTTTATGACTTTCAATTAGGGTGAGTGGTGCGCGAGCCGCTAGCGGCTTGCGTTTGTGGACATGAATTTTCGCCAGACCTCTCTATATCGGGCTATTTTGATTACCATTCTCTGTCACTTCCCACCCCCTAAACCAGTTTTGTACAAAAAAATCACTTCAATCCGTGGCTGCGTTGCGACGCTGACGTGCGCGAGGGTGGAAATGAGTTTTACCCAGATCCCTCGGAAACTATATCAGGATATGCTAATTAGTAAATTATGTTACTTCCCACCCCCTCAACCACCTCAGTGCAAAAAAATCACAACAATCAATTGTTCCGTTGCGATGTTAGAGAAATTAACCAAAAAAAGAGTATTTTTTCAGTTCCCTCAGGAACTGCATCGGACTACGCTATTTTCACGGGATAAAAAGTAGCCTATGTCCTTCCCTGTGATTAGGCTACCTGCATGCCAAAATTCATCAAGATTCGTCAAGGTGATAAACATGAAAAGGTACCTAACAAACAAACACATTTTCACATTTATAATATTAGTAAGGATTATTATATTACTAGCTTTTGCTCGCGGTTTTGCCCGCGTGGACATAATTTGTATGACTTACTTTGAGGGTGAGTGGTGCTTGAGCCGCAAGAGGCTCGCGAGCGTGGACATTAGTTTTCTCCAGATCCCTATCCCAGATCGGGCTTTCTGATTAGCAGTCTATGTCATTTCCCACTCCCTCAACCATCTCTGTGCAAAAAATCACAAAAATCCATTGTTCCGTTGCGATGTTAAATAAATGAACCAAAAAAGACTAATTTTTCAATCCCTCGGGAACTGCATTGAACTATGCTATTTTTTAAGGTTTTTCCGACTTTCAGTACAGTCTCTCGGCAAGCTGACCTACCATACAAAACATCTGGCGACGAGTGAACTCGCGTTAAAATGTCTTCGGGAGTGTCCTTTGGTATTCTCTCATCATTTTACCATCAAACACAAAAGTGGAGTAGCTACAAAGCTCATTTGAATCAGTGGTTCATAGCCAACGACATCACCGATGAAACGGACAAAGCGAAGGTGAAACGAAGGGCAATCTTGCTGTGTGCACTTCGTGAACAAACACATGTGCTGGCTAGTAACCTGTCTCTGCCGAAGAAAGTGGAGGAAGAAGAATATGACATAATTTTAACATTGTTAGACAACCACTTTACATCCAAACGTATTGGGTTCTTGGAAAAAAATCACTTCTTTTCGGCAATTCAGCAGCAAGGCGAATCGCATTCTCAATGGGCGGCGCACTGCGGATTCAAGAGTTTTGAGGAAGCTCTAGTAGACAGGTTTCTCATGGGCATTCTGTCAGGTCCTGAGCGGGACAAGTTGTACGCGCAGGAACTCGAGGGACTAACCCTGACCAACAAGGCGGTGGAGCTGGCGGAAAGCATGCGCAAAACAGAGGTTTATAATTTATACAATAAAATGTTTTTGATTGGATATGAATATAACACAGATTTGCATCAAAGGCCTTCCCCAAGGATTTCCACGAGGAGCGGTCCTGCGCTGCCCGCATACATCGGCTTCCCGCGATCTTCACCAGGTAGTCGGTCCATCGCGTGGGAGGCCTGCCTACGCTACGTTTTCCGGTGCGCGGTCGCCACTCGAGAACTTTACTGCCCCATCTAAAGAGGTTTCTACTACGTACATTAATCGATTCTATGGTAACATAATTTTCAGAATCGGTTCAGTGGTTCCGAAGAATGCCATACAAACAATTAAACAAAAACAAACCTTACCTCTTAATAATATGAGTATACGAATAGTTAATAAAATAATTATAGCCTATTTTAGACAGTGACAATGTAGCTTAGCTTTCCATTGGTAGATTTTTTAGAATCGATGTAATAGTTCCAAAGATTACCCCCTACAAATATACAAACAAACAAAAAACCTTCATCATCATATCAGCCACAAATCGTCCACTGCTGGACAAAGGCCTCCCCCAAGGATTTCCACGACGACCGGTCCTGCGCTGCCCGCATCCATCGGCTTCCCGCGATCTTCACCAGGTCATCGGTCCACCGCGTGGGAGGCCTGCCTACGCTACGTTTTCCGGTGCGCGGTCGCCACTCGAGAACTTTACTGCCCCATCGGCCATCTGTTCTGCGAGCTATGTGCCCTGCCCACTGCCACTTCTGTTTAGCGATTCTGTGAGCTATGTCGGTTACTTTAGTTCTCCTGCGGATCTCCTCGTTTCTGATTCGATCACGCAGAGAAACTCCGAACATAGCACGCTCCATTGCCCTTTGGGTGACCTTGAGCCTTCTTATGAGGCCCATAGTAAGCGACCATGTCTCAGTTCCGTAAGTCATCACTGGTAACACACACTGGTCAAAGACCTTAGTCTTGAGACACTGCGGTATTTGGGATGTGAAGATATTGCGAAGCTTCCCGAACGCTGCCCGGCCGAGTTGGATTCGTCGGTTAATCTCTTTCTTGAAGTTGGACCTACCTAGCTGGACTGTTTGTCCCAGGTATACATATTCGTCAACAACTTCCAGTGTAGAGTCTCCAACCTTTAGTGTACTTGCATGTAACAAATAGCCTTGGTTCATGGCACTTTGTACACAAAGCCCGTTCAATACCCCCTTCGCAGACAGAGTTTATGATCTTTATGAATCTGTTAGGTGAACTACGTAGATTGTCTGCCCTCCCCCGTAGTACCGTGAGCAGCTTGCTAAATTCACGGCTATGAAACTTCGTACTATTAATGTATAATCTATGGTCTTTGAAATATTTCAGTTGAAGTCAGACAGATATAACCGAAGCAATAGTTACAATTACCTAGAAAATGCATATTGTAGCATTGATTACTTACCATTAAATATTTTTTAGGTTTTGCCCCATTTTTATGAACTTTTCTCCTTCGTGCGGTGGTGCTCAGATAATATTGTTTAAAACGTAATCTGCACGAAAACCTCGAAATTAGAAATTGTGTGTTCCTACTCTTCGAAAGGAGGTATTCTCCGTCAGGCGAGGTGGTTGGGATCCGCCAGTGGACTAACCGTGGATGGTTGGCACTTGTATAAATACTTAGTAGTAAAAAAAAGTTAATAGCGCGTTTTAAATGTTGTGCATATTTTGTGCTCTCATCGCTAGTGTTAAGGTTCAGTTTCCTTTGCGGTGGGCTACTGCAGGTGCCGCCACAAACTTATTACCATGTGTAATATAAACATTTTAAAGAAATTACACATTATTTTTGGTATGGTAAATAAATTTTGAGGAAGTGTCATTATTTCAACGTCCGATTGGTATTTATTACGTTCCACACAATGCCAATTTTTAGTGCAACTAAAAATTTTGCATATTATTATTGTAAAGAGGCCTGCACATCAAGCGATACACTTTGGACTTTTTACCGTTCTTATGCTGTATGCATATGGATCAAAATCGCACTACGAGTGTGTAGATTGATGTGCTGGCCTCTGTACAAATCGAACATGTTATTGGACAGTGTTTGTGGGTATGACAATTTGCGAAGCAGACATTCTGTCTCATTTTCATCTCGAATGTTCGAGAAACGATTTCGAATGTCAGCTACTTCGATAAACTATTTCAATTAAATTTCAAAAGTCTCGCCAAAGTATCGACTTTCGTTGAGTGTCTCCAGCAGTCGAGAGATTTTACCTCTGGGAATGAAGTTTAAAGTGTTTCTATGAGTTTCTGAGAAACATTTTATTTTAAGTAAAGGTATCGTCTTGCTGCGATCTGAGGTATCGTCAGTAGTTGTGATCTGTGGTCGGTGGCATAACGCCTAGAGAGGTCTCGGTTCGAATCCTGCCACGTACAAATGCGTTTTGGAATTGAAATTTCATATTTACGTTCATCCGACGCTCTTACGGTGAAGGAAAAATCGTGAGGAAACCTGCAGACTACTGCAAGAAACTCGAAGGTTGTTATTTACGTTTATCCGACGCTCTTACGGTAAAGGAAAACATCGTGAGGAAACCTGCACACTAATGCAAGAAACTCGAAGGTTGTGTGTGAAGGCGACCAACAGGCACTGGGTCCGCGTGGTCGACTAAGGTCCGATCGCCCTAATTCAGGGTAGGCTCGAGCCCCTCGGTAGGGACGTATATGAGCTGATATGATGAAAGGTATCGTCAAGATACGCTTAATTATTAATTTAATAATTTACCCGAATTTACAAAATCATTGCATGGTGCTAAATTTAAAAGTCACTGAAAGAGTGGCTTATACACAAATGCTTTTATGATTTAAATGAATATTTTTCTAATGTCTAAATGTAACGTTAATACTGTACGTGTAAAATGGGCCACCTGTTGGAACTAAAAATATATTAAACTAGCTGTTTCCCGCGGTTTCACCCGCGTGGACAACGTTTCTATGACTTTTCGAGGGTGCGAAGTGCGCGAGCCGAAAGCGGCTCGCGAGCGTGGTAAAAAGTAGCCTATGGCTGAATCCAGGTCCTAATCTGTCTACCTACCAAATTTCAGCCAAATCCGTTCAGTAGTTTTTGCGGGAAAGCGTAACAGACAGACAGAGTTACTTTCACATTTATAATATTAGTAGGGATAGGGATAGTAGGGATGTAACATCTATTGTACACGGTTTCACACTAAAGTTTATTTTATCTTATCTTAATGATATTAAAAGGTCTGAAGATATCTTTATAAATTGTAGCTCAGAACCACCTCGATCAAGTCAGCTTTCAAACAACAAAAAACTGCATCAAAATCGGTCGATGTTTAGGAACTACGATAGCGCATACAGACACACAGATCAATAGATACACACGTTAAACCTATAATACGCCTCTGTTTGCGTCGGTTGTTAAAAAAATAATTAAATAGCTTTATTGGTGGGGGTTAGGAAGATTCGTAAGTGTTCGTGTTCATGTTTCCAAAATGTAAGAGCTAGACCACAGATTAAGGATCCACACAGTGGTCCAACTACTTGAATGTTTGCGTCAACGCCAACGTCACTGTAACTGATTTTTTTAATTGAGTGCGTTTGGCTGCACCTCACCTAATGGTAAGTGCCGATGCAGCCGAGGACGTAACACGCAAGCTCAAATAGTGCCTATTCACTCTCGTCTTGAAGATTCCTGAATTATAAGAATCGGGGAATACAGATCAACAATAGCAGCTGCACCAGTACCATCGGATTGTCTGTCCCGACTTTCAGTACAACAGTGACTACGGAATGTGGGGCTCAACTTCTTTGTCTCGGCCTTTGGCCTCTGCACGATTTCCCTGTCTAGACATCTCCGTTGGACGATTGTATTAATTCTTTAGACTGTGGCTAGACTATGTACGGCGTACATTGTAGGCCATTGTACGTAATTTCTTATAAGATATTGCTAAACTAATATATACTGTATTTCTAGACGGGATCGGATTCCAGCTAAGCACTATTGGAGAGAAAATCTTATTTAGTATACAATATTAGTATTTCTGCAGAAATCTGGGATCAAGATCTAATGTATCCTGACTGAATATAAATCCGTTGTATTAGTCGGAGAGATGAATTGCGAATATATTATCTATACTAATATTACAAAGAAGTAAGGTTTTTTTTAAACCTGGGCTGTGCTACAGTCTCTCCAGCGGTGCCAAATTGACCATCGATACATCGAGGTGTTGAAGTGTCTGTATGAAAACGCCACCATGTCGGTTCGCCTCCAGGACCAGAACTCGAAACCTATCCAGTTGCAGCGAGGGGTGAGACAGGGAGACGTTATATCTCCGAAACTGTTCACCGCCGCCCTGGAAGATGTTTTTAAGCTTCTGGACTGGGGTGGACTCGGCATCAATATCAACGGCGAGTACATATCCCACCTCCGATTCGCTGACGATATCGTGGTCATGGCTGAGACTATGGAAGACCTAAGCACAATGCTCGATGGCCTCAGTAAAGTCTCTCAACAAGTGGGTCTTAAAATGAACATGTACAAGACGAAAATAATGTTAAATGTCCGTGTCGCACCCCCTCCTATAAAGGTTGGAGACTCTACACTGGAAGTTGTTGACGAATATGCATACCTGGGACAAACAGTCCAGCTAGGCAGATCCAACTTCAAGAAAGAGATCAATCGACGAATCCAACTCGGCTGGGCAGCGTTCGGGAAGCTTCGCAATATCTTCACGTCCCAAATACCGCAGTGTCTCAAGACTAAGGTCTTTGACCAGTGTGTGTTACCAGTGATGACTTACGGAACTGAGACATGGTCGCTTACTATGGGCCTCATAAGAAGGCTCATGGTCACCCAAAGGGCAATGGAGCGTGCTATGTTCGGAGTTTCTCTGCGTGATCGAATCAGAAACGAGGAGATCCGCATGAGAACTAAAGTAACCGATATAGCTCACAGAATCGCTAAACAGAAGTGGCAGTGGGCAGGGCACATAGCTCGTAGAACAGATGGCCGACGGGGTAGTAAAGTTCTCGAGTGGCGACCGCGCACCGGAAAACGTAGCGTAGGCAGGCCTCCCACGCGGTGGACCGATGACCTGGTGAAGATCACGGGAAGCCGATGGATGCGGGCAGCGCAGGACCGGTCGTCGTGGAAATCCTTGGGGGAGGCCTTTGTCCAGCAGTGGACGATTTGTGGCTGATATGATGATGATGATGATGAAGGTTTTTTGTTTGTTTGTATATTTGTAGGGGGTAATCTTTGGAACTATTACATCGATTCTAAAAAATCTACCAATGGAAAGCTAAGCTACATTGTCACTGTCTAAAATAGGCTATAATTATTTTATTAACTATTCGTATACTCATATTATTAAGAGGTAAGGTTTGTTTTTGTTTAATTGTTTGTATGGCATTCTTCGGAACCACTGAACCGATTCTGAAAATTATTTTACCATAGAATCGATTAATGTACGTAGTAGAAACCTCTTTAAACTTGCCACTATTAACCTATGTACTGTTTATATCTGTAATGATGATAAATGGTGTTCAGCTAATGCACAGTTGAACAACTTCTGCTCAAACTTATTTGATATAATATGCGCAAACACTGATGACATTTTGATAATTGCAGTTGATTTTAACCAGCCTAACATTTATTGGAATAAAATAAATGACAGTGACTTTGATCTAGTTCTTTCAAACGTTTCAGGCGAAAGTCAATGTGACTTTATTGATATAGTTGACTCATGTGCACTGCTTCAATACAATTGTAATTTCAATGATAGATAATAAGACTTAGTTTTCTCTAGCACTCCACTTATAGTTAATCCGTGTTTGGATCCGCTGGTGTCGGAAGACCCGCAGCACAAGTCTTTGTCTATTACTTTAAGTAATAATTGGATAGATGAATGCAAACCTATGCCTCGGAAAAAGTACCTTTACAATTCAGCTATTTATTCAATGATTTTTAGTGAATTGGGTCTAAATTATTGGAGAAGTTTAATTGAATCAAACACTATCGAAGAATCATATCTCTATTTTATAAAGAAATTAATAAAATGGTTGAAAAATATGTCCCATCCAAAGTTTTTAGTGTGAGAAGTTTATATTATTATATTTAGTATAGTGCGTATATACTCAGCCAGCTTAAAGAAAGCAATAAAAGAAAAGTCAAAATATCCGCTAAAATAAAAAAAAATATTGTAATTTATCAGACGGTCGCACATATGAATTTTTAAATGAGCGTGCCAAAGGTTAGAAACGAAATGCTACAATAATTACATCAAAAAAGTAGAGAGTACAATTCCCACAAATCCGAAATCTTTTTGGTCCTTTATTAGTTCCAAAACTAAAAGTAATTGTCTACCCTCTTCTATGACATACGGAAATGTTACTGCTAGTACTAGGGAGGAAATTTGTAACAGTTTTGAAAACTTTTTCCAAGCGCAATTTCTATCTACTAGTAATACTAGTGGTAGTCCTGTCAATATGATTTATGGCCATGCTTCAACTACGGAACCGGATCCTGTGAATCACTCTGCTTATTCTGTCTCTAATATTGAATCTATCAAATTTTGTGAATAAGATGTTTTAAAACAGTAACACTCACTAGATATTTGTAAATCAGCTGATCCTGAGTATATTTCAACTGTATTTATTACCAAATGCGCAGTAAGTTAAGCATCTCCACTTACCTTACTATTTTAAAAAATCCATCGATAGTGGCTCAGTTCTAATAGTATGAAATTCTTAAGAATTTTGAAGGTTTACAAAAAAAATTAAAAGACCGTGGTGGAGCATTACAGGCCAATATCGAAACTGTGCATTTTCGCGAAGGTTCTCGAGAAGTTGATGTTCAATCAGACTTATTCTGCTTTGGCATCGAATTTCTCTGAAGAATAACATGGTTTTCTTAAAGCTAGATCTACCATTTCTAATCTTGTGTTATGTAATGAGCTTGTTTCAAAGTCAATGGAGGGTAGAAGTCAGGTTGATTGTATTTATGCTGACTACAGTAAGGCCTTCGATAGAATAAATCATTCTCTGCTTCTAAAAAATCGCTTTTAGCAGGAATACACGGCGACTTGTTTCGCAGGTACTCCTCCTATATATCCAATAGAACACAATTTGTTGTTGCTAAATATTACATATCACATTGGTCGACAATACCATCTAGTGTACCCCAGGGTTCTCTTTTGGGGTTATTGTTATTTTATTTATTATATTCATAAACGACATTCAACTTTATTGGCTAAATTCTAATGTCTTTCGCCTTTATAATATTAGTGTGATACGACATTGACTACTTCGAAAGATGAAAGCGGCACCACCCCTTGCTAAGCGCAGAGATCTGATGGACGCAGTGTATCTTTAAAAAATATTAAATGGTACAGTCGATTGTCCTGAACTAGTGAATTCCCTCAATGTTTATGTACCTACCTGCTTTTCATAAAAGTCTTCTACATTCCCCGGTGTCAAACTTATTATAGGCGCAACTCCTATCTACTGCGTGTACAAGGCATTACGAATGACTTGGTCTCAAATTTAATTTTGATATATTTTGCATTAGTCTGAATACCCTAAAACGCGTATACAATAGCGACTTCTTTGGTTCTTAATCTCAAACAAAAAATAAATCTTAGGATATCATTTACTTTTTTTTCTGTTTTATTGTTGCTAAGAAGAAGAAGAAGAGGCACATTGAATCTAAAGACCAAGCTAGGAAGATGTCGACTGATGAAGTCCACGCTCCGACCAGCGCCCATCCAGTTCCAAAAACCCGAGAACTTTCAGCTCGAGTTGCTTAATCGCTTCGAATGCCTAGGAGACTGCGAGAATGTGGACGATTATAACGACAGGTTCGTGGAAATTGTCCAAACGGTCAGGTCTAAGATTTTTTAAACTCGTTGTTGGGGGAGGCCTATGTCCAGCAGTGGACGTCCTTCGGCTGATATGATGATATGATGATTGTTGCTAAGAACTGATTAAACTTTTTTAATTAGGTCCTTTTTTTTCTTATTACTGTTGTACTGATACTGTTCGAAACTGTATCCATATGGCGTACGTCAAGCTAGCTTATGTGTAACGTAAAGACGAAAACTTTTCAATGTTCCATAAATAATTGATATTTGATTAAATAATTTAACCTAGCTTTCTTTAAAAATAAAAACAAATGTTTTTTATTAGTACGTATTACGTGTTTTATGTATTTTCTAAAGATATTCAAGTTTTTGCGTCTGGTAGTCATTATCTCATGTTAATGAGCTGATGATGGAAGGTACAACTCTCGAATGGTTAGGAGTTTGAGGATAATTCTTTAAATATTATACATAGATACGTAGGTACGTATAGACCTATAGTTGAATTCATTCAGGTTATTCCGGTGAGCTGATGTTCGAAGGATTGACTTATCAACTTTCATGCTGCTGAGATGATGATGGACGCCACAGGACTCTGCATCGAGTTATTGAAAAACATGCATTATGATTTAATGATTCCTATTGGTGAATAGGTGAATGGGTATTATGTTGTTACATAGACATAATTATCACAAAAAATAAAAACGTAAAAATAAAAGTTTAAAAAACCTAAAAACCGACGTCATAAAAAAAAATCACTCAAAGGTATTAAATAATATTTTATTTACTCGAGTAAATAAAAATATTATTTCATACCTTTGAGTGAAGCCAAATCTAAAACATTTGATATGTAAGTAGCTGTGTGCTGGTGCCGACCTCAAAAAATCCTTTTGACGAGTGGGTGATTGGGTTTAACGTTGTCAAATAGCAACCACTAAAAATAAAAAATAAATGAAAAAAAAAAACAAACTAAAAACCGGCTTCAAAAATAAATTCGCTAAAGCGGTACGAAATAATATATAATATAAATACAAGAAATTAACCAACGATAACAATATAAAAGGTAGGTATAAATTAGTGGCCTATAATATATTTTTTGAGGTTGGTGCTGTAACACCCCACCCTCCTATTTAAAATATATAAATATAAATATATAAATATACCTAACTAAACCTACCTATAATACGCATACGTACATACAACATACAACCTACCGCTATCTACCTATAAGAAGTATGTAAACTATACTTGATTTTTATTGCATTTTAAAATACGACTAAACGTTTGGCCAGATCGTCTAGAGAACCCTAAATTGTGATCGCAGTAACTCAGAGTCTTTTTGAAGGCGAATGACAAGTTATTTTTAAGAGATTAATCTATCACGTTGTGTTTGGACGAACGATGTAGTCTAACCTATAATTTTGAAGTATTTCGCGCAGAACCCTAATTTCCCTACTGTGATTGGTCCCTATTTTGGGCCCCCCCAAATTGGGAAGGGTAGCTAGCCCCCAGTGCTCGGAATAACGTAATACTTGACTGACGTCAGTACTGCATTATTTTGGTGATTAAAACAATGTACATCTAACTCAAAGTAATTGAACGAGCGATTTTAGCTCTACACAGATAATTATAACTACGTGAGCCCCGCTAGCTACTGTCTCTGGCAGGCCACTAAGGTACATGATCAGAGTCCACCCTCTTCAAGTGTATTTTAATTAAGCTACACGACAATGTAAAGTGTGCTATGCCGTGTTCCACCCGAATCCCAAAGCTAGTGTATATAAAACGCTTGTGAGGCGCCTTATTATACGTGTATAGTGTGAACTATAGCTGAGTCTTTACAGCCATAGCTTGTCCATCCCTATTCGTCAGGTAGGATTAATACCTTCGAGCAGCGATTGATCGCGAATACATATTAGCACTAGGTACTAAAATAAAGTAGATATTCCGACTTGAATGTCGCTCATCCTGTGAGAAGAGCACTGCGGAATGTGAAATAAGTAGTTAATCTACTAATATGGTTCTTAGACCTGGAACTGTGCCATACAGTTGCATATAATGATATAAAGACCTGCGGTCTATATAACTAAAGCGAAATGGACACGATATCCATCGTGCCGCCGGCTCCAAAATAATACATAGTGTTAAAGCTCTGTCTTTAGACGTAGCAAACCCTTGATAAAGGGCGAAAGTAATGTCAGTTTAATAGTTTGGCTGAACGTGAAGAACAACGAACCAACACAGTCGCAACCCACTGTGAGACCCACGCGAATCATAGTCGCGGCATCACAATTAGGTCAAAGCGAAAAGGCGTGTAAGCCAAGTGTTTGGTCGAGGCGCTAGTTCAGGACGCAATAGGAGCCGACAGGACCCGGACACCGTGAACACTGCCCATAATATCCGAAAACCGTAGAATAGATTTAGTTTCTAAATCTAGCGCATATCAACTGACCCTAGCTACGGTTACCATCAGGATGGGTCGGCTACTTTCATCATAATCGGTCTTACTATAATCACTATTAGTAAGGCGCGAACGCCTAACCTATTCGTATGTTTGCTCAATACCTTCCTAGACGCTTGGTCCGATTCAGGTGAAATTCTGCCAAGGCATTCTTGTGATAAGCTACAGATAGGACCTACCTATCTAAAATTACTTTAGTATCAGAATAGGCGAAGCTCGAACTCCTATAGTTTGTTTGTTAGTCCATTACATTTTATCCCATAAAAGTGTGGACAGATTTAGCTAAAATTTGGTAAAATTAGGAGTTGTTCATATCTATGAACCACTGAACTACATATCTAGCCCATATTGCATGGAGCTTGGTAAACAGCCATCTCAAGTATGACATAGGCCTTCCCGCGACAGCATAGCGCCGTACTATCTCGAATGAGATTAGTGAACTGAGTGGACCACGTGTTCACGGAACCCTAAAACTTATAATGCCGCGTGGCACTTGCAGTGAAGGCAGTTCGTAAATAAATAAAACGTTGGCATAGCTTAGACCTACCTACTACTTATTCAATAATATGACTCGCATTTCTTCTTAATAACGTTATTCTAAAACCTAATTCGCTATTCCCTAGTAATAGATTTATTTACTAGAATTCCTACAGCACTGTACCAACCCGAATGAAATTAATGAACTGAGTGGACCACGTGCTCGCGGAACCCTAAAGCTTGTGATACCACGTGTCACCTGCAGTGACGGCAGTTCGATAAAGTAAAACGTGGCATCGCTTAGACCTACCTACTACTTATTCTCTAATATGACTTGTTTCTTCCTAATAGCGATATTCCAAAACCTAATTCGCTATTCCCTAGTAATAGATTATTAACTAGATTTCCTACATATCGCAATCCCCCTAACTCAGCCCTAGTTTTTCCCTATCCTAGCGAGATAGCTAAGTTTTACGAGAACTAAATTTTATTTTGATGTCCATGTTTCAACAAACAGTTACAACTCGTGGCGGCTTTATTCGTCTTTCCCCCGGGGTACTAAACCAACCGTGCCTTCGAGATGAACCAATTAGGTGTAGTGTGTCATGGTGTGGTGAGTACCTAAAGCTAACTTGTGTCCTAGTTCCCTACGGCTAAAGTGTACCTGCCCTGAATAAGAAATGCCGCTGCCACGACAGACCAGGTCTGCCGCTTCGCTGCACCTCCTAAACAGTGTGTTTGGATGGGATTTGGATAGGTAAGGCCTGTCCCAAATACGGTGGCTCCGTACATGAGTGCGCTAACGCATGTCCAACCTGTGGTCCTCATGTCGGTAGGTCGTAAGATGGTACAGTCAGGATGTTCCGGCCATAACCAAACTTGGGTCGCTAGCCAGGCAAGCCCTCCTGTCAGCTTGCTTTCGGCACTTGCATTGATAAACCCACGCTTCGTTGTCACGGTTGCGTATCCACGTGAATTAAATCAACTAGCCTTCCTGAAAACATGAACTACCAACCTGGTCACTTGACGATACCTTCAGCTAGCAACCGACCTGGCATCTTGTTTCAATTCCTAGATCCCAGCTCGATTGCCCACTGTACCTCACTTCCTAACTGCACTAAACTATGGCTTGATCCCAGGTAGGAGCCTGAACTTTCGAAGGCAAATAACTAGGATTTCGGCCACACTAAATTCTATTCTAAACTCACAATATAAAGTGAGATTCCTAAGTTAAT
This sequence comes from Coleophora flavipennella, assembly GCA_947284805.1. Lineage (NCBI taxonomy): Eukaryota > Metazoa > Arthropoda > Insecta > Lepidoptera > Coleophoridae > Coleophora > Coleophora flavipennella. Next base: position 12,291,373 of record OX369263.1, on the reverse strand, counting down.
TCGCGACTAATAAGTACTTGGCGTGACACTTGCCCGGGGCGCGCGGCAGCTGTTCTTCGGATACGTCCTCCTCCTCTGGTGGTCTGTTCGACTGAATCCCGCTACGTCCGCGTGTCCGTGGTTTTAAAAGCTTTCACACAGACGCAGCCTCGGCAGCGCGCGGGCCGCCGCACACATACAACCGACCTCGTGGTCGAACTGCGCGAGCGCCGGCCGCTGTCCGGACGCAGACAGGGCGGCGCCTCTATCCCTTTAGCCTCGGTTTTCGCGCCATTTATTACCTAAGGCAATCTGTTATAACGTGCGCACCGCGTGGTTCGAATGACGACCGACAGGCGGCAGTCTGGCTTCTCGGAAATAATCCCTGAGCTAATTTGTTTCAATAACTGTCTATTCACTCGACTCGAGGTTAATCCTCACCCGACCGAACAAAACTAGTTATGTTTTTCCCAATAGACAGATTCCTTTTAGTCTATCAAGACTTACTGTATTACCTATAGATATTTATTTATACATATGGATCCGTTACAATCCAACCCCCTGAAAATTTTTAAAAATAGAATTCAGAGAATTGTCTTTTTGAAATTTTCAAAATAGCTAATAACTATTAAAATTTCCTGTTGGCACATTCTCCCCTAAGTGTGGTGTGTATTTAAACCAGGCATGTCATTTATTGTCCCTTGATTGATACACTCAACCATAAACAAAACCAGATTAGCACAGGACCAGCTCCTGCCATCACAGAGGAGTTCGAACGGGCATTTCGGGTGTGAGTCGAAGCCACTGCTACGTTCGCGCATAGGCGTATACATTGAGTGGACCACTAGCTTCCAATTCCCCACGCACCAGGAAACTCTACTGGCATACGCGCATTAGTAAATTGTCAATCTAGTTTACCTCTCCAAACTGTCTGTGATATAACTGAAGCGGTTCCCGCGACAATCAGTCAAGTTCTCCGAATAGAGCTTCCCCCAAGTGACAATAGAATCTTACCTTGGAGTATGTATAGTGTATAAGTCCAGTTCTTAGCTTCTGGTAGAGTAATTAGCCCAAACCAACGTAACGTAAGACTCAAAAGAACAAATTGTTGGTTCAAACTATTTTTGTATACATGAAGAAGGACAGCGTGTGCCAACAGCTGACTCAGATATCCAGTATTTGTTGACTCTCCTTCAAGATCACGCTCCCCTTAATTTTATTCCCAAAATATCAAAGCAACTCACACAAAACCCCTCTTTTCACATCACTCTCAAATTTCCTTTTGTAACATTCCAATCCTGGAAAGGTCAACAAATCCTTATCTTCAGCCAGGATATTTATTGTAGTCAACACAAGAGAATATGTAGACCTATTTTCAAGTATTTAACCACAATTCTCCAATAAACCCCAAACATGGACACATCTATGACTGTGACATTTTCATATCGCAGCTAAGTCACGTTCCGAAACTATCTTTCATTACTAAACGCCAGTATGTATTATAACAACAAGGCTGCCCTAAGTAAATTATTTGAACAAGAATATCACGCATTTCCCTTTTTCAATCAGAGTTAACTACGACTCTGTGCTGTGTATTACTGACCTCCACCTTCCCCTCAGTCAGTCCGCAATCCAACCAATAGAAATGCATGATCTTCCTTACAAATAGACTGAAACTATAACCTTTCGTTTTACAAGTTTAATATACCTCCTGTACCTGAAAAACATTTACCCTTTTACCTTTTACCTAGCAAGAATATAATAGAACTCTACCACTATATTCAAGCTGTACCTTCTGTAGTAAACCCAATTTTATTACCGTAATTTACCGTTACCTAGCAAGAATATAATAGAACTCTACCACTATATTCAAGCTGTACCTTCTGTAGTAAACCCAATTTTATTACCGTAATTTACCGTTACCTAGCAAGAATATAATAGAACTCTACCACCATATTCAAGCTGTACCTTCTGTAGTAAACCCAATTTTATTACCGTAATTTACCGTTACCTAGCAAGAATATAATAGAACTCTACCACTATATTCAAGCTGTACCTTCTGTAGTAAACCCAATTTTATTACCGTAATTTACCGTATAGCAGGGAAAATAAAATATCATTCCTTATACACATTTATTCTAACAATACTCCTCTTTTGCTAGTCAATTCCTATCCTAGGATTTATTTTACCTTTACCCCAGGCGAACTTGATTACTCTAACACCAGCCAAAGTTCGAAACTCATATTATGTACACACCCACACACATACACATACCCATATGTAAAGGCAATGCTAGAACTCTACATATAATATTTATTATTCTTAATTAACACATACTATGAAACCTTAACTTACTACACTATTTCCTAGTTCTATTACATCTTTATCTAATTACTTATCCTACTTGCCCACTATTTAGGTAATGAAATAATTAACAAATCTTAAATCAACTTAATGCTTGTAACACGTTTTAATTACTCGAATTTCGGAATCAACCTCTCAAACTAGTTTCTGTCCCATCCCCGGTCCTATTTACTTGTAGTATCGTGATAGATTAACGGCATTGAAGTTTCCCCTAATTTCACCCGTATTAGGGTGCATCAAAGTGTACACATTTTGGAACGGTATTGAAGCTACCCTAAACGGACCCTCATAAAGTAATTCAAATTTCTTTGTCAATTTCTTTTGAGCATCCGATTTATTCAATTTCTTTAATTTAACCCAATCCCCTATTTGAAATTGTATAGTCTTATTCCTCTTATTAAATGCCCGCTGTCGAATTGAGCTAGCCTTCTCTAGGTTTTTCCTTACCTGGCCTCGTATCTCCTCAACATTACCCAACCTCTGATACCCTAATATTGAATCATAACTCATTCGCGTGGGACTTCCGTAAAGAATCTCGCTTGGTGTGAATCCCGTGCTTTCATGATAAGTATTGTTATATAATTGTTCCAATTTTGGTAACATAGTTGCCCAACCCCTGTGGTTAGTATGGCAAAAGGTACGAAATAACCTACCCAATTCCCTATTTACCCTTTCTGTGATATTTGGTCTAGGATTCCTCACTGTAGTATAAATTGCCTTGATTCCCAGTTGCCTCATACCATTTTTCCATACATCACTACTAAATTGAGTCCCATTGTCCGTCATTATTGATTGTGGCCATATGATTTGTGCAAACTGCCTTATTTTTCCCACGACAGCCTTAGAAGTTGCCTTCTTTAAATCATAGAACTTCACAAATTTACTAAACGAATCCTGTACAACCAGAATATATGCAGATCCGAATTTCCCCTTAGGCAGCGGGCCGTACAAGTCAGCCATCACTAACTCCCCTATTGCCTGAGTTACCACACTTTGGCATGGTCCTACTTGCTTAGCATTGTTACTCTTTGACATCTGACAAATGTGACATAGCCTTAACCACGACTTTACATCTCTGGACATGCCGATCCAATAGAACCGTTCTCTTAGGTACCTCACTATCTTATAAGCCCCCTGGTGCCCCATCTCTACATGAGTTTGTATAACTACTTCATCCCTCAAGATCTTAGGTAAATAAGGGACCTTACTAAGATCGTTTCTTCTGACATAAACTATGCCATTTTCTTCAACGCAAATTGACGCTACTCTACCTATCCTACTCGACTCAAATAGCTGTGCCTTGATTTGCATATCAATTGTTCTAACTTCCTCGTCTTGGCATTGAAGCTCGGCCAACCTTGACAACTTTTGTTCTAACTCCTTATTTTTCCCCGTTTCGGTATATAATATTTCCGGTTGTATGATCTTTTCTTCCTGAACCCTTTCCCCTGTAGGTAAATATCTCGACAGAGTGTCAGCTACCACATTCTCCTTGCCTTTTATATGCTCTACCCTGTACGTAAACTGTTCTAAATACAAGATCCACCGAGTTATTCGTCCATTATACAATTTCCACTTTTTTACGAATTGCAAAGCTTTATGGTCCGTTTGTATGATAATTTCGGCACCCCTAAGATAAGTCTCGAACTTCTTAATACAGCTTATTACAGCGTAAAACTCCTTTTCCGTAACTGTCCAATTTAACTCTGACCCTCTCAATGACCTACTGTAGAAACTTATTATACGCTGTTCAGAAGCGTCATTTAATTGGAACAGCACCCCAGCAAGTCCTATCCCCGAACTATCAGTTTGTAAATAGAATGGTCTCAAGAAATCCGGAAAATGCAACCTAATCGTGTCTATAAAGGCGCCCTTAATTAATTCAAAAGCCTCCTGTTCCACTTGACCCCACGTCCACGGCACGCCTTTCTTTAATAATTTACATAATGGTACGATATAATTATTATAGTTTGGTATGAACCGCCTGTAAAAATTACACAATCCCAAAAAGGCCCTTAACTGTTTGATCTTCCCCGGACGCGGGAACTCTTGTATAGACCTAACCTTTTCTGGATCAGTCATAACCCCTTCAGTTGAAATTATGAACCCCAACATCCTTACTTCCTTACACAAGAACTCACACTTTTCTAAATTACATGTCATACCCGCAATTTCTAACCTTTCCAACACCTTGTCTATATGTTCCAAGTGTAAACTTAAATCCCCACAGGTAATTATAGCCAAATCGTCCAAGTAGTTCACGCAGAACTCGCGTACCTCTGTACCTAGTATTATATCCATTGCTCTACTAAAACTACCTACTGACGTTTTTAACCCTTGAGGTAGGACATTATAAACGTAACTCTTACCGTTCACTGTGAACCCTGTATACTTTTTACTAGCTTCCGTAAGTGAAATCTGAAAATACGCGTTATTAAGATCAATTATAGTCATATACTTAGCTCCATGGAAGGCATTTATGATATCTACTTGCATTGGAGGCTTTTCCGAATCGGATACCATGTACTTATTTATCTCCCTTGCATCTAACAAAACGCGTATTGAACCGTCCTTTTTTAGCGTGAACGTCAATGGGCTGCTATACGGAGTAGCTGACCTACTTATGATCCCTAACCCTTCCATTTCGCTTAGCTTCTCATCTAATTTGGCCCTGTACGCATACGGAACCGGATATGATCGCTTCATGATAATAGGATGTTTTCCCATCTTAATCTCATGCTCATAACAGTTGGCCCTTCCTAATTTCACCGTGAAAAGCTTCGAGTGTCTGTTGAATATGGATTCCAATTTTATCAGGGCCTCATGGTCCCTAATATCCCCTATTTTCACGTTAAAACTCCTATTTCCATTTCTCATTTCATTTGAATTATTCTTCTTTTGTTCCGACCTACTGATGGAAAATTCCAAAACCAATTTTTCTTGCCCATTTTTAATAAGTACACCCCTTGTTTCACTACTCAAGTCTAATATCACTTCATGTTTCGTCATCCAATCAAATCCTATTATCAGTGGTCGCGACAGGCCTGGTATAACCAAAAAGCTTGTGTCAAACACTCTATCTCCTAGTTTCATTGGCAAAAGGACCATACTTTGTATTTTCGCGCTTTTCTGCCCTACTGCCCCTTTTATATGAAAAGGTTTGACAGGTAGTATAGGTATTTTATCGACTTTATTCCTAATTTCATTCCAAAACTCTTCAGATATACACGTAACATCACTACCTGTATCCAACAACCCTAGCAACTCATACTGATAAATCTGCACCTCGATCTCCGACCTAAAATTATCATCCTCATCCTGCGGTTCGACGGTTTCGTCGAACACTGCATTCGATATTGGTCTTGCGAAGCTTCTTTCACTAAACAGCTCTGACCTCAATTTTATCCTATCTACAAGACACCTTGCTATGGAATCCCCCTCCTCGGCTTCCTTCTCCCACAACGAGCCTGTAAACCCCAATCCAGATCTATCAGTTTGACCTACTCCTTTCAAGGGTATCCTCAACCCCCTTCCATTTATTCCCAAAAGGTCACCTGGTCTCCAGCCCATTTTTAACATTAAATTTAACGGAACATCCCCTTTTTCTGAAGTTAACCCGGGGACGGGACAGTCAACTTCATTTAATTTAAATCACCCTGATTATCATTAGTACAATCAATAACAGCAGTAACCTTGCTAACATTATTATTGGGTCCCTTCCTAAAATTACTGTTTCCGGATTGTTCGGGTTTCCTCCAGCTTTGATAATTGCGTTGTATATCACGCTTACGCTTATCTATTGTACTCTGTTGCCCTGGTACCTGACTAACATTGCTATTCTGCTTAATTTCCTGTTTACTAATATCATCCAAACCCCTCAAGAACTCTGCCGTCTCAATTATTGTAGTTATTTTGGACAAAGACCATAAACTCTGTACATTCCTAGGGTAATGCCTAATTACGTCCGTCACTAATTGAGTTTCGGGTATCTGAAACGTGAGCATTTGAGCTTGTCCTGTCAACTGCAAGAAGTGCCCTAACATCGTTGGATGTTTCTGCTTATCCCATATGCTATGAACGATATTACGCCGAAGGATACTTTGTTCTGTCTCTCCCCAATAGATTTTTAGAAAATCTTCCCTGAAATCCTCAAATGTAGCCCAACGACTCTTGTAAATCCTAGCCCAATCCCTAACTTCTCCGATCAAACACTCGACTATTAAATCGATTTCTTTACCTTCCCTAGGTAACCTCTTGAGATAACTCTTTAAATCCTCAATGAAAGTTACAGGATGGATATTGCCCTTATTAGAGAACTTGGGCTTCTCCATATTTTGTACGTTACACATAGTGATAGCTGGTCTCAATACATTTCCTTCACTCAACTGTGGGGCTGACTCCATTGTGGCAGTCCCCGGCGCCTCTAACCCCTGATTATCTTCCCCGCCAACAATTTCCGAAGAGGGCAAGATTTGAGGAATCCCTAGCTCCGATTCGTCGTTTTGCCCCATCGTAGTGTCCTGGCTTACATTAATAGGTACCTGAGCTAATTTTCCCTGTTCATTTAACCTATCTTCTATACTATTTATCTTAGTTGAAAGCACTCCAAAAGTACGCCGCATGGAACGGTAAAGAAATCCAGTAGCGTCCATACGCCTCCTTTGTACTATAGGTGATACTGGTAACGATGTGGAATGGGCCATATCCACGAATCCTGTTCCAGTCCTGCCATTTTCCCCTATTACATTCCCCTGCTGTTCTGTCCCCCCTCCAGAATTTACTGTCATTGCCTCCGGTTCTGCCTCCAATTGTGCTAAATTTGGAGCACTTGTCTGAACCCCTCCCTGAACTGGTGTAGGGTCTGATTTCTTTCCCTTAGCCTTCCTAGTGGACCGCCTCATCTTCTCCTGAACCAAAGAGTGAACCTCCAAAGCGTTCAATACTCCGCAAATATGTACTATGAGAACCTAAAACATAATATTTAACTTAATTCGATTGCCCATGCAAAATGGATTTAGCATCGCCTAAAGTTTACGTGATGTAAATTTCCAATCAACAATCAATAACCAGTGATAGGAGATTCCCTCCTACCTATTAACATTTTCGAATGCTACACTTATACCAACACTAGTGCAAAGAGACCATCCTTTATTCTGTCAGATTGAGTGATTACTTTGGAATTTAGCCATTTTTTTTTTTTTTTAACCACAACAGGAACCGAACCTGCGACCCTAGTATGCGAAGCTACTAGCTACTCCTATAACGTAAATAAATTAAAACTTAAAAAAAAATATTTTTTTCAACCGCAACAGGAACCGAGCCTGCGACCCTAGTATGCGAAGCTACTAGGTACTCCTATAACGTAAATAAATTAAAACTTAAAAAAAAAATATTTTTTTCAACCGCAACAGGAACCGAGCCTGCGACCCTAGTATGCGAAGCTACTAGCTACTCCTATAACGTAAATAAATTAAAACCTAAAAAAAAAATATTTTTTTCAACCGCAACAGGAACCGAGCCTGCGACCCTAGTATGCGAAGCTACTAGGTATTTCTAATTTACAACCTAGATATATTAAGAACTAAAATAATATATTTTTTTTTTCTAAATTTGCCTCCCTCGGGACTCGAACTGGCGACACCAAGTTACGAGGCTAATTACAGACTCCTAATATACAATCTAACAAAAATAAAATTAAAATTTATCTTTAAAACAAATTACCTCTAACAGGATCGAACTTGCGACTGTGAATTGCAAGGCTACGGATATATTATTGTGCCATAGCGCACTAGCTTGAAGTTCCTACGACAATATCAAGAGCAAATCGCATGTCCTTCACAGACCTTTTGCGATTCCAACAACAGTAGGCATTCAATGTAACAACTGCTTCTTTTACGAAATGTAAATAACTTAAATATCACTATATTTCGATACAAAATAGTATATAACCTACCTAAAATTTACTTAGATTACCTAACCTATTAAATAAGTGCAACTTCACAGCCCCGTCTGCCTACATAAGTACACGCTATTCGTAACGCTCAACTACCTTATTTATCAATTATTATGAGAGACCTTTTTCTCTGAACTAAGTCGTTAACTACCCATCTTATACACCAACTAGAAAATGTACCTACCAAATATTTCTTTCGAACAAATACTTATTTAATTATTTACATCCGGAATTTTACTAACGGAGTATTGAGAAGAAACTATATTATCAATGCCTACTTCAAATACGCTGCCATATAAAAGAATTCAACGGGAGCGCTCACTCACTCGTCGACCCCTATATTAGTTCTAAGTACAAAATACGAGCTTCAACCCCCCGGATATAAGACAATAGCTGGGGTTTAAATTAACCTATAAACTATAAAACTACATAGGATAAAATAACAATTTTCTCTTTGTTTGATAGATTAATCATTCAGTTATAATTGTCATTCGCACCTCACTCCATTTCACGAACATCAAATTGTGGCATAAACCGAAGCCAACTAAAGTTATTTATCTATGTTTATCACAAATAACTGAACACAAAGTTTTATTATACAAAACGACTACCTACAAGATTCAGTATACGAACGCGAAAATCAGATGTCAGACATCCAAGTTCTTTGGTAGCACTGTAACCGTCCGTTTCCGCCCACGAACCCTGATTTTGACTATCCAAATGTAATATTTTGAACCCTCTTCTTATCCTGGTCACGGCACCAAATTGTAACACCCCACCCTCCTATTTAAAATATATAAATATAAATATATAAATATACCTAACTAAACCTACCTATAATACGCATACGTACATACAACATACAACCTACCGCTATCTACCTATAAGAAGTATGTAAACTATACTTGATTTTTATTGCATTTTAAAATACGACTAAACGTTTGGCCAGATCGTCTAGAGAACCCTAAATTGTGATCGCAGTAACTCAGAGTCTTTTTGAAGGCGAATGACAAGTTATTTTTAAGAGATTAATCTATCACGTTGTGTTTGGACGAACGATGTAGTCTAACCTATAATTTTGAAGTATTTCGCGCAGAACCCTAATTTCCCTACTGTGATTGGTCCCTATTTTGGGCCCCCCCAAATTGGGAAGGGTAGCTAGCCCCCAGTGCTCGGAATAACGTAATACTTGACTGACGTCAGTACTGCATTATTTTGGTGATTAAAACAATGTACATCTAACTCAAAGTAATTGAACGAGCGATTTTAGCTCTACACAGATAATTATAACTACGTGAGCCCCGCTAGCTACTGTCTCTGGCAGGCCACTAAGGTACATGATCAGAGTCCACCCTCTTCAAGTGTATTTTAATTAAGCTACACGACAATGTAAAGTGTGCTATGCCGTGTTCCACCCGAATCCCAAAGCTAGTGTATATAAAACGCTTGTGAGGCGCCTTATTATACGTGTATAGTGTGAACTATAGCTGAGTCTTTACAGCCATAGCTTGTCCATCCCTATTCGTCAGGTAGGATTAATACCTTCGAGCAGCGATTGATCGCGAATACATATTAGCACTAGGTACTAAAATAAAGTAGATATTCCGACTTGAATGTCGCTCATCCTGTGAGAAGAGCACTGCGGAATGTGAAATAAGTAGTTAATCTACTAATATGGTTCTTAGACCTGGAACTGTGCCATACAGTTGCATATAATGATATAAAGACCTGCGGTCTATATAACTAAAGCGAAATGGACACGATATCCATCGTGCCGCCGGCTCCAAAATAATACATAGTGTTAAAGCTCTGTCTTTAGACGTAGCAAACCCTTGATAAAGGGCGAAAGTAATGTCAGTTTAATAGTTTGGCTGAACGTGAAGAACAACGAACCAACACAGTCGCAACCCACTGTGAGACCCACGCGAATCATAGTCGCGGCATCACAATTAGGTCAAAGCGAAAAGGCGTGTAAGCCAAGTGTTTGGTCGAGGCGCTAGTTCAGGACGCAATAGGAGCCGACAGGACCCGGACACCGTGAACACTGCCCATAATATCCGAAAACCGTAGAATAGATTTAGTTTCTAAATCTAGCGCATATCAACTGACCCTAGCTACGGTTACCATCAGGATGGGTCGGCTACCTTCATCATAATCGGTCTTACTATAATCACTATTAGTAAGGCGCGAACGCCTAACCTATTCGTATGTTTGCTCAATACCTTCCTAGACGCTTGGTCCGATTCAGGTGAAATTCTGCCAAGGCATTCTTGTGATAAGCTACAGATAGGACCTACCTATCTAAAATTACTTTAGTATCAGAATAGGCGAAGCTCGAACTCCTATAGTTTGTTTGTTAGTCCATTACATTTTATCCCATAAAAGTGTGGACAGATTTAGCTAAAATTTGGTAAAATTAGGAGTTGTTCATATCTATGAACCACTGAACTACATATCTAGCCCATATTGCATGGAGCTTGGTAAACAGCCATCTCAAGTATGACATAGGCCTTCCCGCGACAGCATAGCGCCGTACTATCTCGAATGAGATTAGTGAACTGAGTGGACCACGTGTTCACGGAACCCTAAAACTTATAATGCCGCGTGGCACTTGCAGTGAAGGCAGTTCGTAAATAAATAAAACGTTGGCATAGCTTAGACCTACCTACTACTTATTCAATAATATGACTCGCATTTCTTCTTAATAACGTTATTCTAAAACCTAATTCGCTATTCCCTAGTAATAGATTTATTTACTAGAATTCCTACAGCACTGTACCAACCCGAATGAAATTAATGAACTGAGTGGACCACGTGCTCGCGGAACCCTAAAGCTTGTGATACCACGTGTCACCTGCAGTGACGGCAGTTCGATAAAGTAAAACGTGGCATCGCTTAGACCTACCTACTACTTATTCTCTAATATGACTTGTTTCTTCCTAATAGCGATATTCCAAAACCTAATTCGCTATTCCCTAGTAATAGATTATTAACTAGATTTCCTACATATCGCAATCCCCCTAACTCAGCCCTAGTTTTTCCCTATCCTAGCGAGATAGCTAAGTTTTACGAGAACTAAATTTTATTTTGATGTCCATGTTTCAACAAACAGTTACAACTCGTGGCGGCTTTATTCGTCTTTCCCCCGGGGTACTAAACCAACCGTGCCTTCGAGATGAACCAATTAGGTGTAGTGTGTCATGGTGTGGTGAGTACCTAAAGCTAACTTGTGTCCTAGTTCCCTACGGCTAAAGTGTACCTGCCCTGAATAAGAAATGCCGCTGCCACGACAGACCAGGTCTGCCGCTTCGCTGCACCTCCTAAACAGTGTGTTTGGATGGGATTTGGATAGGTAAGGCCTGTCCCAAATACGGTGGCTCCGTACATGAGTGCGCTAACGCATGTCCAACCTGTGGTCCTCATGTCGGTAGGTCGTAAGATGGTACAGTCAGGATGTTCCGGCCATAACCAAACTTGGGTCGCTAGCCAGGCAAGCCCTCCTGTCAGCTTGCTTTCGGCACTTGCATTGATAAACCCACGCTTCGTTGTCACGGTTGCGTATCCACGTGAATTAAATCAACTAGCCTTCCTGAAAACATGAACTACCAACCTGGTCACTTGACGATACCTTCAGCTAGCAACCGACCTGGCATCTTGTTTCAATTCCTAGATCCCAGCTCGATTGCCCACTGTACCTCACTTCCTAACTGCACTAAACTATGGCTTGATCCCAGGTAGGAGCCTGAACTTTCGAAGGCAAATAACTAGGATTTCGGCCACACTAAATTCTATTCTAAACTCACAATATAAAGTGAGATTCCTAAGTTAATTCGCGACTAATAAGTACTTGGCGTGACACTTGCCCGGGGCGCGCGGCAGCTGTTCTTCGGATACGTCCTCCTCCTCTGGTGGTCTGTTCGACTGAATCCCGCTACGTCCGCGTGTCCGTGGTTTTAAAAGCTTTCACACAGACGCAGCCTCGGCAGCGCGCGGGCCGCCGCACACATACAACCGACCTCGTGGTCGAACTGCGCGAGCGCCGGCCGCTGTCCGGACGCAGACAGGGCGGCGCCTCTATCCCTTTAGCCTCGGTTTTCGCGCCATTTATTACCTAAGGCAATCTGTTATAACGTGCGCACCGCGTGGTTCGAATGACGACCGACAGGCGGCAGTCTGGCTTCTCGGAAATAATCCCTGAGCTAATTTGTTTCAATAACTGTCTATTCACTCGACTCGAGGTTAATCCTCACCCGACCGAACAAAACTAGTTATGTTTTTCCCAATAGACAGATTCCTTTTAGTCTATCAAGACTTACTGTATTACCTATAGATATTTATTTATACATATGGATCCGTTACAGTGCCAGTAAAGCCATCGAATCTAAAACGTTTAATATATGTTAGTATACTTTTCTCAATTATCGGCCCCTTATTTATTTCGTTAGTTAGTTTTGTGTATTTATATATAAAAATATTATTTAATGATTTTGAGTGTATTTATTTTTGAAGTCGGTGTATAGTTTCTATAAAATAATTTTTGTTGTCTCATGGGAATTTGTTTTCTTACTCTTCTTAAAAAGCGTCGGTGGCTCAACCGGTAACGACTCGGTCCACCTAACCAGAGGTGCCAGGTTCAAATCTGGACGGCCAATGTACCAATGATTTTTTCGAAACCTACGTACATATATTCACCGATTGCTTTAACGGTGAAGGAAAACATCGTGAGGAAACCTGCACACACCTGCGAAGAAATTCGAAGGTTGTGTGTGAAGTCGACCAACCCGCACTGGGCCCGCGTGGTCGACTAAGGCCCGATCGCCCTAATTCAGGGTAGGCTCGAGCCCCTCGGTGGGGACGTTTATATGAGCTGATGTGACTCTTTTAACTTTGATCTTTGATTTAGTAGGTTCAATCCCAATGCAGGAGATTAGGTAAAGTAGTGCATGACAATGGCCAAGCAATTCCAATGAGCCCAAACACAATAACTCTGTTGTAAGATGGTAAGGAGTTGGGTATCCTGCGGATGACAGGTATTGCTGCAGCATCAGATCAAAGTTAACATACTAACTTTCTTGCTATATCTATTTATTTATTTTTTGAATAAAAGATTTGAGTACATTGACTACATCTCAGCTGATGGTAAGTGACGATGTAGTCGAGGATGGTACACGCAAACTCTAATAATGCCTATTCACTCTCGCCTTGAAGATCCCCAAATTGTAGGAGTCGGAAAACACAGACGCAGGCAAGGTGTTCCACTCCATCGCTGTCCGCATAATAAATCAAGAAGCGAACGCTTCGTAACTGAAGTAACAGTATCCTGTTATCCAAAGTATTAAAGTATTTGGTTACAGACTTTGAATCTATCAGACCTTTTGAAATTGATAATATCCTTTCATCAACTTTAAAACTCATAGCTTACGTCACTCTCGATCAAGCTAGCTTTCGAACAAAGAAACGGTTTATCCGTTTTGGTGCTACGATACCAAAGACAGACACACAGATAAACACGTTAAACTTATGACACCCTTTTCTTTTTCTGGGGGGTTAAAACAACTTAAAAAAATACTTCATAAATTTTTTTTCGAAAATATCTAAAAGCTCTAATATTGCATTTTCACGCGATATACATATGCATGCAAAATTTTAGCTTGATCGTTAACCGGGAAGTGGGTCAAATTTAACTTGCAAGATTCCACCCGAACAAACATACACACCTATACATTGCAAGTTAAACAAAAGCTTATAATAAATACCTTCTATACAAACACAAGTACTCTAGTATTCCAAAGAACTTTTTATCCAAAACTGTCCGTAATATTGCGACAGAATGTTCGTTTACTGGGCACAAGGACATGCCATAAAACTGATCTCGTCTACATCCCCGAGAGAAGTTATTGAGGATTAAGTGGTTTTTGGTGTCGTAAAAACGTTACGGCCCAAAGTTCTGGTCTTCGAAAAGTTAGAAATAACTGGGTATAGGACGTTTGGTAGCAAAATATTGCAAAAAAAAAAAACTCTCCCCCAAGAACAAACTTCCATACGCCTATTCTTAATCTCTAAATGTAATTTTAATAAAAGCATAGAGAAAAAAAGATGACTTTAAATAATAGGTAAATATACCTATGAAATTGCCGATTCAGTTTTTGAAGTTAAATGCCAATTTTTATTGAAAATCAATGAGAGCGTCGGTGGCGCAACGGCATGGGCCGCTACCTCCTATACGGGAGATCGTGGTTCGAATTCTGCCAAGTACCAATGTGTTCTCGAATATCAATCTCATATGTACGTTTATCCGACGCTCTTACGGTGAAGGAAAATATCGTGAGGAAACCTGAACACATCTACGAAGAAACTGGAAGGTTGTGTGTGATGTTGACAAACCCGCACTGGGCCTGCGTGGTCGGCTAAGGCCCGATCGCCCTAATTCAGGGTAGGCTCGGGCTCCTCGGTGGGGAAGTATATATGAGCTGATGTGATGATTGAAAATAAAAAAGTTATTGTTTTTTTATTATTGACCTTATGGTGACACTACATAAGGTCTTTTATGAGTAACCTAGTGGCATGCCTTTCATGTTCCAATCCCCTGAGCTATGTACCATTGAATGGAACAAAAGCGTTTTCTTAGTGGTCAGCTGGGGAAATTTTTTAGACTAGTTAATTTTCTTGAATTTTCCTGATAGTGACGAAATCTTATGCGGGGTATTCTCAAATATGACATTAGTAACAAAGAAACTGCTGCGATAATTTCAGAGCTTTAAAATTAAAAATGTTTATTTTTTGCCTAAATAAAGGCGGCTTTTTCAGGTGAAAAAACCCGACTTCACGGTGTTAAAGCCACCGTGCACTCAAAATATCTAAACAATAGACATATGTTTACCCACAGAATAGAATAATTCTATAGAAAGCTGATATTGATTTTTAGTACTTACACCGAGCGGGCCATTACACATACAGCACACTACAAACAGGATGATGCTATTGGGTATTTTTTTAAAGGAACCTCCCCCAAAAACAAAAAAATAAACCTATAAAATTATTGAATAAAAGTAGATTTAAAACTGTAAGATTGAGTTTATGAAAATTGACAGAATGACAATGGTAAGGTGATACCAGGAAAATAAAACTGCCCAGTTTAATTGATGAGCACTAAAAGTTTAAAAAATAATGTGATTATTTTAGAACTTAAGAAATAATATGTAATGTTGTGCAATTCATTCAAAAACATTTATTTCGAATTAAATTTCAGATCGTAAGATTAGAAGTAAAGTTATTCATTTGAAACTTTCCGTGCAATATTTTTTCCAAAGATGGTATCATTTTCATAGTGTTGTGGTTATAGTTAGGCATTTTTTAACATCGATAAATTATATTAGAAATGCGAGGTATGATACGTTTTTCAATTACTACGCCGATTGCTTCGAAAATGACCACGGATTCGTGGTCAGAGACCTCAAGGACCTTCAGATATCGATTAGGTGTTTATTAAAATTTCATTCTCATAACCTTCATTTTATTATAAGTAACATATATTTTAATATTTTAATTTAAATTGCTACCTAGCAATAAGGCCGCCTATTGTATAGGCTTTGTTCTATATTGTCAATTTCTTTTTTTTATGTTGTGATGCAATAAAGAATATTGTATTGTATAGTATTGTGCTGTTGTACTTTTTCTATTATTTGGAGAAGTATAAAATAAATATTTCTATTTGAAGTTTCGTAGCTATGATTAAGAAACCACTATAGAACTGGGTACCTACCCATTTAGATCGCTGTAATTTTTTTTATATTGAACTTGGCCCCATTTCACCGGTCACCTGGAAGTGGTCTATATATTTTATGAGTATTGGTGATACGGAACTCTTGGTGTACGAGTACGACTCACTCTTGGCTGGTTTTCGTATTTTTCCTTTATATACGTCCAATAAATTACCTTGATGCCAAATTTCAAGTTTCTAAGTCACCTGGAAGTGGACTATATATTTTGATGAGTTAGTGAGTCGTAAAAATAGTGATTTACGGACGTTATTATCTTAGATAATAATATTACCATATTATGGTAAAAGATATATTTATGAAAATTGGTGGTCAGAGACCTCCAGGACCTTCAGATATCGATTAGGAGTTTATTAGAATTTCATTTTCATAACTTTCATTTTATTATAACATAAATTTTATTTTTCTTATCAAGACTACTCGATTTACTTGGTTGGCTTGGTTACTATATACAATGTAATGTAACTATACATTATACATAAATACTTTGTAATTACAAAAAAAAGTTATAATTTGCTACCTAATATTTTATATTTACCGTAGTCCGCGGACTTCTTACTTGCGCTATGTACGAGTAAATAATTTTTGCTGTTTATAACTATTAGCGTTGCTTAGCAACCTTATTCTGTTGATTTCGAATTTTCTGTTTTTACGAATGGGAAACAAATAATTACTCTTTTTTCCGCCACATACCTGTATATATTTTTTTGTATGTTTTTTAAGCCTGGAAATACTTTAATGCTTACCTTTACTAATGATTTATTTCATTCAAAGAAAACTTAACTAAAACTCTATTAAAACTATAATTTTTACTACATATAAGATAATAACCTACTTACAGAAAAAAATATTCATGGACAAATCAAACACGGTCATCTAGCTCTAAACTATGTTTTCCAGTACTAAGGGCTGTAAATAGGTAAAAAGTAAAGAAAATATTAATACGACCGATACTTACTGAAAACAGTATGCAAACGTCTACATGAGGCAGTGCAGAACATTTTATGCATTTCTTGTGTGGTGTAAACACAAAGTCATCAACGCATCGCTGAAATGCTTTGAGTAAACAGTGCTTTATTTTGTAGGAAACAAATTGTTACGTTCTGTAGTTCTGATCTACTTTTCCTTCAATTCGGGAAAACAAAAAAAAATATCGTTGAAAAATATCGACAACAGCCTCGCACTAAATAACAAGAAACCAAAAATAAAAATTCATATTTTTATATAATTATTGATTTTTATTCAGGTTGTTCACTTACAAAACAACGTGAGAAACTCCTCCATTTATTAAATTTACTTTGCCAGTTGCATTTTTGCACCTTATTATTGACCATTTCGGCAATTTTGACACCAAAACACACGGAGCTCTGCCTGCCATTAAATTGTGCAATTTCTGCGCATTACAATCATTTACGAATGACAGAAACATATCTCGTTGTGCAAGAAGCTAACTCGCTGCCACGCCTCCTTCAGCAATCTATCGGAGCGGCAAAATTTTTTTCTTATCTGTGTGTTTACCACTATTTAATTTCTAATAGTCTAATGCTATTTTAATAAATTGTTCTTAATATTAATTTTTATCTTTAATTTTTTATACAATCGGAAATTTCATAGTTGAAGAACTAAATTTTAAAATAGAGTATGAATTGTAGATATAAAAGTTATGTCACTTCTGCGGAGTTAAATCTGCAGGTTGACATTTTGTTACACTACGTTAATGTAAAGACTTATAGAAATCCCTTTGTCCATGAGGCCTGTCTATGCTACGTCCTCCGGTGTGCGATTACCAATCGAGAACTTTACTATACCAAAGGCCATCTGTTCTACACCCTATGTACTCCGCCCACTGCCACAGTTTAGCGATGGTGTGAACTATGTCGGTTACCTGGTTTTCCTACGGATCTCCTCATATCCGATTCGATCGCGTAAGGAAACTCCGAGCCTAGGAATTTATATAAACACAATAATTATACCTCATTTCGTAAAACCTAAATTTTTTTAGGTACATATGCTTGTATTTGAAAATAATTTTAATTATTTCCTCAGCAAACCCTTTCATTTGATACCCATATAAAGGAGGTGCATAAAAAATAATTGGTCCGCCATCTTTGGGATTCCGCCATATTGAATTTAGAATGATGTCACTTAGCTAACTATGCATTGTCATCCAGACTAAACTTGTATTCAAAATTGAGCTCAAACGGAAACCGGGAAGTGGGTGACATTTAACTTGCCACGTTTGAAGCGGACAACTTACATACGAACATTGGAAGTTAATAAAAAGCTTGTAAAGCAGTGATCCATTAGTCATTTGGTCCTATTCCCCTCTTAACTTACCCAAATAATAAGTCCTTAAAAGTCTAATTGGTACAACAATGGTCGGGCCGGCATTAAAATTTTGTACCCATAGTTAGAAGGCAAGGATACTGTTGTCCGTTGTACCCTCGCCCTTATTACGATCGATCGGCGGAACTTCAGGAAGTCTGTGATTAATGGCTAATCTCCATCGCCAATTAAGGGCTGCTATTAATAATAATCCAGCGTTTATGGTGCTACAATATGGCTGCTTATCCGATTTGGAAACGCCTTTGTAGAGGGACGGAAACGATGTAAACGGGATAAATGGAGCTTTATTTCGTTTCGTCCGCGTGAATATCGTTTTTATGTCTTTTAAGAGGGTGCTCGATGTACGATTAAGGATTTTTTTTCTACAATCTTATCACTTTAAGTAATCGATCATAATAAACCCTGTAAAGTCACCTTTAAGTTTATTTTATCTACAAAAACAAATCATCAATGAATGTCCATAAGTAAGGAAGCAAGTCAGCCAAATAGTTCACAAAAAAAAAAACCTAAAACCGACTTCAAAATGAAATTCACTCAAAAGTATAAAATAATAATATTATTATACTTAAATACACAACAATAACCAACAATAACGAAATCAAATGTGGATACGAATTAAATTAGAGGCTTAAATTTTTTTTCGAGGTCGCTGTCAGCATACCATCGAATCTAAACCATTTAATACGTAAGTAACTGTGTGCTGGTACCGACCTTAAAAAAAAATTAAGCCCCTCATTTAATTCGAACCCGCCTTTGATTTCTTTATTGTTGGTTAATGTTGTGTATTTAAGTATAATAATATTATTTCATACTTTTGAGTGAATTTCATTTTGAAGTCGGTTTTAAGTTTTTTAAACTTTTTTTTATTTTCTTTATTTTTGGTGGTTGTGCTATCTATTTAGCAACGTTAAATCCAACCACCTATACACACCAACAATAATAATAATATAGTAAAGTATGGCCTCATATCTCGGCGGTTGCCGTATTACAAGTACACGCCGGAGCCAATTCTCGAAAACGACCGCGCCAAGCTCTACTGGGACCGACCCATCATCACGGACAGGACTATTCCTTCGAATAAGCCTGATATCGTGCTGATGAATCGAACGCAGTCAAGGGTGTTTTTGGTTGATATCACTATCCCATATGATGAAAACCTCGTGCAGGCTGATGCCGATAAAAGGACCAAGTATCTGGACCTGGTGCACGAGGTTACTGATATGTGGCGAGTGGAATCCACCAAAATCATCCCCGTAGTCCTATCAGTGAACGGGTTAATTTCAGCCGACCTTGAACGTCACCTAAGGCGGCTGGATCTCCGAGACAGACCAATAATTGCAGCAATGCAGAAAGCAGTCCTTCTCGATAATGCCCGGATAGTTCGACGCTTTCTCTCTCCGTCGCACTGAACTCCAGCCGACTGTGCTTCCGCTGGAGGTGCTTCTGCCACTTTGCCTCGTGCCAAGTGAGCAGAGTAGCTTAAATTTTATATCTTTGACTTTAGACCACTTTGATCTGTCGCTTGCTTTTTCAATCCAATTTTTTCCCGTTACTTTTAGAATTTCGTCAAGCCATCTCTCTGCCGGTCTGCCACGATTTCTCTTGCCGCCAGGCCCCTTCCATAAAGTTATTTTGCTTGACCACCTGTCCACGTTCATTCGAGCAATATGGCCAACCCACTTCCATTTCAATCTTTTACAGTGTTCTAAAGCATTAATCAAATTTGTTGTTTTTCTTATATCTGTGTTTCTCTTTTAAACGACTTCAAAAAAGGAGAGGTAACAGTGGCATCACTTAGGTAGAAGATAACGTGCGGCAGTAAATACCTATTTCAAACTAGGTAACACTGGCATCACTTAGGTAGAAGGTAACGTGCGGCAGTAGGTACCTATTTCAAACTAGGTAACACTGACATCATTCAGGTAGAAGGTGATGTGCGGCAGTAGGTACCTAATTTAAACTAGGTAACAGTGGCATCACTTAGGTAGAAGATAACGTGCGGCAGTAGGTACCTATTTCAAACTAGGTAACACTGGCATCACTTAGCTAGAAGGTACGTACGACAGTAGGTACCTCTTTCAAACTAGGTAACACTGGCATCACTTTTTAGGTAGAAGGTAACGTGCGGCAGTAGGTACCTCTTTCAAACTAGGTAACACTGGCATCACTTAGGTAGAAGGTAACGTGCGGCAGTAGGTACCTATTTCAAACTAGGTAACACTGGCATCACTTTTTAGGTAGAAGGTAACGTGCGGCAGTAGGTACCTCTTTCAAACTAGCTAACACTGGCATCACTTAGGTAGATGATAACGTGCGGCAGTAGGTACCTATTTCAAACTAGGTAACACTGGCATCACTTAGGTAGAAGATAACGTGCGGCAGTGGGTACCTATTTCAAACTAACAAACAGATTACTACACACAGGTACATAATTGTTAACAAAATAGAGTGCGTAAGAATCACAATTTTCCTGATAAGATCTAAATCGATTCCTTTATAATCTTTTTTAATCATCAACGCAAAATTTCATAAATATTTGTGATTGGGTAATCTCATATCATGCCAGTCATCACTGAAAACTTGAAGGAGAAATATATACTTATTCGATAAACAAATACTATAAAAGCAAAGATTTACAAATTATTTACAAATTATCGGAGAAGCGACAATGGTGTTGTGTGCTGTTATACTTTTGGGGATTATAGGCGCAGTCTTTGGTAAGAATATTATAATTTAATTTACATTTTCTAGGACATACTCAGAAGCCAACCTAAGTTTTTCATTGGTATAATAACTATAACTTAAACTAGCGCTAAACTAAGGCATGCGACTCGTTGCCTGCGTAAGTGTTTCCCCGATTCCTATAATTTGGATATCTTCAAGTCAAGAGTGAATAGGCATTATTTGAGTTTGCGTGTACCATCCTCGACTGCATCATTACTTTTGAGTTGCAGTCAAACTTACTCAAATATTTACAAAAAAAAAAAAAAAAATCAGAGGTCCGTAATCCCAGAGGGTGACCAAAGGAGCCCAACTACT
Source organism: Coleophora flavipennella (assembly GCA_947284805.1). Taxonomy (NCBI): domain Eukaryota; kingdom Metazoa; phylum Arthropoda; class Insecta; order Lepidoptera; family Coleophoridae; genus Coleophora; species Coleophora flavipennella. The sequence goes on along the minus strand of OX369263.1, from coordinate 12,269,913 downwards.
CTTAGCCTTCGCTGTCCGTCCGTTCTTTTGTCTGTTAGCGGGCAGTATTTCGTCAAACGTAATAGGTATATATTTGAAATTTTCACAGTGTGTTTTCAATTGCCGCTATAACAAACAACTAGAAAAAATAATAATAATAATAACCCATATGTAATTTAAAATTAAAAACTGAACCCCTATTTTTTGTCCAGTCGTGTAAATATGTATCTTATGTCACTATAAAACCCATCAGGCCGTTGCGGCTACAGAGCATGCCAAGGAAATAAATAACCTCTGTTTTGGCTACTCGGGTAAAAATGTAACCTATGTCACTCACGGGATCAAGATAAATCTAAAGACATCTCGAACGTCAAAATCCATCAAACCGTTTAGACTACAGGGAGTGCCAAAGAAATAAACATACACACACTCGAAAAAACATCACCTTCCTTCTGCAGCTGTCGGGTAACAAAAACCGTGTTTTCTGTAGATATTTTAGAGGTGTTTTCGACTTAGCTTCGTCGTAAAAAGGGTAATACACACACAAGCGTGTAACTTGGTGTGATTAAAGCACTAATTCTTAAGTAAAATAACATATTAAAAAAATCGGCAATGTGTGTGTCGTACTGAAGTGTGTCGTAAGGAGTTCGAACTGAAAGAAAAGAAAATAATTTTTTTATTGCTCGCGTTAATTATTTTTTTTGATTTAATTTTTATGTACCTACTTGTCTAAAATTTTCTTCGTGAAAATTTTAAAATTTCTCTAGTTCACCTTTGGCACAGAGATGTAGAAAAGAATACTAAATGGATGAAAATCAAAATTATTCTTAAACTTTTACATTAGTTTTTAATTACAATTAACAGCGTATTCACAAAATGTTTTCCCACACAAACTTGAAATTATTAGGCACTTTTTGAAAATGGATGGCCGAAACTATATAAGGACTAACAAAATTAGCTGAAACTATTTTAACTGGTGCTTCTACCCATGAAACTTAACAACTTTCCCCATGGAACCCATAGTCAAATCTCAAAAAAAAAAACTTCCCATACTAAGTTGGCTGCTCAGTTGATCGCGAGTTAGAATGGGAGAGCCAATTTTTTTTTGCGATTAATTAATTAATTATGGATTCCATGGGGAAAGTTGTTCAGTTTCATGAGTAGAAGCACCAGTTAAAATAGTTTCAGCTAATTTTGTGACACCTTATATAAATAGGTAATAGGTAAGTCACGACATTCTAATTTGTGGATAGATAACATTTTCACAAAAATAATATTGTCACTAAATAATAGTGATTTAAAGTTTTCATAGTAGGTAATCTAAAATTTTGCTAATCTTTTTTTTTAAACATAGTATTTCGAAAATGTAATCTATCCACAAACTAAAATTTTGTGACTTGCATATGCGCATAAAGTTTCATGAGACACGGTCGTCTTGGAAATCCTTGGGGGAGGCCTATGCCCAGCAGTGGACGTCCTTCGGCTGATATGATGATGATGATTTGATACGATTTTGTGAGGTCTTAATTATTAATCTTGATTTAAAATTATGAATGAATATTAATTTTTAGGGTCCCGTACCCTAACCAGAGGTGCCGGGTTCCGGGAATCCGGACGGCCAATGTACCAATGAGTTTTTCGAAACTTACGTACATATACTCACCGATTGCTTTAACGGTGAAGGAAAACATCGTGAGGAAACCTGCACACACCTGCGAAGAAACTCGAAGGTTGTGTGTGAAGTCGACCAACCCGCACTGGGCCCGCGTGGTCGACTAAGGCCCGATCACCCTAATCAGGGTAGGCTCGAGCCCCTCGGTGGGGACGTATATGAGCTGATATGATGAGGGTTCCGTACATCTAAAGGGTGACCATTTGGACCCTATTACTAAGTCTCCGCTGTCTGTCCGTCTGTCAGCGGGCTGTATTTCATGAACCGTAATAGGTAGAAAGTTAAAATTTATACATAATGTGTGTTTCTATTGACGTAACAAGAAATACAAAAAAAATAGAAAAGGTGAAAACATCTGAGGGTCCCCATACCAAAAATATGTTTTTTATAGGTATTTGAGAATTATTTTTGATTTAGCTTTATCGTAAAAACTTGATGTTATTATTAAGCTAGTTTGATGTGCGTCTGCATGTACAAATCTGTTTGTGTTGCCATGGCAACCTCCGTCCGCGTCTGCACCATTGCCGCTCGCGTACCTAACTAATTCTTGGTGCTAATTCTATTACAAATTGTAGGTAAATCTCTAACATATTATTTAAGAGTATCCTTAACGCGATCACGACTCACACCTGGCCAATTTTTATTATTTTTTGTTTCACTTCAGTATTAGTACTGTAATAACACCAAGTTTCACGCTTGTATGTATTACCGTTTTTACTATAGAGCTAAATCAAAAATACTTCTCAAATACCTATAAAAAAAAACATGTTTTTTGTATGGAGACCCCCTGATGTTTTCACCTTTTCTAATTTTTTGTTCACGATATAAGGTCACACCCTTAATCTTTAAATTACAAGAGAACTGCCTAGCATTATCCCGACCTGAGTTACGGTTAAGAGATCTAAATTAAGAAAACAGCTCCTCTCGTTTTATCTGGGGTATTAAAAAAGTGTGCGTCTCAGCTCTGACGCGCGACAGGAGTTTACTAATGGAAAAAGAAAATTTGTTTCTTGGCCTACGACCTCCGGCCTCGCGGGGAGCGCTCCGGGCTTCTCCCTATACGTGGAGTTCAGCCTACGGCCTCGCATTAGGCGGCAAGGCCATGTTTCCTTAGTCTTCATGACTGTAAAACGTAATGAATGACGCTTAGTGTAATGGTAACGCGTTACCGATCAACACTCGCTTTCACTCCTCATATAATTTTCATATCTGGCTCTATACAGAGTGTAATAAAATTGGTGTAGGTCAAGTTAACTGGGGCTCATCACATCATACTGAACAACTTTTGTTCTACGACTTTGTTGAAATCGCAAAAAAAAATGATACCCTTCATACAAATCGATCACCTGATCGGAGGGCCCAATTTTTTTTGAGAATTGATTGGGGAAAGTTGTTCGGTATGACAAGTAAACCATTAACGGGTCCTATACAAAAAAAAATCACTCTGTATATGAATGCATTCTAAAGGAGTAAACTACAAAAAACGCTTATTGCTCAACAGCTGCTCCGTCAACGCCAAATTCCCTACGCATCGTGGGGGGATCCAGCACCATCATCGAGGAGTACCCATACACAGCTTCTTTACAACAGCAGTCTTGGATTTACTGGAGTCATTCCTGTGGAGGATCCCTCATCACTACCAGAACTATTCTTTCAGCTTCGCATTGCTTTTAGTGAGTAACAAAATACGAATTTGAATGAAAAACGAGGGTGGCTTGTCGGGAGTGCCTCGATGCCTCCTGAACTAATTGTCGTCCAAGCTATTATAGTACCTTCACAAGTAGTTTTTTGCCTTGAAACGTCTTTAAAATCACATGCGGGGCACCAAGTCAAGAACCTAGTCCGTAAAGGATGTTACGAAAGAGACTAAGATTTGTTCCCGATTCACGCAAAAAATTGTGGTCCATGCGATTAAAGTACCTTAACAAGTATTTTTTTGCCTTGAAACGTCTTTAAAATCAACGCGGGGTACCAAGTCAAAAACCTGGTCCGTAAAGGAAGTTACGGAAGAGACTAAGATGTGTTTCCGATTGACGCAACAAATTGTGGACCATGCTATGAAAGTACCTCAACAAGTATTTTTTTTCGTGAAACGTCTTTAAAATTAATGCGGGGTACCAAATCAAAAACCTGGACTGTAACGGAAGTAATGAAAGAGATTAAGATCTATATCTGTTTCACGCAACAAATTGTGGTCCATGCTATAAAGTACCTGATTAAGTATTTTTTTTGCCGTGAAACGACTTTTAAATCATATGCGGGGTACGAAGTCAAAAACCTGGTCCGTAAAGAAAGTTAAGAAAGAGACTGTCTCCGTTTTATAGCTAAGGCTAAGGCTCCATAGCTATACTGCCTAATTCCATACACCAAGTAACCGTGAGGCCGCAGGCTGAGCTCCGCGTAGGGCGAAGCCCGGAGTGCCCCTCCTGTAAGATAAGGGATGTCAAAACTAGGGCGAGGTAGGGTGGAACAGTTGTCTCTGACTTTTTCTTTGCGTGTAAAGAGTAAAGAAAACAACCACACTTTTTCACTTTTGCCATGGTTTTTCGTTTCAATCATAAACTACAATGAAAGTATAAAAAATAATAACATTACTCACTTTGTATAATCATAACAAATGTTGCTGTATATTTTTTTAAAATTTATACTTCAAAATATTAGTCATAACTAGAGTTGAAAGTAACGGTGTAGACCTATCTTTGAGTTTTTATCTATCGAGCCAAAACTGCTCAATCGTGTCTCTAATAGCTTTCGACCTTAAGGAACATCATCGACATTATGGGTATATTTTTTCAACCTTTTCTTTTCTATCGTATAGGAGTAATTGACGTCAGAAATAACGTAAATCTGTAATATTACCGCCTTAAACCAACGGCACTAGTAGATTTTCTTGCATGCTTCCATGGAATCTCTTCCAAATATTATAATACTAGCTGGGGTAATCGGCTTCGCTCAGGGAGTTGATATGATAATTTCGAACCCACGACGGATCTTGCTTTATACTACCAATGGATAGCCCCTACCCATCCATGAAATACTTCCAATGGTCCAGAATGTTGAAGAACATTCCATAACATTCGAGTGTCCAGGAATGTTCCACAATGATCTGGGATGTTGTTTTTGATGCTTTCGAATACTCCTTAATTTTCTTGGCGAAACTTCCAGCGTTAACATCTTCGAAAGTACGCCCTGCAGGTAAAAACGAGAACCTTCTTCATAGATGGGTGATAGATATAGACCACACCATATAACTCCCTTGATCGTATCATTACTTGTTTCTGAGTATTATCGGCACCCACATTGTACACCTACTTTTATGATATACACGGTGTAGGACCCGTTAACTGGGGCTTCTATACTCATTATCATCATTACAGCTCATATACGTCCCCACCGAGGGGCTCGAGCCTACCCTGAATCAGGGCGATTAGGCCTTAGTCGACCACGCGGGCCCAGTGCGGGTTGGTCGACTTCATACACAACCTTCGAGTTTCTTCGCAGGCGTGTGCAGGTTTCCTCACGATGTTTTCCTTCACCGTTAAAGCAATCGGTAAGTATGTACGTAAGTTTTTGAAAAACTCATTGGTACATTGGCCGTCCAGATTTGAACCCGGTACCTCTGGTTAGATGGACTGAGTCGTTACCGGTTGTGCCACCGACGCTTTTTAAATTATTTAATATTAAAACTCATTATACTGTACAATTTTCCCCAGGGAATCCATAGTCAATTCTTGAAAAAAATGTACCCTCCATACAAAAACGCCCTAAATTGTTTAATGAGCTGATCGATTTGTTTTTTTGCGATTTTAGCCAAGTCATAGAACAAAAGTTGTTCAGTATGATGAGTAGAAGCCCCAGTTAACTGGACTTACACCAATTTTGTTACAACCTGTATATTGATTATAATTACTTTTATAATCTGTTGTACATTCACAAATACTTATTTCCTACAAGGAATTTTACACAGACTTTATTTTCGACAGCTACTCCAACGTACCCTCAACCTGGCGCGTGCGTCTCGGCTCCTCATTCAGATCGTATGGGGGCCAGGTATTGGGAGTATCCCAGTTGATTATCCACGAAGATTATGGCCCTACCACACTCGTCAACGACGTCGCGATCATGAGACTGGCTACTCCAGCGACACTCTCTGAATCTGTTGGAACTGTTCTCATCCCGCCTCAAGTGTACAGCATTCCTGATAACCAAGTAGTCACTGCCATTGGATGGGGTCGTCTGACAGTAAGTTTTGTTAAGGGTCGGCACCCCTTACTGGCAATTCACAATTGATAATATTTAGGTATTTATATTAGTGTAGGCTCTGAATTAGACAAAAAAAATTCTTTTTATTTTTTTCTTCTCAATTACTTTCTTTTTTCGTCGTTTTAATATTATGCTAAAAAGTTTTTTTATTTTTTGGATGACTTACTTTTAAAAGCGTCGGTGGCTCAACCGGTAACGACTCGGTCCCCCTAACCAGAGGTGCCGGGTTCAAATCCGGACGGCCAATGTACCAATGAGTTTTTCGAAACTTACGTACATATACTCACCGATTGCTATAACGGTGAAGGAAGACATCGTCAGGAAACCTGTACACACCTGCGAAGAAACTCGAAAGGTGTGTGTGAAGTCGACCAGCCCGCACTGGGCCGGCGTGGTCGACTAAGGCCCGATCGCCCTAATTCAGGGTAGGCTCGAGCCCCTCGGTGGGGACGTATATGTCTGATATCACGATGACTTTTAACAGCCTCCCGTCTCATCAGACCTTCGATGGCTGTCGTAAACTATAAATCATAAGTTAGGTATAAAGTTCCCATTAAGATGAGTGAATACTCGCAAACATAAGCCTAATCACAGATTACTAATTAGTTACTAGCCTAATAGTGTCAATAGCACTAATTATGTGTGCCAAGCTTCAACAGAATCAGTTAACTGATAAAAATTCAGTGGGTGAACAATCAATCATTCCCTATTTTTCTACCCTTAGGGAGCAAATTTTGATTTCAAATTTAAATGGGAACAACTTCAAACTATCCAACAAAAACAGAGGTATCAAATAAAGACTACTCTGTAAAAAAGATATGCATGATCAGATCATACATAAAAAAAATATATATACGGGTCGACTTGAGAACCTCCTTCGTTTTTCCGTCGGTTGAAAAATCAGCGGAGCTCCGTGTGCTGGAAAAACAATAATGTGTGCACTTACTTGATATTCGTTGAAATTGTGGCTATAGCTCAAGCTCTTCCTCGGCGCGCTGGCGCCGGACTTAGCACAAGATAAGTTTAAAACAAAATTTAGTCCAAAGGGTTGGGAGCTCTACTGATTTTTTTGTTTCTATCTATCTGAACGGCCGAAAAGGTAAATTTCGGATCGATCAGACCTACGGAGGTTGCCTACATTCCTTCATCAACTCGAAAAATAACTGCTGATCTTGAAATGGCTGAACATATTTTATTAAATCATAGCAAAAAGTTTCAATCAAGTCGCCTTTCAAACAAAAAATAACCAAAATCGGTTCATCCGTTTTAGAGCTACGATACCACAGATAGACATACATATCATCATCATATCAGATCATATACGTCCCCACCGAGGAGCTCGAGCCTAACCTGAATTAGGGCGATTAGGCCTTAGTCGACCACGAGGGCCCAGTGCGGGTTAGTCGACTTCACACACAACCTGCGAGTTTTTTCGCAGGCGCGTGCAGGTTTCTTCACTATGTTTTCCTTCACCGTAAGAGCATCGGATAAAAGAAGATATGAAATCTAAATTCGAAATCACATTGGTACGTGGCAGGATTCGAACCACGACCTCACGAACAGGAGGCGGTGGCCCTAGCCGTTACGCCACCATACAGATACACACGTTAAATTATACCACCCCTCCGATTTCTTTGGGGGTAAAAATGATATAAGGAGGGTGTGACATCACAATCCCTGGTCCCAAAGAACTAGGAATCTTAGTTTAAGCGATTTATCTCAGGGTATTTCATAAAGAATTTTATTCCAACAGCAAGGTGGCATGTCGCCCGAACAGCTTCAGCACGTAGATGTGGACGTAATCAACCAGCAGCTCTGTGCTGACCGCTACGAATACTTGAACACGATCACATACTGGCCTTACGAGGTCGACGATGGCATGATCTGTTCTGGTATCCTCGACTTTGGTGGCAAAGGTATGAACTAACTGTCTATCTATATTACATAACAATACACAGAATGGCCACCAAACATACACATAATTCCCACGGATGGCCGTTGGGGCAGTAACGTTCTCGAGTAGGCAGGCCTCCCACTCGGTGGAATGGTGACCTGGTGAAGGTCGCGGGAAGCCGCTGGATGTGGGTAGCGCAGAACCGGTCGTCGTAAAAATCCTTGGGGGAGGCCTATGTCCAGCAGTGGACGTCCTTCGGCTGATATGATGATGTTGACACAGAATGAGCTTTTATTCCAAGCCAGCTTCCACAAAATATCATAGGGGGCGCTGTCTTGGAAAAAAACATCATCATATCAGCTCATATACGTCCCCACAGAGGGGCTCTAGTCTACCCTTAATTAGGGCGATCGGGCCTTAGTCGACCACGCGGGCCCAGTGCGGGTTGGTCGACTTCACACGCAACCAAAAAAAAAAAGGATTAAAGGATAAAGCATGATATTGTTGTGAGATTGTGCAGGAGATGGTCTTAACTGCTTCTATAGGCAAGAGGGCGACTCGGAATGTTACTCTCTGCAAAATAAGTGTAGGGACAAGTAGCCAATGGCCATGTACTCGTATCTCGGCTGAGAGTGTACTTGCGGGGTGTCGGATTGGAGACAGAATAGGTCATCTTGTTTACATCTTTTTAAAGTTCACTTTTTACACAGTCGGGTTTTTTATTTTTTTTAATTTACTTTTTTTAACTTTTAAGTTATTTAATTATTTTATAGTAAATCAAAGAAGATTAACTTTATATGTCCTATTTAGAAAGTCTAAGTCTTTATGTGTCTTAGTATCTTTATATGTATATATTGCCTCCGACTGCATGAGATTGTAGTGAGATTGTGCAGGAGATGGTATTTACTGCTTCTATAGGCAAGAGGGCGACTAGGAATGGTACTCTCTGCAAAATAAGTTTAGGGACAAGTAGCCAATGGCCATGTACTCGTATCTCGGCTTAGGGTGTACTTGCGGGGTGTCGGATTGGAGACAGAATAGGTCATTTTGTTTATATCTTTTTAAAGGTCACTTTTAACGCAGTCGGGTTTTTTATTTTTTAAATTAACTTTTTCACACTTTTAAGTTATTTAATTATTTTATTGTAAATCAAAGAAGATTACCTTTATATGTCCTATTTAGAAAGTCTAAGTCTTTATGTGTCTTAGTATCTTTATATGTATATATTGACTCTGAATGCATGAGATTGTGCAGGAGATGGTCTTTACCGCTTCTATAGGCAAAAGGGCGACTAGGAATGTTACTGTCTGCAAAATATTATTATTAATATTATTTGATTAATACACTAGCAGCTCTAAGAGCTGATGCGTGTTTATCACTGCACTTGTGTTTTAAAATGTTTATCAAGTCTGTTATTAAAACTGTTGACTGTTGGAGCACTTATGACTGTTTCTGGGAGAGAGTTCCATAGCTTCATCACTCGAAATGGCAAAAAGTGTGTTCTGGGGTTGCTAGCACATGGAGGTTTTGTTAGTTTCAAGGTGAACAGGTCCTTTAAATATCTCACATTATAATGTTCATTAAGTATCTTGTATGTTTCTATAAGGTCTCCTCTTTTCCGTCTCTGTTCCAGTGTAGTCAGGTTGAGTTCTTGGAGGCGTTCTTCGTATGACTTCTTTTTCAGAGATGTTACCATTTTTGTTGCTCTCCTCCTCTATGATTAGGGACAAGTAGCCAATGGCCATGTACTCGTATCTCGGCTTAGGGTGTACTTGCGGGGTGTCGGATTGGAGACAGAATAGGTCATCTTGTTTACATCTTTCTAAAGTTCACTTTTTACACAACCGGGTTTTCATTTTTTTTGTTTACTTTTTTACACTTTTAAGTTATTTAATTATTTTATTGTAAATCAAAGAAGATTACCTTTATATGTCCTATTTAGAAAGTCTAAGTCTTTATGTATCTTTATATGTATATATTGCCTCCGACTGCATGAGATTGTTGTGAGATTGTGCAGGAGATGGTCTTTACTGCTTCTATAGGCAAGAGGGCGACTAGGAATGTTACTCTCTGCCAAATAAGTTTAGCGACAAGTAGCCAATGGCCATGTACTAAGGGTTCATTACCATCATAATAGATGGTGCTAGTTTCTTCACGTTTGAAAAAAACACGTTTTTTGTATAGACAGACACCCCCTTATTTTTTCAGTTTTTCTAATTTTTAGTATTTGTAGTTATAGAGGCAACATAGATACATCATCAGTGAAAATTTCAACTGTCTAGCTATCACGGTTAATGAAAAACAGCCTGATGACAGACGGACGGACAGTGAAGTCTTAGCAATAGGGTCTCGTTTTTACCCTTTGGGTACGGAACCCTAAAAAGGCAAGGGCGACAAACTAGAAGTTCCACCAACAGCAGTGTGCCATGACACAGACTTTTTTGTCTTATCCTGTGATAACATATATAATACCCCATTCTATTCAACAGATGCCTGCCAAGGTGACTCTGGTGGCCCTCTCACACTTAAGACCTCTGAGGGCCACGTGGTCGTCGGAATCACCTCCTGGGGCTATGGATGTGCTCATGAGTTCTACCCTGGAGTCTTCGCCAGAACTTCCTACTACTCCGACTGGATAATCGAAAATGGCTCAACGTAGTTGATTGTAGCCTATTTTACAAGATTTTATTGAACTTGCAATGTATGAATGTTTATTCGGATGAAATCTTGCAAGTAATTTGCCTTCCCAGTTTCCGATTGAGCTGAAATTTTGCATGCATAATATGTATATCGCGTGGTAATGCAATATTAAAAGCTTGTACCTAAAAGTTTTTAGGTTTTTCAAATAATTTGTTGTTATTTTAATGCATTACGTAAGTAAGTTATTTATTACAACCATTACACATAATAATAAATAGGTAGTTTATAATATGTTTGTTTGTAATCTTTTCATTTTACAACAATTCGAAAATAGTTGTTATTGGGTATATTTTAAACATTTGTTGTATTAAAAACAAGAAATAATTGTTTGTTTAAATAAATGTAATGAAATTTAAAAGTAAATAAATGTAAGACGACTCAATCCGAGCAGGTCGATCCTTGATAAAATAATATCGAACGTAACACTGTTCATTTTAAGTTCAAATCAATGCGGGCTTCAACGCGGAGGTTACGTTGAGATGTTTTCATTACTTTTCTTCACTTTCAAATAAGTTTACAAAATGTGTTCAATTAAAATAGAAGGTGTTATAATCTCAGAAATTTGTGTGTTGGTTTCATACAGTATTGACTGATAGTTTTCGAGAAATTTTGAAATGAATGCCAAAACAAGGTTTACAAGATATTTTTTACATCAAAAGTGTTAATATTTTTATAATTGTATTGAATTGACTCGATACTTCAAGAATATATTTTTTTCCACAACGGTAGCTTTATGCAGTATTTCAATAATATGAATTGAATATTGTGATTTGACCCTTGTTAGGGCCTTAAATAAATATTGGTGTCGATTCGGTGTAACACGACTTAACTTATTTGACAGGATTAAACTAAATTTACGCATTCTGTCTTTTACTTTCTGTATAGAAAAGACAAGGATAGAATGCTTAAATTTAGTTTAGCCCTGTCAATTAAGTTAAATCGTGTTACACCGAATCGACACCACTGTCTGACGTTTTGACGTAAAGCACTAGAGCCGTGGCGGAACTCGTTCGACCAACGCACTCACATCATCTGGCTCTAATAATATATCATTCAAGCAGTCCGGTTACGACGTCATAATAATATTTCAACAGCTGTTTGCATTTCAGACGGAACGGGATAGGCGTGCTGGTAGTCGAACTGTTAACGTGTTCCAAGATGTTCTTAGATGTTACAAAGATCTGTAGAGTTAAAACTTACGTCAGTTAAATTTTTTTTAAAAACCGGTGGTCTGTAAAGTCGGTTTACGGACGATAACCGCCTCCGTGGCGTAATGGTTAGTCCATTCGCTTCACACCAGAAGGTCGCGGGTTCGATTCTCGGTGGGGTCAACTTGTAAGACTCGGTTTCGTTGTTGGTAGGGCATTTTCTAAGCCCGCCTGGCTAGCTACCACCATCTTATCTAAGTCTTGCCGCCAAACATCAGTGTTAAAAACATTGATGTGTTCCGGCATGAAGATAAGATAGCCAGTTCTCCAATGCGTTGGGGAATATTGGTAAGACCGCTTCCATCTTCGGCATCATCGTCACTTACCATCAGGTGAGATGATGCCAAGGGCTAACCAATTGTGCATAAAAAAAACGTGATAACGTCGTATGAAAACATTGATCACAAGCCGAACGCTTAGGCCGATCGTGCCTGTCTATCGCTTGTTCCGTACTCTCGCTTGCACGCGGAACGTGACACTTTTTCGTGCGTGCAGCCGGCGTTCATCGATTTATAAGACGTTATCACGTCAAAAATTAAAGGCTCTACTCACAAATAAAAAAAATATATTTTAAGAACCTCGACAACGGATTGACTTCTCACAAAAATTAGTATTTAAGCTCAATTTCGTAATTTCAAGTTGTACTACATTACCAAGATCCCCACCAAAAATGTCAATAAGGCTGAATATCTTGGAAATTCCTAAAGGCGGTAATATGACATATTTTGGTTATTTTAGACGTCAATTACTCCTAAACTATAGAAAACCCAAGGTTGAAAAAAACCCTTATTGTTGATGATGTTTCTTAAATCAAAAGCTATTAGAAACACTATTCAGCAGTTTTGGCTGGATAGAAAAAAACCCAAAAAAAAGGCTACACCGATACTTTCAACTTTAGTTATGCTTATGACTAATATTATAAAGTATAAGTTTTGAAAAATATACAGCTATATTTTTAAAAAAATTGTCGGTTGACATCGCATATTTTGTTCCTATCTCTGCTCGCTGACTGCTAAGGTTCCAATAACTAAAGTTAAGATGTACAATTAGAATTAAGACCTTGTTTTTCTAACTTATAAACTTTTTGTGAAAAAAAAGCTATATTTTTTATGGTAATACAAAGTGAGAAATTTTTTATACTTTCTTTTTTACTTTTGTTACCTTTAGTATATTTACGAGTAAGATCTTTAAAATTTTGGGGAATGTAGGACGTTCTATGCAACGAAATTTTGGTACATAAATAATTTTAGGTGTGTGAAATGACAAAGGTTCTTTTTTATCAAGGTACCTAGCTAATTAGCCTGCTGCATTTGCAATGCATTTTAGCAAAAAAAAAGGAAGTTAAAAATAAATAAAAACCGACTACTGTTAAATCACGCTCACGCACGAAACAAGAAAATATTCTAATCTAAAATGGCTCTAAAAAAACGCTAAACACGTTAAAAAACCGACTTCCATCGTAACAATTTAGTACAATTTTGCATGATTATTTTCGGTTTTTTTTTAATTTTCTAATAATGTACTACACTGAATTTGATAAAATTTATATAGGACCAATTTGGGAGCCTACCCTATCGAATAAAAAAATCCTCATGAAAATCGGTTCACAATACACAAAGATATCGCGTAAAAAAACATATAAAAAAACTATACAGTCGAATTGAGAACCTCCTCCTGTTTATAAGTCGTTTGAAAACTGTTATGTATAAACTATTTTAATGTAAATATTTAATACATAATTATAGTGACGGTAAACAAGAATTACGAGCTTTTCGCCGCATGGACATCAAGGGCGCTAGACCAGATATTCCGCGCGGCACGTTGCAGTTGAATTTTGCGTGTTTGTCTTATCTCGATCTACGTTCTTTACTTCCGGTGAAAATACATATTTTCGTTTATTGCGAGCTTAATAAATATTATAAGAAAATTTCGTTTAGTCTATGGATCAGTTAAAATTTATTTCTTACGCCTTACTTACGAGTATGTAATGTAGAAAAATAATCAAAAATCCTCTAGAACAATACTGTGTGTATTGCAAAATAAATAATAATAACATACAGTCGAATTGAGAACCTCCTCCTTTTTGGAAGTCGGTTGAAAAGTACTAGTATGTCCCCATGCCCATAAAACATGTCTTATGATGTGATAGGCATACGAAAAAAGAAGGTTTGAAAAATCAGCTGTGTAGATCTCGCGTTCAGTACGCATGCGGCCGACTCATGATATTCTAGCAATAACTGTATTCTAGCAATAACAATATTCAAGCAATAACTTAAGGATCACTACTGTAAGCTATATGTATTACATGTAAGTATTATGTATTATTCTAGTTATTTCTTAATTACTATTGAATTACTGTTTTATATGTTTTTATTTGTATTTTATATATTTATATAAGTATCTAAGTGTATAATTTCGTAACATTTTTTTTATCTGCAGCCACCCGCATTTAGCCTTTTACCTAAAGTTGCCTGGAAGAAATCGCTAAAAGCGATAAGGCCGCCTTTGCACTGTAAATATTTAAATTAAGTTTCTGTTATGCTTTATTGGTATGCAATAAAGGATATTTTAGTTCGGGAATCTTGGTAAGCCCGCTTCTATCATCGTCACTTAGCATCAGGTGAGATGATGTCAAGGGCTTTATATAGCACTTCACGCTTTTTTAAATTTATCGTTAATCCTGATGATCCTGGTCAGGATACTGGAACAAACTTATTAAATTATTGAATTGTCATCCCTTCTTAATACGTGTCTAAATTTTAGATTTAATTTCGTAGTCTTTTCAAACAATAAATGTATATTTTAAAAAACAAAACTCTTACAAAATTAGCAAAAGCTTGATATTCCAACACAATTTTGTTGGCATGATTAATGAGCCATGCTAAATTACAGCTTTCTAGTACTAATAGTCTCTGAGCTAAGCTGGACAGACGGACAAACAGACATGACAAAACTAAAAGGGTTCCTTGTTGACTACGGAACCCTAAAATGCACTAAACTTGACTGCCAGGCCTTATAATTCTATTTCGTCGGTGGCGTAACGGTTACTGCCGCTACCTCCTGTGCCGTAGTTCGAATCCTGCCACGTACCAATGTGTTTTCGAATATTGATTTCATAATATGTACGTTTATCCGACGCTCTTACGGTGAAGGAAAACATCGTGAGGAAACCTGCACACACCTGCGAAGAAACTCGAAGGTTGTGTGTGAAGTCGACCAACCCGCACTGGGCTCGCGTGGTCGACTAAGGCCCAATCGCCCTAATTCAGGGTAGGCTCAAGCCCCTGGGTGGGGACGTATATAAGCTGATAAGATAAAGAAGATGAAGATGAAAAATCGTAATAAAATAACATCCCACCAAAAACATCCTGTAAAAACTAGCCAAGTCTCGATTGAGCTGCTTGTTTTTCTATAAAAAGTAATGAAATCTCTAAGCAAAGCCAAGCCTAGTCTAGGGTTCTTTACTGCGATTTCTTTATTATTATGGTTAGATTTTATGTGACTTGGCCGTTGACTTGGTTGACTCAGCGATTGTAAATAGACAAACGTCAAAAGGCAGTTTCAAGCAAGGTGAGTATTGCGGCCGGCCTTCTGTTCTTCTATGCAAAAAGATGTCATTTGACGTTTGAAACTGTAGACCGAGACACACTCCCTGATTGGTGGCGGTAAATTATTCCAGATTTTACTGGCTGCGTATTTGAAACTGCCACTGAACGCCGTCGTTCTATTTCGCGGTACAATTCACATATATTAAGATGCCCGTGTACTGTACTTGTTAGTGGTGTGCGACCAGATGAGCTTATCATACAGATATTTAGGAGAATGACTGTTAACAACACCAAACAAAAGGGCCGCAAGATGTTTATAACGCCTAGAAGCCATATTAAGGATGTTAGCACTATTTAGGTACGGAGATATATGACTTCTTCGAGGTATATTTATGCAAAACCGTGTACAGGCATTTTGAACGCGCTGTATAAGTACCTGCCCTTTTTTTGTAAGCCGAGGACCATATACAGTATCTGCGTAATTGAGCTTTGCCAATACAAGCGATTCGATCAGGTTTAACCTTACCTCTGTACTGATGAAAGGGCGTATTTGATATAATACTCTAAGGCGATAGAAACAATTTCTTACTGCCTCAGATATATGGGATTGAAAACGTAGAGAAGTGTCCAAGGTTAGGCCGAGGTTTCGCGCCTTACCTACTCTAGCTATAGCCTCACCCATAACAATTACCTTTGGCTGCATAGACATTACCTTAGATTCTGGGAACCTATGAACCTAGTACTATCTAGTAGAATTAAAACAGACATTTTATTTGTGTAACAATACAAGGTAAAAACGTAAATCCTGTTTCACTGAACACCCTTCTCTGACCCTAAGGAGTGACAGAAATCGTTAGGTAGATCAGGACCTAAGATCTACCTACGTACGGACAGTGTATTTATACCGTACGGACAGTGGTGATACCAAGACCTCCACAATAGTATTATGAATATGCCTACATCTAAGAAACAATTATAATAATTAGTAATAGCACTAATTTTATAAATCAATATCAAAAAATAAATTAGATGATGGATGAATCATGAGGTGTGAGTTGGAACTTGAGGTAGACATGACACGCACGTTGCAGGTGGTGAGCCCGGGCCCGTGGTACAACCCGCGCCACATGCAGTACCAGCCAAACGCGGCGCACGGCCCGCACCGGTACCTGCTCTGCACCAGGGAGAACATCCACAACGTCTCCCACTCCGCGTGCGATCACCCCGCCTCCCCCCGTCTGAGAGCCTCCTTGAACACCTTGATCAAGCACCGCGCTCATCGGAGCCCCCACCACAGCGATGACGTTCAATTGCGACTAGCGTACGTCGAAGAGGAGTTAGACTGCTTGGAGGTGTTCTTCGAGGACAGCTTCCTAGGAGGCAGTTGTTTGAAGATCAACACTTGCGACTCGGAGTCTCCGGAGCACAGGTGGATACGGTTGTTCTACGCGGACTTCCACTGCGAGGAGTCGCTGATAGTGTGCGTGGTGACGAAGGCGCTGCGCGGGCACGAGGGGCAGGCGCTGGACGTGGTGCTGCGCGGCGTGCGGGGGGAGGAGCCAGTGCAGGTGATGCTCACTTATATACGGTTTGTTCCTCGCTACAAGGGTTCCGCGCCGGTGCGGGCGAACGCGAGATGGATTCTTTATGCATATTTACTCCTTGAGACATCCAAGTCAACGGCCAAGTCACATAAAATCTAACCATAATAATAAAGAAATCGCAGTAAAGAACCCTAGACTAGGCTTGGCTTTGCTTAGAGATTTCATTACTTTTTATAGAAAAACAAGCAGCTCAATCGAGACTTGGCTAGTTTTTACAGGATGTTTTTGGTGGGATTTCACTTATTTTTGTAGAAAACTACATTGATTCATGAACTGCGCCTTAAAAACTAGTAAATCAAGGAGTTCGGTCCTGCGACTGCATAAATAACTTTGTAATCCTATATATTTTATATGGGATTACAAAGTTATTTATGTAGTTTGTGTAACTAGAAAACTGGACCGAAATTGAAAAATGTTTGAGTTTTTCCTTGCTTTATACACTAAAGACTAATTGTATTCTAAATTTGAATCTTCTATGTCGGCTAGAAGTGCCTTGGAATTTTGATGATCTGTCAGTCAGTGAGTGACAAATTAGGAAACTTTGACTAGTTATAATTCTTAAAGTACTGGTTCAAATTGAATGAAATTTGGAATATACCGTGATTATATGATGCCTGCTTGGGTACAGAAAATTCAGGCTTCTAGGTTTATCTACAACGAAGTTGTGGGGGGGTCGAAAATGGCCTGAACTGCTTCAAGAAAAGGATGGTACGGCCGTGCCGGTTTTTTTCTCGACTTGGCGGGGGCACTGCCGTGCCCCCAGATCTGTTGTCTTTAAAACCGCAGAAACCTTACATAAAGTCGATATTGACCTTTCATATTATTTTGCACACAGTATGTTGAGCATTTTGCCGCTACAAAGTTTGACGGTGGCTGTAAACTGCAACAAAGAGCCAACAGTACAACATAACTTAAACCATAACCTTTTGTTTCTTCGTAACCGCGTATTCTGCTGTGCAGAGTGTAACTATTTAATTGTAGAGAATTTCTAAGAATTCCATCTATGGCACAGCAACAACAAACACACAAAAAGGTTTAACAAAATTACTCTGTGGGTTGAACGCTTCAAATTGTTATTACGACCGTCTCAATGGTTGAGACCATGAGCTTCACATGGCGGTCGCGGGTTCAAAGTTTGGAAGACTCGGTTTGGTTGGTGGAAGGGCATTTTCTAAGCCCGCCAAGCTAGCTATCATCTTATCTTAGTTTTGCCGCTAAACATCAATGTCAACAACATTGATGTGTTCCGGCTTGAAGATAAGATAGCCAGTTCCCCATTGCATTGGGGAATCTCGGTAAGTCCACTTTCAGCTTCGGCATCATCGTCACTTGCCATCATATGAAATGATGCCAAAGGCTTACCAATTGTCGATAAAAAATATTTATTCGATAAAAAAGAAAACATATTATTAGACCGAAATAAAAACTTTCCTTAACTGTTTATCAGGACAGCATCAGTGATTTCTGCATTTTAGTAGAGAAGACTGTACTGATGGGATATAATTATTACAAGACGTTTGAACGATTTACTCGTGTTTATACAATAATGCCTTGACGTAAAGATTTAAAGACCAAAGAACGTGTCTGCCTGGCTGACATGCATAAAAATGTTAACGATAAGACATCACGTGGGAAGATAATAAATATAAAGCAAGCAGCTAGGTACCTACCTACAACTTAATGAAACTCACACGTTTATGTTCAATTATAACGAAACAACCAAGATGTGTATTCTGATTTCTGTCTTGTGGTTGTGTTGGTGATTGATGACTGGTTCATATAATAAAGCCGTAATTAGTGAAGTACTAGATTTTGCCTGCGGCTTCGCCCGCGTGGACATCGTTTTTAACACGCTTTTATTAGCTTCACCTGTATGTTTGTATGTAACCGACTCCTTTGGACTCGATTTTGACCTACTTTAAACGGACAGATTTAATTCAAACTTTGTAGACTTATCAAGAATCAGCGACAATATAATAATTTCATACGTTTGAACTAAAAAATAAATAGAGTTTAAAAACACGCTTTTAAAGTACATCAGACTAAAAAGTAAAAAATAATTCTATAAGTTGAAAATAATAATTAACAAAAAATACTAGTATTATTGTGAAAAAGTGTGGGTTGCTCGATAGACGTAAAATATGGCACAGAGCGCCCCACGCTTTTTCACAATAATACTAGTATTTTTTGTTAATTATTATTTTCAACTTATATTAAGAATTATTTTTTACTTTTTAGTCTGATGTACTTTAAAAGCGTGTTTTTTAAACTCTACTTATTATGACTGTCTTTATAGGTTAATGGTGCGCGAGCCGCGAGCGGCTCGCCAGCGTGGATACGAGTTTTCTTCACATCCCTCGGGAACTATATCGGGCTATTCCAATTAACAGTCTACGTCACTTCCCACTTCCTTAAAGAATTCTAAACAAAAAACCACTAAAATCCGTTGCTCCGTTGCAACGCCAACGTGCGCGAGCGTGGAAATGAGTTTTCCCTACATCATTTTTTGCAGTTCCCTCAGGAACTACATCAGACTTTGTTATTTTCACGGGATTAAATAAGCCTATGGCCGTATGGCTCCCGGCTTAGAATAGGAACATTCCATATCTTCCATTGGGGGTCGCAAGAGTCGACTAAGGGACTAAAAACCAGAGGATGGGTAGCAGCGTCCTTTTCGTGCATGTAACACACCTGTAACCCCACACTGCGATCGCAAACCCGCCTGCCAAGCGTGGCGATTACGGCAAAACCCCCCTATGAATACCACACAAAGAAAACGGCCCCGAGACCCCGCCGGCCCTGCTATTCCTGGCTCCGGTAGCAATCATGGTAACGGCGGGGCAAGGGGTGCGAAGAATCCCCGATAGATGCCAGGCTACCAAACCCAACGACCTTTGGCCCTGGCAACTCACAACACGCGTACATTGCAGACTAACGAGAAGCTTACGGAACTCGAAGAAGGATTGAGCAGTTTACGGAGGAATATCGTAGGATTATGTGAAGTCCGAAAAGAGGGAGAAGACATCATGTTCCTTAAATCCGGAAACCTAATCTATTTCCGGGAAGGCGACCAATTGTCCTAGGGTGGTGTCTGATTTCTCGTCCACAAGTCCCTCATTAACAATGTGGTCCAGAGTTTGAGCGTTTCGACAAGGGTAGCATACCTTATATACTAAGAATCATCAAACGGTATTCGATGAAGGTCATACAGGTATACGCGCTGACCACAAAACACTCCGACGACGAGGTAGAGACTTTGTATGAAAAGATCTCTACAGCCATACATTGCACCAGGACCCATTATACCGTTGTTATATGGGACATTAACGCGAAACTGTGCAAACGAAATGATGGTGAGCTGAGAGTGGGGCAATTAGAATAAGGAGTAAGAAATTCACATGGTCAGATTCAGGCCAAGTTTATGGTGAAGAAGAACCTCTTTATGATCAAATCTATCATCAAAAATTCATAACAGCGGAAGTGGACATCGTTGCATCCTAACGGCGTAACGAAGAACGAGATTGCCATCAACTTGTCGACGAAAAGAAAATTCAAAGATATTTCTGTGATCAACTCAGTAAAAACAGGAAGCGATCACCGATTGGTAAGAGGCTTTAACCGCTTCCGTAGCTCAGAGGCAAAGTTCACTGGCTTTACACAGGAGGTCGCGGGTTCGATTCCCGGCGGGGCAATTGTAAGACTCGGTTTGGTTTGGTGGTAGGGCATTTTCTAAGCCCGTCTGGCTAGCTACCACCATCTTATCTAAGTCTTGCCGCCAAATATCAATGTTGATATCATTGGTGTGCGTTGGGGAATCTTGGTAAGCCCGCTTCCATCTTCGGCAACATCGTCACTTACCACCAGCTGAGATGTTGTCAAGGGTTTACCAATTGAAAAAAAAAAAAAGGCACACTGAACCTAAAGACCAAGTAAGAAAGACGTTGACTGATGAAGTCTACGCTTTGATTAGAGCGCCCATTCAGCTCCAAAATTCCGAGAGCTTGCGGTTCGAGTCGCACAATCGCTTCGAATGCCTAGGAGACTGCGAGAATGTGAACGATTACTATAAAAGGTTCGTGGAAATTGTGCAAACGGTCAGGTCCAAGATTTTTAAAACTCGCCGTTCAAACAGAACCAAAAAAAGCTCGGACCTCCAGCAACCTCATGGAAGAGAGACGCAGATTGGTTTTGCAGTCCTCTGAAGACGCTACTCAGTATCGGCAACTAAACAGGCAAATCTGACTCCAGAGTCGAGGTTTGCGTCAGTATACTACATCCATATCAGCCAAAAATCGTCCACTGCTGGACAAAGGCCTCCCCCAAGGATTTCCACGACTACCGCTCCTCCGCTGCCCGCATCCATCGGCTTCCCGCGATCTTCACCAGGCCGTCGGTCCACTACATGCTACAAATTGTATTAAAGACGCGACTGAGCGCAACATAGCCTCCAAAGTGTTTGCGAGAGATCTGCCTGTTGGACAAAGCCAACTGACCAAGCTGAAGACTGGGGATGGTAGGATCATATCGTCTAAGACTGAACTGCTAGAAGTTGAGAAGTTCTACGGACAATTGTACACGACCAAACGTTTGCCTGTCAGCGATCTGGCTAAAGACCCAAGAGCCAGACTAACCCGAAACTATACCGGAGATATCCCGGACGTGAACCTGTACGAGGTTAGAATGGCTCTCAAACAGCTCAAGAACAACAAGGCACCGGGGGATGTTGGAATTATGGCTGAACTTCTGAAAGTAGGTGGATCACCGGTACAAAAACTCTTCAGAAGTTATTTAATTCTGTAATACTCGAAAGACAAACGCCTAAGACATGGCACATAATTGTGGTCGTGCTGTTCTTCAAAAAGGGTGAAAACACCCTGCTGAAGAACTACAGACCAATCTCACTTCTGAGCCTTGTATACAAGCTGTTTTCGAGTCATTACGAATCGTCTCGTACGCAGGTTTCTCGACTTCCAGCTTTCCGAAAAAGCCGGTTTCCGAAAAGGCCATACCATAAAGTACCATAGATGGCATACACAGATAAATACAGAAGACTGATGAGTACAATCAGCCACTATTCTTGGCCTTTGTGGACTATGAGAAAGCCTTTGATTCAGTCGAGACCTGGGCTTTGCTACAGTCTCTCCAGCGGTGCTAAATTGACTATCGATACATCGAGGTGTTGAAGGGTCTGTATGAAAACGCCATGTCGGTTTGCTTCCAGGACCCGAACTCGGAACCTATCCAGTTACCGCGAGGGGTGAGACAGGGAGACGTGATATCTCCGAAACTGTTCACCGCCGCCCTGATAAATGTTTTCAAGCTTCTGGACTGGGGTGGACTCGGTATCAATATCAACGGCGAGTACATAACCCACCTCCGATTAGCTGACGATGTCGTGGGCATGGCTGAGACTACGGAACACCTAAGCAAAATGCTCGATGGCCTCAATAAAGTCTCAATAAGTGGGTCTTAAAATGAACATGGACAAGACGAAAATAATGTTAAATATCCGTACCGCACCCATCCCTCTAAAGGTTAGAGACTCTACACTGGAAGTTGTTGACGATATATGTAAACCTGGTTAGGTCTTTGACCAGTGTGTGATGCCAGTGATGACATACGGAACTGCGACATGGTCGCTTACTATGGGACTCATGAAGGCTTAAGGTCACCCAAAGGGCAATGGAGTGAGCTATGCTTGGAATTTCCCTACGCGAACGAATCAGAAATGAGATCCGCAGGAGAACCAAAGTGACCGACATAGCTTACAAAATCGCTAAACTGAAGTGAAATCCTTGGGGGAGGCCTATGTCCAGCAGTGGATGTCCTTCAGCTGATATGATGATGATGATAGGGGTTACAAAGTTGTTCACACCAAAGAAAAACGACAAAGTGATTACCCACCTAATTAGACTTCCACGGATAGAAGACTTATGCAGGTTTTTAATAATAAAATACCAGTATTTCCGAGATGTTTTTTATTTCTCTAGCTGTTTTTTTTATTTTTCATATTGGGAGTAATTTAATAAATACTGCTAAACTTTGATTGAAAACGATCAAAGATGTCCTTATTTTAAATACGTTAATAATCAGAGAGGAACAACTAGCAATCTAGTATTTCCATGATTTTTTCTATTTCTCTAGATGTTGGGATTATTAAAAACTTATTATTATTTATTATAAAGTATCGTCTTATTTATAAGTATTGTAACTTTCTAAATGTTTTAACTCGTTGAACTCTAATTACATAAGTATTGTTTTAGTCAGATACTCGTGCACTAGGTACCTGTTTTTTGTGCTTTTGTCTCCAAACATCTATAAGTTTCTTTTATTATGTTATGTTTTTTTTTTGAGTTAAGTTTTTATAATTTGTTTATATTTTTTTTAACTAGTGTGTGTATTTATCTGATAATTTCTGTAGTCGCAATATAATCAGAATTAAGATAAAACGTTACAGATACTCTGCCAAGCACATAACTTTCTTTTGGGCCGTAGTAGCGTCATAATAGAAAATTTTCAATGTTCCTTTATATGCTACTGTACCGTCGACATAAAGTTATATTCTTTATGAAAGAGTAACAATATTGTATCTACGAGACATTGTTATAACTCAGACACAATTTTCTTAAACCTCCCTTTATGTCTGCACGTAACGAGGACGTAAAGTTTATTCTGAACTTTATTCGTTGATGCTTGTTGCTTCGCAGTTAACCGCCTCCGTGGCGTAATGGTTAAGTCCAGTGGCTTCACATCAGGAGGTCGCGGGTCGATTCCCGGCGGAGTAAGACTTCCCGGCGGACTAAGTAAGAGTAAGGCTAGCTGCCAATATCTTATTTAAGTCTGGCCGTCAACCATCAATGTTAACAGCACAGATATTGTGTTCCGCCTTGAAGATATAGGATAGCCAGTTCCCCATTGCGTTGGGGAATCTTGGTAAGCCTTCTTCCGCCTTCGGTATCATCGTCACTTACCATAAGGTGAGATGATGTCAAGGGCTTACCAATTGTGTATAAAAAAAGGAAATCAATCAATCAATCAAAACAATTTATTTCAAATAGGTGTTTACATACACTTTTAAATAGTCAAAAAAAAATTGTATATTACAAACAATGTCATGATTCAAATTACAGTCTCAGGTAATGGTATTTGTTAAATAATCAACATATATATCTTTGTCATTTACATAATCTATTATTTTATAATATCCTCTAGAACACAAATTTTTTTTTACATGAGCACAAAAATTTTTCTGTGACAAACTAGTTACATTTTCTGGAATTTTATTGTAGAATCTTATACACTGCCCCACAAATGTCTTTTTAACCTTATTTAGTCTCGAAAAGGCTATATCTATTTTATTTACATTTCTTAAATCCAAATTATGCCTGTCACTGTTTTTAGGAAATAAATGCAAATTCTTACGAACTTACATGATGATTTTATATATAAATGTTTGTAAATTCTAAAAAGTCACAGGCTCTAGTTATTGGGAGTAGGTACATGCTGAACCAAATTTACTTCTCGCCAGCAACATCCGTAATATACGATGATGTAGTTATTCCTTAAGCCAATACAGCTAAAAACCTTGGCATTATTTTGGAGTCAAGTTTGTCATGGGTTGCTCAAGTCAACGAAGTCAGCCGAAGGATGCACTTCTCCATTTATGCGCTGAAACGACTTCAATATTTCCTGCCACTAAAAACCAAAATATCGTTGTCGCAGACTCTTCTACTTTCTATTCTGGATTACGCTGACACTTGCTACTTAGATGTAACAGAAGAACAGCTCAACAAACTAGAGCGTCTCCAGAATCTCTGTCTTCGATTTATTTTTGGCCTACGTAAGTTTGACCATGTCTCACAATACCGTCAGCAACTCAAGCGGCTTCCGATTCGTCTTCGCAGGAACACTCATATCCTTAGTCTCCTTTTCAAAATACTTCACAATCCTTCTTCTCCATCCTACCTACGGGAATGCTTTAACTTGCAGCGTCCTCCCGCCCAGCAATCCCGTGCTCATCTCAAATACCTCCTTTCTTTTCCCACCCATTCCACCGACTTCTATTCTTATTCCTTCTCCGTGCATGCGGTTAGGTTGTGGAACTCACTTCCACACGAAATTCGCAATAGTCAGAGTCTGTATTCTTTTAAATCTAAATTAAAAGAACACTTCTTGTCTTTTCCTTTTTATAGTTAGCCATATTTATTTTATAGTTTATTTATTATATTATATGCATTTTATTATATTTATACTATTTCATTTATTTATATTATTATATAATTCAATTATGTAGTATACGCCACACGTCCGCCTGTCAGCGATCTGGCTGAAGACCCAAGAGCTAGACTTACCCGACACTATACCGAAGATATCCCGGACGTCAGCCTGTACGAGATTAGAATGGCTCTTAAACAGCTTAAAAACAATAAGGCACCGGGTGATGATGGAATTACGGCTGAACTTCTGAAAGCAGGTGGAACACCGGTACTTAAAGCTCTTCAGAAATTATTTAATTCCGTTATACTTGAGGGACAAACGCCTAAGGCATGGCACAGAAGTGTGGTCGTGCTTTTCTTCAAAAAGGGCGACAATACCCTGCTGAAGAACTACAGACCCATCTCACTTCTGAGCCATATCTACAAACTGTTTTCGAGGGTCATTACGAATCGTCTCGCGCGCAGGTTTGACGACTTCCAGCCTCCCGAACAAGCCGGTTTCCGAAAAGGATTTAGTACCATAGACCACATACATACGCTGCGGCAGATTATACAGAAGACCGAAGAGTACAATCAGCCACTGTGCTTGGCGTTCGTGGACTATGAGAAAGCCTTCGATTCGGTCGAAACCTGGGCTGTGTTACAGTCTCTCCAGAGGTGCCAAATTGACTATCGATACATCGAAGTGCTGAAGTGTTTGTATGAAAACGCCACCATGTCGGTTCGCCTCCAGGATCAAAACTCGGAACCTATCCAGCTGCAGCGAGGGGTGAGACAGGGAGACGTTATATCTCCGAAACTGTTCACCGCCGCCCTGGAAGATGTTTTTAAGCTTTTGGACTGGGGTGGACTCGGCATCAATATCAACGGCGAGTACATCACCCACCTTCGATTCGCTGACGATATCGTGGTCATGGCTGAGACTATGGACGACTTAGGCACAATGCTCGATGGCCTCAGTAGAGCCTCTCAACAAGTGGGTCTTAGAATGAACATGGACAAGACGAAAATTATGTCAAACGTCCGTGTCATACCTACTTCTCTGAAGGTTGGAGGCTCTACACTCGAAGTTGTTACCGAATATGTATACCTGGGACAAACAGTCCAGTTAGGTAGGTCCAACTTCGAGAAAGAGATCAATCGTCGAATCCAACTCGGCTGGGCAGCGTTTGGGAAGCTTCGCAATATCTTTACGTCCCAGATACCGCAGTGTCTTAAGACCAAGGTCTTCGACCAATGTGTGTTGCCAGTGATGACGTACGGAACTGAGACATGGTCGCTTACTATGGGCCTCATAAGAAGGCTCAAGGTCACTCAAAGGGCAATGGAGCGTGCTATGCTCGGAGTTTCTCTGCGTGATCGAATCAGAAACGAGGAGATCCGTAAGAGAACCAAAGTAACCGACATAGCTCTCAGAATTGCTAAACTTAAGTGGCAGTGGGCGGGGCACATTGCTCGTAGAACAGATGGCCGTTGGGGCAGTAAAGTTCTCGAGTGGCGACCACGCACCGGAAAGCGTAGTATAGGCAGGCCTCCCACTCGGTGGACCGATGACCTGGTGAAGGTCGCGGGAAGCCGCTGGATGCGGGCAGCGCAGAACCGGTCGTCGTGGAGATCCTTGGGGGAGGCCTATGTCCAGCAGTGGACTTCCTTCGGCTGATATGATGTAGTATATTATGTATTATTTTGTAGGTACGTGGTATTTATTTAGGAATATGTTGTCAAAATTTTTGTTTTTAAAAATGTTGTCTTTGTTAATGTACACGTCTTCTGCCATTCTTTTGTAACTTCTCTTTCCTAGGTCTGCTGGTAGAAATTTCTAATAGAAATAAGCTGTATCTTTTGTATGTTCTTATCTAGTTTAATGTTTGTTTGTTCCTATTTCTGTGTGCAATAAATTGTGAAATAATAAATAATAATAAATAGACTAGCAACAGGTAAAATATTGATTTCTTTGAACCTATTCTTGAACTTCTTCTGTAACGACTCACGTGATCGCATCTGATAGATTGCGCGGATAGCTCTTTTCTGCAGGATGAAAATAGTTTATATATCAGCCGCATGCCCCCACTGTAATATGCCATAAGACATTATACTATGGAAGTAACTAAATACACTAGTCTCGCAGTACCCACATCCGTTAACTGTCTTATTTTATTAACGGCAAAATCAGCTGAAGTAATCCTTCCCGCTAAAGTTTTAATGTGTGGTCCCCATTGAAGTTATACTAAGGAACACCGTAGTATTTACAAATTATAATTTATTACTGTCTAATATTACACTATTTTTGACCTTTTTTACATTTGGCACACAAAATTTTATACATTTTGTTTTCTTAGCATTTAATAATAAGTTGTTCACAGTGAACCAGTTCAGTATCTTTGAAAGAGTGTTGTTTACTTCGTCAATTTCGTTTTATTTCCTATTTACTTAAAAATAAGAGAAGTATCATCCGCAAACAACACAATATTTGACAGACGTTGCACCATAAAAGGCAAATCATTTACGTAAACAAGGAAAAGAAAAGGCCCTAATATGGAACCCTGGGGCACACCCATTTTCACACTAGATCCAGATGAGTTCGTGGCATTCACTTGTAATTTTTGTATTCTGTTGTCTAAATACGAATTTAAAAGACTGAGAGCCCCATATATGTTTTGAATAAGTGCTACTCCTGCATCGGTTGTTGATCGTCCTTTAGTGAAAGCAAATTGTTGGTTATGCAGTAGTTTGTTTTCTGTAAAATATTGTAGCATTTGGTTAAGCATAATCTTTTCAAAAACTTTACTAAGAACTGGCAGCATAGAAACAGACGTAGTTGCCCGGATCAGTTTTTGAACCAGATTTATATAAAAGTATCACTTTACTAAGCTTCATGAGATCTGGAAAGACGCCACTATCAATGCTAATATTAAAAATACAAGCTAAATATGGCACTAAAGTATCAATTACATTACTGATCAAACTTACCGATAATCCCCAGAGGTTCTTTTCACTTTAAGAGATATAAAAGTTTTTACAATAATTTGTGGTTCAAATACTCTGAAGGAGAATTTTTAAACGCAATTACTAACATTATTCTTTAGCAACCTTTGAGCACACATAGGTGATGACTTTAGGGCTTCAGTAGTCTTAAGTGGAATATTTGTGAAAAAAGTTTCGAATTCTTTAGCTACATCGGCATTCGAACTAATTTTACCTTGATCTGTTTGCGAAACATATTCTTTGTCGCGAGGTTTGACTTTACCTCATCATCATCATATCAGCCACAAATCGTCCACTGCTGGACAAAGGCCTCCCCCAAGGATTTCCACGACGACCGGTCCTGCGCTGCCCGCATCCATCGGCTTCCCGCGACCTTCACCAGGTCATCGGTCCACCGCGTGGGAGGCCTGCCTACGCTACGTTTTCCGGTGCGCGGTCGCCACTCGAGAACTTTACTGCCCCATCGGCCATCTGTTCTACGAGCTATGTGCCCTGCCCACTGCCACTTCAGTTTAGCGATTCTGTGAGCTATGTCGGTTACTTTAGTTCTCCTGCGGATCTCCTCGTTTCTGATTCGATCACGCAGAGAAACTCCGAGCATAGCACGCTCCATTGCCCTTTGGGTGACCTTGAGCCTTCTTATGAGGCCCATAGTAAGCGACCATGTCTCAGTTCCGTAAGTCATCACTGGCAACACACACTGGTCAAAGACCTTAGTCTTGAGACACTGCGGTATTTGGGACGTGAAGATATTGCGAAGCTTCCCGAACGCTGCCCAGCCGAGTTGGATTCGTCGATTGATCTCTTTCTTGAAGTTGGACCTACCTAACTGGACTGTTTGTCCCAGGTATACATATTCGTCAACAACTTCCAGTGTAGAGTCTCCAACCTTTAGAGGAGTGGGTGCGACACGGACATTTAACATTATTTTCGTCTTGTCCATGTTCATTTTAAGACCCACTTGTTGAGAGACCTTACTGAGGCCATCGAGCATTGTGCGTAGGTCTTCCATAGTCTCAGCCATGACCACGATATCATCAGCGAATCGGAGGTGGGATATGTACTCGCCGTTGATATTGATGCCGAGTCCACCCCAGTCCAGAAGCTTAAAAACATCTTCCAGGGCGGCGGTAAACAGTTTCGGAGATATAACGTCTCCCTGTCTCACCCCTCGCTGCAACTGGATAGGTTTCGAGTTCTGGTCTTGGAGGCGAACCGACATGGTGGCGTTTTCATACAGACATTTCAACACCTCGATGTATCGATGGTCAATTTGGCACCGCTGGAGAGACTGTAGCACAGCCCAGGTTTCGACTGAATCAAAGGCCTTCTCATAGTCCACAAACGCCAAGCATAGTGGCTGATTGTACTCTTCGGTCTTCTGTATAATCTGCCGCAGCGTATGTATGTGGTCTATGGTACTAAAGCCTTTTCGGAAACCGGCTTGTTCGGGAGGCTGGAAGTCGTCAAACCTGCGTGCGAGACGATTCGTAATGACTCTCGAAAACAGCTTGTAGACATGGCTCAGAAGTGAGATGGGTCTGTAGTTCTTCAGCAGGGTGTTGTCGCCCTTTTTGAAGAAAAGCACGACCACACTTCTGTGCCATGCCTTAGGCGTTTGTCCCTCGAGTATAACGGAATTAAATAACTTCTGAAGAGCTTTTAGTACCGGTGATCCACCTGCTTTCAGAAGTTCAGCCGTAATTCCATCATCACCCGGTGCCTTGTTGTTCTTGAGCTGTTTGAGAGCCATTCTAATCTCGTACAGGCTGACGTCCGGGATATCTTCGGTATAGTGTCGGGTTAGTCTGGCTCTTGGGTCTTCAGCCAGATCACTGACAGGCAAACGTGTGGTCGTGTACAATTGTCCATAGAACTTCTCAACTTCTTCCAGCAACTCAGTCTTAGACGATATGGTCCTGCCGTCCTCAGTCTTCAGCTTGGTCAGTTGGCTTTGTCCAACAGACAGATCTCTCGCGAACACTTTTGAGCCTTTATTGTGCTCAATCGCCTCTTTAATACAATTTGTATTATATTGGCGTAAATCGCGAGTTAGGGACTTAGAGATCTGCCTGTTTAGTTGCCGATACTGAGTAGCGTCTTCAGAGGACTGCAAAACCAGTCTGCGTCTTTGTTCCATGAGGTTGCTGGTGAAGTCGGAGATTTTTTTGGTTCTGTTTGAACGGCGAGTTTTAAAAAACTTAGACCCGACCGTTTGAACAATTTCCACGAACCTGTCATTATAATCGTCCACATTCTCGCAGTCTTCTAGGCATTCGAAACGATTGTGCAGCTCGAGCTGAAAGCTCTCGGGGTTTTGGAGCTGGATGGGCGCTGGTCGGAGCGTAGACTTCATCAGTCGACATCTTTCTAGCTTGGTATTTAGATTCAATGTGCCTCTGACCATCCGGTGATCACTTCCTGTTTTGACTGAATTGATCACGGAGACATCATTGAATATTTGCCTCCTTGTCGACAAGATGAAGTCTATCTCGTTTTTTGTTACGCCATTGGGATGCAACCATGTCCACTTCCGCTGTTTTGACTTTTTAAAGAAGGAGTTCATCATAAAGAGGCTCTCCTTCTCCATAAAGTCGGCCAGCATCTGGCCACGTGCATTTCTTACTCCATATCCAAATTGCCCCACTCTCAGCTCACCATCGCTTCGTTTGCCCAGTTTCGCGTTAAAGTCCCCCATAACAACGGTATAATGGGTCCTGGTGCTATGTAAGGCTGTAGAGATGTCCTCGTACATACTCTCTACCTCGTCGTCGGAGTGTTCCGTAGTCGGCGCGTATACCTGTATGACCTTCATCGAATACCGTTTGGTGATTCTGAGTATAAGGTATGCTACCCTTGTCGAAACGCTCACTATTTGGACCACATTGTTAATGAGGGACTTGTGGACGAGAAACCCGACACCACCCTGGGACTGTTGGTCGCCCTCCCGGAAATAGAGCAGGTTTCCGGATTTAAGGATCATGGTGTCCTCTCCCTCTCTTCGGACTTCACATAAACCTACGATATCCCACCGTAACCTGCTCAATACTTCTTCGAGTTCTGCAAGTTTCTCGTCAGTCCGCAGTGTGCGCGTGTTGTAGGTTGCCAGGGCCAAAGGTCGTTGGGTTTGGTAGCCTGGCATCTGCCGGGGATTCTTCGCACCCCCTACCCCGCCGTTACCATGGCTGCTACCGGAGCCAGGAATAGCGGAGCTGCCGGGGACTAGGGGCCGTTTTCTGGGTGTGAGATTCATTGGGGGGTTTTGCCGTAATCGCCACGCTTGGCAGGCGGGTTGGCGATCGCAGTTTGATTGCAGGTGTGTTGCAATGCACGGAAAGACGCTGCTGCCCATCCTCCGGTTTTAAGTCCCTTAGTCGCCTCTTACGACACCCATTGGAAGAGATGGGATGGTCCTATTCTTAGCCGGGAACCATACGGGACTTTACCTGTTTAACAGTTTTTATTTTATTATCTAACAATTTTATTATTCTAGCCAGATAATTAGATTTTGCTACGCGGCAAACCTGCTTAAAAATTTTTGAATTTGTGAATTATATGATTTCTAAAGTTCTCATCAAAAGTGTAAGTTTTTTTGTCATAAAGGTCAAACAAAGTTTGGCGACTTTTGTATATACCTATAGCCAGCATATACCATAAGGTATCCCCTTGTTAGTCTCTGACTATAAACTTATTAAAATATAGGTAATCTTTAATAGTTTTTAATCATTAAATAACATTTAGTTTAACAATATTTACTTAATTACTTCCAACAGCTAAGGAAAAAGATAAAATCCTGGAAATACTAGATTTTTAGTTGTTCCTCTCTGATTATAAACGTATTTAAAATTAGGCCATCGTTGATCGTTTTCGATCAAAGTTTAGCAGTATTTATTGAATTTCTCCCAACAGCTAGACTAATAAAAAAATCTCGGAAACACAATTTTTTTGTTATCAAAAACCTGCATAAATCTGCTATCTGTGGAAGTCTAGTTAGGTGGGTACCCACTTTTCCGTTTTTCTTTTGTGTGATTATACAACTTTGTGGCCCCTATCATCATCATCATATCAGCCGAAAGACATCAACTGCTGGACATAGGCCTCTCCCAAGGACTTCACTTTAGCGATTTTGTGAGCTACATCGGTTACTTTGGTTCTCCTGCAGAAATTCCGAGCACAGCTCACTCCATTGCCCTTTGGGTGACCTTGAGCTTTATTTTCGTCTTGTCCATGTTCATTTTAAAATTTAAAATGTATTAGGTAAGACATACTTACCTAATACATTTTTGCCGATTTGATAACTTGTCATGTATCGAGGATTTTTTCTGATTTGACATATAGTTTCTTTGGGAAAGTTGTTTGTAATCACGAGTACATTCATATCCTAAGCTATCAAGAACTAATTAAAACTCACTCCGTATAGTAGCTTCAAGGTACTGAACACGAGCTTGCGTAGTAACCAATATTTAAAAAGTTATGGAAGAAGAAATAGGACAATGCCAAAGAATGAAAATGTCATATTTTTTGAGCAGTCAGCCATAATATATGTAATATCTTCCTCTCCAAAGGAGACAGTGCAAGTAATAGGATCTCGTATTCATGAATGAATCAAGTAGGTAATACATCTCGCGATCGTCGAGATACAACCGTGAACAAAAAATCTTATATTTTTAGGACAAATAGGCAAGGAAAGAAAACAGACATTGCTTATTTCTGTTTAATTTGAAAAGGATAACGAGATACGTAAAAAACGGCCAAGTGCGAGTCAGAAAACACACACATAGTGTTCCGTACCGTCATGATAGATGGCAATAGTTTCTTCGTTTAAAAAAAACAGTTTTTTGTATGGAGACCCCCCATTATTTTTTTATTTTTAGTATTTGTTGTTATAGCGGTAACAGAAATACTTCATCTGTGAAAACTTCAACTATCTAGCTATCACGGTTCATGAAATACAGCCTGGTGACAGACGGACAGACAGACGGACAGCGAAGTCTATTTAATAGGGTCCCGTTTTTACCCTTTGGGTACGGAACCCTAAAAACTGAATGATTTCGCACCTGATGGTTTTATAAGGTAACAAATTTGAATTTGCTTAAACAACAATTTTGCCAATTCCATTTCGTTGTTGTCAACATAGCCATTGATTAAAGAGTCGATACGCAAGTCTTCTTACACATACACAAGAACTCCGGATAACTTCACTGTGGTTGTTTTAACCAGCAAGTTTAGTCTTTATGCACACCCGGACACTTCAAACAATGGGCGCGAAATGATTTTTCTAAAAACAAATGAAATCACGGCGAAATTATATACGTTCGTTCGAGAACCAAACTAAAACCAACCTGTATCAACCTGGGTGACGAAGGGGTGAGGTCGGAATCTAGAGAGCGGCAGGGAGTGTCCTTAATGTATGTTAGTACTAATATGTATAATTTGCTATAAGTTAAGACTATCCTAATCGTAGTTAGCCACCTAAAAGCTGAATACAATATTTGAATTCGATTCGTCACAAAAATTGGAGGCAATAAGTCGAACAGATTCGTTAATGAAGGCAAAACAGTCAAATCCGTTCGACTTCCGATATTTCGCCGATTCCTTGAAACGATTCGAACTCGTGCAATGAGGAATATGCATGTTTTTTTTTTGCTTTAATAAAGGCTCATTCAGATAAGAAACGGTGTATAAAAAATATTTTTGAATAACTATAAAAATAACCGAAAAACGTAGCGTAGGCAGGCCTCCCACTCGGTGGACCGATGACCAGGTGAAGGTCGCGGGAAGCCGCTGGATGCGGGCAGCGCAGAACCGGTCGTCGTGGAAATCCTTGGGGGAGGCCTATGTCCAGCAGTGGACGTCCTTCGGCTGATATGATGATGATGATGATGATAAAAATAACCAAGATATAAGCTATTAAAGATTTATCTCTATCTCTTTCTAGCAAAAGACATTTACATAACGAATCTCTCTGTCTAATTAGTAGTTGTAAATGCTTATATCTTCCGTATTCCTTGGCCGATTTAAATTTTCATTTCACTTTTTGACATTGTTTTTACGGAATTTTTATATTTTGTTAAGATATGAGATACAAAAAATCATGCAAATTATGCATATACCCTTTTGTAAATGAGGAAGCTGAAATGAAATCCCTTTGAGTCAATAATTTAGACATTCAACATGCACAAGAGGTCACTATCAGCTTGGAATACCGCACAATAGCCGCTAATTTCTCGTTCACAGAACTTGCGGGAGCGTGACGGTGCAGTACCCGACAAGCCCTTAAAGGTTGAATCACATCAGGTTTCAAAGCTGAAGGATATTTAAGACATTCAACATGCACAGGAGGTCACGGAATACCGCACAATAGCCGCTAATGTCTCGTCCACAGAACTTGCGGGAGCGTGACGGTGCAGTACTCGACAAGCTCTTAAAGGTTGAATCATATAAGGTTTCGAAGCTGAAGGATATTTTAGACATTTAACTTGCACAAGAGGTAACTATAAGCTTGGAATACCGCACAATAGCCGCTTATGTCTCGTCCACAGAACTTGCGGGAGCGTGACCGGTGCAGTACTCGACAAGCCCTTAAAGGTTGAATCACATCAGGTTTCGAAGCTGGAGGATATTTTAGACATTCAACATGCACAAGAGGTCACTATCAGCTTGGAATACCGCATAATAGCTGCTAATGTCTCATCCACAGAACTTGCGGGAGCGTGACGGTGCATTACTCGACAAGTCCTTAAAGGTTGAATCACATCAGGTTTCGAAGCTGGAGGATATTTTAGACATTCAACATGCACAAGAGGTCAGTATCAGCTTGGAATACCGCACAATAGCCGCTAATGTCTCGTGCACGGAACTTGCGAGAGCGTGACGGTGCAGTACCCGACAGGCCCTTGAACGTTGAATCACATCAGGTTTCAAAACTGGAGGATATGTTAGACATTCAACATGCACAAGAGGTCATCACTATCAGCTTGGAATACCGCACAATAGCCGCTAATGTCTCGTCCACAGAACTTGCTTCAGCGTTACGGTGCAGTACACGACAAGCCCTTAAAGGTTGAATCACATCAGGTTTCAAAGCTGAAGGACATTTATTTATTAAAATAAAAACACAATAGATATTGAAAAGTGTTATGAGTTAAGATTTATGTTTAATCGCCTCCGTGGCTACTTAATGGCTTCAAATCGGGAGGTCACTTGTTCGATTCCCGGGGGAGTCTAAGTATGTAAGACTCAATTTAGTAAGTGAAATGGTATTTTCTAAGCCCACCTGGCTAGCTACTACCATCTTATCTAATTCTTACCGCCAAACATCATTTACAGCATTAATCTGTTCCGGCTTGAATATAAATAAGAGCCAGTTCCCCATTGTTTTGAGGTAACTTGTTAAGCCCGCTTGATATTATCATCGTCATTAACATCAGGGGAGATGATACCAACGGCTTACCAATTGTAGATTAAACAAAATTAAAAACCAATCAAGTGCGAGTCGGACTCGCAAACAAAGGGTTCCGTACCAAATTAGAAGAAAAAAAACACTTTAATTTTTATTTAATATTTGATATCATAGCGACAATAGAAATACACAATCTGTAAAAAAAATAACTTGTTGAGTACTGTTTAAGAAATACAACCCGCTGACTGACAAACAGACAAACGGACGGACATCCTTGTGATTACTAATCGGGACAAGTGAACTCAATATAGTGATAACTTTATTTGGTCTTTCATTTCAACTTAGTATAGATGAACTATACTCGTATATACCCCATAGAGACATCTTTTCAAACAAAAGCTTGTACCAAAAAGCTTTTAGGTTTTTCGATAATTGTTTACTTTTTGAACTGTTATTATTTTTGAGTAAATCCGCTATAATAATACATACTTTATGAAAATTTCAGCTGGCTACCTTTCACGGTTCAAAAGATATAGCCTATCATCAACATAGGCTTAGTAAAAGTTCCTTCTTGCTTTGGGTACAAAACTCAAAAAACAGTCTTAGAGTTTAAAAGGTCTTCATTTCTATGGTGTGTAAGTTGGTTTTTATACATGTGCTTTCAGCCACAATTCCGTAATTAAACTATGCTATTTAGTTTGACCCATTTTTCTAAGTCCAACAAAGTTAAGGATGAGGATCTTATAAACGAAGTCCGACTGGGTGGCATTGCTCGGCTAATACCTACCGCCAACCAGCTTGCTGTGCCCTAGCAGATTAGGCGACACAGCCAGCGAGATTCGGTGATTGGAATAGGTAGAGTATAAATGCCTAAAGTTCGCGAGAGGATAGAGTCTTATTTTTGTAATATGAGGTTTTTACAGCCACCAAATACATTGATTTACTTTTTTTTATTTTATTTTTGCGCAGTGACTAATTATCTTTAACGTATGTATAAGGTTTTTATTCTGGATCGTGGGCTTTAAGAGATCTTAAATCTTTGAACAAAAATGAAATATTGTAGTCACTGCACAGCTAGTTTTAATTACTTAGTCACTGCGCAAAAAAAAAAAAAAAAAGTAAATCAATGGTTTGGTGGTTTTAAAATTCCATGTTTTATCCTCTCGCGAACTTAGGAATTTATATATATTTTTTTTTTTTAATCAGAATTTGAGTACGTTTGGCTGCACCTCACCTGATGGTAAGTGCCGATGCAGCCGAGGATGTGACACGCAAACTCAAATAGTGCCTATTCACTCTCGTCTTGAAGATTCCTAAATTGTACGAATCGGGGAATACAGACGCCGGAAGGGAATTCCACTCCTTGGCCGTTCGCATGATAAACGAAGACGCAAAACGCTATATTCTACCTATTCTGATCATAATCATGAATTTCGTCCTTAGTCTTCAGGGGTTGTCAAAGAGCTGATGTCTCTCTCTCTCTCTCTCTGTGTGTGTGTGTGTGTGTGTGTGTGTGTGTGTGTGAGAGAGAGAGAGAAAGAGAGAGAGAGTGTGGGTGTGTGTGTATGTCTGTGTGCGTATGCGTGTATGCATATGTGAGCGTGTGTGTACTGTGTGTTTAAGATGTTTCCAAGTATCTACCAAAATCTGTGACGCTCTAACCTAAAATTCTCCGCTATGTGTCCCAGTCCTAAACCAGCGCACTCCTGTTAATATTCCACGTGCCTGTTGTCAACAACATGGCGTATAAACTGGCGTAATAAACGCTACGCCGTTGGATTATGAAGAGTCTGTGTCGGTCAAAGTATATACCTCTTTATTAGTACTAACATACAGTATGAACACTCCCTGCCGCTCTCTAGATTGCAACCTCACGTCACCCAGATTGATATAAATTGGTTACAGATTGGTTGGCGAACGTATAGGATTTCGCCGCCCCATTTTGTTTGATCCGTCATTCGTTTTTTGAAATGTCATTTCTGGCCCGTTGTATCAAGTGTCCAAGTTGTGGTTTAGTGGAGTAGGTACTCCCTCAGTTTAGTATAGCTGATTACAAAGAGTGTAACAAAATTGGTGTAGGACCCGTTAACTGGAGGTTCTTCTCATCACACTGAACAAGTTTCCCCAAATAACCCATAGTCAATTCCCAAAAAAAAAGTCCAATTTTTCCATTTTGTCCATACAAAAATTCACAAAATTGGTCGATCAGCTGATCCATTTGTATGAAGAGTTAATTTTTTATGATTTCAGCAGTCATAGAACAAAAGTTGTTCAGTATGATGAGTAGAAGTCACAGTTAACGGGACCTACACCAATTTAGTTACATCCTGTATAGTTCGGACATCTGCCGAACATGGTATACTTGGATCCTTAATGTAATTTATGACAAGCTTTTGCCCGCGGTGTCGCCCGCGTGAACATTGTTTATAATTTTTTGACTGGTTTTGAATTGACGGTCTTCTTGCTGCTTGGCCTTTGTTTTAATGCCCGCGGTGTCGCCCGCGTGAACATTGTTTATAATTTTTTGACTGGTTTTGAATTGACGGTCTTCTTGCTGCTTGGCCTTTGTTTTAAAGCAAACTCTTGGAAAGGCAAGATCTAGATGTATTAATATTATTTAAAGTATAAGATTTCCTATGTACGTTTATCCGAAGCTCTTACGGTGAAGGAAAACATCGTGAAGAAACCTGGACACGCCTGCGAAGAAACTCGAAGGTTGTGTGTGAAGTCGACCAACCTGACTGCGCCCGCGTGGTCGACTAAGGCCCGATCGCCCTTATTCAGGGTAGGCTCGAGCCCCTCGGTGGGGACGTGTATGAGCTGATATATGAAAGTATAAAATTAGAGCCTCTCTGCTCACTTGGCACGAGGCAAAGTGGCAGGAGCACCTCCAGCAGAAGCACAGTCGGCTGGAGTTCAGTGCGACGGGGAGAGAAAGCGTCTAACTATCCTGGCATTGTCGTGGAGGATTGCTTTCTGCATTGCGGCAATTATAGGTCTGCCTTGGAGTTCCAGCCGCCTTAGGTGTCGTTCAAGGTGGGCTTTGAATAGCCCGTTCAGGAATAGGACTACGGGGATGATTTCGGTGGATTCCACTTGCCACATATCAGTTACCTCGTGCGCCAGGTCCAGGTACTTTGTAGTTTTTTCGGCATCAGCCTGCACGAGGTTTTCGTCGTATGAGATAGTGACATCCACCAAAAACACCCTTGACTGCGCCCGATCCATCAACACAATATCAGGCTTATTCGAAGGGATCGTCCTGTCCGTGATGATGAGTCGGTCCCAGTAGAGCGGTCGTTCTCGAGAATCAGCGCCGGCGTGTACTTGTAGTACGGTAACCGACGAGATATGAGGCAATATTTTAAAATATTATTTAATTTATAGTACTTTACTGAAGGGGCCAGCAAAAGAGACATTGATGGACAAACGCCCAAATGTGGGCCGAGGCGAAGCCGAGTTGTGGCCAGGGCTTGTATAGTACTTGTCTCAAATAATGAGCGGAAATTAAAACTTCAATAATTACTTTTCAAAATCAATGACGAACGAACAACGAACAACAAAGCGGAAATTAAAACTTCAATAATTACTTTTCAAAATCAATGACGAACAACGAACAACAATAATTTTTCAAGCGCCAAAGTGTTAATTTGTTTTTTTTTTTCAATAAACAGCGTTTTATTTGCAAGTCAGTTCGAAATTTAAATAAAACCTTTGATAAGTTACCTCCTTGGTTGCCATGTTTCGGAGTAAAATATAGTACCATTTTTAAATTACACGACAGATATAAGTTTACATAGTAATTTATTTGGCCGCTAACACGACAGATATGGATTTTCATAAAACCTTTGGCCAGCCGCTGCTCGCATGTATTTGGCTAGTATAGCAATATCGATTTATTTCGAAGAAAGTTGTCAAAATAATGTTCAAATTTCCAAGCATGTTTGAGAAATAATAAATAAATAAATAAATATTCTGGGACAAATCACTGGCCCCAAAGTAGGATTCCCTGTGTTATGGGTTACCAGAGACTGATATACATACTTATATACGTTTAAATACATAACATATATAGATATTTAACACCCAGACACAGATCAAACAAATCTGCTCATCACACAAATGCTTGCCATGGGTGGGGATCGAACCCACAACCCTCGGATCAGTAGTCAAGGGCACTAACCACTGAGCCACCGAGTCAGCCATAATAATTATTTTATTCAATAATTTAGTATGAACACTAATAGTTCCACATATTGCGTGGTGTTAACTAAATTTTCTGAACACAATAGGTACATTTAACATGGTTGATGGCATACTAACGAGTCATCCCTAACACTGTAATCAACTGAATACCTCTGATAAGGAAGACTCTGTAAAGGTAAACTGTCCAGTACAGTAAGACCTCTCCCTATTAATTCGCTAAAACATTGTCCAGAAGCAAATTCAAGAAGGTGAGCTGAAAGGCAGGGTTGAAGCTACGTTGGTTTCTCTTGAATAGGATAGGGTAATGAACTAATTTCTGTAGGCTATAATAGCTTCTTCAAATCTGGTCTCTTCGTCAAATGACTTTACGTTACCTGCTGGAATTTTAAAGGGCAATCTCTTTGGTAAATTGCAATTTTTTGGTATTTATTATAATTGCAGGCGACACGTCTACAAAAAAGGTATATTAGATTAATCGCTCAGGTACCTATCGCTTTTGTATTCGTGTGAGTGCACGGAAGAAGCGTCGGTGGCTCAACCGGTAACGACTCGGTCCATCTAACCAGAGGTACCGGGTTCAAATCTGGATGGCCAATGTACCAATGAGTTTTTCAAAAAACTTACGTACATACTTACCGATTGCTTTAACGGTGAAGGAAAACATCGTGAGGAAACCTGCACACGCCTGCGAAGAAACTCGAAGGTTGTGTGTGAAGTCGACCAAACCGCACTGGGCCTGCGTGGTCGACTAAGGCCTAATCGCCCTGATTCAGGGTAGGCTCGAGCCCCTCGGTGGGGACGTATATGAGCTGTAATGATAATGATGATGAGTGCACGGAACAGGGATTTGCGCCCCTCTTTCTCAGGGTGGGGTCGCTTTAAATGAAAGCTTAGAAGTTTTAAAACTAAAGCTATCCCTGAAGATGGAGTTTAGTGGGTAGGGCACAGATCAGCTGTGAGTCCCACATAACCAGTGAAGCAGGCTGTACTGGTATGCATATGAGCATTCTCCAACCTCCCTCCCCTGAGTCCTCCGGAGGGTTGCCTAACATGGGCGCAAAAAAAACAGAGGATTCACCAGCGCATCTCGGTGCGGTAAGTGCGGGGCAGGGTCAGTGGAAGGGGGAAGGGGAAATATAGTAATAAAATAACAGAGCGCGACAAAACAGTTGCCGCCACTACTATCGGTGCACGCCTATATTATGTATTTCAATTTTTGTGGTGTACGTCACACTAATGCAAAAAACATGTCGGGGCGAGTTGAATGTAGGTACGTTACAGAAAAATCCTTAAAGAATAAATAATTTAAAAAATATTCTCGTTTTTACAGTTGCAGTTTTTTTTTTATTCACAATTGGTAAACCCTTGACAACATCTCACCTGGTGGTAAGTGACGATGTTGCCAAAGATGGAAGCGGGCATACCAAGATTCCCCAACGCAATGGGGAACTGGCTATCTTATCTTCATGCCGGAACACACCAATGATATCAACATTGATATTTGGCGGCAAGACTTAGATAAGATGGTGGTAGCTAGCCAGGCGGGCTTAGAAAATGCCCTTTCACCAACCAAACCGAGTCTTACAATTGACCCCGCCAGGAATCGAACCCGCGACCTCCTCTGTAAAGCCAGTGAACTTTGCCTCTGAGCTACGGAGACGGTTAAAAGTTGTAGATAAGAATTAATTAAATATGTACCTATTATGAAATTATTATGAATTGATTACGTACATATGAAAATACGCGCAATAGCGACCATGCTCTGATAGAAGTCGACTTTAGAATACGTTTTTGTATTTAGGCACACAAATAACTAAAATAATAATAAAAAATAAATAACCGACTGAAAAGATACTTTATACCGCTCTTTTTTGACTAGTCGGGTAAAAAAGTATCCTATGTCACTCCCGGTGAGATCAAGACGAATCTAACGACACATCGCACTCTAAATTCCATCAAGCCGTTTAGGCGACAAAGCGTGCCAAAGAAACATATAAATATTCATCCTACTAATTGTATAAGCGCGAAATTTTGTATGTATGGATGTTTGTTACTCTTTTACGCAAAAGTACTGAACGTATCTGGCTGACATTTGGTAGGTAGACAGATTAGGACCTGGATTAACATATAGGCTACTATTAATCATGCTCGCGAGCCGCTTGTGG
Source organism: Coleophora flavipennella (assembly GCA_947284805.1). Taxonomy (NCBI): domain Eukaryota; kingdom Metazoa; phylum Arthropoda; class Insecta; order Lepidoptera; family Coleophoridae; genus Coleophora; species Coleophora flavipennella. The sequence goes on along the minus strand of OX369263.1, from coordinate 12,228,071 downwards.
CTCGCGCACTGCACACCCTCGAAGACATTCATAGAAACTATATTCACGCGAGCGAAGCCGCTGGGAAAAGCTAATATACATAACTCGAAAACGATAACCCTCCTTTTAATGCAAGGATTTATTTTTGTCATAAATAATACATTTGAAATTAAAAAAAAGATGAAAATTGTTGTGGCAGGTACACCCGGTTGGAAAGGTACTTGACAAACAATCACAGCACTTTCTTCCCTTAAAAAATATGTAGAGTTTATTTATTAGAGTAAATATTTTTAAAAAATACGAATACCTTCTGACTACTAAGATCCAAACCAGAAACTATGTCTACATAGGCAGAACGATTCGTACTACACCTTCCCCTAGTACTCTTTATTATAGTGTGCCTTCACTGTGATATAAGCGACAAATAACAAAAATATTGTTTTAAGCCATATTGTTAGAGTGATGCATATTAACATATTTCAATGTACTACTTTTCGGGCAACTGTACGGAGAAAGACATTTAAGGCGAGGTATTCACTGAAACAGTTGTCTCTGTCTTTTTCTTTACGTGTAAAGAGTAAAGAAAATAACCACACTTTTTCAATGGTTTTCGTTTCAATCAAAGACTACATAGAAAGTTATAAAAAAAAATCATAACAAATATTGTTGTATATTTTTTTAAATTTATACCTCAAAATATTAGTTGAAAGTAACGGTGTAGTGTATCTTTGGGATTGTTTTCTATCGAGCCAAAATCGCTCAATCGTGTTTCTAATAGCTTTTGACTTTATGGAACATCATCAACAATAAGGGTTTTTTTTCAACCTTCGGTTTTCTATCGTTTAGGAGTAATTGACGTCACAAAAATAACAAAAATCTTGTAATATTACCGCCTCAAAACCGTTTTCAAAACAGAATGTACAATATAAACATTTTTTTTAATTTTTTTATTTACAATTGGTAAACCGTTGACAACAGCTCACCTGATGGAAAGTGATGAGTAGTTATGACGTTGCCCAAGATGAAGGCGGGCTCACCAAGATTCCCCAACGCAATGGGGAACTGGCTATCTTATCTTTGTGCCGGACGGAACACACCAATGATATCAACATTGATATTTAGCGGCAAGAATTAGATAAGATGGTGGTAGCTAGCCAGGCGGGCTTAGAAAATGCCCTACCACCACCCAAACCGAGTCTTACAATTTACTCCGCCGGGAATCGAACCCGCGACCTCCTGTGCAAAAGCCAGTGAACTTTGCCTCAGGGCTACGGAGGCGGTTAAAACCTTACCCGAAATCTCATATCCCTATTTGGAACAACACTATAACATTTCAACTCCGTACTCCATTGCAAGGGTTCGCTCGCAATTAACTTCCCTTTAAGACTGGAGGCATTTTGAAACGTAAATGTTTTGTTCGGAAAAAATAAGAAGGAGAGACATGAGGTATAAACGAAGGGTTCTGCAGATAATTTTTGAGAGGGTTAACATAATTTCGGAAAACGAAGGTACGTCGATGAATGTAGGTCGACCAAACCGCACTGGGCCCGCGACGTATTCTAAGGCCCCATTGCCCTAATTCAAGGTAGGCTGGAGTTCCTCGGTGTCGACGTTTATGAGCTGATATGATGATGATGATGAAGGTGCGTATGCCAATTACAGTCAAACCCATCTAGGTGATGGCCGTGTTACAGGTCAGTTAACCTGCGTGATCACCCTAGCCATGCAAATCACACTGAGCTACTGAAGCACGGTCATACCTAGATGGTTTTGACTGTTAGTGGTATTTTTTTTCTCAACTGTTTCTGTGCTTCGCGAATCACGCTAAGCCGTTGGTGCCATCGGACACGGCTTGGCGACTGCTAATTAGTGATAGCAATCGTCAAGCCGTGTCAGATGCCTTATATGCGGCTTGAAAATCTTCGTTAAACTTAGGAAATACTAAAGTGGCATTGGGCAGGACACATAGCTCGTAGAATAGTTGACCGTTGAGGTAGTAAAGTATCGAGTGGGGACCGCGCCGGAAGACGAAGCGTAGGCAGGCCTCCCAAACGGTGAACCGACGACCTGGTGAAGGTCGCGGGAAGCCCCTTGATGCGGGCAACGCAGGACCGGTCGTTATGGAAATCCTTGGGGGAGACCTTTGTCCTGTAGTGGACATCTTTCGGCTGATAATATGATGGTGATGAGGTTCACCACTAGCCCTAAAACCTAGAACTACCCCCCTTTCCCCCTGTATGTCACGTATGGCGAGTATTCCGAGCTTGGGAAGAGACCGGAGCCCCAGCAGTTGTTTTTTTGTTTTTTTTATTCACAATTGGTAAGCTCTTGGCATCATCTCACCTGATGGTAAGTGACGATGATGCCGAAGATGGAAGCGGGCTTACCAAGAATGCTGTTAACACTGATGTTTGGCGGCAAGACTTAGATAATATGGTGGTATCTAGCCAGGCGGGCTTAGAAAATGCCCTACCACCAACCAAACCGAGCAGCGGGGAAATTACAGTACATACTTACGCGATACTACTAGTTTGTCAATGCCATATTTTTGCTCTATCCTCTTTTCTCCCCCCCCCCCCCCCCCCCCCCCCCTCCGAGGTGAACGAGGTAGCGTAAAGCTAGAGGTTAATGAGGCCGTTGCTCTGTTTCAGACATAATTTTTTCCAGGGTGTTACATACGAAATGGTTTAAATCAGCCAATCTTATCTTGGGTCTCCGTGTGTGGACGCCCATGCGTGGCTTATCTTACAACAAGTTTTTTCCCGCAGCTTCACTCGCTGTCTTTTAATGTTGTTTAGTGCGCGAGCCACGAGCAGCTCGTGAGTTTGGAAATGAGTTTTAATTTTTTCAGTTCTCTTGGAAACCATGGGTTTTTAACGACGAAGGTACGTATAAAAGACATAGTAACAAGAACATCACCCACTATCTTAAAAAGATTTTTGGCCAACTAGGAATCGAGGAGGGACGGAAGGATTTGTTATAAATCTACCAGTGTGTCTGTCTGTTTGTTTCTTTGCTACTCTTTTACACTGAAACTACTGAACCAATCAAGCTGTAATGTGGCAAAAAGATTCAGTAAAGGGCGTAGAATATTGCAGCATTTTTTATCCCCGATCAATAAATGGTTTCCAAGAGAACTGAAAAAAATAAAACTTATTTCCAAACTCGCGAGCTGCTTGCACTAAACAACATTAAAAGAAAGCAAGCGAAGCTGCGGGAAAAAGCTTGTTGTAAGATAAGCCACGCATGGGCATCCAAACACGGAGAACCAAGATAAGATTGGCTGATTTAAACCATTTCGTATGTAAAACCCTGGAAAAAAATATGTCTGAAACAGAGCAACGGCCTCATTAACCTCTAGCTTTACGCAACCTCGTTCACCTCGGAGTGGGGGGAGAAAAAAGGGTAGAGCAAAAATATGGCATTGACAAACTAGTAGTATCGCATATGTTTGTACTGTTATTGAATATTTGTGTTACATTCTAAAATTTTATTTATTTTATTTTATTTATCATTTTATTTTCAGGCTTCATAGACCCATAATTGTGTTAATAAAAATACAAAAACCTTAAATAAACTATTGTTAGTAGGGTATACAACTAAACTAAAGAATAATAATAAAACAAAGTAATTAAATTAAGTATCAGTCTTACGATGGGAAGCGGTAGATACTACCTCACTGTGTGAAGGTGTATCCACCGCTCCAGCATCGGACTGTCCCACCTGTCAGCGACTAAGCCCAGGATACTGTTGGTACTGGCACGTACACGCCACAGCATGGAGGCACAGCGTTTCCTAATGATTGCGTGAAAACCATCTATTTGTGCCGCCGCAAACATGCCGGAGGCGCTGCAAAAGCGCGGCAGACCCAACAGCACCCTGAATACATTGTTATACTGGATACGCAGAGCCTCGTATGCACTCTGCGTATACTTGACCCATAGGCTGCACGTGTAGAAAGACTGACAGTATGCTCGAAAGAGCGTCTTTTTAACCTGATCAGTACAGCGTGCAAACCTACGTGCCAGCATGTTGCATTGCATGTTATGATACGCTCTCTAATTTATAACGATAGCGGCTAGTGTCTTGGAAATATTTCTGGTCTAGACACACATTTCTAATGAAACCTCTATCGTAAAAGTGTCTTATAAATATTGCTGGTCTAGACACATATTTCTAATGAAACCTCTATCGCAAAAGTGTCTTGGAAATATTGCTGGTATAGACACACATTTCTAATGAAACCTCTATCGCAAAAGTGTCTTGGAAATATTACTAGTGTGGACACACATTTCTAATCAAACCTCTATCGTAAAAGTGTCCTGGAAATATTGCTGGTCTAGATACACATTTCTAATGAAACCTCTATTGTTAAAGTGTCTTGGAAATATTGCTGGTCTAGACACACATTTCTAATGAAACCTCTATCGCAAAAGTGTCTTGGAAATATCGCTGGTCTAGACACACATTTCTAATGAAACCTCTATCGTTAATGTGTCTTGGAAATATTGCTGGTGTCGACACACATTTCTAATGAAACCTCTATCATTAAAGTGTCTTGGACATATTGCTGGTTTAGACACACATTCTAACGAAACCTCTATCGCAAAAGTGTTTTGGAAATATTGATGGTGTAGTCACACATTTGTAATGAAACCTCTATCGTAAAAGTGTCTTGGAAATGATGCTGGTCACTGTTGTCTGTGGTCAATGTTGGTTGACACACATTTCGAATGAAACCTCTATCGTAAAATGGCCATAAAAAGTCTTCGTCTAAAGCAGTCAAAACAAAAAGTCTGGTTCAAATTTCCTTACAGCGTCAAGCGCTATAAAAATAAATCCGTCAGTGGTAGCTCCTTCAGCCCGAGAAATTATATGTTGTTGTAGAGAATCGTACTCGTTAACTATGAGCACTGGAGCGTTACTAACGCCTGCTGGATGGGTGGTGGAGAGGTAGTATTCAAGGTAGAGGCTGAACAGTTTCTTAACTAAATGAACACATTTTGAGGCGTTTACCCGTGGACCCGGTGATTCGATTCATTGATGGGTAGCTACATGGGTAATTTTATTTTCCTGTAGACCCATTACATAGTAACTGGACGGATTCTCAACTGGGCTAGATATGAGCGAGCGAAGCGAGCGATAAAAGGTTCGTTAGGTTTGATGATAATATTTCCGAGGAGGCGGATCCCTCCTTGAGTGGCGGATCTAACATTTAAGAAAAAACTGGGTCTACAGGGAAATAAAATTAAGGATCCAATCACCGGGTTCACGGGTAAGTGCTCCATATTATTTAGTCATGTTTGTGTCCATAAAAGACTAAGATATCGAGGCAAGCTTCCCACAAGGTGGATCGATGACCTGGTGAAGGTCGCGGAAAGCTGCTAGATGCGGGCAGCGAAGAACCGGTCGTTGTGGACATCCTTGGGGGAGGCCTTTGTCCAGCAGAGGACGTCCTTCGGCTGATGTGATGAAGACATCGAGACGTCGACCATAGACTGCTTCAAGTAATAAATAAAAAGTATCTTCAAAGTAATGAACTTTTTCGAGGTATATGACAAATCAAATTAATAAATATTTGCATCCCTATTCTATCGCTAAAACCCTGAATTTTACCAGAAAATATTTTGTGAAAACCAATTAAAGACTCCGCTAGCGCTCTTGTCATAGCCTTAAATGAGAAAACACCCTTGAAAGAGAGAAATGGGGATGTGGGCATAAAGGGTGGGAATTATTAAGGGTTCTCACTTGTTTAAACGTGTTGACTGAAATAAGGATGATTTTATTTCACAATTGATGAATTTTTATGCCACAGACAGACACACATATACACACGTTGAACTTTTAACAGCCCTCTTTTTGCGTCGGAGGTTAAAAATAAAAGGTAAACTTTAACATTTATAATGGAAATTATCATGAAACAACAACGGCTATATATAAGTTTTGTGTTTCTCATTGGATTTACATTGTTTATGGTAGAGCGGTATTTTTGATTTTATTCTGATCTGATACAGTTTAGGGCTGTCATATTACTCGTAAATCCACCTATACACAATAAAGATGATTTTTTTCATATCTCCACCTACCACGTATACCATACAAAAAAAATATTCAAGATTCAAGGTATTTATTTAACATAGGTGAAAATAACACTCTTTCTGATAGTCATAAAATAATAATTACATAATTTCATTTGTGAAAAATCAAGAAATAAAGAATCATTCATTAGTTAATAATGTCAAAATTCAATCTTTGAAATAAACCAGATTATGTCATTAGAATATGAAAACAATATGACACGAAAAGTTATACATAAAAATCATTGAATGTCATTGATACCTTTGACAAGATTAGGCCAGTTCACACGGACAGCACCCGGTCACGTGTATAACGCGAGAGTCAGCCATCGCTCCCATCAACCATATTAGTGGGAAAGGAACGACCCGGCTCCCGATGCGCCGCCATCCGCACAAACATTTAAGCGAGTATGCATCATCATGTCAATGTTATTTTAGTCACACAGGTTTCTGTTCTACGTATGCCATTTCACGTTTTTATAATAGGTTTATAGCGGATCACGGGGATTTATACACCAAAACCTTCTACATTGGTGAAAACCGTATGAAAATCCGTTCGATCGTTTTTGAGTTTATTGCGTTCAGACAGACAGACAGACGCAGCGGCGGCACTTTGTTTTATAATATGTGTAAATAAACCTATTCCAAAGTCGTTCACATACCCGTGTATGGATTTTAGTTTTCTCACGTTTGGAAATATTCTCTTCTTAAGGCGAGACATTGAGTGGAACAGTTGTCTCTGTCTTTTTATTTACGTGTAAAGGGTAAAGAAAATAACCACACTTTTGCAATGTTTTTTTTATTTTCAATTAAAAACTACAATTAATTTTAAAAAATCTCACTGGCATATTAATGTGTGTTTAGACTAATCAACTAAGAAAATTTATAGGTACTAAATCGGTCTGGTTTACCTGTAGAATGCAAATCTCTTTTTAAAAAGAGGTTTCTTTGATATATATATTTTTCTGTTATAAAAGTTAACGAACCGTGTTTTTACAACTGACAAAATGAAGTCATCGACATGAAAAATCAGGTTACAAAATATCACATTCATATGTTTTGTAATTGTTGCGAGCAAAGTTTCCAATGCATCGCCTTAACTGTGTTAACTTTTGAAATATCACATCATATTTAACCTTTAGAAGCAACCCTAGCCAAGATTGCAATTCAAATAGCCTTACACGCGGTCTTGGTTGCTTCTAGCTTCAAGAAAAGCTCTGGAAAATATGTAAACACTACATTGCAAGCCATGGACATCAGAAAAGAATAGATAAGTTTTATTCATCCAAATCACGTAATTAGTTCACTTAAAGTTTAACAAAAACATAACCTTACAATATGGTAAATATTTAGTTTCGACTAGCTGTTTCCTGCGGCTTCACCCGGTTGGACAATGTTTCTATGTCTCGTCGAGGGTGCGCAGTGCGCGAGCCCCCAGGGGCTCGCGAGCGTAGAAAAAGTAGCATATGTGTTAATCCAGGTCTTAATCTGTCTACCTACCAAATTTCAGCCAGATCCGTTCAGTAGTTTTTGCGTGAAAGAGTAATAAACATACATCCATAAATCCATACCTTAAGCACTCTTTATTGTACTGTGCCCTAAGCGTTTGTGGCCGGGCTTCATGTACTCTACTAGTAAGGAAACTTTGTTAGATGAAATGACTACTGCAGCGACTAAATGTCATTCCCATACTTAATTTAGCCGTTTTTTTCTTCTGCTAATTATAGTCACATTTTTCATCATATCAGTCGGAAAATGTCCACTACTGAACACAGGCCTCACCCAATGTCCTCCACTTATCGCAATCCTGAGCCGGCTCCCACAGTAGATCCTACATCCAGCGGATTTCTGGAAATCTTTCTACCATAAGTTCATCAGGTGAGGGCCCATCTATCACTAAGTCTTTCCGTCCATGTTTGATGATCTAGCTAGCCCACTCCTCAAAATTTCAACTGCTACCATCAATTTATACTGCGGTCTTCATTCATACTTCATCATGATCATATCACCTCATATACGTCCTCATCGAGGGGCTCAAGCCTACCCTGAATTAGGGCGATCTGGCCTTAGTCGACCACGCGGGCCCAGTGCGGGTTAGTCAACTTCACACACAACCTTCGATTTTCTTCGCAGGCGTGTGCACGTTTCCTCACGATGTTTTTCTTCACCTTAAGAGCGTTAAGTTCTCCAGAAGGCGTCTGCAACAGATAAGTACGACCAAACATAACACGCTCATCTATTGTTTTCAACATCGACGTATCCGACACTCCAGTAGAGCCATTGAAAGAAAGTTCCACTACCATTTGCCAATATTTTATGTGCACTAAAGAACCCACTAGGTCTGTGAGTGGAATGGGCGCAAAGGGAAAAATATCTATTGAATATTGTACATACGTGGTACCACGGATAAGATAAATAAGGTTGGATTGGCAATAGTCATACTTTTGTTTGAAAACCAGCGTCGCCGCCTGTCTTCCACCCATTAACTTCACTACACAAGCAATCATAACACATATACACGAATTGCGCGCACTAATAAACAAAACATACTTAGAACACTGGGCTGCAATTGTGTCTTAGACCATTTCGAGAGTCTGCACGTTAAACACAACCACACGCAAATAAAAAGTATGAACGCGTGCTTCGGTAAGTAGGTGTAGGTCTTATCATACTTGAGGCGCGCCTGCCCAACGCACATTTCCAATCCAACCTTATTTATCTGATCCGTGAGTGGTATTCATTCAATACGTGATACATATTCAGAAAGTTTCTCGTTTCATGATTTCAAAGAGTGAGTACATGAAAACGGGCATAGAATTGCGAGGTGTATCCGAAAAAGTTTTGACTCAAGGTTTCTGACGAGTTCCTTTGATCCGCAGGTTAATGCTAATTTTCATGAATACTTTTCACAGTATAGTACGTTCAGTGAATTAGGTGCAGTACACCCGAATGGAGATCTGAAAATGTGTTGAAGGTTAAAATAATTTAACGAAAAAAATTAAATTAAATACCTAAGTATTTTTTCATTTAGAATTAACCATTAATTTTAATCACTTTCACAACCAGGACGAAGTATCTTCAGATTCGTCGCCTACATCGTCATCGTATCAGCTCATATACGTCCCCACCGAGGGCCTCGAGCCTACCCTGTATTAGGGTGATCGGGCCTTAGTCGAACACGCGCGGGCCCAGTGCGGGTTGGTCGACTTCACACACAACCTTCGAATTACTTCGCAGGCGTGTGCAGGTTTCCTCACGATGTTTTCCTTCACCGTAAGAGCGCCTACATTAATAATAAAAGACTTAACAAGAATTAGCGCGACCCCCTGCGGGTGTAACGTCAGCGGCGCTGCGATTGAACTCCGGGCGGCCCCTTTGAAACAATCGTTTGATGCGAGCCGGCAGCGGCGAGCGCCAGTTATCAAAGGTGAAGCTAATTCAGTGAACGAACTATAACTTGTTTTTGAATCAATGATTAAAGATAACGATCAGGTTTCAAAATTGGTTAAAAATCATATCAGCTCATATACGTCCGCACCGAGGGGCTCGAGCCTACCCTGAATTAGGGCGATCCGGCCTTAGTCGACCTCGCGGGCCCAGTACGGGTTGGTCGACTTCACCAGAACCTTCGAGTTTTATTCGCAGGCGTGTGCAACTGTACATGTTTCCTCACGATGTTTTCCTTAACCGTAAGAGCGTCGGTTTAACGTACGGTACGAAATAGAAATTCAAAAACACATTGGCACGTGGCAGGATTCTAACCACGACCTCCCGGACAGGCGGTAACGACTAGCAATTTAATTATTAATTTAAAATATATCGCCTTAAATAATGGTTTTCGGTTCGACAAGTATTGACAAGTTATTAGTCATTTTGCGATGTTCTGAGCACAAAAAAAAAAATATTTGGTTGAAATTATTTAGTTACTAGCCTCTTTTTATCTGCTGCTTCGTGATTTTAACCACCTCCGTGGCTCAATGGTTCAGTCTATTAGCTTCACATCAGGAGGACGTGGGTTCGAGTCCCGGCAGAGTCTAACTTTGTATGACTTGTTTAGATTGGTGGAAGGACATTTTCTGAGCCCACCAAGCTAGCTACCACACTCTTATCTAATTCTTGCCGCCAAACATCAATGTTAAGAGCATTTATGTGTTCCGGCTTGAATATAAGATAGCCAGTTCCCCGTTGCATTGGGGAAATCTTGGTAAGCCCGGCTTCATCTTCGGCATCATCGTCACTTAACATCAGGTGAGATAATGCCAAGGGCTTACTAATAGTGGATATAAAAAAAACCGAAGTTGTCAAAAAGAGCCCGAACCGTGACCCACAGATCTGCGGTTCAAACTCTCACATAACGAGTAGCTGAACTATCTTTGCGTGTCAATATTTTTCAAAGATATAATCGATCTATCTTTTTCTTAATATTAATTTTAAGAAACAAATGAATCTATTAAGACAAACGACACTGTCGCAAGTAAAATTAAAAATAAAAGAATTAAATGAAAAGTTACCTGTTCGTGATTTGACATTCCACTTATCCACTCACACACAAAAACTGATCTTGATCGGTTCAGCGAATTTTATACAAGTTTTTTATTTCTTCTTTTATTAAAAATTTAAGTGCGTTTGACTATATCTCACCTTATGGTAAGTGACGATGTAGTCGAGGATGGTACACGCAAACTAAAGTAATGCCTATTTACTCTCGCCTTGAAGATCCCCAAATTGTAGGAGTCGGGCAACACAGACGCAGGCAAGGAGTTCCACCGCATAATAAATAAGGAAGCGTAACGCTTCGTGCGTATAGGCTGAATATCAACAACAAAGGGGTGGAACCTCCCCCTGCGTCTCGTTGACCGAAGGTGGAATGGAGCTGGGGAAATGAGGTCGTAAAGTATAAGCGAATGAACATTTTTCACGACGTTTGAGTCGTACAATAGGTTTCGTTATAGTGTTTCTCCTTTCTGTATAAGAAACCAGAAACTCGCTAAAAGACTGTTTCACGATGTATTCTCGGAGTTGTAATGGGACTCCCTTTCTACTGACACAATAGTGTGTTGTCGCCGAATCCAATTTTCCGGTTTAATAGTTTCTTAGGATACAAAAACCAATCTTCCATCTTGACGGTTTAGTCTAAATGATAAATGAATATTATACTGAGAAGTTTCTTCGTACAGTTACAAAATAAAATCATGTAACACTTCATTTGCATAGCAATGTAAACTAAGCACGGGTCTCTTCTCAAACTAGCGGAGGTTGGGCCTAAGCGACACTTTTGTAGACATTGGTCCTAAAACCCAAACTATTTTCTAAAATAAAGATAGTTCAACATTAAGAAACCCATAACGTCCACACTGCTAGAGCACGGGTCTCTTATCAAACTAGCGGAGGTTGGGCCTAAGCAACACTTTTGTAGATATTGGACCTAAAACCCAAACTATTTTTTAAAATAAAGATAGTTCAACATTAAGAAACCCATAACGTCCACACTGCTGGAGCACGGGTCTCTTCTCAAACTGGCGGAGGTTGGGCCTAAGCGACACTTCTGTAGATATTGGTTCTAAAACCCAAACTATTTTCAAAAACATAGATAGTTCCACGTTAAGAAACCCATTAAGTCCACCCTGCTGGAGCACGGGTCTCTTCTCAAACTAGCGGAGGTTGGGCCTAAGCGACACTTCTGTAGATATTGGTTCTAAAACCCAAACTATTTTCAAAAACATAGATAGTTCCACGTTAAGAAACCCATTAAGTCCACCCTGCTGGAGCACGGGTCTCTTCTCAAACTAGCGGAGGTTGGGCCTAAGCGACAATTCTGTAGATATTGGTTCTAAAACCCAAACTATTTTCAAAAACATAGATAGTTCCACATTAAGAAACCCATTAAGTACACCCTGCTGGAGCACGGGTCTCTTCTCAAACTAGCGGAGGTTGGGCCTAAGCGACACTTCTGTAGATATTGGTTCTAAAACCCAAACTATTTTCAAAAACATAGATAGTTCCACGTTAAGAAACCCATTAAGTCCACCCTGCTGGAGCACGGGTCTCTTCTCAAACTAGCGGAGGTTGGGCCTAAGCGACACTTCTGTAGATATTGGTTCTAAAACCCAAACTATTTTCAAAAACATAGATAGTTCCACGTTAAGAAACCCATTAAGTCCACCCTGCTGGAGCACGGGTCTCTTCTCAAACTAGCGGAGGGCGGGGCCTAAGCGACACTTTTGTAGATATTGGTCCTAAAACCCAAATTATTTTCAAAAACATAGATAGTTCCACGTTAAGAAACCCATTAAGTCCACCCTGCTGGAGCACGGGTCTCTTCTCAAACTAGCGGAGGTTGGGCCTAAGCGACAATTCTGTAGATATTGGTTCTAAAACCCAAACTATTTTCAAAAACATAGATAGTTCCACGTTAAGAAACCCATTAAGTCCACCCTGCTGGAGCACGGGTCTCTTCTCAAACTAGCGGAGGTTGGGCCTAAGCGACACTTATGTAGATATTGGTCCTAAAACCCAAACTATTTTTTAAAATAAAGAAAGTTCAACATTAAGAAACCCATAACGTCCACACTGCTGGAGCACGGGTCTCTTCTCAAACTAGCGGAGGTTGGGCCTAAGCGACACTTATGTAGATATTGGTCCTAAAACCCAAACTATTTTTTAAAATAAAGATAGTTCAACATTAAGAAACCCATAACGTCCACACTGCTGGAGCACGGGTCTCTTCTCAAACTAGCGGAGGCTGGGCCTAAGCGACACTTCTGTAGATATTGGTACTAAAAGCCAATCTATTTTCAAAAACGTAGATAGTTCCACGTTAAGATACCCATTAAGTCCACCCTGCTGGTGCACGGATCTCTTCTCAAACTTGCGGAGGTTGGGCCTAAGCGACACTTTTGTAGATATTGGTCCTAAAACCCAATCTATTTTCAAAAACATAGATAGTTCCACGTTAAGAAACCCATTAAGTCCACCCTGCTGGAGCACGGGTCTCTTCTCAAACTAGCGGAGGTTGGGCCTAAGCGACAATTCTGTAGATATTGGTTCTAAAACCCAAACTATTTTCAAAAACATAGATAGTTCCACGTTAAGAAACCCATTAAGTCCACCCTGCTGGAGCACGGGTCTCTTCTCAAACTAGCGGAGGTTGGGCCTAAGCGACACTTATGTAGATATTGGTCCTAAAACCCAAACTATTTTTTAAAATAAAGATAGTTCAACATTAAGAAACCCATAACGTCCACACTGCTGGAGCACGGGTCTCTTCTCAAACTAGCGGAGGTTGGGCCTAAGCGACACTTCTGTAGATATTGGTACTAAAAGCCAATCTATTTTCAAAAACATATAGTTCCACGTTAAGAAACCCAATAAGTCCACCCTGCTGGAGTACGGGTCTCTTCTCAAACTAGCGGAGGTTGGGCCCAAGCGACACTTCTGTAGATATTGGTTCTAAAACCCAAACTATTTTCAAAAACATAGATAGTTCCACGTTAAGAAACCCATTAAGTCCACCCTGCTGGTGCACGGATCTCTTCTCAAACTTGCGGAGGTTGGGCCTAAGCGACACTTTTGTAGATATTGGTCCTAAAACCCAATCTATTTTCAAAAACATATAGTTCTACGTTAAGAAACCCAATAAGTCCACCCTGCTGGAGTACGGGTCTCTTCTCAAACTAGCGGAGGTTGGGCCCAAGCGACACTTCTGTAGATATTGGTTCTAAAACCCAAACTATTTTCAAAAACATAGATAGTTCCACGTTAAGAAACCCATTAAGTCCACCCTGCTGGAGCACGGGTCTCTTCTCAAACTAGCGGAGTTTGGGCCTAAGCGACAATTCTGTAGATATTGGTTCTAAAACCCAAACTATTTTCAAAAACATAGATAGTTCCACGTTAAGAAACCCATTAAGTCCACCCTGCTGGAGCACGGGTCTCTTCTCAAACTAGCGGAGGTTGGGCCTAAGCGACACTTCTGTAGATATTGGTCCTAAAACCCAAACTATTTTTTAAAATAAAGATAGTTCAACATTAAGAAACCCATAACGTCCACACCGCTGGAGCACGGGTCTCTTCTCAAACTAGCGGAGGTTGGGCCTAAGCGACACTTCTGTAGATATTGGTTCTAAAACCCAAATTATTTTTAAAAACAGATTGTTCCACGTTAAAAAACCCATTAAGTCCACCCTGCTGGAGCACGGGTCTCTTCTCAAACTAGCGGAGGTTGGGCCTTAGCGACACTTCTGTAGATATTGGTTCTAAAACCCAAATTATTTTCAAAAACATAGATAGTTCCACGTTAAGAAACCCATTAAGTCCACCCTGCTGGAGCACGGGTCTCTTCTCAAACTAGCGGAGGTTGGGCCTAAGCGACACTTCTGTAGATTTTGGTTCTAAAACCCAAATTATTTTCAAAAACATAGATAGTTCCACGTTAAGAAACCCATTAAGTCCAGCCTGCTGGAGCACGGGTCTCTTCTCAAACTAGCGGAGGTTGGGCCTAAGCGACACTTTTGTAGATATTGGTTCTAAAACCCAAACTATTTTCAAAAACATAGATAGTAAAAACTTACTGTTCTTCGGTTTGTAATGAAAATTAAACTTTATTTACAGGATTGGGCGCCAGTGAAGCACATCGTAGGTAGGTAGAGAGGTTGGGCGTGGGTTAAAAAGGAACGTACACACAATCAAAATTTATTTTTTGAAATAAAAGACCCGAGATGGGTCTTAAGAAAGTATCAGTTTCGAAGATTTAGTTTATACGAATAATTAAATTAAATTAAATAATAGTAAAAATATTGAAGGACATCAAAATAATTTTGATTTTTAAGCACATGTCACATAGATGGCACGTAGATTGCTATGTGCTAGCGCATGCGACATAGGAGAAATGATCTAAAGGTTAGAAACATTGTATTATACAGTTTGGTAGCTTTGGTAAGAGAATCACGCCCTAGCTGTGGGGGAAATTCTGGGTTGATAACGTGATGTAACATTTTGTGGGTCGAAAGGCAGCAACAGGGAATTTTTCAATACTCATCTGTGGTATTTTTGAGGCTGATCTTTTTTTTAATTAAAAAATTAAGTGATTTTGCCTGCATCATACCTGATGGGAAGTGACAACAGTCGAGGATGTTATTTACTCTCGCTTTGAAAGCCAACAAACAATAAAGCATTGATATGTATTACCGCGACCAGTCATAAATAAAAGTTAGTTTTTTTTACCCGACTGCCCAAAAAAGGCCATGTTGTTCGCGTGCATGTATGCATGTCTGTGAGCCTGTAGCTTAAACGGCTTGATGGATTTTGAAGTGCGAGGTTAGATTTGTCTTGATCCTCTGAGTGACAAACGATACATATGTTTACACGACTGCCGAAAATGGAGGGATTTATACAGTCGGGTTTTAATTATTAATTCAGTTCGTTAGGTTATTGGTTAGACCGCTCTAAATTATGTCGAAATTGGTAACTTGCTTACAATTAAGTGGGGATTTATAATAGATATAATATTCAATGGAAGACTCTCGCGTCATACTTGGACCGGGTGCTGTCCGTGTGAACTGGTCTACACTTGTCAAACGCATTCATGACATTCAATGATTTTAATATACCTATGAATTCTCGTGTTATATTGTTTTCATGTTTTAATGACTTAATTTGTTTTTATATATCAATGATTGAATTTTGACGTTATTAACTAATGATTGTTTATTTCTTGATTTTTTACATATGAAAGAATGTAATCATTATTTTATGACTATCAAAAAGAGTGTAATTTGCACCTATATAGAATAAATTTAGTTTTAGTTTTAGTTTTATTCTTTACTGTCGGCTTACCTTAAGCATGGAAATTGTTTACACTCACGGCCCCTACGATACAGGCTTAGCCTAGTGTAGGGACCACCGTTCTATAAATTTACTTGTATTGTATTTTTTCCTGGCAAATAAATAAATAAATAAAAATAAATAAATATCTTGAATTCAGGGGAAAATCACACATGGTCGTCTGGCTCTTAAATTAAGATTCCCTGTACTACGAGTATAAGTATCAGATTGATATAAACACATACCTAAATATATTGAAAAAAAGAACTCGAAGGTTGTGGCTGAAGTCGACCAACCCGCACTGGGCCCGAGTGGTCGACTAAGGCCCGTTCACCCTAATTCAGGGTAGGCTTGAGCCCCTCAGTGGCGACGTATATAAGCTGATATGATGACATATATTGAACAATCACACACAGAGCCGTACTACTATACAAATCGTGTGTGTCAGAGCGAAGACACTTGTACGACACACGAATGTTTGCCTCAGGTAGGGATCGAACCCACAACCCTCGGTCCTCCAAGCAGGAGCGCTTCCACTGGACCAACGGGTCTGTCTAATCGTTCAGCTGACGGTATAGCCACACCATAGACACTTCATACCACGGGCCAGAAATTACATTTCAAAAAAGGAATAACGGAACAACCAAATAGCGGCGAAATCCTATACGTTCAACAACCAAACTGTTACCAATCTGTAACAATACGGGTGACGAGGAGGTGAGGTAGCAATCTAGAGAGCGGCAGGGAGTGTCCATATTACTGTATGTTATGAAACGCTAACTATCGTTTCGAGCCGTTCTCTTTTGTCGCGTTTCATAATTAAATTCTTTTTTGATGTCGTTGCTCTATGGTATTTGAATTTGAAAATAGTTGTTATTTTTTTGACAAGAGAAAAAACAAAGGTTGATCGTGGTCCCGTCGAAACTGATGTGTATTTAAATTTTTTGTACAAATTGTGTTATAAGTTGTTGTTGAGGCCCACCATTTTATTCTGTGGTAAGTAATTTGTATAAGGAAACCGCTTTGCGTGTATTTTTGGTACTGCGGCGGACTACATTTTTATATCTCCGTAGGGTTTCATCCAGCCCCTGCGAGGTTTGACGTCCCCGAAGTTTTACCTGATAAAGGATTAATCCTGGGACGGAGCAGTGCTGATCACCAGCCAGTCCTTTCTACTGCCCGCCCAGCTGCTCGCCATAAGGGAAGTGAATTTATTTTATCTTTTATCCCAAGCGACTCTCTGACTCTCTGACCTTTCTGCCGACCTAGAAGATTTCCTGTTTCCAGTTTCTAACCTTTAGTTATTTATTTTAAATTTTAAGATGTGTTTTGTATCTGATACATATTTTGTTAAAAGATAGGGTAATTCAGATCAAACTGAAATTTTAAACTTAGTAACTTATTTAAGTACCAAAGGGACGGTGACGATCGTTGCCTGCCGGCATACTATAAAATAACCATTTTATATACAAATAAAATTGTAACCTTAAATTTATTTCCGTAAATTCTCCATAAATATATTAGGTCATTGTTTTTTTTAATTGTCTACACGGTCAACCAATGAAATCGCACCTTTTTTTATACTCCAATTGTTTATTGTTCCTTACTTTTAAAATAATCATGAAAATACATATATTCTAATTTACCCCATAACCTTTTTTTCCTTAAAACTCCGTTTAGGCCCGAACCTCTAAATCTTACGTATCATATGTGGCAAACTCCGTAAGGGTTTTTATCCCCAGTTTCCTTTATTTTTGTCACATATTTATGGCGCCCGAACTAATGTTTTATCCCCTTTTCTGCCTTTAATCTTTCCCTAACGAACCCGTTTTTTTGTCGTTCGTGGGTGTATCCGTTTTCCGGATGTTATGGTTCCAGTTTGAATACCTCAAGACCCTTACTTAATTTAATCGTGCAGTTTTCTTGGAAACGTGTGGTTTTTTTGTTTGTATGCACGGTATTTTTTTGCTTCTCTTGACACGGGTCGTTTTTTCCCCGGCTTAATGGCATTATACCTCTTTCGGATAATTGCTTACGTGTTGTTGAGTTGTTTTTGCCTGTGTATTCCCTTACGATTCCAAGAGAATTTTTAATTTAAGTAGTCAATGGCCAGACTCTAGATTTCTTTCAATCGAAAGTCGGGACAGGCTTACTTTTAGTTCACGATTATTTAACGTTGTTTTAAGGTGAAAATCTTTAAGGGTTACTGTTTGGAATATTTTTACGCGTTGCTTTGCGCGGTACTCCTTAAATTTTTGGCGTACCCTGTTCACTTTTATGTGACAACGTTTCGGTATTCCGCAGTATTGTTTAGATTTCTTGAGGTCTTATAACAATTTTCCATTTTTCAAATTTCTTTCATTAATCTTGCCCTTGTCTTACCTCAAATGGCCTATTTTTCGGTAGAGTTGTCCCTTTAGACTCTTGCGTATCGCGTTTCAGACTTCCGGTGTTAATTTTATCCGTGAGTCGGATTTTCACGCATCCGCCTTTACCGTTTTTGTCCACATTTTGCTGGGGTAACCGACAATGTTTTGCAAGTTTTTTTCAGTTTTTGTCAACCCTATTGGTCTTTAATGTTTTAGTAGTTGTTTGATTTCTCCTGTTTTCTTAAGTGACTAGTTTTAGGCTCAATACACAGCGATCCTTTAACGCTAGTGTGTTGTTGGGGTTATTGAGTCTGTTCACTTTTAGATGGAGTTTTTGCCGTTTGTATGTGTACGTTCGTGTATAAATGTCAATTTCTACCAGCTTCAAGTAAACGTTCGTAGTTAACTAGTTACTTAGAGAGTTTTTATTTTTTTCTTCTTCAGGGCTGTCCAACGTCTATAGGGTTGTCCAAATTTCAAAATTTTTTGGACTTCTCGCCTTTTTTTGTGAGTTTGTGGGTATTTTGAAACGCTAACTATCGTTTCGAGCCGTTCTCTTTTGTCGCGTTTCATAATAAAATTCTTTTTTGATGTCGTTGCTCTATGGTATTTGAATTTGAAAATAGTTGTTATTTTTTGACAAGAGAAAAACAAAGGTTGATCGTGGTCCCGTCGAAACTGATGTGTATTTAAATTTTTGTACAAATTGTGTTATAAGTTGTTGTTGAGGCCCACCATTTTATTCTGTGGGTTTCATCCAGCCCCTGCGAGGTTTGACGTCCCCGAAGTTTTACCTGATAAAGGATTAATCCTGGGACGGAGCAGTGCTGATCACCAGCCAGTCCTTTCTACTGCCCGCCCAGCTGCTCGCCATAAGGGAAGTGAATTTATTTTATCTTTTATTCCAAGCGACTCTCTGACTCTCTGACCTTTCTGCCGACCTAGAAGATTTCCTGTTTCCAGTTTCTAACCTTTAGTGATTTATTTTAAATTTTAAAATGTGTTTTGTATCTGATACATATTTTGTTAAAAGATAGGGTAATTCAGATCAAACTGAAATTTTAAACTTAGTAACTTATTTAAGTACCAAAGGGACGGTGACGATCGTTGCCTGCCGGCATACTATAAAATAACCATTTTATATACAAATAAAATTGTAACCTTAAATTTATTTCCGTAAATTCTCCATAAATATATTAGGTCATTGTTTTTTTAATTGTCTACACGGTCAACCAATGAAATCGCACCTTTTTTTATACTCCTATTGTTTATTGTTCCTTACTTTTAAAATAATCATGAAAATACATATATTCTAATTTACCCCATTACCTTTTTTTCCTTAAAACTCCGTTTAGGCCCGAACCTCTAAATCTTACGTATCATATGTGGCAAACTCCGTAAGGGTTTTTATCCCCAGTTCCCATTATTTTTGTCACATATTTATATACAAGTAGACAATTAAAAAAACAATGACCTAATATATTTATGGAGAATTTACGGAAATAAATTTAAGGTTACAATTTTATTTGTATATAAAATGGTTATTTTATAGTATGCCGGCAGGCAACGATCGTCACCGTCCCTTTGGTACTTAAATAAGTTACTAAGTTTAAAATTTCAGTTTGATCTGAATTACCCTATCTTTTAACAAAATATGTATCAGATACAAAACACATTTTAAAATTTAAAATAAATAACTAAAGGTTAGAAACTGGAAACAGGAAATCTTCTAGGTCGGCAGAAAGGTCAGAGAGTCAGAGAGTCGCTTGGGATAAAAGATAAAATAAATTCACTTCCCTTATGGCGAGCAGCTGGGCGGGCAGTAGAAAGGACTGGCTGGTGATCAGCACTGCTCCGTCCCAGGATTAATCCTTTATCAGGTAAAACTTCGGGGACGTCAAACCTCGCAGGGGCTGGATGAAACCCACAGAATAAAATGGTGGGCCTCAACAACAACTTATAACACAATTTGTACAAAAATTTAAATACACATCAGTTTCGACGGGACCACGATCAACCTTTGTTTTTCTCTTGTCAAAAAATAACAACTATTTTCAAATTCAAATACCATAGAGCAACGACATCAAAAAAGAATTTTATTATGAAACGCGACAAAAGAGAACGGCTCGAAACGATAGTTAGCGTTTCAGTTAGTACTAATATATATACTTTGGTAAAGCTGCATGTAAGATAGTCGCTACGCGTCCCGAGTTTAACTTCTCTGTCGATTTAATGACTTGCTTTGTTAAGGTGATACACAGAAATTGCTTCTCTGGATTCCGCTTTTCCGTTCCAAGTTGCAGTCCTGTAATTAAGCTGCTATTGCAGTCTTTGTAGTGTCAAGATTGTTCTCTAATCTTAATATTGTAGATTTTCGCCTTCACTGAAGATAAGCAGTACCGATCTTACTTTATAAGTACTCGTACAGCATCATTCATTGTGAATTGCTGGAAATATTTTATTTATTTTATTTTTCAACGAAAGCTTACTTAAGAGTGAATAGCAAATAAACGTGGGATATTATAAAATTTCCGACTTTATTTATTATCCCTTCAAGGGCGGGTATCAAACTCGCCGCTGGAGCTCAAGCGCGGATATTAAATGGCCGCACGGTAGTCCGTTTAGCGCTTTGCCGATATTCAAGGTTTTCTCAGTATTTTTGTATAAAACCTATAAAACAAGTTACTGTTCCTGCGCTCAAGCGTATGCCGGTTTAATAGCCAATGGGCCATGGCTGCGCTTGAAAGGTTATGAACTAGCTTTTTCTCGCGGCTTCGTCCGCGTGGATATCGTTTATAAGGTATTTTTCTAAGTGTGGTGCGCGAGCCGCTAGCGGCTCACGAGCGTGCTAATGAGTTTTCTCCGGATCCACATCCCAGATCGGACTATTCTGATTAGCAGTTACTTCCCACGCCCTCAACCAAATCTATACAAAAAAAAATACTACAGTCCGTTGCTCCGTTGCGACGCCGACGTACACGACCGTGGAAATGAGTTTTCCCCAGATCCCCTCGGGAACTATGTCAGGATATGCTAATTATTAAATTATGTTATTTCCTACCCCCTCAACCATCTCTGCAAAAAATCACAACAATTTATTGTTTCGTTACGATGTTAAGAAAATTAACAAAAAAAAAGATGTAAGTATTTTCAGGAACTGCATCGAACTGTGCAATTTTTACGGCTTAAAAAGTAGCCTAAGTCCTTCCCTGTGACACAAGATACCTGCATGCTAAATATTATCAAGATTGGTCAAGGTGTTGAAGCGTGAAAAGATAACCAACACATTTTCACATTTATCATATTACTAGATTTTGCCAGCGGCTTCGTTTGCGTACTTTTTAAAGTAATATATTTAAAAAGTAGCCTGTACGTTAATCCAGGTCCTTATCTGTCTACCTACCTTCCAAATTTCAGCCAGATACGTTTAGTAGTTTTTGTGTGAAAAAGTAACACACATTCATACATACCGAACAACCCAACACCCATGTATTGCAAGACTGCTCACTAGCTACAATCAGCATTGGATGTCTCAGGTTGAAGACGATGATTTTTGTTACAATTTGATGCTCTGCTTTTAATGTGTTTTTCGTAATAAACTACGAAATAAATATTTTCCAACAATCCAAGGCGGCTTATCAATTTTCTTTACTTCAATTGTGTTTATCGAGATAAACAAGGAATTAAATATTGACTTATTAATTTGCTCAGCTATAAATGTGTTTCTCGAAATAAACTAGTAATTAAATATATTCCAACAATTTAAGGCGTCATATCAATTTACTTTACTTCAATTGTGTTTATCAAGATAAACTAGGATTAAAATATTTTCCAACAATTCAAGGCGTGTTATCAATTTGCTTTGCTTCAAATATCTTTATCGATATAAACTAGGAAATAAATATTTTGCAACAATTCAAGGTGTCTTATTAATATGCTCAGCTTTCAATATGTTTCTCGAAATAAACTAAGTAGTAATTAAATACGTTCCAACAATTCAAGGCGTGTTATCCATTTGCTTTACTTCAATTGTGTTTATCGAGATAAAGTAGGAATTAAATATTTTGCAACAATTCAAGGCGTCTTACCAATTTTCTGTATACAGGTGTAACAAAATTTGTGTAGGACCTGTTAACTGAAGCTTCTACTAATCGTACTGAAATAACTTTCCCTACGGAACTCATAATCAATTAAATAAAACGACGCTCCAGTCATATCAAAACAAAAAAAAACGACGCTTCATGCAAAAAAATTCACAAAATCGGTCAATCAGCTGATCGATTTTGTTTTTGGAATTGAATATGGGTCTTTTTGGAAAAGTTGTTCAGTATTACGAGTAAAAGCCTCAGTTAACGGATCCTACACCAGTTTTGTTACATCCTTTATAGAAAAAATGATGATTTCTTAAATTGTTGCAAAAATTTTAATTCCTAGCTAATTTAACGGCTCTTCTACAAAGTTACCTAATTGTTACAAAACATTTAATTCCTAGCTAATTTAACGGCTCTTCTACTAAGTTACCTAATTATTGCAAAACATTTGATTCCTAGCTAATTATACGGCTCTTTTACTAAGTTACCTAATTGTTGCAAAACATTTAATTCCTAGCTAATTTAACGGCTCTTCTACTAAGTTACCTAATTGTTGCAAAACTTTTAATTCCTAGCTAATTTAACGGCTCTTCTACTAAGTTACCTAATTGTTGCAAAAATTTTAATTCTTAGCTAATTTAAAGGCTTTTCTACTAATTTAGTTACCTAATTGTTGCAAAACTTTTAATTCCTAACTAATTTAACGGCTCTTGTACAAAGTTACCTAATTGTTGCAAAACTTTTAATTCCTAGCTAATTTAACGGCTCTTCTACTAAGTTACCTAATTGTTGCAAAACTTTTAATTCCTAGATAATTTAACGGCTCTTCTACTAAGTTACCTAGTTGTTGCAAAACTTTTAATTCCTAGCTAATTTAACGGCTCTTCTACTAAGTTACCTAATTGTTGCAAAACATTTAATTCTTAGCTAATTTAAAGGCTTTTCTACTAATTTAGTTACCTAATTGTTGCAAAACTTTTAATTCCTAGCTAATTTAACGGCTCTTCTACAAAGTTAGCTAATTGTTGCAAAACATTTAATTCCTAGCTAATTTAACGGCTCTTCTACAAAGTTACCTAATTGTTGCAAAACATTTAATTCCTAGCTAATTTAACGGCTCTTCTACTAAGTTACCTAATTGTTGCAAAACATTTAATTCCTAGCTAATTTAACGGCTCTTCTACTAATTTAGTTACCTAATGTAGTTCAGAACAAGCAAACCCCACATTGTAAATTAGATCAAATAAAAACAGTTCGTGATAAACACTTTAGGATCAAAATTAACGAATGTTTTGGCTGTTTTTTTGTGTTACATTTCCATTAAAAGTGTTAAGACATAGTTCGCCAGCGAATTTAATCTTATTTATTTAATTTTTTTATTTTATTTTACTTTATTCGGAAAACGAAAAGTATTTTTTATGAGAATTTAAAAATCTAATTAATAAACTAAGTACTATTTATATGTTCTCACATGTATAAATCTACACGCTAGCTAAACTTAAAAAAAATGTAGAAATAAACTAAAAAAATCTAAGAGGGTGTTAAAACATAAACATGAACAAAAAAAAGTTGAATTTTAACAATTAGGGAACCTTAACAAACCAACGTTTAGAAAGCATAGCTTTTACTGTATGGACCTTGGAATAAATCAATTTGGGGAAAATCTGCTAATTTGTTGAATTATTTTGGAGCATGTGCTGTTAAAAAGAAGTTGCGCCTGTAATTTGTAATTGTTTAAGGTGTCGATAGATAGGTCGGGCGTCGGATAGCTAATCTTGATGGGAACATTAAATTTGGATCATCATATCAGCTCATATACGTCCCCAACGAGGGGCTCGAGCCTACCCTGAATTAGGGCGATCGGGCCTTAGTCGACGACGCGGACCCAGTGCGGGTTGAACGACTTCACACACAACCTGCGAGTTTCTCTGTAAGAGCGTCGGATAAACGTAAATATGAAATCTAAATTCGAAATCACACTGGTACGTGGCAGGATTCGAACCACGACCTCCCGGACAGGAGGCGCCGGCCCTAGCCGTTACGCCACCGACGCTTAAATTTGGATAGAAGCTCGGATCGACCAAATTTTGCGATTTTTTTAGTAATAATGCCATATCAGCCATTGTACGTCTGACTTACAGAAGAAATCTGTTTTAAGAAAAGCATAACATTTATTATCTCACTTCTGACAGTTCTTATAAACTGATTTCGTACATACACATTGAATTGAGAAGGAAGGACATTGAAAATAAGATACAACCAAAACTCACACTTGTTGTGCACAGCTCACAATATCAGGCTGTTAGGTTATTTAACAAGTTGCCAATAGATGTGAAAAACTTATTATATACATGCCAGTTTCGGGCCAAGCTCAGGTTACAAAAAATTATTAAAGCCTGTATGACTATTTCAAACCATGAATATGAAGACATTGCCAATTATAATTACTTTCGTGACATTTATTTGAAACTATTATTACTCAATGACATCCTAATATATATATTTTTTCATCTCCCCGGTTCGGAATGTTTATTTTTTGTGAGTAGATAGTCGGGTAGAACATTGCTTTTCCATCCCTAGGGTGGAAAGTATTTTCATCCCTAGGGTGGAAAGTAATTTCATCCCTAGGGTGGAAAGTATTTTTTTTTTAATTGCCAGGCACGGAGTCGAGGATAATTGAGTTACGTCATATTATTAAATTACACTAAAATAAGAGGTTTTCATATATCTTAACTCAGCTATACATTAAATGACGTGTTTAATGCGATCTATAGTTTGATATTAAATCATTTTATAGTTGGTCTATTTTTTCACAATTACAGAAGATTAAAATTTAAAATCATACCTCTATTCTGCTGCGCGCCACAATGCCATGGTAAAATTACACTTTTTTTTAAATTTTTGGCATGACCACCTAGATGCACGTCGTAACCAACTCGATTAGGTGCATGCAACCTAGGCAGCCGTGGCAAGCGGCCATTGCGAAAAGGTTGGAGGTTGGATATAGGTAAACTTAATTTTTTGATATCTAATTTATATTTTATATCATATAAATAATACATTTCTTCACAGTCGAAATGAAAAGTAGAGTGTTTAACTCGGGTGAAATGACCCACTTCGTTCGAGCGCCAGAAATATCTCGAGTGAAATGGGTCACTTTCTTCCCTTGATTAACAATCTACTATTTCAGTTTTTTGGTATTTGTGAATTGTTATGTATTACTACGACATATTGTGTTATGTTACGAATTTTATTATTTCTATTTAACTCTTTGAGGAAATATGACGTTTTCTATTTTTCTGAGGTATTGATTATTATTTATTTATATTTTCTTAATTATTTGTGTAGGTACTTTCAAACACAATGTAATTTGTTCTTGAAATAAATGAAATGAATTAAATTAAATTCAAACACACACTTTCAAGGCTTGCTACTTCACCTCACACTCGTACCCAATGTTGGTTAAAAAATACAAAATTAAAAAGTTCATCTCAACAAGCACTACACCAAACAAAACTCCTAAAACTGCACGAACGAACTCATTATCATCACAAATTGGAGCCTGTGGCTTGCAGTCTGCACTGCAGCTTGCTACATCTCAAAATCTCAATTTAACTTTGCCCTGTCAGAATTAATATCGCACGACCGCTGGCTCGTATACTGTCGGAGTAATCGATCAGAGCATGAAAATGTAGTGGCATGCAGACAGGGTGTAACAAAATGGTGTAGGGGCCATAGTCTAAAAAACTGGTCTTCTCGTCCCAGAGTGACACAAGTCTACGTCACACAATAACACTGCCACTTTATTTCAACATAACATGTTACATGGGTAAATTATATCTATGGTTACATAGTAAAAATATTTCTTTGTAATTTTATAATTTTCATTTATATGTATTTTATCTTAAATTTTACAACAACATGTCGTGATTTATTGTTTAAGTTGAAAAATCAAATTTTATATTGGCAACACTGCACATTATTGTCGGCCGTCACGCGCTGGTGATCAGCTCAGCTCTGGGTAGGAGTGGGATCTTCCCCACCCCTACCTCTCTCAAGGTTTGCTGCTCACGGACTGAGCGGTTGGTATTCAGTCTACGATGAGATCAGTCGACGGAAGTTTCAATATTTGTGCTTGGATATTGTAAATGAATACAGAT
This sequence comes from Coleophora flavipennella, assembly GCA_947284805.1. Classification (NCBI taxonomy): domain Eukaryota; kingdom Metazoa; phylum Arthropoda; class Insecta; order Lepidoptera; family Coleophoridae; genus Coleophora; species Coleophora flavipennella. The sequence continues at coordinate 12,201,573 of OX369263.1, read as the reverse complement.
TTATACAAGTAAAAGTCTACTGAGTTTTTGTTCATAAAAACTCAGAAGCGGGACACTACCCTCAGTCCATAAAGGTATGTAACTTTTTAAACTGTACAAAAGATATGAGTGCACGTGTTTTATTTAAGTATTTATTTTGTCATACCTTCTGCCCGTAATAAAAATCTTTAGTGCTACGTTTTGAATAACTACGTATATCGGATTAGCGTTGGCCAAGGCTACTCTTTGGTAACGTTTTTCCTGTAAGTTTTTGCAATTTTGATCGTAACGACCATTGTCTTGCGATGATATATTGCATTAATCGTATTTTAGTTATTCGAATTCAAACATAGAAACGGGTAATTGTTCGTCATAATCGGATCAGCGTTGATCATGGCTACTCTATTGACTACGTTGTTCTGGTAGGTTTGTGTAAATATCATTGCAAGGACCATTGTTCTTCAATAATATCTTGCACAAACTTCGAATGGCGGCTAATAACCTACTTATTTAAAATTGCTACTTGCCGGACTATCGTTGCGCAAGGCTACTCTTTGACAACTTTACTCTGGAAAACGATGTAAATGTTATTGTAAGGGCCACTGTTCTTCAATAGCATCTTGCATTGCTGTTAATTTGAGAAAAGCACATTGTTTGAAATTTGAAACTGAGGGTATGACAAATAATTAAGACATTGTGACATTAAAATGATAGTTATTTTCAAAGTTAGTTTATTTATAACTAGGCATGGCATAGACGAGTTCAATGACCAGGTGTGTCATACATATTGGACCAAGTAAGTCCTCATATTGACCAGGTGTGTCATACATATCGGACCAGGTGAGTCCTCATATTGATTAAAGTAACTAAGCAGCCCATAGATACAGTCTAGTTGATGTCACAGTGACTAGGTATGTCACTGAGACGGGCCAAATGTGCCCTACATGGGCTATGTATGCCAAACCCAGGACTTCGTCAAAGGTGGGCAGGTCCTATTTTATTTATAGCTGGAAGTTGGAATTAAGTAATGTGCAATAATCCTGTTAAACAATTATCGCGTTTTAGTTTCATTTTTAATAAGTTTCATCTTGTGACAGGACCAGTCGAAAGTCAGTCGAAACTATTTAGTAATCTGTGGTATAAATAAGAATAGTAAGATACCTAATAAAATTAATGGGCTTAAAATATACCTTAGAAGCGGAAAGTCAGTCTCTTAATATTCTTAAAACTATTGTAAATACCTGTATCGGAGAAAACAATGATTTGCCTCACGACAGATTGGAAGTGGGAAGTGAAGCGATATTTGCTCGTCAACTTGGACACCAAAGATAAATTATACTTCTTTACAACTAGCTATTTCTTAGGATAGGTTAAAACTGTTTTGATAAAACGATGTCGAAAAAATAATTAACAAACATCACTGTTCTTCGAAATTATTTTGCATTGGTTAAAAAGGAAAGGTATAAAACCGTAATTTGTGGACTACGAGTATATCATTGAAGAAACTCTTTTAGAATGTTATTCTGGTCGGAAAGTTTAATTCCAGTACCACACTGCAATATAAAAAAAGATAGTAAATAATCATTACTATTACTAATTATTATTTTATTAAATTATGCTCGGAAGGTATGTCAGACTCGTTTGTTTGGTGGTAAACTCTTATTACAGTACAAGAACAACAAAATATAAATTTGTACGAAAGCAGACTTATCCGAAAAGGGGATCTGTTCAGCCAACACTGTATTATTGAAAGACTTAATATTTTATGTACTATAATATACTTGCGATTTTATTAGTGCTGTTATCGATTTATTATGTTTATTTATTTATCGAAGCTAGGGTATTATTACCTAGTCGTGACGTACCCTCGTCGTACGTGGTGGGCCAAGTGCGCCTATATAAGATATGTAGGTACCTATCAAGTGGCTAGATGTGTCACTTTAGGCCAAGCGTGCCTAAGTAGATATGTGGCTAAGTATGCCACCTTGGGCCAAGTGTGCCTATATAGCAACCAGTGGCTAGGTATGTCACTGCCAAGTGTGTCAATGAATTTCGGGCCAAGTGAGCCTCTGTAGGATATGCATCAACTGGCTAGATATGTCGCTTCTAACTCGGTACGCCTATGCATTTTTTTTAAAGGCTTAGTATTTCAAAACTCAAGGCCCAGCGTGTCCAAAACGAACAGATTAACAATCATGATTCTAGTAACACCTGGTTATAAATGATTATTTTAGAGCATACGTGAAAATACCGTCATTATTGAGAAAGATAAGAAAATACGCAAAGGGAAACCCATTATATCCTGGTTAGTTGAATCGGAATCTGAATAATAAAATACTTACTATTTTGAAAATAGAACAAAACTTGACATTACGTTGTCAACCGTTCACTATTACTGCTTAGTAGTTAGTTACAGACAACGTCCAATATAGGCTGGTCTTTGTTTTCCTTAAAAATGCAGTCAGATTTCCGATATCTTTAACTGTTTTCTGAAGTAATTGCGGTTTTTCGGTTTTTTATTATTATTCTTATTTGTTTGTTTGTTTGAGAGAAGCACCATATCTATATTATGCCTCGGCAGAAATGGCAACAAACCTGCAATTGCCACATTTCTTACTTGTATAACAATATAACAAGCGTCTAATGCTTTTTTTTTTATCTCTCCGAGGTAATGGAGGATCTTGAAAAGCAAGGACGAGGGCGAACTCAACAGCGGAGGCGGCGGAGGCCTCCATCGCCGTCGCCGACAAAATATCTGGATACCGTCAAAGCTCTGATTCTCGGATGACTTTTAGGATGGTTGAAGAGGCCGGTCACAGTACATCAGCCACGTCAACACCTTATTGATTTTCGGACGTCGGTAAAGAAATTGGCAGTGGAGTTTCTGCCTTTAACGAAGTATTGTGAATTTTGTCCCCTTCTCCTCAAATGAAAAATTTGTTTCAAAGTATATTATGCTGGATATGAGCCTTGATTAAACTGTTGCAAATGTTCGAAAGAAGTTTGCCAAATCAGTTCAGCTGTTTTCGGGTGATGCGTTTACCGAGGGACAGCACTTAATTTTTATTTAAATAAATATAGATGTAAGAAGTCACTTTCACAGAACATAAATATTATTTATATTTAGAACGTAAATTCCTCATAATTTAGTTTGTTTTCCTAAAATATTAATTATTATTTCTTAAAAATATTCAAATTTCTAGTATGTAAATACACTCCTACCTCTGTATAGTTTGTGACTTCAACAATAATATTTTTTGTTCAGTAAGTAATGTAGTCCTCAGTGTTTCAGTTTAATTATTAAAGTTAATTCGAAGACCTTGCTTTTGTAGCACTAATATAGATTGAATGTTTACAGAATTTTCCTAAAATATTGTACTGTATGTTAGTCAACAGAGGGTAAACATAACAAAAAAAGATTTAATTTACGCGAGGTCCACATAAGTCACAGTAATTTAGTAAAATTGATAACTTTCATTTTGTTAACTTTTAAACATCAAATTCCACGTGTGCCTATAGTTATTAATTGATTGAACAATGATTTACATAATACACCCTCGAAAGCTTTGAACAAATCTAAGAAAAGTTTAATACATTATTTTTTTGTTTTCCATATCCATCCAGGTCTGTTCTATTTTATCGCTCTCTCTCTCTCTCTTATCGTGTGGTACAATTGGCCGTGCTATCCAAGGGATAGACGCCGGTTACCAGGTGTTGCACTTTAAATCACCCGCGGTCACTATAAAAAAAAAGATATAGCTGAAACTAAGCTTTTGTTTGTTTTTATGAAATCAAACTCATGACAATTAGACATTAGTTAAGGCCTTGTCAATTTTGTAACTAGTTTCATTATTAGAATTTAATATGTTTTACAAGTTGAGAAATCACATTATTTATACAATGAGTTTCTCAAGTATTTTAGAGAAATTTGGCAACAACGCTATTGGCGTTAGTACTAATACTTTGCTATTGGTCTTTAGTTGTTTTGATCCTTTTTTATAAATAGCAAAAAAAATACGTTTATTAAAAGCAGTAAGATCACACAAAATACAATGGCATTGTTCCGTTTTTTATGAAGCATGTAAATAAAATAAAAAACTCATTGGTGACATGACGATTCTATACTGTAAAAAGTAATTTAATACCACAAATTAACAGAATTCATTCCATAAGTCGTTAGTACTGTGACGGTTTTTCTCATAGTATTTAGGCCGGTGACGTCATCATTTTTATTCGAAAGATTATTTAAAAAAATACCCAGTGATAAAAAAAATTGTTTAAATAATAGTTTGTATTAGTTTGACAACACCGGATTCCGGCAGCTGCTTCTTACTAGTCATCTGACTTCCTTTTATAAACTGTCAAAAATGATACTTTTTCTAAAAATTTTTGAAATGTTAAACTATGTCGTCATAATTTTTCATTACCATTGACGTACTATTTATGTGATTGTTATAAATAAGTAATAGAAAATGTTGTAAAAAGAATGAACAAGATTTTCTAAAATTACAGAAAGACAGCTACTTAGTTAATTATATCTCATAATTTATTTTTCATGCAGTCAAAGACCCAATTAGGATTAATATGGCCTATTTCTAAATCGTCCGGGAAAACATCTTATCAATACACAAGTTTTGGAAATAAACTAAACGTTCCGCTCTATATATTTTTACTTATTTTTATTAAGTTTACTGGTATCGTGTCGTTGCTTATACTATTTTTTAATTCTTCAATCTTCTAACTGCTGTTTTAAATTCGGAAATTCTTTTTACATCAGCTTTAAATATTGCTCAGAATATTTGACAAATTTACTTTGATTAATAGATTATGATATCTCAAGAAGCAGTCTTAGATTATATTTCAATGACACTATAGAAAATTAATCTGAGATAGCCTTAAATTGTGAAGAACTGGAAGACTTGTTAAAAAAAATAAGTTCCTGAAGGCCCGTGGAATGACACAGACAATGTAGATTGTGGAGGTATAAATTTTTATAAATCTAATTTTGAGTCGTAACCGAATGTCGTGATTTAATTAATGTAAAAGTGTCGGTTATCCTATGAGCTAAAGTTTAATAGATATATTTACCCCAAACAAAACTGTTTAATATGATAATTTGTGAGATTCGGTGATTTTAATTTCAAATCATAATTGTTGTAAGAAATCTAAGAATTTGTGAGATTGTAAAATATGACTTTCAATAAATGTTAGATTTGTTGACGAAGACCAACTGACTATTTTGTGAGCGTGCACCGGGGGTTGCACTGAAGCGGATGGCCGAATGTCGTGATTTATTGTTTAAGTTGAAAAATCAAATTTTATATTGGCAACACTGTACATTATTGTCGGCCGTCACGCGCTGGTGATCAGCTCAGCTCTGGGTAGGAGTGGGATCTTCCCCACCCCTACCTCTCTCAAGGTTTGCTGCTCACGGACTGAGCGGTTGGTATTCAGTCTACGATGAGATCAGTCGACGGAAGTTTCAATATTTGTGCTTGGATATTGTAAATGAATACAGATTTATACAAGTAAAAGTCTACTGAGTTTTTGTTCGTAAAAAACACGTCATTTTTAATTATTCTTTAGCAATATCATCCGATTCACGAAACACATTTCAGACGTTCGGGTAATTCTGTTTACACTAATGGTAACACAGGATAGCGATGACGTAGGCTTGTGTCAGTCACGTGGTTTGCGAGTCTCGGAACAGAGTACCAGCACAGATTACTAAATAGTTACTTGTAACAGGCGGAATTATATTATTGTACCATGAGTAGGGGCCGTTAACAGGGCTTAACTTAACCCTTTATTATTCTTATACCAAAGTCTGTTTGGACTGTGCTGCCACGCCTAGTGCCTAGACATTTCGCGCCCCACGTGTGGTTACGATATTCGTTAAGGCGACGCATTGAAAACTTTGATCGCAGGGATCTCGGTTTTTGATGTGTAACATCTTTGCTCTCGCTTTTCTGCAATTTGTGGGAGTGATTTCGTGAAATGGGACGGAAATGTGGAACATGGGACGGAAATGTGTAACAGGAAGTCGCGAAAGCGCGGAATTCTACTTTACGAGAGTCCGACTCACACTTGGTCGGTTTTTTTCGTTACTGTCAGATCCGCCACCCAGGTACAATATCGTCATCAAATCTAACTAACCTAAAGTATTTTGTCACATGTTACACATCATATACGAGTACTGCAGTAGGTCTCGCTCGAATTTTTTTTAATTAATTAATTGGTTCTGAGTTATCGCGGACGTATGCTACTAACGTGCTAAAACGCGTAAAGCATTGCCATAATTTGTGACCTGATTCTTCATTTCAGTGACTTTATTTTATCAGTTGCAGAAAAGAAACACGATTCGTTAACTTTTATGATAGAAAAAAATATATCAAAAAAAACCTCTGCATTCTACAGGCAAACCAGAACGATTTAGTACCTCTAAATTTTCTTAGTCAATTAGTCTAAACACACACTTCAATATGCCTGTTGGATTTTTTAAAAAAAGTTTTTTTTTAAATAAAAATGAAAAAACATTGAGAAGTGCAAAAGTGTTGTTACTTTCGTTACCCTCAGACACAACTGTTCTAATCTATGCCTCGCCTTAAGATACCTGTTGCCATTTGTATGGTAGTGTATTATATGTTTATACAGGGTGTAACAAAATTGTCCCGTTAACTGAGACTTCTACTCATCGTACTGAACAAATTTTTAACCCATAATCAATACGAAAAAAAATTGATACTCCATAAAAAAATTCACAAAATTAGTCTATCAGCTGAACGTTTTGTATTAAGAGTTTCATTATTTTTTTTTTGCAATTTCAACGAACTTGTAGAGCAAAAGTTTTTTAGTTAGATGAGTAGAAGCTACAGTCAAAGGGACCTACACTAATTTATAAACTACAAAAATGTCTACATCACGTAAGAGAACATATTGTTGTGTATTTGGATGCTTCGTAACCAAATCCAGAGCAAAATCTTAAAGAAAAATGCTTATCTGTGAACAGGGATGAAAACCGTATCTGTATGTATTCTTTAGTATCATAAGAAACATTTGCACTTACTCGTACCTAAAAAACTAAAAATATAAGACAGCATTCTTTTTCTTATTTATAGTCCTCGACCCTGTGCACGCGGAGCTAACTATCAAAATGCAACTTTATGGTGCTCTGTTCCCGCGCAAGCACTCGCAATGAGCGGCCACATCAAGCTTGACTCCGCCCACTTAGCACAATTGAATATTTTTCATGTATCGTCTTAAAAAATGGGTAGTAATTGAACGCGAATAAAAAAAAACACTTTTGTTTAATAAAGTAATCCCAAATCCAATGAAAGTTACTGATTGCATAGCAAAATACGTACCTTAAAATACAATTAATTAAGCACCAATTTAAGTTGGTGGCGCACCGCAATTTATTTGAAAGTATAGCGTTTATCTGGTTTAAGCAAAACTGTTTTATTTTTTCTGAAGGCAGATCCGCCACCCAGGAGTATAATCAATCAAACCTAATCGAACTTATTATCGCTCGCTCCGCTCGCTCAACTCTAGTCCAGTTGAGAAGGATAGATAATTTGATGTGCAATCAGTATTTTGATATGATTGTCATAAATTAAAGGTAAAAAAAAAATTGATAGGTGATTAGTTGTTGGATGTGCAGCTAAAAATATTTCTTAAAAATGGCATGGCCCTATGTGAGTAGGCTAAGTTCCGAAAAGGGCGGCAGATAACTTACTGTTTTGATTGTACGGGTACTACACGTATGTCCTTATCCTACAACCAGTGGATGCCCGCAGCTTCGCCCGCGCAGATCCCGATTTTTGCGGTTCCCGTGGGAATTTCCCAAAATCATTTCTTAGCGGATGCCTACGTCATAACATCTACCTGCATGCCAAATTTCAGCCCGATCCGTCTAGTGGTTTGGGCTGTGCGTTGATAGATCACTATGTCAGTCAGTCAGTCAGTCACCTTTGAGTTATATATATTTAGATTATAATAATAATAATAATAAAATAGCTTTTTTTATATTCCACAAAATAAGAATTAACAATAGAAAAAAAAAGAATAAAAAACTGTAGTTTGTAGGCTGCAAATTATTAAATAATTACATTGATTGATAAAATAATAATAATATGGAAATTGTAATTTAAAATGTCTACGGCTGGACATATTTAGATTACGTGTGTTCTAATTCATCGTATCAGCTCATATACGTCCCCACCGAGGAGCTCGAGTCTACCCTGAATTAGGGCGATCGGGCCTTTGTAAAGCGCATAATGTTTTATCTTCATTGCTTGTTTGCTCTATGGTGTTTTTTTTGCTAGAGAAATAAATGAGTTATAAATCTTTCTTCTACACGTCATACTGAACAACTTTTTCCAAAACATCCATAGTTAATTTGCAAAACAACTGAACTCCTTTTACGCATTGATAAGCTTATTAGCCAATTTGTGAGCATCATTTTTTTTAGAATTAACCCCATAGTCAATCCTGTGGAAAGTGGTTAATTATGATGAGTAGGCGCAAAATTAAAAGCTTGCTAGATATTTTTACAAGCTTTATTTAAGTTTCACCTGTCCCGGTGTCTGTAATGAAATCTTGTAAGTTGAATTTGATCCACTTTCCCGGTTTTCGATTGAGCTGAAATTTTGCATGCATATGTATATCGCGAGACAATGTAATATTAAAAGCTTGTGCTTCAAAGTTTTTAGGTTTTTTGAAATATTTTTATAACCCGGTGTAGGGTCAATATTTAATTTTATGCTTGTAACTAATTTAAATAAATGACTGTTTTGTTATTGAATAAAAAAAACTGTAAAGTGCACATTATTCTTCTTGTTATTTTTATCGTACGGAACTGTTAATGTCAATATCTCTAGGATCTGCCCCGGTGACAGTCAAAGCATATTTAAAGTTCTGTAGTTTAAAATCTTGAAGTCCTTAGAGGTAGTTTATGATGAGTTTACACGAACACTAAAAAGTTTATAAACAAAAAAAACCGGCAAAGTGCGAATCAGAACCGCATACATAGGATTCCGTACCATCATAGCACAGCATGGCGCTAGTTTCTTCATGTTTAAAAAAAATATGTTTATCGTTTGGAAACCCCCCTTATTATTTCACTTTTTCTAATTTTTAGTATTTGTTGTTAAAGCGGCAACAGAAATGCATCATCTGTAAAAATTTCAACTGTCTAGCTATCACGGTTCATGAAATACAGCCTGGTGACAGACGGATAGCGAAATCTTAGTAAATGGGATCCCGTTTTTACCTTTTGGCTCAGAATACAGAAAAAACCAGAATGCGCGTTAAGTTAGAATAGTATGACGCGCGCTGAAGCCAAAAACTCCACGAATACCCTCTTTCCCTTGGCTGTAATGTTGCTATATTAGGTCGTATTTTAATACTTTTTGAATAAGTTAAGTTATGAAGAACCACTGCTTGTTTACTCACAAAAATAAATCACCTGCATGTAGGATTTAGATGGAACAAAACGTCAAAACTACACCGATTTAGAGTAGTTTCATAAAAGCACAATTTGCCTCACTTTTATCGCCGTAAGCGTGTTCTGGTTTTTTCTGTATTCTGAACCTTTTGGTTACGGAACCCTAATAAAATGAAACTGTAAAGTACATATTTTCCTTGTTACTTTAATCGTAAGGAACTATTAATGGAAACATATTTAGGATCTGCCCCGGTGACAAGCAAAGCACATTAATAGTTCTGTAGTTTAGAATATTGAAGTCCTTAGAGGTAGTTTATGATGAGTTTACACGAACACTAAAAATTTTATGAACAAATAAACAGACTAGATGAGTATAGTTTCGTCCAGTAAGTATGATTATAAGTGAATCAAATAAAAACTCGTGTGTCTATGATTATTTTTAACGGACTTAAAAAAGGAGGTTATTAATTCAACCCGCATCGTATATGAGCTGATATGATGATTTAAGTCTATGTGTGCTTTTTAACACAGGTGTACCAAGTTTCATTTGTGTATGTATGAATTTTTAAATAATAAAACAAAATTTATTTCCTCTCACGAGCTTAAAGAATTATGATATAAAAACATGTAAGTGGATTCGTGATAAGGGACCTCAGGTACCCTCAGATATCGATTTTGGAAGCAATCGGTCCAGTAACTAAAAAGTTCAAAATGACGGCAACTTTTTTTAATTCTGACAACGGATTCGTGATAAGGGACCTCAGGGACGCCCAGATTTCAATTTTGGAAGCAATCGGACCAGTAATAAAAAAATTCAAAATGGCGGCCACTTTTTTCAATTCGGGCAACGGATTCGTGATAAGGGACCTCAGGGACACTCAGATATCAATTTTGGAAGCAATTGTTCCAGTAACTAAAAAGTTTAAAATGCCGGCCACTTTCTTCAATTCTGACAACGGATTCGTGATTAGTGACCTCAAGAGACTTCAGAGGTCTAGTAACTAAAAAATAAAAATGGCCGCCATTTTTTGATTCTGACAACGGATTCTTGATCAGAGATCTAAGGTACCTTCTAATATCGATTTTACACTATTGAAGTAATTTTTCTATGTAATGGCATTTTCTTTCATTTAATTGTCAAGTATTGTGACAACCCTCGGTACTGTGATCAGTGACTCGTGATGTCGGCGATGACGCGATTATCAAAGGCGTTGGACGACTGTATGGATTCTTAGACTGTGCTACTAAGACTCCGCTGTCCGTCCGTCTGTCTGTCAGTCTGTCCGTCTGTCACCAGACTTTATTTCATGAACCGTGACAGCTAGACAGCTGAAATTTTCACAAATGATGTATTTCTGTTGCGGCTATAACACCAAATACTAAAAATCTCCATCCTTAAAACGTGTTTTTTTTAACATGAAAAAACTAGCGCCATCTAGTACGATGGTTTTTGAAACATGAAACTAGCGCCATCTAGAATGATGGTACGGAACCCTATGTGTGCGGCGGACGTGGCCTCTATTGTGTTCTATCTCTGGCTCGATGCAAAAGCAAAGCACAGATTCCCCATTGAAAAGCAAATGCAGTCTCCGTGGTGAATGGATGCATTTGAAAATAAATTTCACGCTCAGGTTATTCGGCTTTATTTTGAAGAACAAACGATGGCGCTGATATAGGTAGGTACTAGAAAGGAGATAGAGAAGTATATGTGATACTGCTCCCGGTATTTGACTACTAGTCATTTGAGTTACTTTTTATCAACTGTCTAAAACGACAATGTCTTCTGAAATTGATCGTGTTTCTAGCTTGTGTCGTCATTGTCTTTGACGAATTAATTTAGTGATTTTGATGAATATTAAATTGAAAATGGATTAAAATATAAAATGAATAAGTTATTATGGTTTTGTGGGAGAAATGCTATTTAGTGAATAACATATTTTTATTTATTTTAGGTACTGTCCAATACCCTAAAGCTAAAATGTTTGCTGCTATTACTAAACCACTTTTAGGTAAGCATTAGTTTTGCTTCTTATAGACAAAATAATAAGTAAAGAAGTTTTATAATGTTAATTAATGGCTTTTTACCCGACTGACCAAAAAAAGGGGGGGGGAGGGGGTAATGTTTTTCGGGTGTATGCATTAATTTATGTATATGTATGTACACTATACCTTTGCTTGAGCATGTAGCCTAGACGGCTTAATGGATTTTGAAGTGCGGTGTGTTGTTAGATTTTTTTTGATCCTGTGATTCACAATCACATTTACCGATTCACATTCACGATTCACAGATTCACATTTACCACTAGATCAATAGAACTTTTATTGAGGCAGTTAAATAAACTTGCATTAAAAAAATACATTGATATGTAAATGTAAAGGGAAGTCGAAAATACAATACAAGGTGAAATAAGCACATATTTTGAATGTAAACGTAGCGGAAAATAGTCATATAACTATTAGGAATGAGTCAAAAACAAAGTCAAATTCGAGAGAACTTCGTCTAACTTGAAATATTTAAAATTTAGAGATAATACAAACGTGTTGCCAAAAATGAAGAGATGAAACAAGAAATACGACTTCGTCAAAAAGGTGCGCAAATATGTGTCAATCGTGCCAATATGATCATTACTAGCTGTTTCCCGGGGCTTCACGCGTGTGGACAACGTTTCTTTGACTTTTCGAGGGTGCGCAGGGCGCGAGCCGGCGTGGAAATTAGTAGCCGATGTGTTAATCCGGGTCCTAATCTGTCTACCTACAAAATTTCAGTCAGTTCAAAAGAGTAACAAAAATACATCCATACATTCTTACAAATTGTCGCGTTTATAATAACAGTAGGATTAGTAGGAAGTAGGATATGATCTTGGCCTGTCCATACGCATCATAAACCAATATCAAGCGAGACACGAAACAGTACCATATGAAAACAGGTGAGACCGATCAACTGTTATTAATGCCATCAGTTTATTACTGTTCAATAGTACAACTAAAGTGGCGTCTCGCCAAGTGTCTACGGAGTTTTATAATCCACCAATACATATAAACTATTGATAGCTAAAAATAAAGTTGCCGGATCAGATTCGAAATAACTGTAGTGGTACGCCCCAAACTGTGAACTCGCGATGTATGTCAAAAAAAAAAACACAAAACAAAGGGCGAGTGCGCACCGAGAGTTCCATGACACCACACTTTTCCACACAAGTACTATATTTATTTTAAGCAAAATACATTAGTATTTATTTTAAGCAAAATACATTATTAACGAAAGTAAATACTCGTTTCAAATAAAAAACCGACTTTATTCGCTACAACTTAGTACATTTTAGCATTATTATTTTTGGTTTTTGTTAATTTCTAATAAAGTACTACACCGATTTTAATAAAATTTATATGGGACTACACGGGAAGCATTAGCTATAAAATAAAAAAATAATCATCAAAATCGGTTCACCCAGTCAAAAGTTCTGACACATGAAAAAAAAACATACAGTCGAATTGAGAACCTCCGCCTTTTGGGAAGTCGGTTGAAAAGAATATAAGTACGCTTACTAATGCTGGCGCGATGTAGGATACGTCCAACGCCATCTAGTGGTGTTTATAGAAATCATGTTTTCAAAATTTACAACCCCTATATCTCGGCAACCCCTTAACCGATTTGGCTCATGTTCGAAGTTAAAATATAATTTTGTCTTAATAATTTGCCTACCAAATTTCACGACGACGACGTTCCGATCAAAAAGTCCACTGCTGGACAAAGGCCTCCCCAAGGATTTCCACGACGACCGGTCCTGCGCTGCCCGCATTCATCGGCTTCCCGCGATCTTCACCAGGTCATCGGTCCACCGCGTGGGAGGCCTTCCTACGCTACGTTATACGGTGCACGGTTGCCACTCGAGATCTTTACTGCCCCAGCCGCCATCTGTTCTACGAGCTATACCATTTATCCACCAGTATTACGCAACATCTAAAATAAGACTAAAACCGTGCGAAACTGACCAAAACGTTACGCAAATGAGGTGTTATGTCACACACATGACGTGGAAACAAAACGATTTTTTGTTTCCTTTTCCGTCACGCCGTGCCGACAGATGTGCTGGCTGGTGGCCAACACCTATCGATTATTTGGCACTACGCCAAAGCTGAAAGTTTAGAAATGGCAACAAATCTCCATGGGGCTGACTGACTATGGGTCGCTATGGGGCTAACGCATTAATAGACGGAGAAAGTGCTAATTTTAAATGAGCTAGGTAAGTTCTGGGAACAATTTTTATCTTCAATACAAAAGAAAGGTATTGATTTGAACAGTTGTCTCTGTCTTTTTCTTTATGTCTAAAGAGTAAAGAAATTTACCACACTTTTTCACTTTTTCAATGGTTTTTCGTTTCAATCAAAAACTACAATGCAAGTATAAAAAATAATAAAATTAATCACTTGGTATTATCATAATAGAAGATTGTTAATAAAGGGAAGAAAGTGACCCATTTTAATCGAGATATTTCTGGCGCTCGAACGAAGTGAGAGCTCCAATAGTTCGAGGGTGGAATGGGTCATTTCACCCGAGTTTAACACTTTACTTTTCATTTCGACTGTGAGGAAATGTATTATTTAAATGATATAAAATATTAATCCCTACTAATATTATAAATGTGAAAGTAACTCTGTCTGTCTGTTACGCTTTCCCGCAAAAACTACTGAACGGATTTGGCTGAAATTTGGTAGGTAGACAGATTAGGACCTGGGTTAAGACACAGGCTACTTTTTACCACGCTCGCGAGCCGCTTGCGGCTCGCGCACTGCGCACCCTCGAAAAGTCATAGAAATGTGGTCCACGCGGGTGAAGCCGCGGGAATCAGCTAGTTAGATATAAATAAATTAAGTTTACCTATACCCAGCCTCCAACCTTTTCGCAATGGCCGCTTGCCACTGCCGAATAGATTGTACCTAATCGAGTTGGTCACGACGTGCATCTAGGTGACCATGGCGAAAATTGAAAAAAAAGTGTCAAGTTATCATGGCATTATGGCGCGCATCAAAATAGAGTAATGATTTTAAATTGTAATCTTTTGTAATTGTGAAAAAACAGACCAACTATAAAATGATTTAATATCAACCTATAGATCTCATTAAACACGTCGTTTAATGTATAGTTGAGTTAAGATATATGAAAACCCTTTTATTTTAATGTAATTTAATAATATGATGTAACTTAATTATCTTCGACTCCGTGGATGGCAATAAAAAAAAAATACTTTCCACCCTAGGGATGACAATACTTTCCTCCCTAGGGATGGAAAAGCAATGTTCCACCCGGCTATCTACTCATGAAAATTAAACTTTCCGAAAAGGAGAGATGAAAAAAATATTGTTGTATATCTTTTAAAATGTATACTTCAAAATATTAGTGATAACTAGAGTTGAAAGTAACGGTGTAGACCTATCTTTGGGATTTTTTTCCTATAGAGCCAAAACTGTTAAATCGTGTTTCTAATAGCTTTCGGCTTTAAGGAACGTCATCAGCAGTAAGGGTATTTTTTTTAGCCTTGGGTTTTCTATCGTTTAGCAGTAACTGACGTACGTCAAAAATAACCAAAATCTGTAATATTACCGCCTAAAAGCACCAAAATGTGGTTTTGGTGAGTCATAAGATGTAAGAACTAACACAGCAAAGATAAGTTACTGCAGATAGGCTGCTTTACATTACAAATGTATTAAATATATTTGTTGTTGGTAAAATAACATATTTTTGTATGGAAAATCTATGAACTTTTTACAAATCCAACTGCACGTCTTAAGTTGGTTGACTATTACTCCTAAACTAAGAAAGCCTACTTAACCGTGATAGTATTCCTTATAAATTGATTATATGCCCTACTATATACAATTATTTTCAGATGTCCTGAAATAACGGTTTGCTTTTTAACAAAAATTAGCATTTTAAAGCTTAATATTTCGCAAACGAATCCCTGAATAGAAAAAGATTTAAAATACCTATTTAACAATACCCCACACGATAGGGTACGTCACCAAAAAAATCTGCCCCTCTTTAGATGTAAAAAAATTTTTTTCTAAAAATTTTATTGCACTACTTTTTAGAGTGATTGATATGTATATCCATGCCAAAAACAGCTTTCTAGTACTAATAGTCTCTGAGCTAAGCCTCGAACAGACGGACAGACAGACAGACATGGCGAAACTATAAGGGTTTCTTGTTGACTACATAACCCTAAAACGGGGTCGGCTGCAACGGTAGCGGTTTATTTAAGTATACACTTAAAAGCTTCGGTGTCAACGGTAGCGGCTCGGTTCGGCTAGCCAAAGGTACCAGGTTCGAATCCGGGGACGGCCAAGTACCAGGTTCGAATCCGGGGACGGCCAATGTACCATTGCTTTAACTGTCAAGGACAACATCGTGAGGGAAGCTGCACAGCTGATTCCAGGTGTGTATGATACAAATCTAAAAGTGACCTTATGTGATGCTAAAAGCAACACGACCTGTAATTAGATGTCGTGGCGATATCAAAGAATTGAATAGATCATGCAATGGTTGTATTTAATGAAATGGACAATACTCCCTACCCATACCCATATCGTCATATGCTCTGGCCACAACAATGAATGAAAGTTTGACAATATGGATATCTAAACTAGCCAGATCATGAAATACCCGGGTGCAGCCTAGCTGAGCGAGCGAAACGAGCGATTATAGGTACGTAAGGTTTGTTAAGGATACTGTCGAAGAGCCTCGCGAAGCCAGGCTTCCCCCTAGGTATAGGAATGCATTTAGGTTAGGTTTGTTTAGTATGATATGCTCGGCCATTTCATGACCTGGCCAAAAATGAATTGACATTTTGTCAAATTTTTACGTTTAAATGATATGGTCAGATTCAGTTGACGATTTCATGAAATAAAACTATTTCGTGAATGGTCGTGCATTTCATGATCTGGACAAAAATTAAAAGATATATTGTCAAACGTCGACGTTTAAATGATGTGGTCAGGCTCAGTTGACTATTTCATGACATAAAACTATTCCATGAATGGTTGTGCATTTCATAATCTGGCCAAAAATGAATTGACATATTGTCAAACGTTGACGTTTAAATGATATGGTCAGATTCATTTGTAGATTTTATGATAAAACGAAGTGAGATGTTGTCAAGGGTTTACCAATTGTAAAAAAAAACTATTTCATTAATGGTCGTGCATTTCATGATCTAGCCAAAAATGAATTGACTTATTTGTCAAACGTTGACGTTTAAATGATACAGTCAGATTCAGTTGACAATTTCATGAAATAAAACAATTCATGAATGGTCGTGCATTTCATGATCTGGCCAAAAATGAATAGACATACTGTCTAACCTCGACGTTTAAATGATATGGTCAGGCTAAGTTGACTATTTCATGAAATAAAACTATTCCATGAATGGTCGTGCATTTCATGATCTGGCCAAAAATTAATTGACATGTCATCAAACGTTAACGTTTAAATGATATGGTCAGATTCAGTTAACGATTTCATGAAATAAAACTATTTCATCAATGGTCGTGCATTTCATGATCTGGCCAAAAATAAATCGACATATCATCAAACGTTGACGTTTAAATGATATGGTTAGATTCAATTCACGATTTCATGAAATAAAACTATTTCTTGAATGGTCGCGCATTTCATGATCTGGCCAAAAATTTATTTACATATCATCAAACGTTGACGTTTAAACAATATGGTTAGTTCTAGTTGACGATTTTATTAAACACAACCATTATATTAAACAGTCAACTATTCTATTAAATCGTCAATTTTATGATACCCCTATGGCAGATACAATCAATGATATGCACTTGCGCGTAGACAAGA
The DNA here is from genome assembly GCA_947284805.1 of Coleophora flavipennella. Lineage (NCBI taxonomy): Eukaryota > Metazoa > Arthropoda > Insecta > Lepidoptera > Coleophoridae > Coleophora > Coleophora flavipennella. Next base: position 12,184,291 of record OX369263.1, on the reverse strand, counting down.
TATCAAGTCGACATTTAGGTAGTAACAAGTAACTATTATCTAATCTATGATTTAGGCAAGTCCGTGTTAGACATTTTATTGTTCTCAAAGTAGATCAGTAACAGCTGGCTGCAATAATTCTAGTACGAGATTATCGGCAGAATTTGTCCTCTTTAATTATCTATGAATCTGGACAGAGACGCATCCGGGTTTCTATTAGATTAAATAAGATGGAATGAAAATATAAAAAGTCGAATATCACGTAAACAAGTATTTGTCACACTATATGGTAAGTTATATAAGTGTAAAGATCTTTCTGAATATATCTTTGTCGTCGACTGTACCTACTACTTGTAGGCTAATCAATCAGAAACAGTCAGCAGTTTAAATTTCCGAGCTTCTACTACCTACTAAGTGCTACATACAATTATAATAAATAAAAAAAACTTCTTACAGATTAGATTTTACAAAAGTTTTCCTGTGTTCTAGATAAATTTTGAAGCACTCAAAATCAAACGTGCTTTTTAGGGTTCCGTAGTGCCTATAAGGAAACCTTATAAGTTAGATTTGTCTGTCCGCCCCTCACAGACAGTCACAAGATAATAACTTTACATTTTTCAAATAAATAGGATGAATGTTGTCACAAAAATATTTAAAATTTAGACTTCACGACAAAATATCATGTTTTTTTCATCATATCAGCCGAAGGACGTTCACACAGAACGGACATAGGCCTCCCCCAAGGATTTCCACGACGACGACCGGTTCTGCGCTGCCCGCAACGAGCGGCTTCCCGCAACACCACCAGGTCGTTGGTCAACCGAGAGGGAGGCCCGCCTATGCTACGTTTTACGGTGCGCAGTCGCTACTTGAGAACTTTACTGCCACAACGGCTATTTGTTCTACGAGCTATTTGCCCCGCCCACTGCCGCTTAAGTTTTACTAAAAAGGCGAGGAGTACGTGGATAAGAAAACCCTTAACCTGCCGGAGATTAAATGACGCAAAGAATGTCTTCCGTCTTCGCGGTGATCCAGCCTGGGACGGCTATTAGCAAAAGAAAATCTAACAGACCCGACAACCCTGCACTGAATGTCATGACGCAGAAAAATTAGGAGAGCTGACTTCACCTAATGTGGGACAGAGCAAAGATAAAAAAGTAGAAGATCAGGTGTATCGTTACCAGAATTGTTAACATGCCGAAGAGTTTCTGAACTGTTTCCCCTAGAAACTTGAAATTAACCAAGTGAGTGGGCCCCAGAGGAAACTCTCAATCTTATTTTTTCAAGTTAGATATGAGTAATGATGAGCGTCGGTGGTGTAACGGCTAGGGCCGCTACCTCCTGTCCGGGAGGTCGTGGTTCAAATCCTGCCTCGTACCAATGTGTTTACAATTTCGATTTCATATGAAGGGTAGGGTGGGGCTAGTTGAGCAATTTTTCACTTAAGCGATCATAGCTCCTTAACTATAAGTCTAAATTGCGTTATGAATACTGATGGGTAAGTGATTTATCCCTTTCCAAAAGTATTCATAGTAATTTATTTCTAACAAATCGCATTTTAGAGCCACAGCCGTTTAAGTGAAGAAAGTCAGGATGCCCAACGTACCCCATGGGTGAGGTAAGTAGAGCAAGGGTATGAGCAGTTAGAAACTCGAGCCAAACTATGGGCTTATTGTTTAATCATTTAAGTCTAGAGTAATGTAAGAAACCTCTTGAACCTCTTGAAGTTTTCCTTTTATAAGTCTGCTTTCTAAAATAAAATAAAAAACATACATCACTTTCGTTCTAAATAGTGGGGTTAGAGCAACTTTTTGGTCACTAAATAAACAAAGCGTTCTTGTAGTCCAGCCCCCCCCCCCCCCCCTCCCCAGCGTCGCTCCGATTGGATTTCAAGGCGGCCTAGCTGCCAAAGCTACAGGGGGTTGTTAGTGGGTAGTGCGGTTCTGGGTCTGTGTTTATTTATACATATATACCTTAGGTATGTATGTATGCATATAGGCGCAGGGCTGTGACCCCCACATAACCAGTACAGCCTGCTGTGTTGGTATGCATAAACGCATTTATCCTCCTCCCTCCACCGTTTCCGAAGGGAAAAAAAGTGTAGTCCAATCGATCGACAAGTCATAACTGGCGGTCGCGAGGTGAGTAACCCTTCTGCGACCGTTTCTTTCCGAAATTTGATGCGTGAGATATTTCGATTGCCCAACTTACCCCTTTGCTCAACTAGCCCCGTCCTACACGTTTATCCGACGCTCTTACGATGAAGAGAAAACATCGTGAGGAAACCTGCACATGCCTACTAAGAAACTCGAAGGTTGTGTGTGAAGTCGACAAACCTACACTGGACCCGCGTGGTAGATTAAGGCCCGATCGTCCTAATTCAGGATAAGCTCGAGCCCCTCGGTAGGGACGCATATGAGCTGAAAAGATGATGACTATTAACCGCGGAACCCTACACTATGCATGGTGCGACATGAACGTAGCCGGTTTTCTTTTACATCCACAACAAAGTATTAGTGACACTGAAGATTTTTATTTGCTTTGCGCTATTTTTACGAGATTAAACAATGACTACATAACAGCTGATGACAATAAATTTTAACGAACAATAAGAAAACACTAATAAGTACCAAATGCCACATAAACTCGAGTCGTTCTGAGGACGATTAATTTAGTTTAAATCATGTCGCGTCGCGTCGTAACCGCTTTCATTCAGTACGATTTAATAAAACGCTTTCATAAATAAAACTTCCAGACGCCCGCAGCAAATTGCAGGCTACAGTTTTCTTAAAATTACCGTACCAATTTGTCAAAAATAATTTTCGAAAAATCTTAACATTTTAAGGTGTTATTTGAAAAGAGTTTTTGTGCACAAAAAGACAAATGCTCAGTGTGTAAAAAGCCGTATTGTAGAATCCGCCGTTTTGCAAAACAGCGCGCTGAACAACGCCGAATTAAGATATCTACGACTCCTGACTTAGAAATAGATATATGTACTATTTTTTTATATAAGTAACTGGATCGTCCGACTTCATAGTACGCTGAGGCCTAAGATAAAAAGAGACAATTGCAAAGTAGGCCTCTTTCATTACATTTCCAATACCATAAAAAAATCTACAATTGTTGTCATTTCCTAGTAAATACGGGTGGATTACAAAAGAGGGATATCCCAGACGTAGCAATTTTCTCTTTCTATCATTAGGCCTCAGCGTCATGCGGTCGAGGCGTTTTATGAAGTTTAAGGATCCATGTTAATCCCATCCTCGTCGTCACGGTTAAATAGGTTAAATACGAAAGCGAGGTTAGAAACAACCGAGGGCCATCGCACACTAGTTTAATTTATGATCGTAATAATAAAGTATAGATCATTACATCAGCTCATATACGTCCCCACCGAGGGGCTCGAGCCACTTAGAGTTCACACACAACCTTCGAGTTTCTTCGCAGACGTATGCAGGTTTACTCACGATGTTTTCCTTCACCGCTTAAGAGCGTCAGATAAACGTACATATGAAATCGAAAATCGAAAACACATTGGTACGTGGCAGGATCGAAGCACGACCTTCCGGACAGGAGGTAGTGGCACTTGCCATTACGCCACCGACGCTCCAAAGTATAGCTACCCTCACAATATAATATATAACAATCCTAACTGTATGATAACTTCTGTATGATCTATGATTCCGAAATCGTCCAAATTTAAACTGCCAAATCTTATTTGCTCTCTATGTTTAACCTTCTACGCAAACAGTAACTCCCAAACGGATGAACCTATTCAAATTATTTTTTTGGTTTGATTTAGAGTGTTTTCAGCTATGATTCAAGAAAATCTGTTGAGCCGTTAGAAGATCATCACGTCTTTCCCGTTTATGAAGGGATGTAAGCAGGTCTGATCGATTCGAAATTTGGTATACTGTTACTTCAATGACATAATATAATAATAATATGGTAAGCTAGACCTCATGCTGCAACATCTCACCTAGAATCTGAGATATACCCAACTCCTAACCAAATTACAGCAGAGATATCGTGTTTGGTATCATTACAGATATATAGTGAAAAAAGGCGTTTTTCTACATTTTTCATCTACCTATATCTATATTATTTTTACCCTGAATTGTAGAGGGTAAAAAGTTACGTAAAACTTTAAAAATTACGGTTTAATTGATTCAAATATGGTTCATGTGCATCAACAAATATAACGATTGCGAAAACCCAACTCAAAACGTTCAGCTATTTGTATTTGACACTAATTACTACCTTACTTACTTATGCAGAATAATAGTGGACTTACAGAAATGATATTACGTCTACGGTTTTGAAAGGCCATCGTCGTAAAAACGTATCCATGTAAAAATACTTGAGTATATTCATATTTTCAGAACTGAGGGATCACAAAAATTTCCAATACCCGGTTCACCGGAGATCATCATCTGAAGATATTGTCGGTACGTGACTCGCCCTATTTCAACGTTCTTTTCGCGATAAAAACGAGAAAACCTTTCATGTCTGCGCGTTTATGACGATCTCAGAGATGTGGAAATTATTAAAAAAGTGTTGGAAGGATGAGGACTTTTTGATCTGAGCCAGAGGGGAACTTGAGAGCAATGAATTTAAAGATTGACGGTGAAATTGTCATGGAAGTAGATGAGGGTATTTAGGTAGGAGCTAGGATTTTTTGCAGTAAAATAAATGGAAAATCATCTGTTTTATTTGATTATGGCAATGCTTTACGCGTTTTAGCACGTTAGTAGCAATACGTCCGCGATAACCGAGAACCAATAAATTAAAAAATATTGTACTTTTGAGTATCTACTCCTTTTTATATAAATCACTAGCTGTCCCGGCGAACTACGTACCGCCTTACATTACATTACACTGCCCTACCCTACCCTACCCTACACTACACTACACTACCCTACCCTACACTACACTACCCTACACTACACTACTCTACCCTACACTACACTACCCTACCCTACACTACTCTACCCTAAACTACACTACCCTACCCTACACTACCCTACACTACCCTACCCTACACTACCCTACCCTACATACACTACACTACCCTACACTACACTACACTACCCTACACTACACTACCCTACCCTACCCTACACTACCCTACCCTACACTACCCTACCCTACCCTACACTACCCTACCCTACCCTACACTACACTACACTACCCTACCCTACATAAAAACCTTCTCCTGACAACAAAGAACTCGACAAAAAAAGAATTAGCGAAATCGGTCCAGCCGTTCTCGAGTTATAGCGTCAGAAAGGAAAACCCGACTTATTTTTATATAGTAGAGAAGATAATATCAGTACAAAGATGTCCACCTCTGGACGCTCAAATAATAAACAACAATTATTGCTTAATTTCTCAGTTGGGTATTGTCATTTTTAGTGTTCCGTTTACCCAAAAGGTGACAAACGGGACCTTATTACTAAGTCAGTCTGTCAGCAGGCTATATTTATTGAACCGTTATAGGTAGGCAGTTGAAATTTTCCCATAATGTCGAGACTAAACTTCGGACCGGTTGTCGTGGAAATCCTTGAGGGAGGCCTTTGTCCAGCAGTGGATGATTTTCGGCTGATATACTCGTAATGATGATGATGATTGTTTAAAGCAAACTATTTTTAAAAACCAGCCAAGTACTACTCGGACTCACGCTTTAAGGGTTCCGTAACCACCAAATTTCTCTAGGCAACTATCACAATGATGTCTATATAATTTACATTACAAACTAAAGACATCAACGCTAGTAACAGAAAAGTGCTTTTTTTCATTCGAACTTACTTATCACGAATCCATAGCGCGAGTACGACTCACACTTGGCCGGGTTTTATTATTTTACAAGCTTTTATTTAACTTGCACAATGTATGTATGTTTGTTCGGGTGAAATATTGCAATATTAAAAGCTTGTAAATAAAAGTTTTTAGGTTTTTCGAAAATTATTTTTAAATAATTCAGCTTTATCACTATAACCCTTCCCGCGACCATATCAAACGCCCCGACTCTTAAAAATTGATGTTTTACTAATGACTCGGTAGTGTATCTACATGATACAAAACAAAAAAGAGATAGCCTAGTGCAAAAACAATTTAAAAAAAATATTGCTACATTGTGATTTTCATTTGTTTTCCTTGCCGCTGCAAACAATGATTTTTATAAAGTTTTTTCGAACAAGATACGGTGATAAAATCACTACACAGTAAAGCAGTAATACCTTAGAATAGAAATACATGCAATTTACTTACCATTCCATCTTTTAATCCCTCAGAATTGATACAAACTGGTCACGGAACTTATTGATAAAACACGGCACTTTTTCACAAGAGTTTTTTCGAAAAGGAAACTATGTAAAAATCACTTCACAGTAACGCAATAACACCTTACTATATGAATAAATTCAATTTACTGAGAATTCCGTGCTAATTTCATCAAAATTGAGTCACAAACGCACATAAATCGCGTAAATAATCAATAAAAATGGCCGATTTTTATATTTGTAAACATCTCTGTCTTACTCTTCTTATTTTACTGGCTGTGGGTTTGAGGCCTGATAATACTGCCCTAATGGCCGGACCTATACTTCGCGTACAATTTCGCCATAGTTTACCAACCTTTGTATACTTTTTTCAACCACAAACCCGAGCGCCTTAAAGTACGTAAAAAACAACCCCAAAGGGTTGTTGGTCGTGTTCGCGATGTTCGTTAATCGTCCCCGAGGGGCTGTTTGTCGCGTGACAGGCCAAACTCGATGGGGTTGTGTCGTTTTATTGCGGAGTTCCTATGACCTCCTTCCAGCTTCAGCTTCAGCTCAGCTCCATGTCATCATAAAATTGCATTGTCGCGCGATAAACATATGAATGCAAAATTTCAGCTTAATTGCAAAACGGGAAGTGAGTCAAATTTAATTTGCAAAATTTGATGACAAACATCAGAACAGGTGAAACTATAAGCTTGTAATAAACTTTTTTTTGGATACTTAATTTTTCATTTTTTCTAATTTTTATTTTTTGTTATAGCGGCAATAGAGAAACACATTATGGGAAAATTTTAACTGTCTACCTATAAAGGTTCAATAAATACAGCCTGCTGACAGACGAACAGACAGATTTAGTAATAGGGTCCTGTTTGTCACCTTTTGGGTGAACTGTAACACTAAAAATGTCACAATACCCAACTGAAAAACTACCATTAACAATCTACCATTTCTAAAACTCACAGCGCTTATAAAAACTCCACAACTTCATTGAGAACTTGCCAGTTTTAGCTTCGCTTCGCGTACACGCTTTCATTTTAAAAAGCTCCGCTTCGCTCGACTATTTGCTTTTGCTTTCACCATAAGCTGTTCCGAGAGCACTTCACCGGTTATTATCGTTGTAATGTGGATCGTGGCCGCCTCTTCACCTGGTACGTGGAAACGTGGAAACTTACCTGAAAAAAGAAAATTTTACGTTTTAGCATGTAATGATGCCACACAGCACAGAGTTCTAAGAACGAGCTATACAGACTGTCGGCTAAAGAAAAAGACATGAAGGCATTGAAAGAAAGAAGGTGAATAAGAAGACAAGACTGAAACACTTTTGGAACTTTGCATTAGGTAGGTATGTGTACAGCCTCGACGCGCCCTCCATACCACGTCTAAGCTTACACGAGTAAATGTCTTAAGGGTCCAGATACACGGACTGCAATCCAGCTGCTAATTTGCAGTTTGGATGCAGTTTTCCTAGTAAGTTTTTTTTAATTCACAATTGGTAAGCCCTTGGCATCATCTCACCTGATGGTAAGTGACCATGATGCCGAAGATGGAAACTAACTGCATCCAAATTGCAAATTTGCAGCTGGCCTGCAGTCCATGTGTGTCTGGACCCTAAGAGCAAAGTATACATATTAGTACTAACATACAGTATGGACACTCGCTGCCGCTCTCTAGATTCCGACTTCACTCCCTTGTCTTCCAGACGAAACTTAGAATTAAACATGAAAAGAAAATTGTATTAGATAATAAACACAACAGTTATAAACACTGGCAATGCATTCAACGTATAAAGCACTCAAACTTTAATACAAGCACAGCTTCGGAATAATTAAACGTCTCAGGCGCAGACTCAGCTAAAGAGTCATTATATCAGTGCAATTAATATTTTACGTCGATAGGTCAAAAGCTGGCAAATGTTACCCTGGAGAAAATAAATGAACCGAAAATGAAAAATTGATAATGCACCAATAAATTTGTTGTATCTTCACCCAACAGACGTTGTTGAAGTTGGAAAGCTTTAGTTGCTCCTCTCACCCACATTATCAACCTAAGCCTATCAACTGGAATATTTCCTGATCAATGGAAAATAGCTGCGGTCACTCCTATCCATAAGATAGGGGCTAAGGATGTACTGAATAATTATCGTCCGATCTCTCTGTTGAGCGCTTTGTTAATAATTGTTAATAATCAGCTTATAAACTTTCATGACAAAATAACTTGCTAAACGAGCATCAGATCGGATTTAGGGAGGGTAAATCAACTAAGGACGCTATTCCAGAGCTAAATGACTTGATATGTACATATCTTGACAGGGGAGAGGCATGTGATGATATTTCTCGATCTTGCGAAGGCGTTCGATACGGTGTCTATCCCAATTCTGTTAAGAAAACTGAAATCTTCTGGGGTTAAAAGGTTGTTTTTAAATTGGTTTGAGAGTGTAAATGTGTAAAGGTTGCTAATATTTATAGTGATTCGAGAAATGTTAACTTTGGGGTACCGCAGGGCAGCATCTTGGGGCCTACGCATTTTATAATTTACATGAACGATATTGCTTCAATGCCTATCGTGGATGCGAATGTGTTTTGTAATTCAGATGACACTGCAATTTCGTTTCACAATCTAAATTGGAAGCTATGTTTGGACTCGGTAGATGTCGGCATTCGTCAAATTGCTTTATGGTAACAATCAAATCTTTTAACACTTAATACAGAAAAAAAAAAATGTTTTTCCACAAAACTGCTGCTTCCGCTCTCACGTCTACATGTGACATCAAAGTCCACTCGTGCCTATCTCCACGCAATACTGACTGTTTGCGCAACGCTATATTCAGAGTTCAATCTATAAAATATCTTGGGGTTACTCTTAATGAGAACCGGTCTTTTAAGGAGCACATTGAGACAACTAAAAAAAGAGACCGTAAGATAATCCACCCCATGCTGTTACTGAGAGATAAGACCAACATTACCCTTCTTAAAACTATATACATGTCATTGTGTCAATCTATTATAACTTACTGTATATCAGCATGGGGAGCTGCTGCTTTAACTCACATGATTACTCTAGAGAAAGCCCAAAGGTGCGTTTTAAAAGTTATGTTGCGCAAGCCTTTCAGATACCCCACTAAGCAACTGTATAAAGACATCGAGGGTGTTTTGAGTGTTAAACTTCGATGAGAATCAGACCCTTCTTCAATGAAGAGTATTTAAGTTACCACTTCCTAGAGTTAACACTGTCTTTGCTCAAAGGTTCAAACTTTCATTTACCCTTTTATTTACAATAAAATTGTACGACCAGTAGATAGCAAAACTAGCTCATGAGTAGAAGCAAAGAAATTAATAATAAATCGTCTCAATATGTGGACTTACCAGGATACAGAAGATTTTCTTCACTTAGTAACATAAACACCACACACACATACACGCCTACCAAAACAGTTACACTTTACACACAACAGACACACATGTACCTTTTTTCATACCTACATACTGAAACGCTAACTATCGTTTCGAGCCGATCTCTTTTGTCGCGTTTCATAATTAAATTCTTTTTTGATGTCGTTGCTCTATGGTATTTGAATTTGAAAATAGTTGTTATTTTTTGACAAGAGAAAAAAAAGGTTGATCGTGGTCCCGTCGAAACTGATGTGTATTTAAATTTTTTGTACAAATTGTGTTATAAGTTGTTGTTGAGGCCCACCATTTTATTCTGTGGGTTTCATCCAGCCCCTGCGAGGTTTGACGTCCCCGAAGTTTTACCTGATAAAGGATTAATCCTGGGACGGAGCAGTGCTGATCACCAGCCAGTCCTTTCTACTGCCCGCTCAGCTGCTCGCCATAAGGGAAGTGAATTTATTTTATTTTTTATCCCAAGCGACTCTCTGACTCTCTGACCTTTCTGCCGACCTAGAAGATTTCCTGTTTCCAGTTTCTAACCTTTAGTTACCTAAGTTACCTTAGTTAGTTCTAACCTAATTTACCCCATAACCTTTTTTTCCTTAAAACTCCGTTTAGGCCCGAACCTCTAAATCTTACGTATCATATGTGGCAAACTCCGTAAGGGTTTTTATCCCCAGTTCCAATTATTTTTGTCACAATACTTACTATAATATTATGTTTGTTAGCTTAATTGTTTTTTTTACCTATTAATTCATTGTTGCTTTTTCTATTAGCTATATAAATTATTCTGCAGAGTCTAGATTTTAATGCATGCTCTAAATTCTAAATTATTCTCTTTGTTCCTTATCAATCGGCATCTTATATGTCCATGTTTAATGGGTTCCCACGATACAGGCACAGCCTATCACAGCAAAAATATATCGTATGTTTTTAAATAAAATATATTTGATTTGATTTAATATCGGTGTCTGAAAATAATTTTTGATGAACTTATATAAAACAGAAAAAATAAGAGCAGTTTAAAATTTATAGTACAAAACGAACTTAAGCCTTCGTCAAGTAATGTTTAAATTAATTAGAATGAAAACTGATTACAAACATCGATATGTATCCACTCAATATATTAGCAAATTTTGGATTCAATCCGGCATTTAGTTTTTATATTAGAGCTCTAACCTGTTTGGAGACTGTACAGAGAAAGCCGACAAGTAAAAAGTCAAAACTTTGAGAAAATAAAAACAAAAACCAATTAAAAAGAAAACAAAACAAAAAAATATCAAAAATTACCTAAAATGGATGACTTCGTCAGATGTGTTTGTATTTTTTGTACAGATATATTGTCTATTTCTTTATGAACAAAATTAATGCTATGTAACTCATCGGTAAGTTTCCTAAATCAAAATAATTTGTCAAGATCTACAAGAACAAAGGCCAAGTCATGTTGTAAAAAACTACATGTGATTTTAATTGTTGCCAACTGGCTGGCGACGTAGAAATCATAAGTAGATATTTTCTACCTAGCTGATTGGCTAGCCAAGCTATTGTTCCGCCTACCAAGAGACATTACGAATATTCGATGCTGAACCGCCCATACGGCTTACTGTTTCTAAGGGACGTAGTAACTATTATCTAATCTGTGCTAAGGGTGCGTTCAGAAATGTGATACTTACTGCTGTACCAATAGAATTGTTAGCGAAGCACATATAATGGATGACTGTACGTCACGGAATTAACTTCAATTATGCCGGGTTACAAGTACCTACATTTTAAAAATTAATACTTGACACAAAATATTTATTTTGACATCCTATCAGATTACTTAATTATTTTTCATACTTACCAAGAAGAAACTATATCGATATTTAAACTTTTTTTTTAGCTTCCGATCTTCTATGACGTTATTTATATCGATCAGATAGAATGTGGATGAAACAGGGAAAACGTATTTCATAACCCGGCAAAATTAAAGGGACTTGAATCTGTTAAACACACAAATTGCGTGACAATACCACTAAAGTGGTTATTTTACTCATAAAACTTTGTTTTACAACTTTGCTGGTATCGAAAAAAAAGACTTTTCATACAAACTTGGGTTATCAGCTGATCGATTTGTATGAAAAGGCCAAAGTCCAAGTTATGTGGAATAAGATACACGTCACCCCGGGTTCTTTGTTGCCTAATTAATCAAAACTTAAGTTTGAATATTTTTGGCGATGTGTTTCTCTGGATTTGTATAGGTAATGTCTTATGAGTGACCTCAGAGTGTGCCTATCGTGCTAGAACATGCATACAGACAACAGATTATAACCTAAATTTAGAAGACAGTCAATTCTGTCAAAGACATCTGAAAGATACTGCTAAATTCTTGCATCTGCCAAATGCAATGCTAACAGTCACCACAAGTAAAGACTTCAGTATACGGACGGTCGCATACACTGGTATTTACAGGCAATTGTAGTTTCTCTGGCATCATTACAAATGGCTCAGACGCATTACCGAATGTTTCTGAGCGCGCCTCCGACAGTGATGGGTCTAATGACACCTGGACAGAAGCCAACAATTGTACAATCTATTGTAGCGAGGTCCCTGACCGAAACATGTCACATTTCACATGTCATTGGGAAACAAAGTGACGAGTTTTTTGTAAATTTTATTTTTACAATGTCCTGTAGGCGTTATACAGACAGACTCAGTACGTAGAATATAAAAATCCATATCATTAAATAGCTGTATAAGCACTCGGAGGGTCGGTGGCGCAATGGCAAGGGCCGCTACCTCCTGTCCGGGAGGTCGTGGTTCGAAACCTGCCACGTACCTACCAATGTGTTTTCAAATTTCGATTTCATATGTACGTTTATCCGACGCTGATACGGTGATGGAGAACATCGCGAGGAAACCTGCACACGCCTGCGACGAAACTCGAAGGTTGTATGAGAAGTCGACCAACCCGCACTGGGCCCGCGTGGTCGACTAAAGCTTGATCGTCCTAATTCAGGGTAGGCTCTAGCCCTACGGTGGGGACGTATATGAGCTGATATGATGATAAGCACTCAGGTTGATCGATGGCTGGAAAAATATAATAGGAATATTTATCGATGAAGTGTGGTGTGACAAAATTAAAAACTTCTGTGAGTCTGACACAATCGGAATATAAATTTAACTGGCACATAAATATTATTTAGTTTTCTGTGCTTCTACGCCACTGCCCGGAAAGTTCCGTTAAGAGGAAACACGGTGTATATATGAAAAAGCGTCGGTGGCTCAACCGGTAACGACTCGGTTCCCCTAACCAGAGATGCCGGGTTCAAATCTGGACGGCCAATGTACCAATGAGTTTTTACAAACTTACGTACATATGCTCACCGATTGCTTTAACGGTGAAGGAAAACACCGTGAGCAAACTGCGAAGATACTCGAAGGGTGTGTGTAAAGTCGACCAACCCGCACTGGGCCCGCGTGGTCGACTTTTTTTTTATTTTTTTTTATTCACAGTTGGTAAACCCTAGACAACATCACACCTGGTGGTAAGTGACGATGTTGCCGAAGATGGAAGCGGGCTTACCAAGATTCCCCAACGCAATGGGGAACTGGCTATCTTATCTTCATGCCGGAACACACCAATGATATCAACATTGATATTTGGCGGTAAGGCCCGATCGCCCTAATTCAGGGTATGCTCGAGCCCCTCGGTGGGGACGTATATGAGCTGATATGATGATGATATATGTAAACAACTCGTCAAGCAAAACGGTGGCGCATCTTACACGCCTCCTTGCTCTATCCTGAGGATTCACTTACCTGCTGTGGAAATAACCTTAATTTCTACTATTACATGCAATGCAATTACTGCGTAACACAATTCATACATTTACAAGTATGGAACATTATGCTCGATATATATCAGAAAATATATCTCCTGGAGTTCCACTGGATCCTGGCGTGGGGCCAGCGCACCTGTTGACAATATCATTCAACAGAATGCGACTGGGGTATCAGGAAATCTCTAGATAATGCATCTAGTGTAGTGTTGCATGAATCGATAACACAGATTATTAGGAAATAACAAATATGAGACGAGATATATTGCGTAATTTAAATATCTGATAAAAACTGGCCAAGAACGTATTGTACTCGAAAACCGAGAGTTCCGTACCACCACACCTTTAAGTACGGAACAGTAAAACATATTTTTATACGATATAACTACAAAATAACCTTTTATTTGTGAAGGAAAACCTCGTGAGGAAACCTGCACACGCCTGTGAAGAAATTCGAAGGTTGTGTGTAAAGTCTACTAACCCGCACTGGGCCCGCGTGGTCGAACTAAGGCCCGATCGCTCTAAATCAGGGTAGGCTAGAGCCCCTCGGCGGGGACGTATATGAGCTGATGTGATGAGCCCTTTATTTATGCCGTGAGAACCTGCTGCTTGCAAAATTACTCACCATTCATAACCTATAAAAACCTACAATTATATAGGTCAACGTTATACCCCTATAGGTGATGATTAATGAGTTATTTTGCAATGACTTAAATGGTCATTCATACTTTTTGATTGCGATTACTTAGAAGCTAGAATATTTTACAGCTCCAAGGTACCGTAGACCATAGCATTTGATGTTTTAAATAACATAGTACCAGGGTCTTAAAAGACGTACATACAGATAATCAAGTAATGGAAGGGTTACGTTTTTTTTCCTTTGAGCTACGGAACCCTAAAAATGAACAAATACTATGTCATACTATACAAAATAACAATAAGGGATGAGTAAGAGTTGTCTTTGATTTTTAGCAGTCTTTGAATTTTTACTTCATACGGTAGTCATGCAGAGATACCGATTTAGTTTTTTTTTATTTTAGTTTTAGGGTAAAACCAGGACTGTTGCCCCAGGGGTATACTTGTCCCAATTGTAATTACTATACTTTCGCGGATGAATCGCATGCTGTTTTATTAATCTATCGAAATACTCTCCAACTACCACTAAGTTGACCATGTCTCATGTGTCTGTGCGATTGCATGGAAAGGCAAAATGCGATCAAACTTTTGCCAGATAGATGTCTCGTTTCTCGGCGGTACATCTATTCCTAAACGTCTTTTACATGGATTAGGCAACTATCCCCTATGTGGGATAGATGTCCCAAAATATAGAGATCCGCGAAAATTGCTAATACTCAGAAGATATTAAAGATAATGTTATTTACTCTTTATAAATTTGAAGGTAAAAATGAAATAACCAGCCAGTTTTATAAATTAAGTAATTTGTTTTTTGTGCTGAGAGATATAGAGTAATTTCAAAAAGTGTGGCAACTTTCCTGCTTTTACCCTATTGATTTTTCTTCAAAAATTTTATTTAAAGTTATAAATGTCAAATCGATAAACTACTTAACTTATTTCAAAAATTCTTTCACCAATATTTAGAATGGACCTTCAGGGTGAACATAGGCTAAACTTACTATAAATAAACTATAAATAACTAACTAAAATTAAACCCCCGACATTCATCTTTTCTACTCCATCATCCGACCCTGATCACCGTTAATCTACAACCTATTCATTAAAGACCATTCCAATGAGCCCAAAAACGATGCCTCTGCTGTAAATTGATGAATATTTGGGTATTCTGCAGAATCCAGGTAATGCTGCAACATCAGGTCGAGGTTATATCTTCTTGTAGTATTATTGAACCCATGGAAGTTTTCTACATCCCTTCATCAACTAGAAAAAAGCTGTTCTTCAAACGGCGGAACAGTTATTCTAGAATCATAGCTAAAAATACTCTCAATCTAGGCACCTTTCGAACCATATAAAGTAAATCAAAATAGCTTCATTCGTTTGGGAACTACGATGCCATACAAATACACACGTTAAACTTATAACACCAATCTGTTTGCGTCGGGACAAATATCCGGCCAAGTGAGAGTCGGACTCGCGCACGAAGGGTTCCGTACCATTCATTATCTATAAAAATAACGTTTCTTGTATGGAAGTCCTCCTTAAATATTTTTTTTTTAAAGTGAATAATACAACTCAATATTCTGTAAATATTTCAAGCGTCTACCTGTTGCCGTTATCAATAGGTATCGAGCAAAATGTCACGTTTGTTGTATAGGAGCACCCCTCAAATATTTTTTTTATTTAAATTTAATTAATTATTTTTAAAGTGAATATAAAACTAAATATTTTATGAATATTTTAAGCGTCTACCTGTTGCCGTTATCAATATCGAGCAAAAACGAGCAAAAAAAAACACGTTTGTTGTATACGAGCCCCCCTTAAATATATGTTTTATTTTAATTTAAATATTTATTTTTAAAGTGAATATACAACTAAATATTCTGTGAATATTTTAAGTGTCTACCTGTTATCGTTATCAATATCGAGCAAAAAAGAGCAAAAAAAATCACGTTTGTTGTATGGATTATTAATTAATGTAGAAAAAACCCACACTGATATAGGTACAATACACAGGATATATTATGTAATTTCACATTTCGATAATTTATAGCTCCTTGTTATTGCTGGAGTTCATAAATTCCATACTCTTTGATTTATTTATTAGCCGAACAACCGATTTTAACACTCTCACCGCCATCTATGTATTGAATTTTCCAGTACAGCAAGCCATGCGGGCCGCCAGCGACCCTCACGGTTGCTATCTTAGCAAGCCACTGTGGACAATTTGTAACGAGTGTCGCAGGCCGTACGGGAGGCCGGCGGGCTCACTGGTTGTCTTTAATCTTTAAATATTTTGACTGATTTAGGCGCGAAAGTTACGGTACGCCGGCGACCCGTATGGCCCGACAAGCCCGCTCAGCGCAATTTAAGGTGGCTTGCAATACTTGAAATCTTACGACCTGCCGGCGGACCGCATGGCGGTGAGAGTGTTAAAATAATTTTATGTCGATAATCGGATGACGTTTAACTGTGTCAGTATCGAATTACTTTTTTGAACAATGAAACAGGAATCCATTATTAACCAATAAACTTGTTTTCAAAGTAAAAAAACGGTAAACAAGTTTATTGGTTAATAATATAATAATGGATTCCTGTTTCGTTTTTCAAAATAGCAATGCGATACCGACACAGATATACGTCATCCGATTAAAGATATAAAAATTATTTCAAAATCGGTTATTTGGTTAACAAATTAATTAAAGACTACGTTTGTATGGGACTTATGAACTCCAGCGGGCTCTTAACTAGATAAAGAGTTTGAATTAAAAATATGTAGTAACCATAATAAAATTGTAGACTGACCCGGTGGTCCAGTGTTTAGCTTCTACCTGCTGGGCCAGGGGTCGTGGGATCGATCCCCGCCTAGAGAAAACATTCGTATGACAAACAGGTTTGTTTGCTCTGAGTCTGTGCTTTTCAAATTTATATGTATGTATTTCAACGTACTTATATCTTTCTTATATATATAAAATTCTAGTTGCCATACTCCTCCGAAACGGCTGGACGGATTTCCATGAAATTTCCTGTGTATATTCGGTAGTTTTTCGGAGTTTTTCACCAGGATCTGAAGGGGCGAAGCCGCGGAAAAGAGGCTAGTAAGTAGGTATAGATATCTACTCAGAACTACCCCCACTCGCTTCGCCCCCTCAGATCCTGGTGAAAAATTTTCTATACCTATTCTCAGAACTACCGAATATACACAGAAAATTTCATGGAAATCCGTCCAGCCGTTTCGGAGGTTTAATTGTTTTGGAGGTTTTATTGTATATATATCAATACTTTTTCATGGTAAACGGAATGCTAGTTTTGACATGTTTGGGGCCAGATGACCGTATGTCATTAGTCATTTGTCCCTGAATATTTATTTATTTTATTTAAAATTGTTAATTATAGAAGTTTCCCAAAGATTTACAGGCTCTCACATGCAATGAATTTTTGGTCCTGTGGAATTTCGCAATGGGTACGGTGCGGACATTGTTCACAAGATTCTAGTCTGGAATGCGCGCGTATACAGAATAAATCTGCCGGTCGGTGGAGCCGGCAATGTAGTGACCACGGAACATGAGGTGCGGTGGAGTCGAAAGGTATTTGTAATAACTGACCATGTTCAACACGTGAAAAAACCGACTTTAATCGAAACAACAACCAAGTAATTTTGCTATTTCTTTTCGTATTTGTTGTTTTTTTTTTGAACAAGTACTTAACAAATTTCGATAAAATTTATATAGGACTATCCAGTTAACAATTATTGTAAACAATCGATGGAGGAGGTATAACATCAATTTTTCCGTTACAGTTCAGAATCTGTGTCTCACCCGGAATGGTAAATTTTGGAGACTCTGCCTTTATTTCGGTACTCCTCCCGAAGCCCTAAGAAAAAAATGCATGTTCAATGTAACCCTAAAGACAATAGCACTCTCCAACAAAATGCCTCATCAAAGTAGCCAACGTTATAATTATGTTACATAGTTCAGTTTTCCCATCTAATAGCAAGATTTACTCCCCTGCCTACAAAACAAAACCCCTCTCTATGTATGTATCGCTTGTTAGCGATAAGACCGCCTATATGTACAACTTCCTTAGTCATTGTATCTTTTTTTTCTCTTATGTTGTGCAATAAAGTGTTTTCAATCAATCAATCAAAGGAATGCCGCGTCACAACGTTCGTGCACGCACTCCTCACATATGGCTCAACCGAATTTTATGAAATTTCCCCTTTTGTGTACTAGGTCGAATATGAGAGTAGATCATATATTTCACCTACATGGTCAGGTAACATTCATGTTATCAACCTGCGTAACTAATTAGACAATCGTTATCTAATACCGAACTTAATGTGTTAAGCCCTTCCCCGCTTTGCTAGGGCACAATAATATACTTCACCGAAAACTTTCAACTAGTGTATAAGTTTTGTTATAACTCTGTTACTCTCAGTTATTTTATACATGTATTTATTTATCTTGATGTACAATAAAGAATTATTTGAGGTTGAGTTTGAGTTATTTATTTACACAAGTACACCAATGTTAATTTACCGTACTGTACTGTGTTGCGTTAAAGAGTAGATGCTGCCCAGACCTATTGCTGTACGAATTGTAAGTTAAAACGCGTTTCATTTCTGTGTATTTGGGTGTGCAACAGAGTATATTTATTTTATCTTATTATTTAATTGCGTACGTATGATGAGCAATTCAATTTATTTTATCTTATTATTTAATTGCGTACGTATGATGAGCAATTCAATTTATTTTAGGTTTTCTTTCACTAAATCAGTTTATAACATGTCACGACATGGTCAAACTTTGGATGAATGGATGAAATCTACGTTGTATGTTGGTGATTAATATTAATTCCCGGGTTTTTTTATTAGGTGTGCGGTATTTAACACATCGCTAATTATCCAGAGTCACTGCAACACGTGTGCTGGTCCCGAACCGGCCTGCTCAAGTCTCTAGCGGAACCCGCATAGCTAGGAATGTGATCGTCATTTTAAAAAAGAATCTTTAAAATCGGTCGACTATCGGCGAAGAAATCGCGTAACATACATACATACAAAAAACGTACAGTCAAATTGTGAACCTCCCCTTTTTTTAAAGTCCATTCAAAATCGGGACTAATTTTGTGTGTTCTTCCTGTTTTTTGACTTTTGGTACAGTTATGTATAAAGAGATAGAAAATCTGAAAATATTTAAGAAGTGATTACCAATTATTGGTATAAAACTTTATGAAATTGAATACCATTAATACAGGTACCGTATTGTACCGTTAGATGAAAAAGTCCAAAAAAATATAAATACACCTTTAGATATTAGAAAGAAAACTACACAATACAAATTGAATTTCCTGTACATATCGATCAGCTGAATTGTCATCTTTGTATAGGAAGTCCATTTTTTTATTTCACTGAAGTAGTAAGACAAAAGTTTTTCGGTTGCGTGTAGGAGCTCCCCTAAAATAGTTCTGTTTACCCGACTGCGCCAGAAGGATGATTATTTTTTACGTATAGAATTTTCGAATGGTTTTGTGAAGTCTTAAGCGCGTGACTGCTTTTTTGTGGGGCGTCCTACAAGCTTTAGAAACGGCTAGAAAATCATTCCGATATTATACTTCCAACCAGAAATACTCTGCTGTTGTAACTTAATGCATCTTCTGGTCCTTAGAAGACGGAAGAGGTTACCAACTTTGAATAAAACTTAAAATCAAATACTACGCAATTGTTTTCTTTGTTCCACGTTCGTTATATACAACTTTCCTTAGCCGACTACTGGATCCGTCCTTTCAGTTTCTATTATTCAGCGTCTGGAGAGGTTTCGTCCGAAACATAAGTACTTATACCACATACAAGTTATTAAGCTACACAATACTCCTCTACGTTGATTTCAAAAAAGTGTATCTATTTTCTGACATTTAATTTTAAATGACTTTTTGCAAAATGATACTTTAGCGTCGGTTGCGTAACGGCTAGGGCCGCCGCCTCCTGTCCGGGAGGTCGTGGTACGAATCCTGCCACGTACCAATGCGATTTCGAATTTAAATTTCATATGTACGTTTATCCGACGCTCTTACGGTGAAGGAAAACATCGTGAGGAAACCTGCACACGCCCGCGAAGAAATTCGCAGGTTGTGTGTGAAGTCGACCAACCCGCACTGGGCCTGCGTGGTCGACTAAGGCCCGATCGCCCTAATTCAGGATAGGCTCAAGCCCCTCGGTGGGGACGTATATGAGCTGATATGACTTATAATACACAGAATGCAGAATAATTACAATAATCTACATACAAAAAAAAATCTGTGACGAGACCGTCCGGCCGTTCCATAAAGGTTGGGGCAAAAGATATGTATCGGTTTTGAAGGGCCACAGAAAACAAAGTATTCGATGAATATAAGTGCGGTTTCATTTGTTACATCAAGTTTTTAAAGTTACACCAGCAAGATGGCGACCATCAGCAGCGATGCACTGATGAAGGTGATTTTTCCCATACATTTCAATGGGTATGGCTGTGATTTCCTCCCTAATTCTCATCTTACCTTCATCTAAGATGTGAGGACGATGTTGAGAACTTTTTCTTTCAGGTAAACCCGAAGGAAGTCACAAATGCTCAAATCTAGTGAGCATGCAGGCCACCTCACGACACCTCTAAAAGAAACCAGTCGCGCCGGAAACTTTTTTTAATTTCACCATTGAAATTCCAGCTATGTGAGTTGTCACCCTGTCTTGCTGGAACCATGTGTCTCCCAAATTGGTTTTCTCCCTAACTTAATTCTTTAAATCTGGTAAAAAAAAAGTTTACCAACATCAAAACGTATAACGTTCAGCATTTGCTGTTTTTCATCATTTCATTGCTGTTGATGGCCGCCATCATGCTGAAGTCATTTTCAAAATTATGTAACAAATGGCAGTCCACAGTGACTTGAATAAAATAAACTGCACTTTTATAAATCTAATATATTTTTTTTATATGGCCCTTCAAAACCGATGCATATCTTTCGCCCCATCCTGTACAATCGATTTACTTATTTAAAAAAAAACGCATTGGTACACAGATTAACTTTTGCTCTTTGAAAGTTATATTCAAACGTTCTTTTGTTTATATCACCTGTTTTAAACATAAGTACTAATAATATTATGTATACCACAGTATATATATTAGTACTAACGTACAGTATGGACACTCCCTGCCCCTCTCTAAATTCGACCTCACCCCCCCGTCACTAAGATTGGGTGTAGATTGGGTACCAAACGTAAAGGACGAGCTACGCAAGCACTTTTATTCACTATACCTATTCACTTTGCGCGCCGCTGTGATTTCGTTCACAAGCATAAAAACTAACCAGGTACCGAACGTAAAGGCCCAACTGAAATCACCTTTTTTTGGAATAAGCTGTAGCGATTTTCGCCGTCATAGAAGTGGGGGACCTTTTTTTAATAAGCGGCAGCGATTTTCGGCGTCATAGAAGTGGAGGACCTTTTTTTAATAAGCGGCAGCGATTTTCGAACGGTGTTTGTTTACAACGAAAAGTAATAAAAAAAAAAGAGTTTAGTATATTCACACAGCATTCAGTAAATAAACATTTTGTGACCAATACCGCCGGTGTGATTCAACCCTACCTGCATTCTTGCCTATAGATACGTCAGTTATAATTATGTATATCATTTCTCGCTCGTTTGTATGGAGTGTCCGGGGTGTGTGTATACTGTGCCCCCAGTGATAATTATTGAATTCCAAAAGTAAAGAAAAGCTGCGTGAAATTTAGTTTTACCCGATTGTCCTACAAGGAAGGTAATGTTTTTTAGCTGTATTTATGTATGTATGTCTGTATGTGTGTGTATGTATGTATGTGTTTATGTATGTATGTGTGTATGAATGTATCTATGTATGTATGGTCTGTTTCTTTGGCTGTAGCCTAATCTAATGGATGATGGATTTTAAAGTGCGAGGTGTCGTTATATTCGTCTCGATCCCAAAAGTGACATAGAAAACGCGACTGTTCAAAAAAAAGGGGTAGTATTTTTATGGGCCTAGTATTTTAACCGCCTCCGTAGCTCAGAGGCAAAGTTCACTGGCTTTACACAGGAGGTCGCGGGTTCGATTCCCGGCGGGGTCAATTGTAAGACTCGGTTTGGTTGGTGGTAGGGCATTTTCTAAGCCCGTCTGGCTAGCTACCACCATCTTATCTAAGTCTTGCCGCCAAATATCAATGTTAACAACATTGATGTGTTCCGGCTTGAAGATAAGATAGCCAGTTCCCCATTGCGTTGGGAAATATTGGTAAGCCCGCTTCCATCTTCGGCAACATCGTCACTTACCACCAGGTGAGATGTTGTCAAGGGTTTACCAATTGTGAATAAAGAAAAAAAAAATGGGGTCAGTTTTTTAAATTTTAATTAAATCGGTAAGGTTAATTATTTCGTCTTTCACTGTGGATTTGAGTGTACCTACCTATAGCACCTTTACACAGTTCAATAATAGCTAAGTACATCTGCTAACATGAATAAAATTAAACCACTTAACATTGTTACATGAATGGAAACTATACAGGGTGTAAAAAATTGGTGTAGTAGGTACCCCTTATCTGGGGGTTCTAATCATAATACTGAACAACGTTCCCCAAGGAAACTATAATCATTTCTCAAAAAAAAAATTGAACCCTCCAGACTAAAATTGGTCGATCTGCTGATCGATTTGTGTGAAGAGCTTTTTTTTGCGATTACAGCAAAGACGTAGAACAAAAGTTGTTCAGTATGATGAAAAGAAGCCCCAGTTAACGGGACCTACACCAATTTGTTACACCCTATATACAAGTTTATTAGGGACCGCCTAGGGAACCCAGTGTTAAAAGGGTCACAATGACCCTTGTTCAGGCTGTAGGTGGTAATACGTTACTTATTCATTTGGGATTGGTTTTTTTTCCTAGATTTGTAATCCCAGACAATGTTGTAACACTTTGGTGTGATTCGATCAGAATGAAGATTTCAACTCAGTCATAAAAACTATTGCTTCGCAATACTTTACGTTCCAAATACCGCAGTGTCTTAAGACTATGGTCTTTGACCAGTGTTGACTTACGGAACTGAGACATGTTCGCTCACTATAGGCCTCATAAGAAGGCTCAAGGTCACCCATAGAGCAATGGAGCGTGCTTTGCTCGGGGGTTTCTTTGCGTGATCGAATCAGAAACGAGGAGATCCGCAGGAGAATCAAAGTAACCGACATAGCACACAGAATCGCTATACTGAAGTGGCAGTGGGCATGGCATATAGCTCGTAGAACAGATGGCCGTTGGGGCAGTAAAGTTTTTAAGTGGCGACCACGCACCGGAAAACGTAGCGTAGGCAGGCCTCCCACGCGGTGGACCGATGACTTGGTGAAGAACTCGGGAAGCCGATGGATGCGGCAGCCGATGGAGTCGTCGTGGAAATCCTTGGGGGAGACCTTTGCCCAGCAGTGGACGTTTTTCGGCTGATATGATGATGATGATTAATAAAAACTAATGTAATTTACTGGGAAATAAATAAATCACCTAACCAATTATATTAATTATTTAATAAAAATAGTCAGACATTTTAAAGATATCTTGGAATAAAGAAAAATATACGTTTTATCAACCAAAAAAAAAATCACAATGTACAAGCTTAGTATGGATTTGACAGTTTCAAATGTCAATTCCATAGTAATTTTGTCTACTTTATGCTTTTTTTGGTTGATATAAGTTATACATACATACATGAGACCACAAAACAATACCCCTTTTTGTAGGCGGTCGTGTAAAAATTAAGAACCTGACTGCATAAAAACATAACCGCTCTTTTTGAGCAGTCGGGTGCAAATGTATCCTATGTAACTCAACCTGAGTTATACAGGGTGTAAAATCTTAATTTGGGGCTTCTACTCATCATACTGAACAACTTTCTCCAAGGGATATTTCCCATACTGAAATCTCGATAAAAATATTGGACTTACCATACTAAATTGGCCGATTAGTTGGCTGATTTGTATGAAAAGTCGAAATTTTTTTTCGAGAATTCAGCACGGGTTTTCTTGGAGAAAGTTGTTCCAGAAGAAGCCCCAGTTAAAGTTTCCTGGAGTGTTTTTTTTTACAGCCTGTATAGAATACATCAAGAGTTCAAGAAGAATCTAACGATACCTCACATTTCATAATGCGTTGAGAATACAGCCTCAGCCCAAAGACACTTATAACTAACGATACCTCACATTTCATAATGCGTTGAGACTATAGCCTCAGCCCAAAGACACTTATACCTAACGATACCTCACATTTCATAATGCGTTGAGACTACAGCCTCAGCCCAAAGACACTTATAACTAACGATACCTCACATTTCATAATGCGTTGAGACTATAGCCTCAGCCCAAAGACACTTATACCTAACGATACCTCACATTTCATAATGCGTTGAGACTACAGCCTCAGCCCAAAGACACTTATAACTAACGATACCTCACATTTCATAATGCGTTGAGACTACAGCCTCAGCCCAAAGACACTTATACCTAACGATACCTCACATTTCATAATGCGTTGAGAATACAGCCTCAGCCCAAAGACACTTATACCTAACGATACCTCACATTTCATAATGCGTTGAGACCACAGCCTCAGCCCAAAGACACTTATACCTAACGATACCTTACATTTCATAATGCGTTGAGACTACAGCCTCAGCCCAAAGACACTTATACCTAACGATACCTCACATTTCATAATGCGTTGAGACTACAGCCTCAGCCCAAAGACACTTATACCTAACGAAACCTCACATTTCATAATGCGTTGAGACTACAGCCTCAGCCCAAAGACACTTATACCTAACGATACCTCACATTTCATAATGCGTTGAGACTACAGCCTCAGCCCAAAGACACTTATACCTAACGAAACCTCACATTTCATAATGCGTTGAGACTACAGCCTCAGCCCAAAGACACTTATACCTAACGATACCTCACATTTCATAATGCGTTGAGACCACAGCCTCAGCCCAAAGACACTTATACCTAACGATACCTCACATTTCATAATGCGTTGAGAATACAGCCTCAGCCCAAAGACACTTATAACTAACGATACCTCACATTTCATAATGCGTTGAGACTATAGCCTCAGCCCAAAGACACTTATACCTAACGATACCTCACATTTCATAATGCGTTGAGACTACAGCCTCAGCCCAAAGACACTTATAACTAACGATACCTCACATTTCATAATGCGTTGAGACTACAGCCTCAGCCCAAAGACACTTATACCTAACGATACCTCACATTTCATAATGCGTTGAGAATACAGCCTCAGCCCAAAGACACTTATACCTAACGATACCTTACATTTCATAATGCGTTGAGACTACAGCCTCAGCCCAAAGACACTTATACCTAACGATACCTCACATTTCATAATGCGTTGAGACTACAGCCTCAGCCCAAAGACACTTATACCTAACGAAACCTCACATTTCATAATGCGTTGAGACTACAGCCTCAGCCCAAAGACACTTATACCTAACGATACCTCACATTTCATAATGCGTTGAGACTACAGCCTCAGCCCAAAGACACTTATACCTAACGAAACCTCACATTTCATAATGCGTTGAGACTACAGCCTCAGCCCAAAGACACTTATACCTAACGATACCTCACATTTCATAATGCGTTGAGACTACAGCCTCAGCCCAAAGACACTTATACCTAACGAAACCTCACATTTCATAATGCGTTGAGACTACAGCCTCAGCCCAAAGACACTTATAACTAACGATACCTCACATTTCATAATGCGTTGAGACTACAGCCTCAGCCCAAAGACACTTATACCTAACGAAACCTCACATTTCATAATGCGTTGAGACTACAGCCTCAGCCCAAAGACACTTATAACTAACGATACCTCACATTTCATAATGCGTTGAGACTACAGCCTCAGCCCAAAGACACTTATACCTAACGAAACCTCACATTTCATAATGCGTTGAGACTACAGCCTCAGCCCAAAGACACTTATAACTAACGATACCTCACATTTCATAATGCGTTGAGACTACAGCCTCAGCCCAAAGACACTTATACCTAACGAAACCTCACATTTCATAATGCGTTGAGACTACAGCCTCAGCCCAAAGACACTTATAACTAACGATACCTCACATTTCATAATGCGTTGAGACTACAGCCTCAGCCCAAAGACACTTATACCTAACGAAACCTCACATTTCATAATGCGTTGAGACTACAGCCTCAGCCCAAAGACATTTATAACTAGCTGAAAATACGTCTTTTTAGGGTTCCGTACCCAAAGGGTAAAAACAGGACCCTATTACTAAGACTTCGCTGTCCCTCTGTCGTTCTGTCTGTCCGTCTGTCACCAGGATATATTTTATGAACCGTGATAGATGGACAGTTAAAATTTTTCACAGATGATGTATTTCTGTTGCCGCTTTAGCAACAAATACTAAAAATTAGAAAAAGTGAAAAAATAAGGAGGGTCTCCATACAAAAACTTGTTTCTTTGAAACATGAAGAAACTAGCGCCATTTAGTATGATGGTACGAAACCCTTGGTACTAGCGCCATCTAGTATGATGGTACGGAACCCTTTGGGAGCGGTTCTGACTCGCACTTGGCCATTTTTTATGATAATGGAACTGATTGGATTACATCGAGGGTTTGGGAATTTTGGTGTTCAAGGAAATGATAAACAATACTCCGGAAATTGAAAGGAACGTAGATTGAAAATATTTTGTTAGATTAAGGTTTGAATAATTTTCGAAAAACCCAAAAACTTTAAGGTACAAGCTTTCATTTGAAAATATTTTAAGTTAATTCGTATTCGTTTCTGCAAACCCTTTCATTCGATACCCATATCATGAGGGTGCATTAAAAATAACTAGTCCGCCATATTGGATTTAGAATGACGTCACTTAGCTAACCATTCACCGTTCTCCAAACTTAACGTGTATAAAAAAAATCAGCTCAATCGGAAACCAGAAAGTGGTTCTAATTTAGGTTCCAAGATTTGTCCCAAACAACTAACAAGTTTTCTGCTTTGGAGCTCAGAAGACAGAATCCAAGTATAATACGACAGTTAGGGAAGATGAAAAAGCCAAAAGATGTTTAGGATCCAAGAACTAAGGAGTATTGTAACGAGCTATATTATATGAGTGAGCGTTGGTGGCGTAACGGCTAGGGCCACCACCTCCTTTCCGGGAGGTCGTGGTTCGAATCCTGCCACGTGCCAATGTGATTTCAAATTTAGACTTAATATGTACGTTTATCCGACTCTCTTACGGTGAAGGAAAACATCGTGAGGAAACCTGCACACGCCTGCTAAGAAAACTCGAAGGTTGTTTGTGAAGTCGACCAACCCGCACTGGGCCCGCGTGGTGGTGGACTAAGGCCCGATCGCCCGAATTCAGAGTAGGCTCGAGTCCCTAGGCGGGGACGTATATGAGCTGATATGATTATTTTATATGAGTATTGGACGGTCCTGGCAAAATAATTATCAGCGTTGAGGGTACATTGCCTTTGACAAATTATACTGAGCCAGGACCTTTTCAATTGTCTGGCTCTTTATTGCTGCATATTTTATTGTTTTTTTTTAGTAAAAGCATAGTAAGTAGTTACAAATCCTACTAATATTATAAGCGGGAAAGTTTGTAAGAATGTATGGATGTATGGTTGTTATTCTTTCACGCAAATACTACTGAACGGATCTGTCTGAAATTTGGATTAGGACCTGGATTAACACATAGGCTACTTTTTTCCACGCTCGTGCGCCACCGCACTGCGCACCCTCGAAAAGTCATAGAAACGTTGTCCACGCAGGTGAAGCCGCGGGAAACAGCTTGTAAGTTATATAAGTGTGAACTACTTTTATATTGTTTCTTTTTGCGCTTGGACGGTAAATAAACGGTTTTATCTATCTGTCAATCTATCTTTATTGTCTCACTACAATTTTATCACAAACGGCTTGGCAGTTCAGACAAGAAGACGTGACGAATAGAAAACACTTTCGGATTAAGGGTCAGGCGTATGTGGCCGATCGTTAGGTACACATCTATTTCCAAACTAAATAAGATTCAATTCCCAGCTTATCGCAAAAAGAGGGTTTATAAACCAAGGTAAATAAACGTCAAAAGAATAATCTAGACACACGGCAGTGCGTCAGCCAATCTTGTAAAGGAAAAGGGTGAAACCGGCCAGGTGCTTTATTACACCTCAACATACCTGCAACTTGAAATCTGGTTCAACTACTTACTTGCTATTTTGTTTAACTGTAGGAAGACCTTTTTGTTCACTTAGAATCCCAATTTTTATAAATATTTTTTTTACATTCCTGAGATACTAACGTCCGCAAATCGCTATTTTTAAAACTGATTCACTTATTTAAATTTCAGAGCACATTCAGATTACCGAAGTAATAGGGAACCAAGTTTTATAGAGATTTCTTATATCATAGTTACAGGAATTCAAACTGAAATATTTATTCTAGACTTCTTTCAATAATAAGGAATGTACAACGTTTTCTAGTTGCTTTAAAGAACATTTGTTAAGTACTGTGCTACTAAATAGTGTAACTTGTCAAGTTTCAATTGCCTCCTAGCAAATAAAGCTTACTAAAAATATACACCAATCAAATCAAATCAAATATACTTTATGTAAAGCAAAAAATGTGTATTTACCCTGATCACAGATTCTGAACGCTCGCATCTTTTACTGAGGACGCTGTTATGTAAGGAGAGACTATTTAATTTTAAGCTTTAAATACTCTGCTTCTGTCAACAGAGATGCTGGTTTGGATTTTAGTGGCAGCAGAAATCTTTTTTTTAACGTACAACTAGTAAAAAATTGCCAAGTTCCACCAATAATAGCACAGAACATAACAAATTTGCTTTTAAGGAACTGAAAAACGTTGTACTATCTTTATCATTTTGAGAAGTCTGAAATAGATATTTCAGCTTGAATTTCTGTAAGTATGATTTAAGAAAACACTATACATATTTAGATCTCTGCATATTTATTGTATCAAACTTGTCATCTTTTCACTTTTATGTTTTTGACGGGATATACTCGTATTTTATGCGCTATCTCTTTAAAAGGAATACGTGACATTCGTAAAAGTTTCCTACTGAGAAAATTAAACCACTATAGAACTTGGCACCCATTTAGATCTCTAAACATTTTTGTATCAAACTTGGCTTCTTTTCACATTTATATTTTACCAGTGATATATTTTATGCGCTATCTCTTTAAAAGGAATACGTGACATTCGTAAAAGGTCCCCACTTAGAAAATTACTTCGCATGACTTGCACGTTAGAAATTGTATTAGACTATTTCAATTTGCGAAAATTGTTTTGTATTTGTCAGTCACGTATTTATTTACCTACTAGCCGTTGCCCGCGGTTTCGCCCGCGAAAACATTGTTTATGACTGGAATCCAGGGTGCACGGTGGGAGCGTGGAATAAAAAATATGTGTTAATTCAGTGCTTGATCAATCTGTCCAAATTAGTTCAGCCATTTAAGCGTGAAAAGGAAACAAACAAACATACACTTTCGTGTTTATAATATTGGAAGCAAATGTCTAGAAGAGATCGCTTGTTACCAACAAGACCGCCTATAGGTACAACTTCCTCAATCATTGTATTTTTTTCCCTGTTATGTTGTGCATTAAGTGTTTTCAATCAATTTAAACGTATATAAGTATGTGGGTATATCAGTCTCTGGTTCCCATAACACAGCAGGGAATCCTACTTTGGGATCAGATGAACATATGTGATTTGTCCCAGAATATTTATTTATTTAATTAATCAATCAATCAATATTAAAGTGTTTAAAAGGTATTGGTCTTAAACAGGCTCTATCTCAAAATCCTAAGTTCACTCAATCATAGTCACGTTAAGCGGCTACAACAGAGCATAAGCCTCATCCATCTCTAAAGGGTTCTTCAAACAAACTGAACGTTTATTTCTCCGGTATATATTTTAGGTACTTATTAGAATTCATTTTTGGGGAAATTGAAAATGGTTGGTAGATTAAATTTTGTTCGTTAAAATCCTAACGTAAAATCGTGAACGTTTTTCTGACACATTTTTTTGGATAAAAATAAAACCATCTTCTTTTTATTCATTACTAGCTGTTTCCCACGGCTTCACTCGCGTGGACAATGTTTCTATGACTATTCGAGGGTGCGCAGTACGCGAGCTACAAGCGGCTCGCGAACGTGGAAAAAGTAGCCTATATGTGTTAATCCAGGTCCTAATCTGTCTACCTACCAAATTTCTGCCAGATACGTTCAGTAGTTTTTGCGTGAAAGAGTAACAAACATACATTCTTACAAACTTTCGCGTTTATAAAATTAGTAGGATTAGTAAGCCTGTGACATCATCTCACCTGATGGTTAGTGACCATGATGCCAAATATTAAAGAGGGTTCTAACTCCTAAATTCTTGCCGGAACACATCTGCGCTGTTTACATTGATGTTTGGCGGCAGGACTTAGACACGATGGTGGTAGCGAGTCAGTCGAGCTTACAAATTGCCACCTACGTCACCAACTTAACCAAATCTTACAAATTCAAAACCCGCCAGGATTCGAACCCGTGACCTCCCGGTGTGAAGCGAGTGGACTCACCACTACGTAAGATACGGAGGCGATTAAAGTTTATTTACCTTTAGACGATTTATAAGAATGTATTTATCTGATGTTAAGTACAGTTTTTTTTGTATTTTTTTTAATAAAAAGTTAAGAGCGTCATGTCAATATTTGTGACAAAAGACGAGCCAAAGGAGGACAGGGCACTACCTTCCTTTTCTGCAAACGTTTCGTCGTAATTTTGAACCGTCATAATTTCGGTCCAAATAACGTTAAAAAGCTGAAATTTTCAGGATAATATTATGACAGCAGATTTATCATTTATCTAGCTTTTACGGTTTCAGATTTATTGACATCCGAAATACTTCGTTTTCGTGACTCACTTATGCACTCACTTACTGATGATCATCAAAATATCTAGGTGTCTTAGAAGACTGTCAATAACAACTGAATACATTTTCGAAAAACCCAAAACCTTTAAGGTACAAGCTTTAATTTGAAAATAATTTAAATTATTTCGTATTCGTCTAACACACCCTTTCAATTGATACCCACATTATGGGGGTGCATAAGAATAACTGATCTTTCATCTTTGGGTGTCCGCCATATTGGATTTAGAATGACGTCACTTAGCTAACCATGCAATTGTTCTCCAAAATTAACGCGTATGCAAAATTATAGTTCCATCAAAAACCGTAAAGTTTTCTAAAGTAGCTTCCAAGATTTGTCCCAAACTGACGGCAAGTTAATATGAAGTTTGTAAAAACAGTATTTCTTTTAAATCTATTGAAAACGATACACGATCGTGGATCTTGATTCCACCTCCAAAGTTCATCATCAGATCAAATTGAAGTATTCGGAAGGCTCCTTAAGGCTTTATACAAAATAACATCTAATATCAATTTAGGCCCCAAAAAGTCGCTAAAATCGATTGAAAGATCACAAATAAATAAACAAACAAAATAATTAAACAAACAAACTTTGGCAGTTGGGTGACATTAAAAAGAGCGCCGCTTGTTGTCAATCGAAATATAAATTCCATAGACCTCCCTCCATTAGTTAGTTCCTATTTTTGCCACGTGCCAAAAGAATCTGAAGGTGATTACACAAAGATATATAGCTACAACTTTACTAAAATTATAATAAGAGCGTCGGTGGCGTAACGGCTAGGGCCGTCGCCTCCTGTCCGGGAGGCCGTGGTTCGAATCCTGCCACGTTCCAATGTGAACGTATAGGATTTCGCCGTGATTTTGTTTGTTCCGTCATTTGTTTTTAGAAATGTAATTTCACAATTGCATTTCACGACCGTTGTTGTATGCGGTGTCCGGGGTGTGCCGAAGGTCTGACCCATCCGGCTGACAAAATGAATTTGCATACAAAATACGAAGAAAATTTTTATTATGATGGGTTATACTCCACTTTTATTTCTATTTAAATAAAGTAACGCAACAAAATAAATTTAATTCAAGTAAGTTAAGTTTTATTAAAGGTTTTAAAAGTTTTAATTAATTGACTGAGTAGAAACAATATTGTAAAAGCCATTTTAGTTAACTTCGTTTTGAATTCTGTTCCATTCAAAATCTTAATTTCTTCAAAAAGATTATTAAACAATAACATACAAAATACATACATACCGGTCAAAATCATAACCCTCCTTTTTGCTTCACCGTATTTGAACTAGGCAACCTTTGGCTGAATAATACCGCCAAGCCATAATATGCTGCGGTGATAAACAAAATATACCTAACTAATGCGAACTCAATATGCATACAAGTTAACTCCTTATTAAACCCACAAATATCTACTAAGGCGTCCCCAGTATGCCTACAATATGATGATCATAAGCAAACACTTGGTAAATTACAACCATAACAAAATATTACTTTCATTTGCCTCATGCGCACAAACAAACGAATTACCATAGAGAGTAATGATGGCAATATGAGGTCATTGCGTTCAGGACGTAGGTATACATAATTATTCTAAGTAACTGAACCTCTAAGATTTTAATATGGCTTGGTTAGCAAAAGACAGAAAAATAACGAAGGATTGTTTTTATCCCCAAATGATAAGCCCTTGATAATAAGAAAGAGATGTTCATATAAAGAGAACAGCAAAAGTACAATAAAAGTGGCCAAGTTCGTGTTGGACCAAACCTAAAGTAGGGTTCGGCAGGCGTTGGAACACGGACGTGGTTTCTTCGGCTATGAAGCCGCAGGCATCCTCCAAGCGATCCACGCGCCTTGCGCGCTCACGGTGCCTGCCGTGAAAATAAATGTATATTTGAAAAAAAGTTACTTTAGCTGTTGGTTTGGTGTAGAACACTTTGTATAGAAAATCTATGGACTTAAAACAAATCTAACTGTACATCTCATTGGTCGACTTTTACTCCTAAACTAAGAAAGCCTAGGACCTTACTTATACAATAGATTTTTGAATCAATATTGAACTAGGCTGGAAATCAATCAGCTGTAATCTCAGAGCTGTATTGTTACTTTGAACTAAAATGCAAATCGTTTCGATCGGCGGCGTGCCCAAAACATTGTCTCACGTGCCATCTATGGCACTCGTACCATTGGTTCGCCATCTCTGGCCTAGGTACTTAGCCGTGATAATACTCCTTTTTAACCGACTTCAATATAAGGGGGAGGTTTCTCTATTCGACCGTATATTTTAAGTGTGTATGCGGATAACTTCGTCGTTTATGAACCGATTTTGATGATTATTTTTTTGTTAGAAAGGAGATATCCCAAGGGTACCATGACAAGGAAACCAGGATCTGATGTTGGCATCTCAGAGAAATTGAGGGGAACCTTAATTTCCTATTTGAAGTCGGTTTGTTTTTGTTCAAAACTCTGAATTAATTTTATGTAATATGCCATATACTATTTCCTCTACTTTAACATTTTCTGAAATAGCGGTTTAGCTGTTAGGGGGTGGGGGGATGAGTAACTCTAACGATAATGATCAGTTGATTGATATTTATTAAACGATTTATGTATCGAAAAAGAATTCTTCGATGTCTTTAATAGTTTAAAAAAAAATTGGAAAAGTTTTCAGAAATATTCCAAAATTTGATAATAACTAAAAGTTATTTTTTTCTATGGGATTTGCGTATGAACTTGATTTAACACAATACTTAAGAGCATAACTCACAATTCAAACGATGCACTCTAGATAACAGTCATAAAACCAATATAAAAAAGTCGCCGGCAAAAAGCAGTTGGCCAAAAAATGGGATAAGATAAAAAACTAATTCACTTACTTAGAATTTGTTCAACATCTACGTAAAGGTCGTATTGAGTGGGACAATAAAGGATGACGTCAAAGTGACGTCAAGGGCCATATCGAGGAGTCACGACAGCCTGTTGGCGTTTGGCATTGTCCACATAAATTATTATTATTATATCAGCTCATATACGTCCCCACCGAGGGGCTCGAGCCTACCCTGAATCAGGGCGATAATAAATACATAAATAATAGGGAGTAATTGGCTGTGCAGGAATGAAGTTTTTTTTGTTTTAAGAAAGAAACTAGCTTGTTTCCGCGGCTTCGCTCGCGTGGCCATCGTTTTTGGTGAATGGTGCGCGAACCGCAAGCGGCTTGCCAGCGTCACATGAGTTTACTCCATATCCCTCGAGAAGGTGTGACGAGAACATCAGAAATAAACTATGAATTCTTGATCACTAAATTGCCCTCCTACTTAAACTTTGGAAAACCTTACTCGTTTTGTTTTCCATCAAGTCTTCGATTTTTAACTCACCAAAATCACAAAATGAGTACATAAATGACGTACCAAAACTATGACGTCACGCCTAGGTATTTTAAACATTTTTAGAACAAAATTTCGTTTTTGGCAGATGATAAAAAGTAAATGAGATGACTAGCATTTGCCATCACTAGTATGTCATTTCCCGCCCCCTCAATCATCTCTGTGTTATGTTTTTTAAAAGATGTTAAAGAGATCGACCAAAAAAGACTTTTTTGCAGTTCCTTCAGGAACTATATCGGACTATGCTATTTTATGGATAAAAAGAAGCCTATGTCCTTCCCTATGACACAGGCTACGTGCATGCCAAATATTCGTGAAGATTGTGTGCCGAGGGGCTCGAGCCTACCCTGAATTATTAGGGCGATCGGACCTTAGTCTACCACGCGGGCCCAGTGCGGGTTGGTCGACTTCACACACAACCTTCGAGTTTCTTCACAATGTTTTCCTTCACCGTAAGAGCGTCGGATAAAGGTACATATGGAATCGAAATTCGAAAACACATTGGTACGTGGCACGAGTCGAATCACGACCTCTCGGACAGGAGGTAGCGGCGCGACGCCCTAACAAGATTATTTATTTACGAGTATTTAATAATATTGTTAATCAAATTAGCCGATGAAGGAAATACGAAATAATAATTCTATTTAATGTTACCTCTGATAATTTCCTAAAAGTTTTAATAAACTCATTTAATAATTCCGTTGACTCTGCAATTAAATTGTCTGGATTTCTCACGTCATTATCTGTCTTTAACGTTCGCCTCGAAACAAAACAAAACACTGTTAATTTTCCAGAGAAACTTTTTAATTGCACCGTGCCTGAAAACGCGAGTTTGTTCGCCGAGATCGAGTTTCTCACGTTGAATAATTAACAATTGGTTTTAATGGAATAAGTCTTTTCAGTTTCAAACTGAGATTTCAAGCTAATAAGCCTAATGTTTTTTTCAATAACGCTTGAGCTTGAAGCGTTTGCAAGAAAATACAAATATTTTGCGAAATTTTGAACTCGGCACATAGTAGCCAGAAGGCAAAATTTTCACCTCTGAGCCTAGGTCGCAATAGAGCCATTAATGAAACTGTGTAGCAAAAGCGTAGCACTTTCGTAGACGCTACGTCACGTAGTAACAGCTAGTATTCTTAGCTACGACGCTACGACGTATGTATAGCCTCGCTTGTGAACGAGAATTTTATTGCAAGGCGTGAAAATAATCTCCTTTTAAAACTCAAAAGAAAACTAGAAAGTTTTCTTCATAATCAGCAATGCTATACACTAAAGTCGGTTAACAACCAGAAGAGAAATTGCATAAAAACAGTAACTCTCTTTTTTGGGCAGTCGGATAAAATTTATCCTGTCACTCACGGCATCAAGACGAATCTAACGACACCACGCACTTCAACATCCATCAAACGGTTTTGGCTACAGGCTCAACCAAAGAAACAGATAAACATACATACACCCGAAACACGAACTCCTTCTTTTTGGACAGTTCGGGTAAAGAGTAAAACATATGGTCGAATTAAGATCATCATATCAGCCACAAATCGTCCACTGCTGGACAAAGGCCTCCCCCAAGGATTTCCACGACGACCGGTCCTGCACTGCCCGCATCCATCGGCTTCCCGCTAAGATAATATACCGGAGAATTAAGATACTTTAGCTTTATTGAAGTCGATTAAAAATACATCCAAAGTTAAAAACAGAAAAAAACCGGCTAAGTGCAAGTCAGAACCGTACACAAAGGGTTCCGTACCATTACACTAGATGACGCTAGCTTCCTCACGTTTGAAAAAAACACGTTTTTGCATGGAGACCCTCTTATTTTTTAACTTTTTCAAATTTTTAGTATTTGCTGTTATAGCGGCAACAGAAATACATCATCTGTGAAAATTTCAGCTACGTTGCTATCAAGGTTCATGAATTACAGCCTGGTGACAGACGGACAAACAGAAGGACGGACATCGGAGTCTTAGAAATAGGGTCCCGTTTTTACCCTTTGGGTATGGAACCCTGAAAATTTTATTTAATAAAGGTGGCCTGACAAATTGCATTTACTCAATCAACAAGGCCTGCTGCGTGGATTACAGTTTTTTTCGGAGCGAGAAAGAGACAGTCCTTGCCAATTATACTCGTGTAAGAGTAGATGAGCAAACTTCCCGATTGAATTAACTAAGTATGTACTAACAAAAGAAAACGTTAAACAGCACCGACAGCTACCGTATGTGAAGACCAGGTTTTTTTTGCTCTGTGTCTAGGCACACCCTGGACACTTCATACAACGGGCCAGAAATGACATTTCAAAAAAGGAATGACAGAACAAACAAAAGGGCGGCGAAATCCTATACCAAGCTCAAGTTCGGTCATGTATGGAGTACTGCTCTCACTTATGGGACGGATCGGCTCGTTGCCAGCTAGATACCTTGGATTCTATCGACTGACGCGCTAGGAGACTCATCGGCGACTAGGAACTTGTATCAAACAGGATCCAAAGCCTCGAGCATCGCCGCAAAGTCGCCTGTCTATAGGTTTTCTACAGGATTCATTCCGGAGTGTGCCCTGGAGCTTCACAACCTCATTTACCCCTCTCCATTTCATCATCGAACGACCAGGCGTGTAGGGCGTTTCCGCCCCTTTGTCGTCAATCTTCCACCTTTACGCACGAAGCATTTTGCGCCTTCGTTCGTCATGCGAACGGCCAAGGAGTGGAATTCTCTTCCGGCGTCTGTACTCTCCGATTCGTATAATTTAGGAATCTTTAAGACGAGAGTGAATAAGCACTATTTGAGCTTGCGTGTCACATCCTCGGCTGCATCGGCACTTACTATCAGGTGAGGTGCAGCCAAACGCACTCAAATTTTATTTTAAAAAAATACGTCCGGCAACCAAACTGTAACCAATCTGTACAATCTGGGTGACGACGGGGTGAGGTCGGAATCTAGAGAGCGGCAGGGAGTGTCTAAACTGTATGTTAGTACTAATATATATACTTTGGTCTAGGGGTGTATTTAGTGCTAGACCGACGACGGTCAGCGCTGACATTGGTGGGACGTAGTTATATAAACAAAAAAGTATTAACGACTTAAGAAGGCTCGAGTTTCCATACAAACGTAGTTCCGTTTTAATACAAAAACTACATGCCGGATTGAATACAAACTTTGCAAATATATTGAGTAGACACTAATTTTGGATCCTAAATTTAGATTAACTAAATTTGGATTCAATCCTAACCTAAAATTGGTTTTTGTATTAAAGCGGAACTACGTTTGTATGGAAACTCGAGACACTTGGGGACCCTCAGGAGACTCGAGTTTCCATACAAACGTAAACTTTAACACAAAACCTTGATGCCGGATTGACTCCAAACTTTGCAAATATATTGATTAGACACTATCGATGTTAGTAATTAGTTTTAGATGTACTAATACAAAAGGAAAAAAAATAAGAGCAGTTTCAAACTTCAGTACTGTAGAGATCGTATGTCTCTACATACATCTACTTCCAGCCTCTTTGCTTAGTTTCTTGCCAGCGCGAATCGTAATAAGAATATTAGTTTAAATTTGATTTTATAAGTCATTCGAAAGCTTTTTGAAACAATAGATTGATTCTATGGCGGACCGTGAGCCAGTACAGACGTCCTTTGACTAAGAGTATATTTTTATTATCCGCGCGTCTGGTCTGAGTTCCTTAAAGTTATGGCAAGAAAGTGAGAGGAATCGATAAAGAAACAAAAATAAGTCAGCCGACAGAGCATTCTCCAATTTTTGCGTTTTAAAAATATATGATCATCGCTGGTGATCTTTTAAAACGTATCCCAAGTCTTTCAATTTGAGCTACACACCCCAGCGTCCCGTAGACGACGTCACAGTACTAAATTAATTTAAGCCTTCGTTTAGTTATGTTTAAATTTACTACGATGAAAACTAATCACAAACATCGATATGCGTGGACTCAATATATTTGCAAAGTTTAGATTCAATCCGGCATGAAGTTTTTGTATTTAAGCGGAATTAACGTTTGTATGGGATTTCGAGCCTCCTAGGGACCCTTAAATGCCGCGCTGATGAACTGATACGCGCGTACAGCTTGTCAGCGCTGACGGGGATTTGCATAAAATCATTTAGGGAAGGCGTATACACGGATAAATTAAAAACTTTAAAAATTAAACACTTGCTAATAAAATGGTGGGGAGGAGAAAAAACTGGGTCATTGCAGGCCAATTGCACTTCTTCCGGTAGTATCGAAAATTATCGAGAAAACAGTTACAAACATATTAAACAACTTTATAGAAAAATACAAAGTTTTAAATGAATGTCAACACGGATTTAGAAAAAAATACTCCACAACCCTCGCAGTTCTGAAATATACATATATATTAAACGATAGGCAATATGACGCTGTAGCTATATTGCTTGACCTCACAAAAACATAAAATGATAGGGTAACACATAAAATGAGATGAGATGAGATGTT
Source organism: Coleophora flavipennella (assembly GCA_947284805.1). Classification (NCBI taxonomy): domain Eukaryota; kingdom Metazoa; phylum Arthropoda; class Insecta; order Lepidoptera; family Coleophoridae; genus Coleophora; species Coleophora flavipennella. The sequence continues at coordinate 12,145,334 of OX369263.1, read as the reverse complement.
GTCAAGGGTTTACCAATTGTGCATAAAAAAAAAATACTTTGTCAAAATTTTCTCTAACGCGCTAAAATTTTTAATTATAAAAAAAATTGCGTGGCTGCGGATTACGCGGTAAGATGTACGACTGGTTTAAATCATACCTAACAAACCAACAACAATGTGTACAAGTACAACATTATAACCACCAGTTGGGGATCTTGGAAATAATAAAGTCAAAAACTGGATTTGTAAACCGATCCATCCCACAGGGAAGAGTAGTCGGTTGTGTTGTATTCTATATATATGAGTATATACGACTTACACACCTGCACAATGTTCGCCGATGACATCTCCATACCAAAGTATTACAATACAGCGGCTTACAGTAGCGCAACGAGTGTACTTACGCAGAGCAACGGAAGGGTACTTGCGGGGCAGCGGGCGGCGGGACACAGCCTGGGAAACTCCGCGAGTACGGGCTAGTACCACTAGTACCTACGCCGGTGGCGTATCGTGTAACGTCAAAGGCGTTGCGCTACTGTAAGCCATATCGTAATACTGTGTCCATACTGTGCGCAGGATCAAATGCTCAGGAATGTAATATGCGGCTTAAAACTACACTTGAAACTGTTGAGCATTGGCTAGCGAACCACAACCTTGAAATTCATCACCAAAAAAAGTAAAATTATAATACCCGTTCAAAAGAAAAAAATACCTAATACTAAAAATAAAAAGCCAAAATATAGACGAAGTAAATAATAACCAACTCTTGGGGCTTACTACAGACACCCACTTAAAGTGGAAAACACACGTACAGAATATTAAATCAAAATTGTCACGTTTCACGTAATGCCTTGAGTGTATTGGAAATAAAAACTAATTTTCATACAGCTTTGTCAGCATATTACGCCTATGCATACGCAGGCTGAGGTACGGCGTAGTGTTATGGGGAGATAGCACTAATGCGATTGATTGAATTATTCTTTTAAAAAAACCGGACAAGTGCGAGTCGGACTCGCCCGCCGAGGGTTCCGTACAAATTTGTAGGTACATATTATAAATCATAACAGTGCAAACTTTTAAGTACCTACAACATACGCCAAAATTATTAGGTACGATAAAAAAGGGTTTTTGATTTTGTTTTTGTTTTTTGTATTCTGTTCTTTAATTGTTTTGATTTATTTTTTTTCTTTTTTAAGGTAATGATTATTCTAATAACGTTGAACCAGACTATGCTCTATACGCTAGATCTGCACAACATGTTAAAGTAATTTAGGGAAACCTGTAAATTGCTCATGATCTAATACCATTACTTTTTAATGTAATTAAGTAGCTGTTGGTATTCTTAATAAATATAAATAAAATAATACAAATAAAATATTTTTTTACATTCTGCGTCATAAAACGAAAACTAAAATACATCAATAAATAATTCAAAATCTGTTTAAACTTGTGACAATGAAGCCCTTTCATACGATACCCCACATGACACGGTTAACTCAATTCAAAATTTGGACCGCCGTTCCTTGCATAATTGATTATGTACTTTAAATAAAGAGTATTTTTTTATTATTTCATTACAAATGTAAAATTTTCAGATTTTTCCCTATACTTGTGGTATTACTTGCCAAATTTCATAGTTCTCGGTCAACGGGAAATACCATAATAATATGAATTTTGATTCCCTTAAGAGTGTCGAAATGTACGTTTTTTTATATTAATTTCGAAGTTTGATTTATTCACAGCTTCAAGGGACTTTAGAATGAAATATATGGATTCAATTTTAATTTCAACTCTACACCTCCACGCGTTCCTGAAATAAACTGTCTTGACAGACCGAGAGACAACAAAGTAATCCTATAAGGGTTCGGTTTTTTTCCTTTTGAGGTACGGAACCCTAAAAAGTGTTGCGTATTTTGGAAAATATCGACTCTAGAACTAGTTGCAAACCGTTCCTCATATAAAAGAACCTTTTGATTTTTCCATCTTTATACATACTGGAATGTGGCCTCCTTGCAATAAAAAAATTACATTGGATCATACAAGCTAAAGATACTCACAACAAAAAACCCGATTTCAAACAAGAAACTAAGGTTCCCCTCGATTACTCTAGGATTCCATCATCAGATCCTGGTTCTCTTATCATGGTACCACCCTTGGGATATCTCCTTTCCAACAAAAAAAGAATCATCAAAATCGGTTCATAAACGACGAAGATATCCGCTAACACACATAAAAAAATTACGGTCGAATTCAGAAACCTCCTTTTTTGAAGTGGGTTAAAAACAAGCTAGTATAACCCCAATTTTAATTAAAAATGTTCAACTACAACCCCCACTGCAAAATTATAAGAATATATAATAAGATCCCTGAACATATTAAAGCTGACCAAAAGATAAACATTTTCAAAGAAAGTTTAAGGAAATTGTTATTTTTATTATAGCTTGCAAGATTTTTTTGTAAATTAACAATGACATTGTACTTTAGATATTAATTTATGAATTTCTTATACTATAAAATAATGAACAACTTGATAATTTATTCTTATGCATGCAATTTATAATTTATCAAGTACTAGCTGTCGCGGCGAACTTCGTACCACCTTATACTACTCTACACCCTACATTACATTACACTACACTACACTACCCTACACTACACTAAACTACACTACACTACACTACCCTACACTACCCTACCCTACATAAGAACCTTCTCCTGACAATAACGAACTGTAAGTAGTGTAAGGTGGTAAGAAGTTCGCTGGGACAGCTAGTGATTGATAATAATGTTATTCGGAAATGAAAACAATATGACACGAGAAGTAATACATTAAAATTACTGAATTTGTGGTTAATGCTTTTGACAAGAGTAGGCCAGTTCACACGGACAGCACTTGTTCACGAGTTTAACGCGAGAGTCAGCCTACGCTACTTTTTCCGGTGAGCCGTCGCCACTAGACAACTTTTGCACTCCAACGGCTATCTGCTCAACGAGTTTTGTGCCCCGCCCACTGCCACTTAAGTTTATCGAAACTGAGAGCTAGTCGGTTACTTTGGTTCTCATTCGGATCTCCTAGTTTTTGATTCGATCACGCAGGGAAACTGAGAGCATAGCACGCGCCATTGCCCTTTGGGTGGCCTTGAGCCTTCTTATGAAGCCTATAGTAAGCGGACGTATGTCATGACTGTCATCATTCAGATTATCTGTCTTTAAAACTAAATTCTTTCCTCCAATATTTCTCATTCTTATCCATTATTTGAAATAATTTATATCTAAAACTATTTATTGTCCTCTGAAACTAGGCTGGAATTTATTTCTAGTCTAACTCTAGACGGGAAGCCATCTATCAACGTATCCGTTTGGACTTTTCATTAAAGCAACTGTTTGTATGAAAAACAAACAATTCTGCTTTCAAAGATATGAATTATTATAGCTAATACTGATAATTATTATTATAGCAATTCAAAGAAAAGTTTTGATTGACAGCAAAACAGTTCATGGTGTAAATAGGTGAAAGTCACTCCTTAATCTATAAACAAGGTGTAACAAAATTGGTGTAGATCCCGTTAACTGGGGCTTCTACTCATCATACTGAACAACTTTTGTTCTACAAGTTTGCTAAAGTTGAAAAAAAATTGAACTCTTCATACGAACGAAACGATTAGCTGATTGACCAATTTTGTGCATTTTTGTATGGAGCGTCGAATTTTTTAGTTGCGAATTGACTATGGGTTCCTTGGGGAAAGTTGTTCAGTACGATAAGTGGAACCCCCAGTTAACGGGTCCTACACCAATTTTTTTGCAGCCTGTATATAAAAATTAACCCTTTTTAATTAATTAATTTCTTCTGGTCATCGCATCACACGTGAACGGCTAGACCGATTTCGCTATAATTCTTTTTTTGTTGAGTTTTTTTTTTGTTAGAAAAGGTTCTTATGTAGTGTATGGTAGGTAGGGTAGTGTGGTGTACAGAAGTGTAGTGTAGTGTAGGGTAGGGTAGTATAGTGTAGTATAGGATAGTGTAGAACAGGGTAGGGTAGGGTAGTGTAGTGTAAAGTAGCGTAGTGTAATGTAGTGTAGTTTAAGGTAGGGTAGGGTAGTGTAGTGTAAGGTGGTACGAAGTTCGCCAGGGACAGCTAGTAATATTATAAATGTGAAAATGTGTTTGCTTGTTTGATTGTTCGTACCTCTTCACGTTTCAATAGCTCCAATAATCTTGACGAAAAAACTTAACGTTCTTTGAAATAATATCATAACATTTACGTCCCCTCCAAGGGGCTCGAGCCTACCCTGAATTAGGGAGATCAATCAGGGGCTTTAGTTAGAAATAATAGTTCCAAACTGAAACAAACAGCAATAAAAGCATCACACCGTTGTCATAATTTATGAATTATGACAATCAACTCGTAGCTTGAACTAACACGTGTCTGGCAGCATCATTTATCATAACGATGAATAGTTGTGGACCTAGAGAGCGGCCTTGTGCAACGCTTGATTCAGATTTCAACGATAGTGAATGTGTTTCATTTTTTTTATTCACAATTGGTAAGCCCTCGGCATTATCTCACCTGATGGTAGTGACGATGATGCCGAAGATGGAATCGGGCTTACCATTAATCCCCAACGCAATGGAGAATATTTAATAAGTTGATAAATTTGATTGTATGTTATTGGTGGAACTTTATATCACACATATTGGTATATATCTACATTCTACACTAATTCCACATAAAAGAAATAAAACTGCGTTTATAATTTGTCAGCGACCGGTTTCGAACACCATCTAGATCTAGATGGAAAAAGTATTTATTTCTTTTATGTGGAACATCATGTACGTTCGTAAGAATTTGCATTTATTTCCTAAAAGATAAGACAGGCATAATTTGAATTTAAGAAATGTAAATAAAATAGATATAGCCTTTTCGAGACTGAGTAAGATTAAAAAGTCATTTGTGGGGCAGTGTATAAGATTCTACAATTAAATTCCAGAAAATGTAACTAGTTTGTCAGAGAATAAATTCAAGACTTATGTCAAAAAAGTTTTGTGCTCTAGAGGATATTATAAAATAATAGATTATGTAAATGACAAAGATATATATGTTGATTCTATAACAAATACCATTACCTGAGACTGTAATCTGAATCATGACATTATTTGTAATTTTATTTGTATTGAATTTTTTATTGTTTTGACTATTCAAAAGTGTGTGTAAACACCTATTTGAAAGAAAATTTTTTTGATTTTTTTTTTGTTTTGGAATTTGTGTAGATATATACCCATAATATGTGTAATATTGACTTTTACAGGTCTGCGTGCACAAAACAATTAAATGTAATGTATACTCACTAGACAAAGTGTGATCATAAGCCTTTTCATGATCACAAGTTTCCGGCAAACAGGCTTTACTTATAAATGGCCGAGACAAAAATAATGACCCAATATTGAAGTATCTTCACAGGTGAAGATCGCGGGAAGCCGATGGATGCGGGCAGCGCAGGAACGGTCGTCGTGGAAATCCTTGGGGGAGGCCTTTGTCCAGCTGTGGACGATTTTCGGCTGATATGATGATGATGATTGAAGTATTGCGAAACTGTTCGTGTTCGTACTTCGTTCTTCACTTATTAAACCAAGTTTTGCATATTTAAATTTCGAGGATGCGCAGTGCGCGAGCCGCAAGCGGCTTGCGAGAGTGGAAAAAGCAGTTTATGTGTTAATCCAGGTCCTAATCCGTTTTATCTACCAAATTTCAGCCAGTTCCGTTTAGTAGTTTTTGCGTGAAAGAGTAACTAAAATACATCCATTCATTCTTACAAACTATCGCGTTTATAATATTAGTAGGATTTACCTGTCCGGGTACATGTACAGCACAGAAGGTACAAACCATCACCATCATTCCCTCTCGTATATCTACCAGATACGCTAAAACTACCACGTTTATGATATAGCGTCCCCACTTACCTACCCTTGGGCATAACAGTGAACGCCGCTATTCCTGCCAACTCCATAAAGTGAAGACAAAGACCAGTTACGGTAGGTACCATCAGGTGAGATGCAGCCAAACGCACTCGTTTTAATTTAAATAATTTTGAACAAAAAAAAACTACTTCTAACAGGAAATTAAGGTTCCCCTCGATTTCTCTGGGTTGCCAACATCAGATCCTGGTTTCCTTATCACCGGTACTACCCTTGGTATATCTACTTTCCATCAAAAAAAATATTATCAAAATCGGTTGATAAACGACGAAGTTATCCGCGAACACACAAAAAAATATATACTCGAATTGAAAAACCTCCTCCTTTTTTTGAAGTCGGTTAAAAAATAATCTCAAGTTATCTAAGGCTTTCGACAAGTTTGTAATTGATACATTTGTTTCGAAAAACGCAATAATCAGATTAAGTCAATAATTCATCATATCAGCCGGACATAGGACAATGCTGGACACAGGCCTCCCCCAAGGATTTCCACTACGACCGGTTCTGTGCTACCCGCATCCAGCGGCTTCCCGCGATCTTCACTAGGTCATCATTGGTGTTTCTGATTCGATCACGCAGAGAAACTCCGAGCATATCACGCCCTTGCCCTTTGGATGACCTTGAGCCTTCTTACGAGACAGTAATTAAACAGATATATTCAGGATATGATACAGACAAACTATACATAAGATAAAGTTCATAAATTAGTCGTAACGTAAACGTAATTTAACAGAAAAATAATAATTTTGTAACGAACGATGACTAATTAATGTTCATAATTTAGTCGTAAAGTTCACAAATGTATTTGTTCCGAGCAACGCAATAATAATCAGACTAGCCGGTCGCCCGCGGCTAAGCCCGCGTTGTTTTCGATTTTCCCGCGAGCATAAGAGGTTTTCCCGGGGTAAAAAGTAGCTTATGTCCTATTCCAGGACCTAACCTATATGTGTGCCAAGTTTCATCTCGATCCATCCAGTGGTTGAGGCGTAAAAGAATTACAAACATCCATACGTACAAAATTTCACATTAATAATATTAGTAGGATGTTATCAATATGGGGTACAGACTTACTTTCGTAGGAAAGTTTGGTATTTTTAGTTTCAGGGCTACGTTATTACAAATTACTTAACTTACTTTTAAACGCCTCCGTGGCATAATGGTTGTCTATTAGCTTCAAATCGGGAGGTCACGGATTCGATTCCCAGCGGAGCCTAACTTTGTATGACTCGGTTTGGTTGGTGGAACGGCATTTTCAAAGCCTGGATAGCTCCCGCCATCTTATCAAAGTCTTGCCGCTAAGCATCAATGCTAACAGCACTGATGTGTTCCGGCTTGAAGATAAGATAGCCAGTTCCCCATCGCGTTGGGGAATCTTGGTAAGCCCGATTCCATCTTCGGCATCATCGTCATTTACCATCAGGAGAGAATTTGTCAAGGGCTGACCAATTATGATTAAAAATAAACTTGGACTTAAGAGGATTGCGACTGTTCATACAAACAGCGTTAACGATTTTCACTTCTTAAATTAACATTTAACATATTAATATTTTTATTTTTTTTAACACAGATTTGGACTAATTTTTGATCGCTTGTCAGTCTGAGCAAAAGCTGGACTTATACGTTTCTTTTTTTTAAATTACTGATAAATAAACATAAAATTACTGAAATTAATTTTGTATGAAATCACGTGAACGATAATAAAATTAAACTTATTAACTTTATCAAAAAAACAAAAACGTATTAGCCTAGCTTTTGTTCTGACTTATAACCTGTCAAAAAATTGGTCCTAACCGGTTAATTTTTAAGAGGTGAAAATCTTGAACGCCTTTTATTGTACGCCTTGTATGAAAAGTCGCAGCTTCACAATCCTCTAAAACGTGATGTTAAGCAATTTTATTACGTGATCAAACGTTTTTCTAATCACACAATTTGCGAACTAACGAAACAAAACGGAACCATAAAAATTTCAAAAGCAAGAATAGCACTTACAAAAGGTCTTGTCATTTTTAGAATTTAACGTAGAACCTTTCCTTGTATCTTTCCCTAACCGTTAAAAAATTGTAGCCTCAATTATTTGAATTTTCTTTCTAAATATAACAATGGGCACGATTTCCCTGAAGGATTTATAATTTTGGGTTTAAAATGCATAATTACTCAACCAGCCTTGTTACCTTGAGGGCCTATTTATATAAAGTTAGCCACCATCCCAAAAGGATTTGTGGCCCAAAACTTTCTCCATTAAAAGTGGTTGGTGGATGGTTATATGTAATTATCACTTCGAGTTAAGTTTCGTTCATTTACTTGTCAAACCTGGGCGGCTGAGCGATGCTCGGAGACTCCTAGGCTTGCTAACTAAATACCTATATGATTTTTGTAGGAATGACACCTATCTGGATAGACTTGGAATATAAAACATTACCTAGGTACAAAATTTCATCCAAACCGTTAGAGTCATTTCCAAGAAACCAATTCAATGTATAGTATAAATGCAAGAGTTGCTCACTTATTTTTTTTTCACAATTGGTGAGCCTTGACATCATCTCACCTGATGGTAACTGAAGATGATGCAGAAGATGGAAGTTGGCTTAACAAGATTCCCCAACGCAATATCGAACTGGCTCTCTTATCTTAAAGCCGGCATTGTTAAATGCTGTTAACATTGATGCTTGGCGGTAAGCCTTAGATGAGATGGTGATCACTTAAAGTAATAAGATTGTGATAGCTAGTTCCTTTTGGGTTATCGAATCTTGATAAGCCCGCTTCCATATTTGGCAACATCGTCGCTTACCATCAGGTGAGATGATAGCAAGGGTTTACCAGTTGGGTATAAAGCAGTATACTTTTTATACCAGATCTACACGAAGACCCTCTCGTTAACGACGGACAAGAAATCATCAGGTGTGACGAATACAAATATCTAGGAACCAAGTTACATAGTTCAGGAAGAGTAGAGTCGAACATTCAGCACCGGGTCGCAGTAGCTTGGCTAAAGTGGCGGGAAGTAACTGGAGTGACCTGTGGCCAGAAAATTCCCGTCAAACTTAAAGATCTTATATACAAGTCCATCATCAGACCAGTTCTAACATATGGGAGCGAAACATACAAATAAACATACAAAAAAAGCGTAACACAAATACACGTCCACTCTATCCAGGTAGCTGAAATGAAGATGGCTACGGTTGATGTGACAAGACTCGATAAAATACGCAACGAGTACATTGGTGGTAGTCTTGGTGTGCTCGACATCGCTGATAAGGTAATAGAAAGTAGGCTCAGATGGTTTGAGCATAAATGCAGAAGACCTCTTGAATATGTGGGAAACACTTTGACTAACATGAACATTCAGGGAACTAGAAGAAGAGGAAGACCGAAATCGCGGTGTGAGGATATCATTGAGAAAGACGTTCTTGCAACGTTGCCGCTGACGACACGACCAATAGAGCGAGGTGGAGAGAGAAGACAAGGAAGTCAGACCCCACCTTCATATGGAATTAAATGCACAAGAGAGAGAGAGGGATAACTTTTTTAACCCTTACTTATAATCAAGATTATTTGTTTGTAGCCCATAATATAAAACTTCCAGCTTATAAACAAACTTAAAAGACTATTGATCATTAATTTGTAGTACATATTGATATAATCTGATTTAAATCATTACCTTTTCTCCGCTACAAAGTTTTCTCGTCAAAATATAGCAATGCATCAGCCATTACAATTAAATTGAAGACTTCACAATAAGGTAATAAAATTGTAACTACTTTAATTTAAAAACGAGTAAAAAAGCAGCGGCAGCACTGCATCCATCCAAGCAATATATTTTACCAGTTTTTTAACAATTTGGCTACAATCTGCAAAATAACTTAACGCCTAACGAGCCATATAAATTTATTAGTATGAAATTTTGTCAAGGCTTGCTTAAACTTAGCGTGCAAGCTCATAATAACTTTGCAAAACGCAGTTCAAAAACTTTAATTTGAAATTGTTTAATACAAAACTAAGACGAATTTTGAAATTCCACGAGATGTTGTAATGTTCCTTGCGAGGATATAAAAGGTATAGAAGGGTGGTGGCTATAGTGCGAAATTAATTTTAAAAAACCCTGGTTTGGAAAACTCTGACTGCCTGTGAAAAAATAATCAATATGTCTCAATCTAAGTTGCTATCAATGATGTTTAAAATTTTGGATGAAATGACAATTAAAAACCGGTCAAGTGCGAGTCGAACTCATACAACTACACTTCTTCATATGTATAACAATTATTTCCTATTCATTTCAAATGAAAACCATCAACTTGAGCGACATGAAGGTGCTTCTTATAATCTACATTTGTCATTTTTTTACAGGACAACTAGAGACCCTGGAAGACCTAGATAATATCATTTTCGATGGCCTCAGCAGTGCTTCTCAACAAGTGGGTATTAAAATGGATATGGACAAGACAAAAATCATGTCAAATATCCGTGTCACACAATTATGTCAAATTTCCGTCTCTGGAGGTTGGAGACTCTACTCTCATTTGTTGGCGAATATGTACAGCTGGGACGAAAAGTCAAATTAGGTAAGTCGAACTTCGAGAAAAAGGTCAATTGTCGAACCAACTCGACTGGGCAGCGTTCGGGAAGCTTCGCAATATATTCACGTCTAAATACCGCAGTGTCTCAAGACTAAAGTCTTTGACCAGTGTGTGTTGCCAGTGATGACATACGGAACTGAGACATGGTCGCTTACTATGGGCCTCATAAGAAGGTTCAAGATCAACAAAAGAATGATGGGGCGAGCTATGCTCGGAGTTTCCCCACGTGATCGATTCAGAAATAAGGAGATCCGTAATTAACCGACATAGCTCACAGAATCGCTAAACCAAAGATGGCTCGAGTTTCCATGTAAACGTAGTTCCGCTTTTATACAAAAAATACTTGCCGGATTTAATCCCAACTTTGCAAATATATTGAGTAGACATTGTACATATCGTTTGTCATTAGTTTTCATTGTAGTAAATTTAATCATAACTAAACAAAAGCTTTAATGACTTTTGTACTAATAGTTTGAAACTGTTCAAATTTTTTTCCGTTTTATATTAGTACATTGAAAACTAAAATTACAAACATCGGTATGTCGGAGCGTCATTGAAAACGCGACCAGTACCAGCTAGAGATACGTTTACATAGATCGTTACTTTTTATTTGGATCAAACGTCAGGTATTAGTACCTGGGTGAAACCGGTGGTGGCGTGACGATCGCTTGTACTCGTGAGCCGATCGTTTGTGATAGCAAAGATGACGTATTAACGGAAGGCTGTTTGTGATTAAGGTAGCAGTAATGAGTTGAGAATTTATTAGATCTGGGAGAAGCCATATTAGCTGGACGTCAGTCTCGAGGCTGACACTTTTTGACGGAGCGTCGAGCAGAACACAAGTAGTGGTCATCTGTGAGCAAAGCAGACGTGTCACGCTGTCGATGGGATCACCGCGTTTGCATCCATTGTAATCCAAGGCATCCTGTACAATTTCGATTGCCGAATGATCAAGACTAATGGAGGAGGACCCCTGTGATATAGCTGCATTGTTATTTCGACGCCCACGACCGAAATAGTTAAGGACGTGAACCACGAGGCCATCCATAACCTAACCACCCACCCCCCCTCCGACAGATATGTGTCTACTCAATATATTTGCAAAGTTTGGATTTAATCCAGCATGTGGTTTTTGTATTAAAGCGGAACTACGTTTGTATGGAAACTCGAGCCCCCTAGGGACCTTTAAGTGGCAAAGGGCGGGACATATAGCTCGTTGTTGGTAAATGCCCCATTATAACACTTCTGTAAAAAAAAACAGCTACCAATTACGGTTCCAAAGATGCAGCCTCATAAAGGTCCGACGGACAGTCGTACAGCGTAGGCTTAGTAATAGGGTCCCTTTACCTGGACCGGAACCTTTAAATACCCACCAAGTGCGAGTCAGACTCGCGCACCGACAATTCAGTACCATCACAACTCTTCACATGAGTCCAACAATGATACCATCTTCAATTTCAATCAGAAAGAAATCATCGAGAGCGACAGAAAAAGGTTTCCTTTTTTTATTTAGTTCTATAATCAAACCAAGTTTTACGGTTGTCTTTTTACAAGAGAGCTAAAACAAAAAAAAAGTTTTGAGCAACACGTTTCAAATTCTATTTTTTAATTGTTAGTACTGGGCCCGCGTGGTTGACTAAGGCCTGATCGCCCTAATTCAGGGTAGGCTCGAGCCCCTCGGTGGGGACGTATATGAGCTGATATGATGAGTAGAGCATCGGTGGCTCAACCGGTAACGACTCGGTCCTCCTAATCAGAGGTGCCGGGTTCAAATCCGGAAGGCCAATGTACCAATAAGTTTTTCGATACTTACGAACATATACTCACCGATTGCTTTAACGGTGAAGGAAAACATCGTGAGGAAACCTGCACACACCTGCGAAGAAACTCGAAGGTTGTGTGCGAAGTTGACCAACCCGCACTGGGCCCGCGTGGTCGACTAAGGCCCGATCGCCCTAATTCAGGCCCTAATTAGGCTCAAGCCCCTCGGTTGGGACGTATATGAGCCGAGATGATGATTTGTTAGTAAACCTGTCAACCTGTCATAATAACATATTGTATCCTGTGAAAATTTAGGCGGCTACTAATTGCAGTTTACTTTTAAAGGACGGATAGACAGTACAGGTTTGGAAATCGCATCCCATTACTTGAGTCGGAACCCTAAAAAACACAAGACGCGTGCCACGCGTAACGGCTCGCGCATCGCGCACCTACTTGTTTTGTGTGTAAAGTTTTACAGACAGATAAACATATAGTCTAATCAATTAAATTTAGGTGTCCTGTAACAACATTTAACAACGAAGTGAGCAACTATACTAATCTAAGTTTGTAATGATCTTCTGTTAGCAAGTTCGGTGATAGTTTAGTCACAGTATTACGATATTACAGTAGCGCAATGCCTTTGATGTCGCACGATGCCGCCACGGCGTTGGTACTAGCCGTACTAGCCTGTAACCAGCCTGACAAACTCGCGGAGTTTGCCAGGCTGTGCCCCGCCGCCCGCTGCCCCGCAAGTACCCTTCCGTTGCTCTGCGTAAGTACATTCGTTGCACTACTGTAAGCGGCTATATTGTAATACTGTGGTTTGGTGCCCGCATGGCGCCCACTCAGGGACCCAAGTTAAACATAGAAGCTAGTTGCACAAAGAGCCAAGTGTTGGGTCAACATACGTAACATATTATAACATGTATGTTATACTATTATTTTTCATATTTTTGATGTACTGTTACTGTTCGAAACTGTATCCATATTGCGTTCGTCAAGTTAGCTTATCTGTAACCTAAACTCGAAAACTTTTCAATGTTCCATATCTAATAAAAAAATACTGTACTATACAACTATTGTCAAGTAATAAGGTAATCAGTGTGACATTAAAATAACTTTAGGAATTAATAAAAAATTAAAAACCCGACTGTATAAAAACGGAACCTTTTTTTTGTAGTGTAGGGCAAAATGGGACCGATGACCTGGTGAAGGTCGCGGGAAGCCGCTGGATGAGGGCAGCGCAGAACCGGTCGTCGTGGAAATCCTTGGGGGAGGCCTATGTCCAGCAGTGGACGTCCTTCGGCTGATATGATGATGATGGCAAAATGTATCCTATGTCATTCACGGGATTAAAACGAAACTAACGACACCTCGCACTACAAAATCCATAAAGCCGTGTAAGCTATAGAGCGAGCCAAATAATTAAATAACTTGAACTTAATAATTTGACCAGTCGGGTAAAAATATATCTTATGTCACTTCCGGGATCAATACGAATCTAACGACGCCTCGCGCTCCAAAATCGATCAAGTCGTTTAGTGTAACGTGAAAAAACGCCATCTACTATGATGGTACGGAACCTTTTGTGCGCGGTTCTGACTCGTACTTTACCGGTTCTTTTTATGTTTTGTTGCAGAAACTCTCGTCTTGTAAGTAAACAGAGTAAACAGTGCACATATGACCGACAATTCATTTTTCGTAGATAACTGGGGTCATTTGTAAGATTTTAGCCACGATAAAATAGAAAATAAAAAATAAAATAAGGAAGCTCTCAATTTATATCATACTAATAGTACGGAACTGAAGAAACTAGCGCCATCTAGTAGGATGGTACGGAAACCTATGTGTGCGATTCTGACTCGCACTTGGCCGGTTTTTTTAATTATTTTCCTTCTTAATTTTTTTTATTTTTATTTTATAGGGAAAGTGAAGAATTAAGTTAATTTACAAATCAGTAAAATAACGAATTATGTATAAAAACGAATCGATAAGAATTATGAATTTGGTAAGTAAATAAGTACAACATTTATTTAACAAATAACCAATTACACCGGATAAAGGTCATCAAAGAGATAGAAAAAATAACAACAATGTAAAAATTAACAAACAATACTTATCAAAAAATTTAATCATAATAATTTCTAAGAATAATCAAAACAAAGATTAAGTAGGCAACAATTTGGTGAAAAGCACCATCTTATCTAAGTCTTGCCGCCAAACATCAGTGTTAACAACATTGATGTGTTCCGACTTGAAGATAAGATAGCCAGTTCTCCATTGCGTTGGGGAATCTTGGTAAGCCCGCTTCCATCTTCGGCATCATCATCACTAACCATCAGGTAAGATGATGCCAAGGGCTTACCAATTGTAAATAAAAAAATAACCTCCAAAACTAGTCAAACTGACGAGTCTTCGGCATCATCATCACTAACCATCAGGTGAGATGTTGCCAAGGGCTTACCAATTGTGAATAAAAAAATAACCTCTAAAACTAGTTAAACTGACGAGTCTTCGGCATCATCATCACTAACCATCAGGTGAGATGATGCCAAGGGCTTACCAATTGTGAATAAAAAAATAACCTCCAAAACTAGTCAAACCGACGAGTGGGTGGTCGATTCCATTAGCAGACTAGCGCCGCTTTAATCGAACTCATTAAGTATTTCGCGCATATAGCGGGGCAACACATATTGTTTAATTTTTATTTTATATCTGTAAATATTAGCAGCAAGTTATTTTTTGCAAAATGATAAAAGTGGCCACTTTTAACAATATCGACAATTATAATTAGTTGCTAATAGGTAAAGTTATTTAACAATTATTAAAAATCACTGTATTAAACTTATCCGTGTATGTGCGAAATAGTAGTTTATGCAACTGTTATGTAATGACAGGTCTTAAAACAGAAGTGTCTTCTTCTTCTTCTTCCTCGCCATATCCCGCTACACGGGGTCGGCTTTTCTAATCAGACGGCGCCACTTCTGCCGGTTACTTGTGTCGTCCACTGTAAGGGACATACTCTTCATGTCCTTTTGGACAGTCGTTAGCCAGGTCGCTAAGGGTCTTCCTCTTTGTCGTTTTCGTGTTGCTGTACAGGATAGGCAATTTTTTACTACGTAATCGTCAGGGCGTCTCATCACGTGTCCGTACCATCTCAGTCTTGCTTCTACTATTTTATCAGCTATAGTTGCTACCTTCATGCTTCCCCTTATGCATTCGTTGCGGACCTTATCCTTCATCGTTACTCCTGCAGACCATCGCAACATTCGCATTTCTGTGGTATGAAGTTTTTGTGTGTGGGTTTGTTTAGCCGCCCACGTTTCGCTACCATACAGTATAGCTGGTCTGACAGCAGTTTTATAAACCTTTCCTTTGGTCTTAACAGGTACCTTTGCATCACACAGAACTCCCGTAAGTGATCGCCATTTGCTCCAGGCTGTGGTTATTCTATGCGTGACGTCCGCTTCGATTTTGCCGTCGTCGGATATTACAGACCCCAAGTATTTAAATTTATGAACTTGCGGCAATTTGATGTTGTCTAGCGTGACGTCCGTGTCCAAGGGCTGTATTTGGTTAAAGTTACAGACCATATACTCAGTTTTGCTTACTGATTTTCAAACCATTACTCTCCAGCGCCACTCTCCATTGCTCTAGGTTCAAAACTGGTTCTTAAAACCGAAGTGTGTTTTAACAAAATGACGCGAAGTCGAATTTCGTTATAGAATCACACGAGTGTTTTAAGACCTAATTGCAAAAGTTGCATACATTATTTTATCTATATACATTTTTTATGTACTCCAAGATGGGTTCAGAAGCCGTAGGGAAATGACCTGCATTGCTACTAGTTCTACCTTTAAAATATCTATAGAATAAAATTTAAACTCAGAACGTTATAAAAATCGATACGATAATAACATAAAAGTACAGATTTTACCTACTACCACAGACAAGAAAGTTCTCATAGTAAAATTGGTCTTCATAATACTGGTCATTGCCGAAGGATTTTGAACGCATTTTAGAGGACTTTATGTGTGTAGATAACATACTAAATAATTTCGGCTTAAATCCATAAGAATGAGTAAATTATTTATTTCTATTGGCGGCGCTACATCTTTAGAGTTTAATGTAGCATTAATTGTACTTTTTAAATTGGGAACTAGGATGAGATAAATAGCCAAGGGGGGTTCAAAGTTTAAAAGGCTATACTTTTAAGACCGTATCTTCAAATTTATCGTGAAGAAAACTTTCTTTTCAATTTCACCAACACAGTATCGCACTTAGACAACTCCCTAGAACATTCACTTTTCAGTTTTATTTTTTGCGCTAAAACTTCGCCATGTAGATTGTGTTGAGTGAAAGGATCTTTCAGCCGACGGACGTCCACTGCTGGACATAGGTCCACCGAGTGGGAGGCCTACGTTTTCCAGTGCGCGGTCGTCACTCGAGAACTTTACTGTTCCAACGGCCACCTGTTCTACGAGCTATGTGCCCCACCCACTGCAACTTAAGTTTAGCAATTCTGAGATTTGAGAAAATAAATTTGCTTTAAATACATCAATAGCTTACTGAGTTTTGAATTCTTAATAAGCCCGCTATCACATTCGAAATCATAATCATTGGGGATAAAAAGGTTGTTCGGCGTATCCATCGATTTTAATAATAATACAAATAAAAAAATATAGTAATAAATAAACAATATAATAATAATAAATAATGTAAATACCGTATTACTGTGTTTATTTTACTACGAGTCCTTTGAGTAAATTTTTATCAACTATTAAAAACGACAGTTTGTTATTGTTATTATTTGCGTTACAGACATAGTGACGTCATAAATGCCATATTAAACAATAAACGATTTTTACGAGGTTACAACGACGCGCAGGTACAACGGTTCTGGCAGAATATTACTGCGGTGGTAGCTACCAACCTACAATAAACGCCTAATTGAGTAAATTTTTATCAACTATCAAAAACGACAGTTTGTTATTGTTATTATTTGCGTTACAGACATAGTGACGTCATAAATGCCATATTAAACAATAAACGATTTTTACGAGGTTACAACGACGCGCAGGTACAACGGTTCTGGCAGAATATTACTGCGGTGGTAGCTACCAACCTACAATAAACGCCTAATTGAGTAAATTTTTATCAACTATCAAAAACGACAGTTTGTTATTGTTATTATTTGCGTTACAGACATAGTGACGTCATAAATGCCATATTAAACAATAAACGATTTTTACGAGGTTACAACGACGCGCAGGTACAACGGTTCTGGCAGAATATTACTGCGGTGGTAGCTATCAACCTACAATAAACGCCTAATTGAGTAAATTTTTATCAACTATCAAAACGAAAGTTAGTTCTGCAATTATTCGCGTTACAGACATAGTGAAGTCATAAGTTTACTAGTTTTATCTATGTAATGAATGTATCACCATTAACATATCAGCCGAAGGACATTTCCACGACGACCAGTTCTACTCTACCCCGCATCCAGCGGCTTTCCGCGACCTTCACCACTTGCCTACGGAATGTTTTCCGGTGCGCGGTCGCCACTCGAGAACTTAACCACCCCAACGGCACAGTATATATATATTAGTACTAACGTACCAACGGCCATCTGTTCCACGAGCTATGTGCCCCGTCCACTGCCACTTAAGTTTAGCAATTCTGAGAGCTATTTCGGTTACTTTGGTTCTCCTACAGATCTCCTAGTTTCTGATTCGATCACGCAGAGAAACTTTGAGCATAGCACGCTCCATTGCCCTTTGGGTGACCTACGATGACCTATTTTCTTGATGTTTTTTTTTATTCACAACTGGCAAGCCCTTGGCATCATCTCACCTAATGGTAAGTGACGGTGATGCCGAAGATGAAAGCGGGATTACCAAGATTCTCCAACGCATTAGGGATCTGGCTATCTTATCATCAAGCCGGAACATATTATCATTGTTAACATTGATGTTTGGAGGCAAGACAGATAAGATTGTGGTAGCTAGGTAGGCGGGATCAGAAAATGTCCTTCCACCAACCAAACCGAGTCTTACAAAGTTAGACTCCGCCGGGATTCGAACCCGCGACCTCCTGATGTGAAGCTAATGAACTTAACCATTACACCACGGAAGCGGTTAAATTATGTTTTATTTCTGGGAATAAAAGTTTTTCTATAAACTATGCTATGCTAAAGGTTCCTTTATCATATTCAGTTCCTTTATAGAATACCGCGAGTCCGACTCGCACTTGGCAGATTTTTTAAAATAAATTTGATACGTATTAAAATAATATCAAACGTATGTCTATTCATTTTAAGTTCAAATCACTGCGGGCTTCAACGCGAATGTTACATTGAGACGAACGCCCAGTTCTCGATTTTTACATGTTTAAATTACTTTTCCATACTTTCAAATAAGTTTAAAAAAATGTGTTATATTAAAATAAAAGGTCTTAAAGGCAGCGATTTTTATGTGTTGGTTTCATTCAACATTAACTATTTGTTGTCGAGAAATTTTGCAATTAATGCCAAAAACTGGGTCTACACCTACAGTATATTTTTTTACATCAAAAGTGGTAATAATTTTAATTCAATCGTTTTTTATTACTCTAAGTATATTATATATTTTTTCCCACAGTGATAGCTTCACACAGTCTTTCAACAATTTTAATTGAATATTGGCATTTGGCCTATGCTAAGGCCTTAAAAATGTTTTAATTAGTATAAAAATAGAACAGTTTAAATCTCAGTCACTTATCAGAATCGTGAATTTCTGAAATACCTCTCTTTTAAAGACCATTCCGAGTGTCGTTCTAAAGAAATTATTTCAGCAGAAATTGCAGTCATTAATATTTATTGTTTTGTCGAGAGCTGGGCCTGTAAGAACACTCGTAAATCATTTCAGGGGGTATTGTTGAGTCTCCCTTTGAGTTCCAGTGTTACGAGATGGTTAGGTTAAATTTCTTACAATACAATATAAAAAAAAACCGACTAAGTGCGAGTCCGAACTGCACACGTATGGTACCGTACCATCATACTAGATGGTGCTAGTTTTATGTTTCAAAAACCATTATACTAGATGGCGCTGCTTCTTCACGTTTAAAAAAACACGTATATTGTATGAAGAGTTTCATTTTTTATAATTTTTAGTATTTGATGTTATAGCGGCAACAGAAATACATCATCTGTGAAAATTTCAGCTGTCTAGTTATCACGGTTCATGAGAGACGAACGGACAGCGGAGGCTCAGTAATAGCGTCCCGTTTTTAACCTATTGGGTACGAAACCATAAACAGAAGAAAACAACATAAAATAAATATTATACAATAGGCGGCCTTATTGCTAGGTAACAATTTCTTCCAGGCAACCTTTGGGTAGAAAAACAGTGATAGAATATGATAAAGGCGGTGCAGCAATGAAAAACAGGAAAATTTGCAAATAAACAGTTTTATATAATACCTACTTAAATAAATAAAATATTTTAATATAATATTAATAAAATAAAATATATATATATTTTTTTAATTTTTCTATTCACAATTGGTAAGTCCTTGGCATCATCTCACCTGATGGTAAGTGACGATCATGCCGAAGATGGAAGCGGGCTTACCAAGATACTATTTACGTAAACATTAACAAAAAAAAAACATTCATTTAAAACGAACACAGTACTTAATAGAAAACTAAATTTTTAAAACCAGCCAAGTGTGAGTCAGAATTACACTCCAAGGGTTCCGTAATCCGTACCACCACATCTCTCCACACAACTATGAGAATTATACCTATTCACATTACAAACAAATGAAATCAATGCGAACGACATTTTTTTTTTCATACAGTTCGGAGTGCTTAGAGCGTTTACGACTCACTGGTTTTTTGTTTTACTTCAGGATTAGTACTACAATCACAGCAAGTTTCACACTTGTGTGTATTACCGTTTTTATGATAGTTTAGTTTAGTTTTAATTAAAATACCTAAAAAAATATTTTTTGTTTTGTATATTTTTTTCACAGCGGCAATAAAAGTACACATTCTGTAAAAATTTCAACTGTCTACTTACTACGGTTCATGAAAAACAGCCCGCTGATAGAGGGTCGCGGAAAGCCGCTGCATGCGGGCAGCCCAGGACCGGTTTCTGTGGAAATCCTTACGAGCGGCATTATGTCCAGCTGTGAATGTATATTTCGGATGATATGATGAAATGTGAAGTCTGCAAGTTAACCTTATCCTAATCTCCTCCCAAAACAAAAGTCCATATTATTTCCAATATGCTTCACAAAGTACTTGCGAAAGTAATAAGTACATAACTCAATAAACACTCCTTTCGTCCAAAAATAACATTCCTGGCCAAGTTTGCAGACGTGTCCATAAGTTGGTACAAAAGTTATTTTTCCTACTTGAGTGGTGGTTTCCCAGTTCGAACGAAGTTAACGAACTTTTCTTCGTGTAAATAGTTATATTAATATGCATTTTTTTTTAAATTTATAATTGGTAAGCCCTTGTCATCATCTCACCTGATGGTAAGTGACGATGATGCCGAAGATGGAAGCGGGCTTACCAAGATCCCCAACGCAATGGGAAACTGGCTATCTTATCTTGTATGATATGATGTTTGGCGGCAAGACTTAGATAAGATGGTGGTAGCTAGCCAGGCGGGCTTAGAAAATGCCCTACCACCAACTAAACCGAGTCTTACAAGTTGACCCCACCGGGAATCGAACCCGCGACCTCCTGGAATGTGAATGAATGAAGTGAATGGACTAACCATTACGCCACGGAAGATTAATTGGATAAAAGAATTAGTGAGATTACCTATTTGTTATTGTGATAAAGCAGTTAAGGGTGTTACGGTCAAGAAGTGAAGTGAAGTGAATAATCAATCTGTGTTAGTACAATTGATTAAAATATACAGTTAGAAAACTCTAAGTTCCAATGTTTTATGTTTCCTTCTTTATTTAAACACTTCAACTACCAGCTTACATCAATACTAATTTTGGAAGAAGGTTGCTGGTCACAATGATTACAGTTCGTTCGCTGAATTTTTTGATAAATGCCGTTCGCCGCTTTCCTGAGCTCAATCAGGCCGCCCGCCGCGGCGCCGACATTGAACTCTGGTCGGCCCCTTTGACGAAGTGTTTGACGCGAGCCGACAAAGGTGCAGCTCATTCAGCAAACGAACTTTACGGCCCTTGGAAACCTTCGCCACACATAACACTTGAAGGAAGGAGCGGCAGCTTAGTAAAATTAATACGAGAGAAATACGACACCAATTAACACGATTAATTGATATTATTATCCTACAACGGCCAAGAAACGCAAGACACGCAACGTTGGGCAATAACGGGATGGAAAAAAAATGTGTTGGACTCGTTATACTCAGGGTGAATGAAACCACTTTACCCATGGAACCCACAGTCAACTCTCAAAAAAAAAAATGGACGGTTCATACAAAATGCACATAATTGGTCATGTGCATTTTGTATGAACCGTCATCGATATTACGTGTGATGAGATAAATATTTTTTTGTAATTTCAGCAATTTCATAGAAGAAAAGATGTTCAGTATGCGGCAGGCGGCGCACCCTCCGTCTGCGCCGTCGCTCGCACGAGATGGAGAAGTAGAATTTAATGGTAATGGACAGATGTGACGACGCATAGGATCGGTATTGAACCCCTGGCCCTGATAGAGAGTGACAATTTTAAAAAACAAACAATTTAACAAAAAGTAAAAATACACAAGAAGATGATATAAAAGTAGGTTGAATATAAAAATAACCAAAAAGATTGACTTCGTCACAAGTATGATGAGTAGAATCCCCAGTAAACGGTACCTATTCCAATATCCTGTATAACCGACATGACATAAAGCGGTACAGACACAGACAAAGGTAAGGGCGTTAAAGATTAGGTCAGCGCCGCCATACTACAAAACTTTAACCAAATAGCTGATGACGTCATTACATAAAGCACACCATCATTTTGTTTACCAATAGTATAATAATAAAAAAAAAAAAAACAGTTACGCCAACAAGAGTTTCTTCCGCTGCATTACAAATCTACTTACTATACAGGGTATTAAGGCTCACATACTTTGGGCACACCCTGGACACTTCATATAACGGGCCAGGAATGATAGAATAAACAGAATATCGGCTTAACCTATACGTTCGACAACCAAACTGTAACCAATCTGCATCAAACTGGGTGACGAGGGGGAGAGGTCGGATTCTAGAGAGCGGCAGCGAGTGTCCATACTGTATGTTAGTATTAATATATATACTTTGCTTTGGGCGTCGGTGGCGTAACGGTTTGGATCGCTATCGCCTGTCCGGGAGATAATGGTTCGAATCCTGTCACAATGTGTTTTCGAATTAAGATTTCATATGAACGTTTGTCCGACGCTCTTACGGTGAAGGAAACGCTTGCGAAGAAACTCAAACGTTGTGTATGAAGTCGACCAACACGCACTGGGCCCGCGTGGTCGAGTAAAGCCCGATCGTCCTGATTCAGGGTTTTTATTAATTAAAAATTTGAGTGCGTTTGACTACATCTCACCTGATAGTAAGTGACGATGTAGTCGAGGATGGTACACGCAAACTCAAATAATGCTTATTTTTTCTGTCTCGCCTTGTAGATCCCCAAATTGGAACGCGTCGGTCAGGAGCACGGCGAGGCAGCTCACGATGGTGGAGGACACCCTCTCAGGCGCGGGGAGCGCTCAAGGGCACGTACGAACGTACGAGGTAGTGGGCTCTGCTAGCATCCAACCGGAGAGCACTCGTGCCGCGAGGGGCGGACGCGCCAGACAGCGTCAGCAGCCCAAGTGAAAGCACTAACACCGGCAGTCAAGCGTTCGGCCACTGGGTCCAGGATACGGGAGTCGATGCGCAGTCAGCCCCTGGCCATCTCCCAACTTCGCGGACCCGGGGAGTTGGGAAGTCCCTCTTGAACGGTTCCGTTAATGAGAAGGGGGCCTGCTGATGGAGATCCAGACGGGGTCAAGGGCCCATCTGGACAACGTCGTGTGTCCGCAGTCCTCAAAGGGCTGCACCTCCAACTGCGGCGTCACCGAGTGGCAGGACTCCCTTCGTGCAGACCTCCTGGTTGTCCGAGGCGAAGTTCAGTAGTCAGTTGTTTGACAATGAGTTCTGGAGTGACGTCTTGAATTTATTAGGTTGAAGAGAAGATTAGAAGTGACCACGATGAAGGCGTGAACCCGACTTGTAAAGAGTTGCACACATGCGCAATACAGATATACTGTTAACACATACTATTTTCCAAAATACAGTTTCAAAATTAAGAATTCTATTATGAGGAGACATAAATACAGACAGTCATAAATATTAGTACAAAGAGAATTTTGAAAGTGAATCTCACCAATTAAATGTATAATCTATGTAAATAAAAAATGTGAAATTCAAAAATTAAGTCAGATTGAAATATTCCTAACAAACTTGACATGATAAGTGTCATGAAATATTTACAGTAATTTGCGAGAAAAGAACGGCTATTTACAATGTTTTTGTGAGAATCAATATGTTAAAAATAGAATTGTACAATAATTACAAAATACAAACTAGTATAGAGAAAAGATATATCCAGTTAAGTTCAATATTACACTATGTGTTAATCCAGGTCCTAATCTGTCTACCTACCAAATTTCAGCCAGATCCGTTCAGTAGTTTTTGCGTGAAAGAGTTTTAGGAATTTTAAGGATTTTAAACGGGTCGATGGATTTCAGAGAGTTAGATTCGTCTTGATCCCGTCAATGACATAGCATACATTTTACCCGTTTCCCAAAAAATTAAGGTTCGTGTCTTAATTAAATTTTTAATTTAAAGTTATTGGACTTCTCATACAAATCGATCACTGTCAAGGATGGAGCCAAGTGGAGGAAAGTTATGAAACGGAGTGGAACAATACAATAAAAGGCATCGCATGATTGGATGACATTTCCGTATGGCCGATACAGGTGCCGCAAATAAGGTATTGTTAGTATAATTGCAGCCGTAAAACCGTAAATAGCAAAATAGGCTTTACGGCCACTAGTCGAAATTGACACGAATTTACTGTTTTTGTGGAATTTTGATTACAAGAGTTTAATGATTATTGACGCTAATCTTTAAATTAGCTAAGCCTATATTATATAATGGTTGGTCGTTAGCGTATGTATGGTAAGAAAATAATTTTACAAGTTCAGAATATTTTAAATAACTTAAAAAAAAGAGGATGTGCATGTCAGCCCGTAAATATGTACACAGTCAGGTCATAAGTTCTGTCACGTGTTTTTTTTTTTGCGAAACAAATGACACAGATTAGTTTTTACGTAAAAAATAAATATGAGAAACCGGCCAAATGAGAGTCAGAACCGAAAACAAAGGATTCCGTACCATCATACTAGATGGCGCTAGTTTCTTCATGTTAAAAAAAAACACTATTTTTGTATGGAGACCCCTCTTATTTTTTAAACTTTTTCTAATTTTCAGTATTTGTTGTTATAGCGGCAACAGAAATACATCATCTGTGAAAATTTCAACTGCCTAGCTATCACGGTTCATGAAATACAGTCTGGTGACAGACAGACAGACAGCGAAGTCTTAGTAATAGGGTCCCGTTTTTACCTTTTTGGTAAGAAACCCTAAAAAAAGGTACCTAGTTAAATAGAAATTACTACATCAAAATGCCTACCTGATTTTTGACACATTCCTTCAACTTACGTGGCCAAACCGTCGTTAATAGCAGCACGCACGATTTCCATGTCAAGTAGTAGCTGTTTTAATGAGCGATGCCTTCAGTGACTTCAAATTTACATGGAGTTTAGCGCAGATCTTTTCCTCTAAATACTGCCATACTTTGCAACCTGCACTTATCGCTCAAAGCGATTTCATTCTTTTATGTTTATTTTCAATCTGTTTTTGTTCTCTTTTCTAATTGACTTTTCTACGTTCTTCATTTTACTGTCACTCTTTCTTTGCCTGTTCATTTTTTTTTCTATTGGATCGTAACATTTTTTTGGTGGTAAAACATCATAATTTATTTAATTAATTACTTTGAAAGAAGACAGAAAGTAATCTCCAAGATGGCCCATATTCGGTAAAGTAGACATCCCTATCCCGATCAATTAATCACTTGTAACATCCAACCCCTACTTACAATGACCTGCTAGTCGTCTACTCGTAGGTTACCTACATCAACAAATTTAACTAAACAACACTAAATACGAGTAGTTTAGTTTGTTTATACAAATCAACTGTTTCAACTCAACTGTTCCAACAAACTTTCTAACTTTCATAAAACTAACTACGTTTACAAAGCGCATCAAACATGGAAACATGAAAAGCCTGAGGCCATTCGTTTACGCATACCGATTTAAGGAATTTCAAACAAACACGTAATCGAAGGGTTCAACACATCGTATCGAGTCGCTCTACTCGAACCGTTCTCACAACCCGCCCAGCCTGGAAACTTGCGTGAACTCGCAATACGCACGAATCTGCAATACGTTACATCGCACAATCATTCGTTTACGTCACACCAATTAAAGTAAATTTCAAACAAACACGTGATCGAAGGGTTGAACACATCGTATGGTGTCGCTCTACTCGAACCGTTCTCACAACCCGCCCGACCCAGCAACTTGCGCGAATTCGCAATACGCACGAATCTGCAATACGTTACATCGCACAATCATTCGTTTACGTCACACCAATTAAAGTAAATTTCAAACAAACATGTGATCGAAGGGTTGAACACATCGTATCGCGTCGCTCTACTCGAACCGTTCTCACAACCCGCCCGGCCCGGCAAGTTACGCGAACTCGCAATACGCACGAATCTGCTACACGTTACATCGCAATTTCATTCATTTACGTCACACCAATTAAATTAAATTTCAAACAAACACGTAATCGAAGGGTTGAACACATCGTATCGAGTCGCTCTACTCGAACCGTTCTCACAACCCGCCCGTCCTGGCAACTTGCGCGAACTCGCAATACGCACGAATCTGCAACACGTTACATCGCAATTTCATTCATTTACGTCACACCAATTAAATTAAATTTCAAACAAACACGTGATCGAAGGGTTGAACACATAGTATCGCGTCGCTCTACTCGCACCGTCCTCACGACCCGCCTGGACTGGCAACTTGCGCGAACTCGCAATACGCACGAATCTGCAACACTTTACATCGCACTTTCATTCGCCAGCGTGCGATTTTGCCGATGGCACAGCTCTAACATTGGGGCGGGCGGAACACTGGAGTTAGGAAGAAAGAAAAAGATGGTGGACAAATTAATACGCAGCCTGGTATAATAGCTGCTACATATGTGTATTATACTAAAAAAGTAAGGGTACTTCGGAGGCTGTAGCTTATAGAGCCTGTAGGAGGAAGGGTAGACCTATTTATAAATAGTTATTCCATTGGACGCACTCTATAAATCATTGTTAAACTGATCCAAATGTTGACGTTTTTTTGAACAAAGTCTTGTAAAATTTAGAAAGTATCAAGTCTTCCGAGCCAGATGTTGATGGGACCACCGGCAGTCATTATATAGCGCGAGGGCAGTAAGTGCTCAAGTTAAGAATAATAGCTTCAGACAACAAGCAAAGTTAGCTATGGTTGGTTGTCGGTCATGTCAAATCAACGTCGCTCGTCACTTTGCTCCTCGCTACCTCACATTACCCAGCTAGCGTAGGGTAGACTTAGGTGTACTCATGGGTAAAACCCGAGTTAAAATTTGTTTACGGACTATACCTAAGGAATATGGTTAAAGTTAGATAAACCCGTAGCTGTAGCCGCACTTCAGGCTTTGCCCGTAACATACAGCCCGCTTCCATCTTCGGCATCATCGTCACTTACCATCAGGTGAGATGATGCCAAGGACTTACCAATTGTGAATAAAAAAACATAAAAAAAACTTTTTTGCTGATTAAAGCACAATGCTAAGGCACGTATCTATTTCCAAGGGTATCTCAGGAAGATTCAGCTATACTCCATACACGGGGCCAAGTGGCTGATTGACGAACCCAGAAGTTATAAGCCGCACGGCTTTCAAGTGACATCAGCCGGTATCAATAAACACAGAAAACGGTTACAATAAATGCCACAAATAGTCAAACCCATCTAGGTCTTGACCGTCAGTTTACATGTGTGATTCACGACCATGACGAGTTACAATAAAGTACCGCCCGCCTTCCAAATATTTCTAGCTCAAAGCCCACATAGACAAGGAATAATGCAATCACTGAGCCTCCTCTGAGAGGTAGATAAATTGGAGATCGGCACGTGGGGCAACTTTACTTGTCAGGGAAATGGCACTAATGAAGCCTCGCCTCGCTAAATTGAAGTTCCGTGGACGGGTACAAGGTAAAGTACTTCTAACTAGTAATGAAATAAAGTCAGATGCATTGCCAATATTTTGAACGGTCTTCCAAAAAAGAAAAGGTTCATGTTTATGTTTTGTATGTTGTTTACGTAATATCTTCAAAAGCGGATTTTCAGAATTTTTTTTTGTTCGATAGGGCATGCCGTCAGGTTAGTCCCATAGAAATTTTATCAAAATCGGTTGAGAACTTTTATTTAAAATTACAAAAACCAAAAAGTAGAAAATTTTACGAAGTTGTTGTGTGTGAAGTCGGTTTTTAACGTGTTTAGAGTTTATTTATAGTTACATCCTGTACGTATTATTAAAATTGATATTTGAAATTAAGATGACTAAGTCTTCAGAGTATCTACCTAATGTAATGAGTCAGTGAATATCTTATTATTCAGAGACATCTTCAAAGCAGGGCCAGTAAGTGGGGTAACTTTGCTTTTACAACAACGATTCTACTAATGAATCCCTCTCTACCAAAGTAGGTTCTTGGCAGGGTAAAATTGGATAATTAAGTAGGTACCGAAACAGGAAGTTTTAATTAGAGTACCTACTGATTTTCACGTTATTCTTGTGATTTGAGCAACATTATTTTAGTGGTAGGAAAATTAATGAAACCTTACAATATTGATATTGCAGAGTATACAAGCATCTTATGTCTAATATCGACCGAATAAATTTAGTGTGGCATAAAGAGCGTCGGTGGCGTAACGGCTGGGGCCGCTACCTACTGTCCAGGAGGTCGTGGTTCGAATCCAGCCACGTACCAATGTGATTTCGAATTTCGATTTCATTGTACTCGTTTATCCGACGCTCTTACGGTTAAGGAAAAACGTCGTGAGGAAACTGAGGCTGAGAAAAAACTCGAAGGTTGTGTGTAATTTGACTAACCCGCACTGGGCCCGCATGTTCGACTAAGGCCCGATCACCCTAATTCAGCGTAGGCTCGAGCCCCTCAGTGGGGACGTGTATGAGCTAATATGATTAAATTTAGTGTGACATACTGACAGACAGCCAGACAAATAGACAAAATTATAAAAAAAAATATAAACATTTAGTTTTTGCTAATTTGGTTTCAAAAATCTAAGTAATGAATGTATGTGTGTCAGTCACCCGGTCTAGCGCTTAGGCCGCTGGACCGGATTAAATGAAATATTGGGTTGAGATTAAAACATGTGACGCTCGGGGCTTTTTTGATAATTTCTACAGGTATACGGTGTTTATTTTGGTAGGTACAGAGGCCAGCACATCAAGCTAGACACTTTGGACTTTGAACCGTTCTTATGCCGTATGCGTATGGATCAGAATCGCACTACGAGTATCTAGCTTGATGTGCTGGCCTCTGTACCTGTCATATCGTCTTTTTACTTTCGAGCGACTGAAAAGCCAGCGTCAGCGAGCAACGAAAGAGTAAAGAAGACATTGTGATGGCAAAAAATCGAATTTGAGATTTAATGGGAATCGATTGGTCACGGTCGGCCCACGGCCGAACCCCAGGCATACCAACTCGCCTAGCGGAGACATCTCCCTTTGCTCTCATCGAATAGGAACACACCTTTCCTACATACCTATTTGTAAACATTCCGTTATGACATTCCATTCCACCGTCGTCGTCGGTCAACGAGACGCAGGGAGGGGTTGCACTGTTTTGTTGCACCTTTTCGCACGAATCGTTACGCTTCTTCGTAAAGCGCAGGAGTGGAACTCCTTGCCTGCGTCAGTGTTTGGGGATCTTCAAGGCGAGAGTGAATAGGCATTATTTGAGTTTGCGTGTACCATACTCGACTGCATCATCACTTACCATCAGGTGAGTTGCAGTTAAACGCACTAAAATTTTTAATAAAAAAAAAAGTTACGCCTAGATTGTATAAAATTGTACGAACGCCTACCATGCGCGTGACCCAAGGCACAGATTAATAATAGGTCTTTACCTATAAAATTGCCGATTCAGTTTTTGAAGTTCAATGCCAATTTTTGTTGAAAATAAAAAAAAAATATTGTTTCTTATTATTGACCTTATGGTGACACTACTTATAGTCTTTTATAAGTAACTAGTGGCATGTCTTTCATGTTCCAATCCCCTGAGCTATGTACCATTGAATGGAACAAAGGAGTTTTCTAAGTGGTCGGATGGGGCAATTTTTTAGACTTGTTAATTTTCCTGAATTTTCCTGAAAGTGATGAAATCTTATGCGGGGTGTTCCCAATTATAAAATTAGTAACGAAGAAACTGCTGCGATAACTCTAGAGTTTTCAAATTAAAAATGTGTATTTTTGCCTCAATAAAGTCGATTTTTTCAGGTGAAAAAACCCGACTTCATGGGGTTAAAGCCACTGTGCTCTCAAATATCTAAACAATAGGCATATGTTTACCACCATATAATTTCTAATAGTCTAATGCTATTTTGAGAATAAGTATTATGTTTTAGTAACTATTGTTCTTAATATAAATTTTCATCTTTTTTTTATTGAGGATCTAAACAAACAGTTAATTTAAAAAAATATATATTAAAGTACATACCTAATGTGTTAGTTATTATGTAACCAACTACGTTGACCACAGTTAAAATAAGGAATGGAAATAACAAAACGAAAACAAAAGCAACTTATTACACAATACTATTTGCTAACTATTGCTTAATTAAAGTTAAACAAGACAAAAGTAACTATCTTTAAACTTCTTTATACAATCACCAATGTCATAGGTAAAAAACACCTAATATAGGTAACAATTACGATGAAAGGGGCGTCCTTAAACAGATCTTTGAATCCTACGCATCCTTAAAATAAATAGTATGTCTAAACTAAACTAAATTCTGTTCTCTCCACAGCCGCCGTTTTATACAAAGTCTAACTAATAATGACCTAACAAACTCCTAGTCAACTTTGTTAATAGCTAGGTCCTTTGATTATCAATTCATCACCTTAAATGTTCCTATCATCGAACTGATCGACTGAACCCTAAAAGGCAGATCGGGCTGTTGAATTCAACCCTTAAAATCAATCAAATTCAATCAAGAGGGCGATACCTACACATTCTATTTTCCTCTTTCATGAGATTTGCTTTTAAATTGCAAGTATTGAAATAGTTTAAGATGTAATAATTTTCGAAAAACCTTAAACCCTTTTTTTTACAAACTTTTTTTTGAAAAGAGTTTTTATGTCGTTCCTTTTCCTCTAATATGGTTGATGGGAGCGATGGCTGACTCTCGCGTAATACTCGTGACCGGGCGTTGTCCGTGGGAATTCAATGATTTTATTTATGTATAGCTTTTCGTGTCATATTGTTTTCATGTTCTAATGACACAATCTGGTTATTTCAAGGATTGAATTTTGACTTTAATGATTGTTTATTTCTTGATTTTTCACAAATGACATTATGTTATTGTTATTTGATGACTATCAGAAAGAGTGTAGTTTGCACCTATTTTGAATAACTACCTTGAACCTATGCTCAAAAAGCCAAATGCTCAAATGAATATAAAAATGCAAGGTTCCAAATTTAAAAAAAGGTAAGCACATAATTGTATTTCTTATGATTCTATTGAAAAATAAAAGACGATTCTGAAACGTTGATTCCACCTCCAAAATTCATCATCAAATCAAATTCAAAATAAAAAAAGAATCTATTGTCACCGGGTATACGGCTTCATTATAAATTTCAGCTTAATCGGACCTCTAGAAGTCGCACTATAATCGATCGCAAGATTTTAACTAAACAATCAAACATACATTCATACAAATTTTTTTATTATTATTATATCAGCTCATATACGTCCCCACCGAGGGGCTCGAGCCTACCCTGAATCAGGGTGATTAGGCCTTAGTCGACCACGCGGGCCCAGTGCGGGTTGGTCGACTTCACACACAACCTTCGAGTTTCTTCGCAGGCGTGTGCAGGTTTCCTCACGATGTTTTCCTTCACCGTTAAAGCAATCGGTAAGTATATGTACGTAAGTTTTTGAAAAACTCATTGGTACATTGGCCGTCCAGATTTGAACCCGGTACCTCTGGTTAGATGGACCGAGTCGTTACCGGTTGAGCCACCGACGCTTTTTTTATACAAATATTGCAAGTTAAATAAAAGCTTAAAGAAAAAAAACGTTTTTACGGGCGTAAACATTATTTGCCAATTATGTACCAATGAGTTTTTCAAAAACTTACGTACATACTTACCGATTGCTTTAACGGTGAAGGAAAAACATCGTGAGGAAACCTGCACACGCCTGCGAAGAAACTCGTAGGTTGTGTGTGAAGTCGATCAACCTGCACTGGGCCCGCGTGGTCGACTAAGGCCTAATCGCCCTCATTCAGGGTAGGCTCGAGCCCCTCGGTGGGGACGTATATGAGCTGTAATGATGAAACATTATTTTTAAGGAAATGACCTGCAATTAAAGTTCTGCTACAAGCCTTTTTACAAGCTGTACAACATTTCCGTGTTAAATCTT
Source organism: Coleophora flavipennella (assembly GCA_947284805.1). NCBI lineage: Eukaryota > Metazoa > Arthropoda > Insecta > Lepidoptera > Coleophoridae > Coleophora > Coleophora flavipennella. The sequence continues at coordinate 12,113,217 of OX369263.1, read as the reverse complement.
GGAAGCTAATAAGAACCACTCTCCGGTTTCCAATTAAGCTGAAATTATGCGTACACGTTAAGTTTGGAGAACGATGTATGTTTTACTAAGTTACGTCATTCTAAATCCAATATGGCGGACTCCTAAAGATGGCAGACCACTTTGTTTATGCATTCCCATGATATGGGTAATAATAAAGGGGTTGGCTGAGAAGAATACAAAATAATTAAAGTTATTTTCAAATTAAAGCTAGTACCCAAAACATTTTTGGTTAGTGGCTCTGATGGGGCAATTTTTCAGACTAGTTAATTTCTTGAATTTTCCTGAAAGTGAAGAAATTTTATGCGGGGTATTCCCAAATATGACATTAGTAACGAAGAAACTGCTGCGATAACTCTAGAGCTTTAAAATTGAAAATTCGTATTTTTGCCTCAATAAAGGCGATTTTTTTCAGGTGAAAAAACCCGACTTCATGGGGTTAAAGCAACCGTGCTCTCAAAATATCTAAACAATAGGTATATGTTTACTACCATTTACTTTCTAATATTCTAATGCTATTTTGAGAATAAGTTTTGTTTTAATAACTATAGTTTTTAATATTAATTTTCATCTTTAAACTTTTTAATACAATCGGCAACTTCATAGGTAAAGACCTAATATAACTATGAATGAACAATTAAAACCGATTATAATGTATTGTTATATTGATATTATTTTTATATTATTATAATTATTATTATCATCTATCCATGTATAACCTATTACCATTCCAATGAGCGCATTCACGGTACCTATGGTGTAAGATGGTGAGGAGTTGGGTATCCAGCAGATTCCAGGTGATGCTGCAGCATCAGATCAAGATTAGAATGTTCTTGCAATTTAATTGAAGTAACAGATAACCCCACTGGGCTCGCGTGGTCGGCTAAGGCCCGATCACCCTAATTCAGGGTAGGTTCGAGCCCCTCGGTGGGGACATATATATGAGCTGATGAGATGATGATGATTATGAATAGATAACCAAATTTGAATCGATCACTCCAGTGGAAATTGCGATCATCTCTTCATAAACTAGAAAACAGCTGATGATCCTCAAACGGCTGAAGTGATCTTTTAAAATAATGGCACCGTATAATCAAAACAAGCAAAATCAAAATCAGTTTATCCGTATGGGTACTACAATGCCACAGTCAGATACACACGTTAAACTCATAATATCATCATCATATCAGCCGAAAAACGTCCACCACTGGACAAAGGCCTCCCCCAAGGATTTCCACGACGACCGGTCCTGCGCTGCCCGCATCTATCGGCGTCCCGCGATCTTCACCAAGTCGTCGGTCCACCGCGTGGGAGGCCTATGATAAAACAAACTTATAATGTAACACTACTGTTATTGCATCTTCGGGGTAAAGATATCGTTAATCGTTTCAAAAATAATGCCGCTCATGGTAACCCTGGAAGTTTGAAATTCACTTGCCACCTTTATACCCATAACAGGTAAAGTAAGTTTTTATGATCGGAACTTTATTGCTCTATTCGAGTTATGCTTACTCTACACTGAAGGCCTCTAGGTTTCGCGATGATATCGGGGCACGCTACGCGGCAATAAAAATTGATGAACGGCACCAATTACACCGTCAGCCAGTCATGATCGCTTAGTCCTTTCAAGCTGTAGATTATACGATCGGAATAATAAAAAATGGTGTGATGTTAAAAGAATTTAGCAATTTTTTACCCATTTTTTTTACCCAACGGCGCCACAAGGAGGGTTATGTTTTTCGAGTCAAGATTTAAGGTATTTATTCTAAATAGGTGCAATTAACACTCTGTTAGTCATAAAATAATAATAACATAATTTTAATTGTGATAAATAAAAAAATTAAAAAATCGCTAGTTAATAATGTCAAAGTTCAATTCTTGAAATAAACCAGATTATGTCATTAGAACATGAAAACAATATGACACGAAAAGTTATACATAAAAATCATTGAATGTCATTGATACCTTTGACAAGAGTAGACCAGTTCACACGGAAAGCACCCGGTCACGAGTATAACGCGAGAGTCAGCCATCGCTCCCATCAATCATATTAGAGGGAAAGAAACGACCCGGCTCCCAATGTGCCACCATCCGAGTGTATGTATGTATGTATGTATGTATATTTATTTATTTCTTTAGCAGGATCTGTAGCCTAAACGGCTTGATGGATTTTGGTGTGCGAGGTGTCGTTAGATTCGTCTTAATCCCGTGAGTGACATAGGATACATTTTACCCGACTGGCAAAAAAATCTGGTTATCTATTTCTTTAGCAGGATCTGTAGCCTAAACGGCTTGATGGATTTTGGTGTGCGAGGGTGTCGTTAGATTCGTTTTAATCTCATGAGTGATAAAGGATAAATTCTTACCTGACTGACCAAAAAAGAGGGGTTAAGTTTTATGCAGTCAGGTTTTTATTTTTTTACTTTCGAGCGAGTGAGGAGTTTGCGGTGGGGGGTGACGAAAGACTGAAGAAAGTATTGTGATGGCAAAAAAATCCAAGATGAGATTTTGATGGGGATCGATTGTCTTACAGTAATAGAGATAAAAAAAATCGGGTAGAGCTATGTCGGAGCACAATTCCGATGGTTTACCGTTTCACGTCTAGTTTTGACGTCCTTTTTTGCGTTTTTTGGTTCAAGCCGTAACACATCAATGTTGTTAACATTGATGTTTTGGCGGCAAGACCTAGATAAGATGGTGATAGCTAGCCAGGCGGGCTTAGAAAATGCCCTTTCACCAACCAAACTGAGTCTCATAAAGTTAGACTCCGCCGGGTATGGAACCCTCGAACTCCTGATGTGAAGCTTATGGACTCAACTATTACGCCACGCAGGTGTTTAACTCCAAAGCCTAATTACCAGATATATTATTTTGGTTTATTCTCTTTACCACACTTTTTCTCCGCCTTTTTATCATTTTATCATTAGCTCATATAATACGTCCCCACTAACGGGCTCCAGCCTACCCTGAATTAGGGCGATCGGGCCTTAGTCGACCATGCAGGCTCAGTGCAAGTTGGTAGACTTCACACACAACAACTCAAGTCTCTTCGCAGGCGTGAGCATGTTTCTTTACTATGTTTTCCTTCACCGTAAGAGCGTTGGATAAACGTGCATATGAAATCGAAATTCGAATACTCATTGGTGCGCGGCAGGATTCCCGGACAGGATACAGCGGCCGTCCCTATCCGTCACGCCACCGCCACCGACGCTCCACCTTTTAAATCCCACAAATTGTCCTCGAGTTTGAAAGGTTTTAGAGCCCACAAAATAATGAATGAAAACCTCATTACGAAACGGTTTTCATTTTGTGTACCATTTAATTTTGGAGTTTCTCCAGATATTCTCCCTTTATATAAAGCATATCTCTATGTTTCTCCGCAAACAAACTCGTGCTTACCAGTAACTCGGCTTGCAAAAATTATAAAATTTAAACGAGCTAGATATGTACATATGTGTCACCGTAAAATTGTTAAAACCGTTAGATTATAATCGAACGGGATCTATGTCGCGAGATTGTGAACTGTCGAAAGATTCTGAACCTTAACATACCGCTTAAAATTTCACTATGGTCATTTTAATCTCACTAGTGATATTCCAATAACACTAAGCGAAGCGATGTTAGGTTCGGTCAGGTTTGACTGATTAAACAGCGAAAAATCAATTCAGATAGGTCTGATCTCTGGGAAAACGCTATTTTCCGAGACTTTCGCACTGGAAATATGCCGCGCAAAGTGTATCATAGGTAGTGTATTTTTAATTTTTTTAACGGCTCTGGGTATTATGCCCTGAGCAAAGCAAGGTTGCCCTGGTACTATATATTTGAAAGTGATTTTCACTTACTTCTAGAAGTTAGATTTAATCGAAAATTTTTACACGGAAGTATTTAAAACCGCTGTAGTATTTTTTTTTTCCAAATTAAAAAAATAAGCACTTGATAAGAACCGATAACAATACAATAATGATAAAACAATTGTCTAAAAACCTTAAAAAATTGGATACAAACTTTAATATGAATAGAAATTTAATTATTTCGTATTCCTCTCAGAAAACCCTTTCATTTGATACCCATACCAAAAAAAAAGAAAAAAACTGAGTAGCTATCTTTTGGAGTCCACTTTAATGGATTTAGAATGACGTCACTTAGCTAAACATGAATTGTTCTCCGAAGTTAACGTGTATGCAAAATTTCAGCTCAATCGAAAACTGGGAAGTGGTTCTAATTTAGCTTCCAAGATTTGTCTCAACCAACTAACAGACAAACTAACTAACACGTCAAGCTTGTAAAAAAAGCGTGGGGTGCTTTTTATATTTTTGCCCGACTGCGCCGAAGGTGGGGTCTGTTTTTCGATTGTATGTATGTATGTAGATTTCTTTAACCACCTCCGTGGCGTAATGGTTGGCCCACACCAAGAGGTCGCGGGTAGGGCACTTTCTAAGCCCGCCTGGCTAGCTACAACCATCTAATCTAAGTCTTAAAGCCGAACATCAGTGTTAACAACATTGATGTGTTCCGGCTTGAAGATAAGGAAGCCAGTTCTGCATTGCGTTGGGGAATCTTGGTAAGCGCGCTTCCATCTTTGGCATCATCGTCACTTATCATCAGATGAGATGATGCCAAGGGCTTACCAATTATGAAAAAAAAACAATTCTTTGGCGCGCTCTGTAGCCAAAACGGCTTGATGGACTTTGGAGTGCTAGGTGTCGTTAGATTCATCTTGATCCCGTTAGTGACGTAAGATACATACCCGACTAGAAAAAAGAGGGGTTAAGTTGTTATGTAGGTGGTTTCTTTAGTTTTAAATTAATTCGTTTAGTCATTAGTACTTAATTGTTTGGGTTTGTTGTTTGTATGAACGAGTCAATGTATCTACTTAACGTAGGAATATAAAATTAATATTTACGTAAGAATACAATGTATTACTTCGTTTATAGTTTACTGCCTTAAGAGAAAATAAGTTTGACTAAAATTAAAATACAAACTACGAATAAATAGAAACTGGAGCAAAGTATATTATATTATATTAGTACTAACTTTTGCCCGCGGCTTCGCCCGCGTGGACAATGTTTTTGTGACTGACTTAGAGGGTGCGCAGTGCGCGAGCCGCAACATCCCTTGGGAACTTGTCAGGATATGCTTATTAGTAAATCGTATCATTTTCCACTCCCTCTACCATCTCGTTGCAAAAAATCACACAATCCATTGTTCCGGTGCGATGTTAATTGACCAAAAAAGAGTATATTTTCAGTTCCCTTGGGAATTGGATCGGGCTATGCTATTTTCACGGGATAAAAAGTGGCCTATGTCCTTCCTCGTGACACAGGCTACCTTCATGCCAAATTTCATTAAGATTGGTCAAGGCGTTGAAGCGTGAAAAGTTAACAAACAAACTAACAAACAAACACATTTCTACATTTATAATATTAGTAAGGACTAACATACAGTATGGACACTCCCTGCCGCTCTCTAGATTCCGACCTCACCCTCTCGTCACCCAGATTGATTTACATTGGTTATAGTTTGGTTCTCGAACATATGGGATTTTTCTGGCTTGTTTGCTCCGTCCTTTGTTTTTAGAAATTTCATTTCACGACCGTTGTATGCAGTTTCTCTGCGTGAGCGAATCAGAATCGAGAAGATCCGCAGGAGAACTAAAGTAACCGACAAAGATCACAGAATCGGTAAACTGAAGTGACAGTGGGCAGGGCACATAGCTCGTAGAACAGATGGCCGTTGGGGCAGTAAAGTTCTCGAGTGGCGACCGCGCACCGGAAAACTTAGTATTAGGCAGGCCTCCTATGCAGTGGACCAACGACCTGGTGAAGATCGCGGGAAGCCAATGCATGCGGGCAGCGCAGGACCGGTCGTAGTGGAAATCCTTGGGAGAGGCCTGTATCCAGCAGTGGACGTACATCGGCTGATATAATGTTTGCAGTGTCCGGGGTGTGACTGTAGTCTACTCATTTATCTGAAACGCACATATTTTTGTAAGCCGTTTAGTGCTTGTTACAGGATCAATTAATTTCAAATGAAATTTGTATACTCAATCTAAATATATTGTTATTTACTGAAGCATCGAAAAGTCTTAAATGAGGAATTTTCTACTAAGATAAGCATAACATTATACGTATAAGCCTTTTGGGCATACTCTTTGAAGTCACGTTAACGATACATTAAAGAAACAAGAACACGAAAATAACTAATATAATGTTTTCATTTTCATCTTATTAGGGGGGTAGGGCAGTGCCCTCCGCCAAGTCGAGCAAGCACGGTTGTACACTCTTTTCTAGTAGTAACTCAACGCAATTTCGAGCTCTTAATATCTTTGTTAGGGATTCAAGAAACTACCTCAATTTTATATTGCAATTTTTACGTAACGTAGACAGTGTATACTTTAAATTACAAGTTTGTACCTAGAGAGGTATTTAAAATATCGTAAATTGAAGTTTCGATATTTCGTCTTTCGCTCACTGACTGACTTACTGATCATCAAAAAGATAGACCACTTCCAGGTGACTTAGAAAGTTGATATTTGTATGGAGATAGATAGGTAATTAGGAGTTTGTGAAGGAAAAAGTCTGAAAACAGCAAATATCCACCTCTAAGGGGGTGAAGCGTCGGTGGCTCAACCGGTAACGACTCGGTCTATCTAACCAGAGGTACCGGGTTCAAATCTGCATGGCCAATATACCAATGAGTTTTTCAAAAAAAACTTACGTACATACTTACCGATTGCTTTAACGGTGAAGGAAAACATCGTGAGGAAACCTGCACACGCCTGCGAAGAAACTTGAAGGTTGTGTGTGAAGTCGACCAACCCGCACTGGGCCCGCGTGGTCGACTAAGGCCTAATCGCCCTGATTCAGGGTAGGCTCGAGCCCCTCGGTGGGGACGTATATGAGCTGTAATGATGAAGGGGGTGAAAGACCAACTTTATTTTACGACATTAATTTTTTTTTTGACTTATCAATCACAAAAATTGACCCAAAACCCTGTCGAAAAAGACTCGAGAGTGCTTAAAAATATGATGACGTTTCATCCATGACAATTGAAAAGAATTTACAAATAAACAAATACATTTCGTGATTGCCATGTCTGAAAAATTTATACATATACAATATAACTGTAACGGGGCCGTGTCTGTACATGAAATATTTTTGGAAAATAATAACTGTGGTGGACATTACTAGCGATATACAGGCCAAAACAACAACTTTTGGAATTTTTGTCTGTCTGTCTGTCTGTATATTCGCGCATCACGCAAAAACTACCAGGCCGGTTTTTATGAAATTTTGTCTGTTGGTTTATTATAGCCCAAGTTAACATATAGGATACTTTTTATCCCGGAAAATTGAAGAGTTTCCGTGGGAAAATTCAAAACATCCACGCAGACAAAGTCGCGGGTACAGCTATTATATTTATAAATGAGATGAAATAAAGCTCTAGGCAACAAAGATGCATAAAATGTAAAATAAAAATCCTGCCAAGTGCGACTCGGGGTCACACAAACAAGGTTCCGCAACAAAACTTAGACTTCCAACAGAACAAGACCTCTCAGTACAAACTTTGCTCTAGGTAGATCGGGGTCCACTTACTCTGGACTTTAGAAATTTCACTCTTCCTGTGGGAATGGAAAAACTTAAGGATTTCTCATAAGTTTTTTTTTCAAAATTTTAGGCCCAGTAACTTCATATATAAGGGGGGGGGGAATGGTAAATTTTCGCCTATTTTTCTTAAATAACTTTAAAAACAATTTATTATTAAAGTATATTTGAGATTCTCATAACAAGTCTTATTTGATATGTCACACAACATATTTAAATTATATATTTTTTTAAGTCTCTAATGAACCCCTCAAAAGTGGTCCCCATGTTTAAAATGAATTTACTTACTTTACACATCCGTTTTTGGGTCACCGACTTACACATGTGTAACAAATTTCAACACAATCGGGCTAGTAGTAATATCTTTCTTGGCTTCACCTCAGATCTTACATATTTTTAAGGGAGACTCATGAGACTTGGTGATTTTTTTACATAAAAATGTTTTTGAAGGGATTACTATAAGCGAGCAATTCTTGCATATGTATATATGTCGTGCCGATATCATAGAATTAGTCACTAGATGTCACCTTAGGATCATCATTATCATCAGCATATCAGCCGAAAGACGTCCATTGCTGGACAAAGGCCTCCACCAAAAATTTCGACAAAGACCGGTAATGCGCTACCCGCATTCAGCGGCTTCCCGTAACCTTCACCAGGTCGTCGGTCCACCAAGTGGAAGGGCTACATCTTCCAGTTCGTTCCTGTGCTCGTAGAACTGACAGCCGTTGGGGCTGTAAAGTTCTCAAGTGGCAACTGCGCCATAGGATTTCGCTAATAAATTGAGCTACGCAAGTCTTTACGGAATGTCAGTCTTCTTGTAAATGGTCACACACGCCTATTGCGATCGCCAAGATACGAATTTCAGTGGTCTCGTAAATGGTCTTTGGTCAAAACTACAGGTCACAGACGCCTATTGGGGTCGCCAGGATACCAACGGTCAGAACTACTGGTCACACACGCCTATTGCGATCGCCAAGATACAAATGTCAGTCTTCTTGTAAATGGTCTTTGGTCAGAACTACAGGTCACAGACGCCTATTGGGGTCGCCAAGATACGAATGGTCAGAACTTTTGGTCACACATGCCTATTGCGATCGTCAAGATACAAATGTCAGTCTTCTTGTAAATGGTCTTTGGTCAAAACTACAGGTCACAGACGCCTATTGGGGTCGCCAGGATACCAACGGTCAGAACTACTGGTCACACACGCCTATTGCGATCGCCAAGATACAAATGTCAGTCTTCTTGTAAATGGTCTTTGGTCAGAACTACAGGTCAAAGACGCCTATTGGGGTCGCCAAGATACGAATGGTCAGAACTTTTGGTCACACATGCCTATTGCGATCGTCAAGATACAAATGTCAGTCTTCTTGTAAATGGTCTTTGGTCAGAACTACAGGTCACAGACGCCTACTGGGGTCGCCAAGATACGAACGCCGCCGTACAAAGCAGTGTACAATAGGGGATCGGACTGCATCATAAATAAGTTCTAAAATATGATATTCTAAATTGCTCTCCTGTTGATCAAAAAAACCTTACTTGTTTTGTTTTTTATCACGTCTTCAATTTTTAATTGATCAAATTCACAAAATAAAATCGTCAATGACGCTAAAAATCTATGATGCCACTTGTGGGTATTTCAAACATTTTTAGAACAAAATTTAGTTTTTGACAGATCATGAAAAGTAAGTAAAATGACTAGCAGTCCGATCCCCTATTGCCGTGAAATGTAATTGAGGTAGAATTTTAGCAAGTCAAAGAATCTGAAAACAATATGTATCTGATAGCATTCCTACAGCTACTTGCAATGAAGAACAAAAGTTTTAAAAAGTTGATAATTGAAACTAATAAGAGGGTAAGAGGATTTTATTCGAAAGTTTCCTTCCATTTCAGAATTTTTACCAAGAAAAGTTAAAAACTCTAAAGTTTCAGTCTCTTTACTTTCACAACGCTTAAACTACTTTTCGAGGCAAGAGAAGAATTAATACTAAGTAAATATTATGCACCTAGGTCCTTCGAGTATGCATTTAAACTTCGACCAAAATATAATGGACCGGCCCTATCCATACAGCTTCTTGCAATGAAGAACAAAAGTTTTAAAAAGTTGATAATTGAAACTAATAAGAGGGTAAGAGGATTTTATTCGAAAGTTTCCTTCCATTTCAGAATTTTTACCAAGAAAAGTTAAAAACTCTAAAGTTTCAGTCTCTTTACTTTCACAACGCTTAAACTACTTTTCGAGGCAAGAGAAGAATTAATACTAAGTAAATATAATGGACCGGCCCTATCCATACATTAATTTTACAAAAAATGAGTCAAATACAACTGCAACCAAACACTCACTCACGTACTCGGAATGTAGCACGAATGAGATAAAAAAGTTCATTAAGGCGAAATGAACGAATGCACTCATTCTACAGGCATCAAAACCACTGTTCGCGTAGGGCGGTCCATAGCTGTTATATTGGTCGAAGTATTTAAAGGAACAAGGATTTTTTTAAAACGCATCGTCCATCGCAGACATCGTATTAATGTTTTTTCACCACTAATAAATGTCAGGGAAATAAGCTATTCATAGTATTTACATATTTGTCGTCTACACTATCTAAACTAATATTATAAAGAGGAAAGATTTGATTGTTCGTTTGTCTTGAATAAACTCCGAAACTACTGGACCGATTTTCTTTCACCGTTGGGAAGCTACACTATCCGCGGTTGCTACAGGCTATATTTTATTTTCAAAAAATTTGGGATCCTTACTAAAACTCAACAATGTAACCCAAGGTGTAAAAAATGGCCTAACAATTTCTGCAATATCAACAAAAAGTAGTGTAGTGTAGTGATAGTGTAGTAGTAAAGGTAGTGTAGTAGTAGTGGTAGTGGTAATGGTAGTGGTAGTGATAGTGGTATTGGTAAAGGTAGTGGTAGTGTAGTGGTAGTGGTATTGGTAGTGGTAATGGTAGTTGTAGTGAAGTGGTAATGGCAAACTAATTAGTAATCTGTGGTAATGGTAGTGTAGTGGTAGTAGTAGTGTAGACGTAGTGGCAGTGTAGTGGTAGTGGTAGTGTAGTGGTAGTGGTAAAGGTACTGGTAGTGGTAATGTAGTGGTAGTGAAGTGGTAGTGTAGTGGTAGTGTAGTGGTAGTGTAGCGGTAGTGTAGTGGTATTGTAGTGGTAGTGTAGTTGTATTGTTGTGGTAGTGTAGTGGTAGTGTTAGTGGTAGAGTTAGTGGTAGTGGTAAAGGTAGTGGTAGTGTTGTGGTAGTGGTAGTGAAGTGGTAGTGGTATTTTAGTGGTAGTGTAGTGGTAGTTTTAATGATAGTGGTAGTGTTAATGTAGTGGTAGTGATAGTGATAGTGTAGTGGTAGTGTGGCGGTGGCGGTAGTGTAGTGTAGTGTGAGGCGGTACGAAGTTCGCCGGGACAGCTAGTATACTATTAAACGAACAATGTATAGATTTCGAAAACAGCTTGCTATAAGGGAGTGTTTGGGGACGAAAAATCGATCTAGCTTGGTCTCATATCTGGGAAAATTCGTTTTTCCTTATTATGCATTTCGGATCATCAGAAGGGTTTTGGCCGTATCTAAGAAATAAACTCGTCTTCGAGAAGTTTTGGAGTGTATAATCAATATTCACACACGTTTGCAACACGAGGCTTCACGATGATTCGGATGAAAACCGATTATTTTATAGACTGCGATGAGTTCGGCACGGGTCTGGCTTCCCAAGTTGATTGTTCAGCTGCTCGATCAAAAGTGTTCGTAAAATAATTGGCGCCTCTGTCGTAGCCTCTGTAGGTAGGCTGCATTGTCTTTGATGGTTCGATATTCACAACGATTCTGATTGGCTAACAAACAAGTACCAACACTACCAACTTCCGGTTTCCGGTCCCGCACCGACCACGCCTTGGCAAAAGTGACTATTATGACTACCCTAGCTAACCGCTTGACATTTCAAGATAAAACACACGGTGCTTCGACGCATGCATAGATGGCGCCACGTCCTTGCGCTCCGACATGCATATTGTACTCGTATTTTCCGCCTAATAATAAGATCTGTAATTACACTGCACCAGATGTGTAAGCAATAGGCCAAAGCGTTGGACTTCATACTCAAAGAACATGAGTTCAATCCTCAGTCCGACCGATCGGTTCCGTACCCAAAGGGTATAAACGAAACATACTAAAAATTAGAAAAAATTAGGGGGGTCTCCATACAAAAAAACATGTTTCTTTTTAACATGACGAAACTAGCGCCATGTAGTATGATGGAACGGAACCCTATGTGTGCGGTTCTGACTCGCACTTGGCCGGTTTTTTTGTTTACTTTTTCCGAGCAAAGCTCGGAAGCCAAGGTACTTTATATGTACCCACCCCCATTGCAGCTGCCGTATGTAAGTACTAGGCTATGGGTGAGTTGCACCATGTAACTATAATGATAACCAAACCTTAACCAGTCGTCAAATCGCCGGTTATATATTGGCGTCAAATCGCCGGTTATATATTGGTTGCGTTTAAAATGACGTCATTACTTAACTTTAACCGCTTGATTTTGACCGGTTATTGTTATAGTTAACGTCAAATAACGGTTCCGCCGGTAATATATGGGTTGCGTTTAAAATGACGTCATAACTTAACGCTAACGTTAACCGATTGATTTTGACCGGTTATTATTATTGTTTTGGTCAAATAACGGTTCCGCCGGTAACGCCGGTTATATATGGGTTGCGTTTAAAAGGACGTCATTACTTAACGCTAACGTTAGCCGCTTAATTTGGACCGTTTATTGTTATGGTCAAATAACGGCGATTTGACGGCTGTTACAGTTTTGGTTATCATTATAGTTACATGGCGCAACTCACCCTAAGATTTAAGAGACTTACTCGTAGTTCAACATGAAATTTTACTAACACTAAATCTTATTTAAAACAAGTTTTCAAACATTCAAAATCAAGCCAGTGTTGCCAATAAAGGAGAAAATATACGTACTTTTTTCCATTTCGGGCGAAGTTTGATCAACAAGTGTTAACTGAGTTTACTGAGTTATCCTGTAGTTTTCATTTATTTACTGTGAGTACAAAAGTCTTAGTTTCACGAAATAAACCAATGTGATAAGTGTTAGAGACAAAAAGCCACTACTGATGTACCAAAACGCACCAGAAAACGTAGTGTAGGCAGGCCTCCCACTCGGTGGACCGATGACCTGGTGAAGGTCGCGGGAAGCCGCTAGATGCGGGCAGCGCAGAACCGGTCGTCGTGGAGATCCTTGGGGGAGGCCTATGTCCAGCAGTGGACGCCCTTCAGCTGATATGATGATGATGATGTAACAAAATACCATATTAGTCCATATTTGGGCAAAACCCGTCTAAATCAAAAGTCAATCGAGGTTAAAAACCGGCCAAATGCGTCTCGGTGTCACACAAACAGAGTTCCGCACCAAAACTTTAACTACCAACAGAACAAGACCTCTCAGTAAAAAAAACGAGACCTACAGTACTCGCATATGATGTGTAACATGTGACAAAATACTTATGAAATTAATTAATTATCGGGTCGTACATTCACGGGCCGACCCTTCGAATAGTAGTATGTCATCTTTGCCTTTGCCATCACACTAGGCTGCATGGCTATGACAACCTTAGTTTTCGAGAATTAAAAAACGTTCGCATTTCCTGTTACACATTTCCGTCCCATTTCACGAAATCACTCCCACAAATTGCAGGAAAGCGAGAGAAAAGATGTTACACATCAAAAAATGTAAACTACAACGTGTGACATATAAAAAGAAACAAATAATAATTTAAAGATAGTTGTGAAGCTATTTAAGAAAATAGGCAAAATTTGACCATTCCTTCCTTATTTCCGAAATAACTGGGCCTAAAATAGTGAAAAAAATTTGTAATAATAATAATTCGTTTATTGTCCGACTAAAAAATCCATAAGGAACAAAATTTTAAAATCACATTTACATAAAACAATATGAAAAATATAAAAAGATCACATGTATCATAGAACTAGACCTCGTTCAAACCAATTTCCGGTGGAAGTTTGTATGGTAATGTACATCATATTATATTTTTTATAGTTTTATCATTCTCTTATTTTAGAAGTTACAGGGGGTGGGGGGACACACCTTAATATCATTTTTGAAGACCTATCCAGATACCCCACACGTATGGGACGAAGTAACTAGTATCTCATCTGTGGTATGGGTTTGATGACAAAAAAAAATTGAGTTTCAGTTCTAAGTATGGGGAAACCCCAAAATTTATTGTTTTTTTTTTCTATTTTTGTGTGAAAATTAATGCGGTTCACAGAATACACCTACTCACCAAGTTTCAACAGTATAGTTCTTATAGTTTCGGAAAAAAGTGGCTGTGACATACGAACGGACAGACAGGCAGAGATGACGAATCCATAAGGGTTCCGTTTTTTGCCATTTGGCTACGGAATCCTAAAAACCTGTAAATGGTCAATCTACCAAAACAATGACGATATGAGATCCAAAAAAACTCGCAAGATAAAATAAAATCCTTCATCTCACCCTTGCGTTGGCTCATTAAAGTCTATCCCCAAAAGGGTCCAGATCCGTACTTCGATAACGCGCAATAATTTCAATAAATGTCCATTGCAGTACCCGAACCCGTTTCTCCTAACTCTATAGGCATTCCCCTTATCGCTTTTCACTTGAGTATTGAAGGCTTATTAAAAAATTTGAACGTACATTTTGTCACAAAGGTACAGTCTACCCAGGACAATCATTACTTTTTGGTTTGTTTTAAGTCTGTTTTTGTCATTATCATTATCATCATATCAGCCGAAAATCGTCCACAGCTGGACAAAGGCCTCCCCCAAGGATTTCCACGACGACCGGTCCTGCGCTGCCCGCATCCATAGGCTTCCCGCGATCTTCACCAGGTCGTCAGTCCACCGCATTGGAGGCCTGCCTACGCGGTTAAGTTTTTGTATCATTTTCTTTTTAATTTGTTTTTGGATGTTTTCAAATTTGTGGACTTTGTAGCTGTCTTCATTTCCTTGTCTTCTGCTTTCTTAACTTCTTTGTATTTCCTACCTTTTTCATTAATTTTTTTGCGCATCATATTTAATTACAGCTAGTGCTGGTGGCATTACTTTATTTATTTAAAACCTACCATTATTCCTGTCGCGAGTCGCAGGGCGCGTCGTGGCTGCATATCTGTTGAGGGCAAACACTTACATTCTACCGATAGACAAGAACGTTCATGAAAACAATTTGTCCTTATAACTGTTGTTTAGAACTATAGTTCGCTGCTAAAGAATTCCCACGTAAAAAAATGTTTACGACTAGTGGCGAAACCCAGTGTCAGAAGTTTTTCAAGCAGCTTATAAGGCATCTGACAAGGTTAAGCGACTGCCATCTACGTGAGGCATACGGAAATGACGAGGAATCGAAAAAACTGCATACAAGAAAATACTAAATTTATTTTTATTGCTTTTCGAAGTAATCTCCGTTGCAGTTAATGCACTTTTGCATTCGTTCGAACCAATTATTATAGCAGCAATTCCAGTCCGAAGTTGACATGGTCAAAATGGTCGATTTGTATGCTTCGACTGCTTCTTCTGGGCCTTGAAACTGCTGACCACATAAATCTTTGATTCTAATAAATGTGAAGTAATCGTTGGGGCTCAGATCAGGGCTTTATGGAGGATGATCCATTAATTCAACGTTTTCCGGTTTCATAAACTCGCTTGTGTTCTGAGCGGTGTGAGAGTTCGCATTATCGTGATGGAGGATTATACGTCGTTTCCGGTTACCTCTACGGAGTTCGGATATCATCTATGGCAAACAAACCGTTGTATACCGATCAGCGGTAACCGTTCTCCGTTCCTCTAAACTCAAGGAACTGTGACTGCATGTCCTATTTTCGAGACAAACGAAGCTACCATTTTCTTCGATACGCTGCGAGAGCGGACAACTTTTGTTGGCTTGATCTCACCTGCGAAGACCTAGGACAGCTGATTGATGTTTTCTTTCCGGCTCGTATGAATAGATCCATGATTCGTAACCCGAAGCAATATTAAAAACCGCCGCCTTTTGCTCTTCGGAAAAAATTACGGGACACCCAGCAGGAAACTAGCTTTCTGACACCCAGTTCGCCATGTAAAATAATTTGAATCGCAGTCATACCAATCCCTGAAGTAGCCCGAATTTGCTCATATGTAATATGTCGATCTTCCTGTATCATTTTTGGCGTAACCACTGTTTTTGGCCGGCCAGTGGAAAATACGGTGCCAAGAGAAGTATGTCCACGTTGGAAATCGGAATACCGACGATATATTGTCATCTGGCTAGGTGCTTCACTGTTGTATTTAGAAATAAGCTCAGCGAGAAGGTCATTGTTTTTAGGATAATCCTCGTCGAAAATTGAGAAAAATTATGGCGCGGAAATTCTTTCTTGTAAGTT
Organism: Coleophora flavipennella; assembly: GCA_947284805.1. Taxonomy (NCBI): domain Eukaryota; kingdom Metazoa; phylum Arthropoda; class Insecta; order Lepidoptera; family Coleophoridae; genus Coleophora; species Coleophora flavipennella. The sequence goes on along the minus strand of OX369263.1, from coordinate 12,097,151 downwards.
CCATTTTTTTTTATCGACCTATCAACTTACGATAACTGATATTGTTCTTTTTAAAAACTATTTTTTTCTTTTATCAATGGTACTAGATTTTAAAATAATCAGTGTTTATGTATCAAAAGGAGTTTTTAATCTAATTAAATCGAAAGTACTCGATTACTGATATTTTTCGGTATGCCTTAGTAGTGATAGCAAACGGCTTCAACGGCTTAACGTGGCTTAGAAACGGTCGAGAAAAATGCCACTAACAGTCATCATCATCACATCAGTCGAAAGACGTCCACAGCTGGACAAAGGCCTCCCCAAGGATGTCCACAACGACCGGTCCTGCCCTGCCCGCATCCAGCGGCTTCCCGCGACATTCACCAGTTCGTCGGTCCATCGAGTGAGAGGTCTAACCCATTCAAATAATGACCGTGCTTTAGGTCAGTGAACCGGCGTGATCGACCCAACCACGCAATTCGTTCTGAGCTACAACCGCTTCTTCATACCATAAATAAAATAAATAAGCTTGATCCTAATTTATTATACCTACACGTACGGACCTTATTCAACCCGGAGTTATAACGGAACAAAAGATGGATTCCCAGCCCGCCTATTCATCTCATATGTTTTATTTTGGGCTATTTACCTTCCGGAAGGGTTCAGGTCCAGATGGGTATGCGTGATAAGGTTCCCGTAATTCGATAAATTAGTAGTACGGGCCAAAAGGTCTCGACGGCTTTTTAACAGATTTGTATTAAATATAAATAAATAAACTTTGTTTACGTAAAATATCAAAGTTTTACGTCTTGGTATTGTACTGGGTCGGTCGTCATCATATCAGCTCATATAAGTCCCCACCGAGGTGCTCGAGCCTACCCTGAATTAGGGCGATCAGGCCTCAGTCGACCACGCGGGCATAGTGCGGGTTGGTCGACTTCACACACAACCTGAGAGTTTCTTCGCAGGCGTGTGCAAGTTTCCTCACGATGTTTTCCTTCACCGTAAGATCGTCGGATAAACGTACGAGGGCGACACTGAAAGTCTTTAGAACTGGCCACTTGTAATAAATATAATAAAAAAATAAGTTCAAAATTTGAAAATTGAACTCTTTCTTAATATTTTTGTGTACGAATTCCACTCGATTGTCATTTGTTTTACGATTTGGCGGCAAATTGAAAATTGTGTGTACTACGTGAGCATGAATTTAACGCGAGAAAATTTTCGAGCAATGATTTTTTACGACTTTCGATGTAATTTAAGTCAACAAGAAAGTTATGATAGACTTCGATTGGCCTTTCACGATGAAGCCCCATCTCGTGCTACTATTTACAACTGGTTTAATGAATTTAAACGTGGCCGCACTAATCTCACCGATGATCTGCGTGAGGGCCGGCCTTCTACGGCGACTACTGAAGATAACATCAGTGTTGTGCGGCGTATGATAGAGACTGACAAAAGAGTAACCTATCAGCAGATTCGTACAAGCTTAGCCATTGGTATGAGTCAAGTCCACAAAATCCTCCATGAACATTTAGCGGTGAGGAAGCTTTGTGCCCGGTGGATACCTCATAATTTGACAGAAGCCCAAAAAGTCCGTCGTGTTGATTGGTGCCGTGAAATGGGTCAAAGATTCAACGAAGGTGACTCAAATGCTGTGTTCGACGTAGTTACGGGTGACGAAAGCTGGATTTACTGTTATGATCCTGAAACTAAAAGACAGTCTGCTGAGTGGGTGTTTCCTTCCGAGGAGTTGCCTACTAAAGTGAAGAGAGGTCGAAGTGTGGGAAAAAAGATGGTGGCCTCGTTCTTCGGAAGGACTGGTCATTACGCATCAATTATTTTAGAGGATCAATAACAGTTACTGCGAAGTGGTATACTAACAATTGTTTACCACTTGTCTTGGAAAAAGTTCGAGAAAAACGGCCTCGCAGTAGGATCCTGCTTCACCACGACAACGCCTCATCGCACACCGCCAAGCAAACGATCGACTATTTGGCGACGGCAAACGTGGAATTACTGGGTCACCCACCTTATAGCCCCGACCTTGCACCTTGTGATTTTTATTTATTCCCAAAAATTAAAGAAAAACTTCGAGGAAAACGTTTTATGGACGCCGACGAAGCAGTGGCTGCGTTTCAAAAGGCCATCGAAGAGACCCCTAAGGACGAGTGGGCAAAGTGCTTTTCTCAGTGGTTCTATCGAATGCAGCGATGTATTGATGTGAAGGGAGGCTATTTTGAAAAGATATAATAAAAGTAATAAGTTGCTTGATTGCTCAGTTTTTGATTTTCTAAGAACTTTCAGTTTGACCCTCGTACATATGAAATTGAAATTCGAAATCACATTGGTACGTGGCGGGATTCGAACCACAACGTCCCGGACAGGAAGCGGCGGCCCTAGCCGTTAGCCAGGGTCGGTCGTAGCTCAGTCTGATTTGCGTGGTTGGGCTGATCACGCAGGTTAACAGTCCTTAACCACGGTCACTAGCTGGATGGCTTCGACTGTTAGTGTAATTTTTCTCGACTGTTGGGGCCTGTAGCTATCATGAGATGCCCAGTCGTTAAGATGTGTCAAATGCCTTTTCTTGAACTAGAGAAAACTCAAGATATTAGACTTCATTCGAGGAGAGAAGAAATGACCAGAACTCGATAATTCTTGAGTTCCGAATTTTAATTGCGCCAGGCGGTCCCTAGTAACGCCGCCCGTGCTCTGTGCTTTTTAACACGTTTAGTCGTTTATACTAGTTTCACCTGTATGTATGTATAAATGTATGTATGTTTGTAACCGACTCTTTTGCACTCGATGTTGACCCACTTTAAATGGACAGATTTAATTCAAACTTTGTATATTTATTAAGAATCAGTGACAATATAATAATTTCATAAGTTTATCTCATTATCCTGAACTAAAAAATAATATAGTTTAAAAAAACGAAGACACGCGCTTTTAAAGCACATCAAACTAAAAAGGGAAAAATAATTATTAATAAAGGCTGAAAACAATAATGAACGAAAAATACTATTATTATTGTGAAAAAATCGTGGGGCGCTTTGTGCCATATTTTTCGTATATCGAGTAACCCACGCTTTTTTCACAATAATACTAGTATTTTTTTTTTCATTATTATTTTCAGCTCATATTAATTATTATTCACTTTTTAGTTTGATTTGCTTTAACAGCGTGTTTTTTAGTTTTTTTTTAATGCATTAAAATAGACCTAGTCTAGGGATACCTAGTACAATTTAAGTTTCATTTGATTTGTAAGAAATAGCCTCAATCAAAACTAATAAATAAGAATGTTACTCGCAGTATTACTATTGTTATTACATCCTGAAGGGGATGGCTGACAGATATGATTCTAAACTCTTTTCGCACTTCATGCGTGTACTGGTCAGGCCCTATGCTTCCTGTAACTGGTGAGCGCATGGGGTGTGGAATGGTTGATTTTACTTTTATTGTTTGTTCCTACAATTCTGTGTTTTACTAACATGAGTGCAATAAGACGTTTTTGTTACTAACAAAAATGGACCATGTGGTCTGACAAATAAAGATAATAATAATTACAAGTCAGTACAGTATTTAATTACTTTTCCACCTCATTATCGTTAAAAAATGTTTTTTCTTTGTTTCTGGTTCTTAGTGATTGTAGTTGCAGATTTTTTTTGTTACTTATTCTTAAATTGCACGCGTCATCGTAGCTTTTGAGGACTGATTGATTGAGGTAAAATATATTTTATAATAAATCATTTTAATATTCACACTTACGCTAAAATAAGCCGCGTGCACATCGTGATCTGTTCGTATTAGTTAAGTAGGTATCTGCTAAGTTTTGATTATTTTATTCTGTAAGATTATTTTAATTTTTGTTTCTTTCCTTACCTAAATAAGAGGTACCTCCAAAATTATGATTATGATGAAATTAAAATGTCACAGATTAAAAATTTTGCTTTTTTTCAATTAAATTCCAACAAATTTCAACGTTTTTTTTAAAGACTCGAAAATTAGCCTCGAGAATTCTCGAAAATCGAGAACTCTATTCGCAAGGTTCGCTAAAGCCGCTTGTACCAATTGCTATCACTAGATGGCAGTCGTTAAGACGTGTCAAATGCCTGATAAGTGGCTTGAAAAACTTCTGACAGTAGATTTCGCCACTAACCCTACATCCTCCACGAACCCTGTCTTGGCCCTCGTGTGTGGAGTACTACCCAACCTCCCCGATTTAGGGAAGGGACACGTGCCGCAGCAGTTGGGAAGTTCATGGGTTGTTCACGACGTTGTGTTGGGTCCTTCATAGAAACTGGAGTGTCTGATGATGTTTATTATTTGGTGATGTGAAACATAGTCCACTGTGTATCGGCCTTCTACAAAAACATCATTACTTACTTTAAGGCGAGGCATTATTTGGAACAGTTGTCACTGTTTATTTGTTTACGTGTAAATAGTAAAGAATATAATCACACTTTTGCAATTTTTCAATGTTTTTACGTTTGAACTAAACAATTTTTTTTTTAAAATCCAACTGGCATATTGAAGTATATGTTTCCACTAATCAATTAAGAAAATTTAAATGTTTAATTCGGTCTGGTTTGCCTGTAGAATGCAAATGTCTGTTTTAAAAGAGGTTTCTTTGATTTTTTTTTCCTGTTTTAATTATCAAAAATAGTAAATTAAGTCATTGAAATGAAGAATTAGCTTATGAAAAATCACTTCCATATAATATGTAATTGCTGAGAAAAATCGAGATCTTTGCGACCACAGTTTCCAATGCGTCGCCATAATACAATTCGAATTAATGACACGTATGACGTTGCATTACTTAGCAATTTCATCGCGCGTTCAATCAAGATGATACCAGCCTATAGCTAAAAGACAGGTATACTATACCTAGGTGTGCACGAAACGATAGTACTACGCCGACTTCCCGGATCTATTTACAGCAATACGTTCAGCGAATATTCAGATTAATACATTTGAACGTATGCAAAGCTCGACAAATCGTTTCACATAAATAATGTTAGTGTTATGTTTGTTCTTATTGAAGTGATATTACGGTAGTCCTCGTGTGTAGAAACAGTGGTGATGGTGTCATTAAAGGAGACGAACAAAGACATGAAATTAAATAATAATAAGCACGACAGCATAAAAACTGAAAAAGAAATAAGCTCATTTAGAAAACTTTAAGGTTTTATTTCGAAAGAACTTTGATTATTTCGTTATTATTATGTAACTAGATTTTGCCCGCGGCTTCGCCAGAGTTGACATCGTTTTTATGACTGTCTTTTAGGGTGAGTGGTGCGCGAGCCGCGACGAGCGTGGACATTAGTTTTCTCCGGATCCCTATCCCAGATCAGGCTATTCTGATTAGCAGTCTATGTCATTTCCCACCCCCTCAACCATCTCTGTGCAAAAAATCACAATACTACTAAGCCTCCGCTGTCCGTCCGTCCGTCTGTCACCAGGCTGTATTTCTTAAACCGTGATAGCTAGACAGCTGAAATTATCACAAATGATGTATTTATGTTGCCGCTATAACAACACATACCAAAAATTAGAAAAGTGAAAAAATAAGGGGGTCTCCATACAAAAAACCTGTTTTTTTAACATGAAGAAACTAGCGCCATCTAGTATGATGGTACGGAACCCTATGTGTGCGATTCTGACTCGCACTTGGCCGGTTTCTTATTTATTTTACACCCTCTATACCATTCCGGTTTGCGTGTGTTACTTATTAATTCTTCTCCTCCTGAGGGCTTAACAGAATTTTCATGAATTTCCTGTACTTATGGGATTGTGGTTCTTAACTATAGTTGGACCCGGTAGATGGCGCGGTTGTCGAGATCCAGAAATACTTTTTTACAGCGAAACTTACCGGGTCCTATAGCTAAGAACACGCTATGAACCATCCATGTGACCCCATAAGTACATACAAAAAAAAACATCAAAATCATTCAAGCAATACACATTGAAACCTTAGGTTGTTGTTTATTTTATCTTTTACTTTGTGTACCTAATTTTTTTTTTGTCTACTTGTGTTATATTGTTTTGTGTTTAGCTGTTTTGTTATGACTAATAAATGTTTGAATCTGAATCTGAAACTGAATTAAAAACGCGGGCGGAGTTGCGGGCCAATCCCTACCCTAGTTTATAGTATAATATAATAACAACGGAACCCAACTTTTTCCATAAAACACTATCATCTCAGATCTCCAATAACTGTTCACTCTTCGCCAAACTCATCGTTTATCCCAAAATGTACGGTCAACGACACCTCAATGATAACACTACCAGTATAAAAGGAAATACGTGATAAATAAGACTTCATACGAAGCGAGACCAGTATGTACTGGACATATGAAGTGTGGTCGACTGTACGAGTAACCAGACCTTCGTAACAAAGTGGATACTGCATACTTACATACTTTGTCATTGTCCCATCGACAATGTATGTTTACGAGCAATGCTGAATAGATATTTTTCCGGCCCACATCACCGTTATTTATTACCAACTAGCCTATGACCGCGGCTTCGCTCGCATGAACATAGTTTCTAAGACTGTTTTCGAGGGTGCGCAGTGAGCGAGTCGCTAGCGGCAACGAGCGTGTAAATTGAGTTTTCTCTAGATCATTGGGATGTGTTCCGGCTTGAAGATAAGATACCCAGTTCTCCATTTCATTGGGGAATCTTGGTAAGCCCGCTTCCATCTTCGGCATCATCGTCACTTTCAGGTGAGATGATGCCAAGGGCTTACCAATTGTGAATAAAAAAAAATAATAAAAACTATGTCGGGCTATGCTAATTAGTAGTCTGTGTCACTTTCCAACCCCACACCTATCTCTGTGCAAAATAGCACGTCAATCCTTCGCTTAATTGCGACGTGACAGAAATTAACAAAATAGAGATTTAACAGCTATCCCACTTAAGAAATCGGGATAAATAGTAGCCTATAATCCAGGTCCAAATCTGTCTACTTACTAAATTTCATCAAGATCCGTTCAGCGGTTATGGCGTGATTGAATAACGGAAAATCATCCATCCAAACTTTCATGTTTTATACAAGTACTAGCTGTTGCCCACGGCTTCGCCCGAACATATTCCGTTTTCTGAATTTCTCAAAATTCTTTTTTAGCGAATGCCTACGTCTATTTTCTATTTTTATGGCAAATTTCAGCCCGATCCGTCTAGTGGTTTGAGCTTTGTGTTCAAAGATCAGTCAGTCAGTCACGGTTTCCTTTTATATATACAGACTAGTGGATGGCCGCAGCTTCGCCCGCGCGGATCCCGATTTTTACGGTTCCCGTGGGAATTTCCCAAAATTCTTTCTTAGCGGATGCCTACGTCATAACATCTACCTGCATGCCAAATTTCAGCCCGATCCGTCCAGTGGTTTGGGCTGTGCGTTGATAGATCACTATGTCAGTCAGTCAGTCAGTCACCTTTGAGTTATATGTATATATTTAGATATACGAGTAGTAAGATATTTATTTTTAACTAACTTCAAAAAAGGAGCTCATCCATTCGATCTAGATCTTTTCAGTATTGCACAATATTCGTATATTTCAGTCTATATGGTACTATGTATAATATCTGTATGTTTGAACAAGCATTTCTCGAAAACTTGAAATCGGATTGCAATGATTCTTTTTGTTATACATATTTAGTATATTTCAAGGAAACAGTGCAAATTTCATCAAAATCGGTTTAGTAGTTTTTAAGTTATAGACTGATAATAAATAATAAATATTCTGGGAAAATCACACATGGTCATCTGGCCCCAAGGTAGGATAAAACACATCGTTAGTTAAACGCCGCAGTTATGCAATTGAAGTAAGTAGTTTTTAAGGTTTTTAGCGTTTTTAATTACTGTTCATCACTTCGGTAAAGCGTTTAATACTTAGTTACCTTAAAGTACTTATTGTGAAGTAAAACAAACAATAAAAAAAACTGTCAAGTGCGAGTCGGACTCGCACAAAGTACGGTACCGTATAAAAAAACAGTATATTTAGAAAAAATATGTTTAAAGTTGGTAATAGAATATTTTGTATTAAAAAAAAACGGTCAAGTGCGAGTCGGACTCGCACAAAGTAGGGTACCGTATTAAAAAAAAAGTATATTTAAAAAAAAATATTTAAAGTTGGTAATAGAATATTTAGTATTAAAAAATCTATGAACTTCTTACAAATCCAACTGCACACCTCAAGTTGGTCGACTATTACTGCTACACTAAGAAAGCCTAGTTAGCCGAGTTATTTTTCCTTTTAAATTGATTATATGTCCTACTATTTAATTTTTTTTTTCTTAGGTCCTAAAATAGCGGTTTAGTTTGTAAGGAACTGGTAGGATTTGAAGCTTAATATTTCGCAAACAAAAAGCAAAAAGCGTCGGTGGCTCAACCGGTAACGACTCGGTCCATCTAACCAGAGGTACCGGGTTCAAATCTGGACGGCCAATGTACCAATGAGTTTTTCACAAACTTACGTACTTACATATCATTACCGATCGCTTTAACGGTGAAGGAAAACATCGTGAGGAAACCTGCACACGCCTGCGAAGAAACTCGAAGGTTGTGTGTGAAGTCGACCAACCCGCACTAGGCCCGCGTGGTCGACTAAGGCCTAATCACCCTGATTCAGGGTAGGCTCGAGCCCCTCGGTGGGGACGTATATGAGCTGATATAATAATAAAAATAAAAAATTCGCAAACCAATCCTTGAGTCGAAACATGGTTTGAAAAAACCCGGAGTAGTTATAAAAGATCTATCTATTCAATGATACCCCATATGGATAGGGTACGTCAAGGAAAAAAAATCACCCTCTCTTTATATGGGAGGTACTTGGGAGGTACAGTAATTTTTTTCAAATATTTTATTGTACCACTTTGTCGGCGTGATTTACATGTACATCCATGCCAAATTACAGCTTTCTAGTAAAAATTCATTAGCCTCGGAGCTAAGCCGCGGACAGACGGACAGACGTATGGCGAATCTATAAGGGTTTCTAATCATAAACAGTTAGTTATTAGATACGAAGTTGTAACAATTGATCGGTACGTAATATTATTATTTTCTTATTGCCAATTATAGAAAGAATGGAATATCTACGGGATTTATATAGAGACGAAAAGCCACTGGGTCCTGAAGGCCATTAATGATCCCTTTTCGAGTGCTGTAAAATTCATGGAGCGTTGGTTTATGACAGATTATTGTCACGGGTTGATGTGGAGCATTTAAAATTTCACAAATCATTAATTTTAAAGAACAGAAGCAATAAATCTGTACATGGTGATTTTTGAATGAGTTAAATGTGGTAAATTACGTACATTGTAAAAAATGATTATATCACACTATCACACTAATATTATAAAGGCGAAAGTTTGTGAGTGTGTGAGTGTGTATGTTTGTTACTTCTTCACGCAAAAACTACTGAACGGATCTGGCTTAAATTTGGTAGGTAGACAGATTAGTACCTGGATTAACACATAGGCTACTTTTGTCCATGCGCACGAGCCGCTTGCGACTCGCGCACTGCGCACCCTCGAAAAATCATAGAAACGTTGTCCACGCCGGTGAAGCTGCGGGAAACAGCTAGTTCTATTAATAGTTTCATTACTGACTTGAGGGTGAGTTGTAGGCTTGCGAGCGTGGACGTGGGTTTTCTACAGTTCCCTCAGGAACTATGTCGGGGCTATTCTGATTAGCAGTCTGTGTCACTTTCCACCCCTTCAAACAATTCTCAACAAAAAAACACTTTAATCCGTTGCTCCGATGCGATGCCTAAATGCGCGAGCGTGGATATGTTTTTTCCCTAGATTCCTCAGAAACTATGTCAGGATATGCTAATTAGTAAATTATGTAATCTCCCACACCCTCAACAATCTCTGCAAAAAAATCACATAAGTGTATTGTTTCGTTGCGATGTTAAAGAAATTAACCAAAAAAGAGGTTATACGGCATATAAAGTAGCCTTCGTCCTTCCCAGTGACACGGGCTACCTGCATAGGTACCAAATTTCATCAAGATTGGTCGAGGTGAAGCGTGACAAGGTAACAAACAAACTAACACAATTTCACATTTAAATTATTAGTAAAGATTATTTATCTTTTACTGTCATAATTTGTTTACAATAATTGTAATTAAATTATTTAAATAATTATTATCATATCAGCCATTAGAAGTCTACTGCTGGACAAAGGCGAAGGATTTCCACGGCGACCGGTCCTGCACAGCTTGCATCCAGGGGGTTCTCGCGACCTTCACCAGGTTGTCGGTCCAGCGAGTCCCAATCGTGTACATCTCAGAGAAAACATTATTTTTCTTAATTGATTATGAAGCGTTCACAAATTTAATCAATAATATCACACTAATATTATCAAGGCGAAAGTTTGTGAGTGTGTATGTTTGTTACTTCTTCACGCAAGAACTACTGAACGGATCTGGCTGAAATTTGGTAAGTAGACAGATTAGGACCTGGATTGACACATAGGCTACGTGAAAATAGTAAAGTCCGATGCAGTTCCCGAGGGAACTGAAAAAATATTACTTTTTAGTTAGTTTCTTTAACATCGCAACGGCAATATGGATTGTTGTGATTTTTTGCACAGAGACGATGAGTTGGTGGGAAATGACAAAATTTACTATTTAGCATATCCTGACATCTGCCGCTTTCGACTCGCGCACCACTCACCCTCAACGACAGTCATAAAAACAATGTCCACGCGGGCGAAGCCGCGGGCAAAAGCTAGTATACAATATAAAAGAAATAACCTCCGCTATGCCCATGTTCGATGTGATCCATACTTCCCGGGGCACTCTGTATATCTATGGTACAGACAGACCAGCAGTACAGCATCTGTTAATCTGAGTATGCGACTGTACTCACAACAAAGGATAGTATAATTAGACCAGGTCTTGGCAAACTTTCCCAGACTGAACAATTTATTATCGAACTAACCGTTGAATTTGATACTCCTGCTACTGATTTAGTGTTAGATGCAATACACATAATTTTAATAAAATATATTTTAGACTATATTATGTTATTGTTTTATCTTTGATGAAAGTAATATGTGTGATAAGGAAAACATAAAATTAAGAATTAAAATTACATTTAAATTTATAATATTAATATAAGTAAGGATTAAAGATGTAGGCTAAGCATGTAATGGTAGATGTATGTTAGTTAAATAAATAAAATAAATAAACAAACTGATTTTTCAAATGAATGAGATTGGTAAAGTACATGTATCACAAAATTCCTTTTCTGGGTTGTATGTGCAACGAGTTCCTAGTGGAACGGAGAGTGTTGTTTCATTGCCCACGAGATTTTAGTGGAACAGCGAGTCCTGTTAGATACCCCAGGAGATTTAGGTGGAATATCGAGTGCTATTATTTAGATCCCCGAAGGTAGCATATTACTTGATCCTATTGGAAGAAGCCAAAAAACATAATATACTTATTTTCCGGAAATCTGATACTGAAAATTATCAACTCAATACCGTATGCGTAGGTAGTGCCAGTCGAAAAAAAAGTAGATTAAGATTTAAAAATAAATGATAATTCCCAGTGTCGAAAACAATGTCATTTATAAGAGTGCTCAACCAATTTATATTCTTCTTGATTGTTGTACGCCGTAATATATTAGGTGAAACGTAGCAGAACAGTTTAATAAGACCAACACTATAAACCATCACACATATTATAAAGCTTGTAGTACATATAAACCAAATTTCACTTAATAACGTGTTATTTACGAGTCAAGAAGGAAGGGGGGGAGGGTATTAAGCAAAATTAACATTTAAGAAATGATTTATATGAATTATATTTCGTTTATAATTAAAATGAAACCGGCCAAGTGCGAGTCATAACCGCAGACATAGGGTTTCGTACCATCATACTAGATGGCGCTAGCTTCTTCGTGTTTCGAAAAAACACGTTTTTTGTATGGAAACCCCTCTTATTTTTTCACTTTTTAATTTTTTTTTGTATTTGTTGTTGTAGTGGCAACAGAAATACATCATCTGTGAAAATTTCAACTATCTAGCTATCACGGTACATGAAATACAGCCTGGTGACAGACGGACAGACAGACAGTCAGACGGACGGACACCAAAGTCTTAGTAATAGAGTCCAGATTTTGCCCTTTGGGTACGGTACCCTAAAAACATATAAGGTAATGATAGTAGAATTTCTATTTTTTTTTTGTTTTTAATGTGTTTTTTGTTGTCAATTATATTAAAGTTATTATAATAACGTCACAGATTACTAAATAGTTACTTCGTATAACGTTCCTTATACAGGGTGTAATAAAATTGGTGTAGGACCCGTTAACTGGAGGTTCTACTCATCATACTGAACCACTTTTCGCAAGACAATTCTCAAAAAAAAATTGGACCCTCCATACTATAATGCATAAAATTGGTCGATTAGTTGATAGTTTTGTATAAAGAAAAAAAATTTTTTTTTGCGATTTCCGCAAAGTCGTACAACAAGAGTTGTTCAGTATGATGAGTAGAAGCCCCAGTTAACGAGACCTACACCAATTTTATTACACCCTATATGTGTATACGGACGAAAATCTATACTTACTTAGGAAATCGTTTGTCTTGCATTATTATCAACGCACGGCTCAAACCACTGGACGGGTCGGGCTGAAATTTGGCATACAGATAGCAATATTGACATAGGCTGAAATTGAATTATGGGAAATACTTACGGGTATAGCAAACAACGGGATCTGTGCGCAAAACGCCGCTTGTCAGAAATAATAAAATGTGTAAGTTTCATTTAGTACTATATTTACAAGGTGTAAAATATAGTTAAAATAAAAACCAGCCAAGTGCGAGTTGGACTTGCGGTATGAGGGTTCCGTACCACCGCACCTCTCCACACAACTATGACAATGATACCTATTCACATGACGAACAAAAGACACAAACGCGAGCAACAGAAAAATACTACTAGCGCTATCTAGTGGTATTTAGTGAACTATTTTCCGTAAGTGAACGTATTATGGTATTATATTGAGTTTACCACTATATTTTCAATTGAAGCTTCGCTTCGTGGCACAAACTAGCACTCATGTTACAATGGCTCTCATTACATGGCAGTAACATCAATAACTATTATGTTATAGAAAAGAAGCTATTTACTATAAATATATACCTTGACATATTTGTGCCCAAATGTATTCTGTAATGAAATCGTAAACAAGCTAATACAACCCTCATTTACTCAGTTGGGTTTACATAGCTACTTAGATAGGTACAAATCTAAAGCCTCCCAAATCCACTCAGACGCACATTGTCCATTTCGCTTACTACCTTATTTGCTAGGTTTCTAATTCTAAATTAAGGCGATAATAATACAAATTTTCATTATTTTTGATGTCAATTACTCCTAAAAGATAGAAAACCCAAGGTTGAAAAAAATACCCTTATTGCTGATGGATGATGCTCCTTAAAGTCTAAAGCAACACGATTGAGCAGTTTTGGCTCTATAGAAAAAAATCCCAAAGATAGGTCTAGACCGTTACTTTCAACTCTATTTATGTATGACTAATATTTTGAAGTATAAATATAAAAAAATATATTAAAATATTTGTTATGATAATAAAAAGATAAAAAGGTGTTCTTATTTTTTATACTTTCATTGTAGTTTTGGATTGAAACGAAAAACACTTAAAAAAGTGTGGTTAATTTCTTTACTCTTTACACTTAAAGAAAAAGATAAAGACAACTGTTCCAATCAATACCTCGTCTTAAAATCCATCGATAAAAAGTTCAAGGTATTATTGATTTGTAATTTTGACTTTATATTTTCAAGAAACTCTCGGAATTTGAGTGTGAAATTCACACATGGGTTAAGCATTTGAATATATATATATATATGTGTATGTACAGGTATATATGCCAATACCTTCGGAGTTATATATTACTTTACCGAGCGAAATCCGCGCCATTGTCGCAACGTGTATTTTTTTATTATTATTATTATTTTTTTGTTTTTTTTTTATATAGGTAAGTTGGCTAATAAATGATCATGGAATACTTTAATATTTCTTTCAAGTACTGAATACCCACTGATGTCGATGATATTGCGACAATGGCGTGGATTTCGCTCGGTAAAGTAATATATAACTCCGAAGGTATTGGCATTACAGAAAAAAGTTCAAGAAAAAAATTGTTCATAATGAAAAGATCTACACTTTGATGATCGGTAAAATTTAATAAAATTGAATAGTTGGGGAGAAAACGACGAAAAATAGAAAAAAAAGTAAAATTTTTGCCTTGCGGGAGTAATAAGTTGAAAAATATCAATTTTAAAAAAAAGTTTCAGATAAAAAAGTTAGTAAATTTAATTTAGAAGAGAAAAGGTCTGTACAATTTTTTGCCTAACACTAACCATTCTCGAGATATCAATTAAACGCGTTTCCATCGAAATGACCTTGAGCTGACCTCAGTAGAACCCCTCAAATTGGAATTTATGCTCAGAATACACCCCCCTATCGATCCTTAAAATCCCCAAACTGTGTTCGTTCATGTTTATTTATTTCGTAATTTGACTGGACTATCTATCGTAGCTCAGTGCGACTTGCGTTGTCGCGTCGATTGACCTGACCAAAAGGATGGTCTGTGGTCATTACATGAATGGGTTTAACTTTTAGTAGAATTTTCTCAATCGATCCCGTTACTCGTAGTTCGTACGCCGTTAGCGCCGCTTTAGCTCACTAGATGAGAGTTGTTAAGGCGTGACTTTTAAACTTCTTACAGTGTGACTAGCTAGCCCAAAAATCCGAATTTGGCCCCCAGGTGTGGAGTATGGCCTAACATTCACGAACTCTGGAAGAGATTCATTCCCCATCGAACTCTGGAAGAGATTCATTCCCCATCGAACTCTGGAAGAGATCCATTCCCCATCGAACTCTGGAAAAGATTCATTCCCCATCGAATTCAGAAAGAGATTCATTCCCCATCAGTTAAGGGTTGTTCTTTTTCATCACATGTTTGCTTACCTAATAGCCGCATTTTACTTTCCAATATTAAAAAGGGCTTTTTGATCCTGCATGACATTTTGCTAGTCAGACTTTCTGCATCTGAAGGGGCCATTGTCTTGGTAAACCGCTTATTTATAACAGCGATAAGCCGACATTGTTGAAAAGGCTATAGATATATTGTATTAGTTGTTGTTCTGCTGGCTGAAACCTAAACAACTGGGGAGCGTGGAACACAAAACTTTTGTATTTTGCAGGGTTATAATTAGACTAAATGAGGAAAGAAGTAGTAGGTGTTATCTCTAAAGCATAAAAAAAATTACTATGATGAATCGACGTATCCTAAATTCAGCTTAGAGGAGGGCAGACTGGCAGTGGTCAAAAAGCGTCGGTGGCTCGATCGGTAACGACTCGGTCCTCTTAACCAGAGGTTCCGGGTTCAAATCCGGACGGCCAATGTACCAATGAGTTTTTAGAAACTTACGTAAATATATAACTGATTGATTTAACTGTGCAGGAGAACATCGTTATGTATGAAGGTCGCGTTACACACGTACGTAAATTATTAATTTATTTATTAAAAATTTGAGTGCGTTTGACTATATGTAAATGTAAATCTAAATGCTCTACACGTGACCGCAGGTGATGCTAAGTGCAACACCAGACAACCGCCGTCTATCCCTTGGATAACTCACTCGGTTAACTGTGGCACATGATAAGAGAAAAGAGTTTAACTGAAACGAAATGTCAATTTGGACGCGCTGTTTATGCTGCAATGTTGGTCAAAATCCCGTTGAGTGGAGGGAAGTCAATTGTAAATGTCAATTTTAACGAGCTGATTATGCTGGAATGTTGGTCAAAATCCCGTTGAGTGGAGGGAAGTCAATTGTAAATGTCAATTTTAACGAGCTGATTATACTGTAATGTTGGTTAAAATCCCGTTGAGTGGAGGGAAGTCAATTGTAAATGTCAATTTTAACGAGCTGATTAAGCTGGAATGTTGGTCAAAATCCCGTTGAGTGGAGGGAAGTCAATTGTAAATGTCAATTTTGACGAGCTGATTATGCCGGAGTGTTGGTCAAAATCCCATTGAGGGAGGAAAGTAAATTTTGACGAGCTAATTATGCTAGAATGTTGGTCGAAATTCCTGGAGTGATAAATTGGGTCTATGTCCTATAATAGTTGATGTTCATAACTCAAGTCACAACATCTATAACTCTAAATTTTACTGCGCTCGCTTGCAAAGCGATCCATATTACATTAGCTGCAAAGCGCGCTGGTGCAATAAACAGCCAATCAGTACCAGATTTAATGCCGTGCTTTTAGCCAAATCGAAAGTCGATGGCATTGACGCTCAGAATTAGCTGGTGCTCTTAGGATCGGTTTAAATTTAAAATTGATTTGTTTTTTAATTAAGGATTGGGGAGGTCGCGGAAAGAATAGGATTACGAAGGAAATCCGTTTGGGGCTAAGGTTTTAGGACGAAACTCTCAATAAGTAATTGGTAAATGACCTGCTAGCCATTGCAAGACCTTGATGCTTTGTTTTAAGAGCAAAAATGGCTTGGTGACCGTCTGTTGCTGGTATGTACAAAATAATCTAACCAACTGAAACTAAATACCTGACTGCATTAAAACATTACTCCTCTTTTTTGGATATCGGGTAAAAATGTATTCTATGTCACGTAGGGGATCTAACGACACCTCGCACTCCAAAATCCATCAAGTCGTTTAGGCTAAAGGCTTAGTATGTATATGTTTGTCTATCTAGATACATACAAACCGTCTCCGTGGCGTAATGGTCAAGTCCATTAGCTTCACATTAGGAGGTCTCAGGTTCGATTTCCGGCGAAGTTTAACTTTATAAGACTCGGTTTGGCTGGTAGCAGACTGGCAGTACATGTTCTATACCCGCTAGCTTCAACCATTTTATATAAGATAGCCAGTTTTTCATTATGTAGGGGAATATTGGTAAGGCCACTGCCATCTTCGGCATCATCGTCACTTACTCGAAACATCAAGTGAGATGTTACCAAGGGCTTACGAATTGTGGATAAAAAAATATACATACATGATACACGTAAAATCTCTACAAATTAGTCGCTTCAAATGTAACATTACATCAAAGGAAGTTTCCAAACAAGAATGAGAAGTTATAACACTAAACTACCAACACCCACAAATTAAATCATATCAGCTCATATTATGTCCCCACCGAGGGGCTCGAGCCTACGAATTAGGGCGATCGATCGTGCCTTAGTCGACCACGCGGGCCCATCAGTGCAGGTTGGACGACTTCACACACAACCTTCGAATTTCTTCGCAGGCGTGTGCAGGTTTCCTCGCGATGTTTTTCCTTCACCGTAAAAGCGTCGGATAAACATACATATGAATTCAAAAACACGTTGGTACGTGGCAGGATTCGAACCACGAGCTTCCGGACAGGAGGTAGCGGCCCTAGCCGTTAGGCCACCAACTTAAATTAAAAATAATTTCCCAATAATTTGAAATTCATAATTATCAATTTTGCTAAGGTCTCACAGAAGATCATGACAGAGATGATGATTATAGAATATAAGACATAAAAAGTTAATGTGACATGACCAATTTAAAAAGATGCTGAACTTGAAAACCTGAAATTGATTTGCTTTTTCATAAGTTTACCATCTTATTATCCTATTGATTTATTATTCTTCCAATTTTTAAAGAGATATAAAAATTGTTATCCTGAGGAAATGCAAAAGCCCCTTATTAAAATTCTGGCAAAAACCAAGTCAATTCTTTGCAAATTCAATGTTTGTGTGGAATACATAATTGGATTCCCTTTCAACAATTTCATAATACATATTTCCTAATTCCAAACACAAAACGAATTTTAATGAAAATCGTTTCTACGACTTTTGAACGAAATTAAACGCAGTGGCTTATTAAAAAGAGGAAAAATAAAACGGTTATGTAAAACAGCAAATTTAGACACAGCTTTTGGGTCAAATTATAATTTCATATTGTTGACTGCCTTGAATCTGGATTCAAATAAAATTTCTCCAGTTCGACCGAGTGCTCTTAGGCGCTTTGCACACGACGGGGCGGGGCGGGGCGGGGCGGTCAATTTCGCCGCCAACGAAAGCACAAAGGGAATCCTGTCTTACAAACGCACATGGTGGCGGCGCGGTCTTTTTGTCTTCCATGTGCGTTGGTAGTATAGGATTCCTTTTGTGCTATCGTTGGCGGCGAAATTGACAGGCCCGCCCCGCCCCGTCGTGTGCAAAGCGCCTTATGGTCTCATTAAACGCGATAGAAACATAACTTAATTTTTTTTATTTTATTTTATTTTATAAATATTTACTGAAATTACAGCTTTAAATCTACAGTAATCAAACTTTAGAAAATGCATAAGCCAATAAATTTCAAGTTCTTAAAATTAACATAATTATTCTAATCTATCTATCCGCGTGCAATCGACTACATCAGATGTGTTGTTTGTTAGTGTTAGTGTGTGTGTGAGAGTGTATGAGGGTGTGTATGCGTGTGTGAATGTATGTTTATTTTAATTATTTTGATTTAATAACGTCAAAAACTGATTTCCTGAATTTTATTGAAAACCCGCCGAAAAGAATGTGGATTATTATTATTACTATCTTTTGCCAGCGGCTTCGCCTCTGCGGACATCGTTTTTATGATTGTCTTTGAGGATGAGTGGACTTGAGTTTTCTCTAGATCCCTCAGGAACTATATCGGGCTATTCTGATTAGCAGTCTGTGTCACTTCCCAGTTCCCACCCCTTTAACCAATTCTATACAAAAATCACTTCAATCCGTTGCTTGGGTGTGGAAATGAGTTTTTCCCACATCCCTCGGGACGATGTCAGAATATGCTTATAAGTAAATTCTGTCATTCCCATCCCATCAACCATCTCTGTGCAAAAAATCACAACAATCCATTGTTCCGTTGCGATGTTAAAGATATTACCTAAAAAAAAGAGTATTTTTTCAGTTCCCTCAGGAACTGCATGGTACTGTGCAATTTTCACTGGATAAAAAGGAGACTATGTCCTTCCCAGTAACACAGGCTACCTGCATGCCACATTTTGTTAAGATTGGTCGAGGCGTTATAGCGTGAAAAAGTTACAAAGAAACAACAAACACATTTTCACATTTGTAATATTACATTTCTACGCAAGATCCCTAAATATTACGATCTGCCAAGAGCCGAGGACTCCGTAGTTGGAATTATCTCGGTGCGAATTCGAGGTTTTGAATAATGAGTTCCTTTAACTGTAATAAGGATAGTAAGGATTATATGTATACTAGCTGTTTCCCGCGGCTTTGCCCGCGCTAATCCCGTTTTTTACCGGTACCGTTAAAATTTCCGAATGAAAAATAGATTACGACCTATTCTCAGACCTACCGAATATACACAGAAAATTTAATGGAAATCGGTCCACCCGTTTCCGAGAAGTATGGCTACTAACACTGTGACATGATAATATATAGAGGTTATTATGTAAGTTGGTGAGGAGTTGGGTATCCTGCAGATTCTGCAGCATCAAGTAAAGGTAACCATGTTTAAAATAACAGGACACCAAATTTCTAAACAGTCGAATAGATCTGTGCAAGTTACCCATATCCCTTCCTTATCAACTAGAAAAGAGCTGATTATATTCAAACGGTTAAATTCATTATCTATAATTTTATCTTATGTCACTCTCTATCGAGTTACCTTTTTAACAAAAAAAAAACCAAAATTGGTATTCGTTTGGGAGCTAACGTGCCATAAACTGACATACAGACAAACTTATAACACCCCTCTGTTTTTTGCGTCGGAGGTTATTAAAATCAACAAGCGCTTGTAATATAGGCCAATGTTAACAATTATTAACAATCTGTATTTTATTACACTTCTATGTAAAAGCGTCAGTGACTCAACGGTAACTACACCGACCTCCTAACCTGAGGTTCTAGGTTCTCATACTGAGACGGCTAATGTACTAATGAGTTTTCAAAACCTACGTGGGTTCTTATACGTACCAAATGCTTTAACGATAAAGGAAAACATCGTGAGGAAACCTGTACATCTGATTCCATAGTGTATGAAGGTCGCGTTGCTCTAGTCCGGAGGTGTAAATACAAAAATGTTAACAACATTAATGTGTTCCGGCTTGAAGATAATATAGCCAAATCTCCATTGAGTTGGGGAATCTTTATAAGCCCGTTTCTATCTTTGGCATCGTCACTTACCATCAGGTGAGATGATGCCAAGGGCTTACCAATTGAGAATAAAAAAAATAATGCCCGATCACAGATAATGCTAAAATTGCAGCCCCATGCAAGCGCCATCTATCCCTTGGATACCATGCGATAAATTCATAAAAAGTTTTGAAATGCAAGCGCGTTTCCACTTTTGCTACGTTTTACCCCACTGCCCAAAAAGAAAGGTAATGTTTATCGGGTGCATATATGTAGGTATGTATGACTGTTTCTTTGCTGGACCTGTAGCCTAAACGGTTCGATGGATTTTTGTGTCATTAGATTCGTCATGATCCCATGAGTGACAGGATACATTTTTAGCCGACTTGGGGTTTTATGGCGGTAATATTACAGATTTTCGTTATTTTTGACGTCAGTTACTCCTAAACGATAGAAAACCCAAGAATTAAAAAAAATACCCTTATTGTTGATGATGTTCCTTAAAGTCAAAAGCTATTAGAAAAATACGATTGAGCAGTTTTGGCTCGATAGAAAAAAAACCCAAAGATAGGTCTACACCGTTACTTTCAACTCTAGTTATGACTAACATTTTGGAAATATACAGCAATATTTGTTATGATAAATCATTGGTGTGTTCCGGCATGAAGATAAGATAGCCAGTTCCCCATTGCGTTGGGGAATCTTGGTAAGCCCGCTTCCATCTTCGGCAACATCGTCACTTACCACCAGGTGAGATGTTGTCAAGGGTTTACCAACCAATCGTGAATAAAAAAATAATAATAATAATAATACAAAGTGAGTAATGTTATTATTTTTTATACTTTGACCGTAGTTTTTGATTGTAACGTAAAACCATTGAAAAAGTGAAAAATGCGTGGTTATTTTCTTTATTCTTTACACGTAAAGAAAAAGACAGAGACAACTGTTCCGGACGGCTGTTCCTTTTCCTGTGGCGGACTCCCAAAGATGACGGACCAATTATTTTTTATGCACCCCCATAATATGGGTATCAAATGAAAGGGTTTGCTGAGAAGAATATCATTACATCTCAATATACGTCCCCACCGAGGGGCTCGAGCCTACCCTGAATCAGGGCGATTAGGAGAAGAATACAAAATGATTAAAATTTTTTTGAAATTAAAGCTTGTACCTAAAAGCTTTTCGAAAATATGATAATGATTTATTTGCTTTAAATGTGGCCGGTAATTAAAAATTATTGGAAAAAAATCTGAGTATCACACATTTAACGTAATGGCATGCAAAATTAATGTCTATAGGTATTAAACGAGAATATAAAAGAATGAAGACAAGTCAAAACAACTGTGAAGGAAAACATCGTGAGGAAACCTGCACACACCTGCGAAGAAACTCGAAGGTTGTGTGTGAGGTCGACCAACCCGCACTGGGCCCGCGTGGTCGACTAAGGCCCGATCGCCCTAATTCAGGGTAGGCTCGAGCCCCTCGGTGGGGACGTATATGAGCTGAAATGATGAAGACAATTCAAATAATGTAGGTACCTATTTACTCTATGAACAATATGCTTTTATATAAATTGTAAATTTGCAATGTCACGGTTTCAAATTATATCAAAATTTAAATAATATTTTAAAGTCAAAAACACCTAATTAACACATTAACTTTAATATTTCACTTATATTCCATGTATTCTTTGATGGAGTAAAACGATTTCTCTAATAACCATGATTTTAAATGTCTGATAAATTTTGAGTATGGCAAGTCTTTTAAATCTTTTGGTAGTTTGTTAAAAACTGTGATGGCCATTGAGTAACATTTTTTTTAAATAGCGTGATGTTTTCGGAGCAATTTCATGTAAAAGTCTTTCTTGATTTCTCGTGTTTCTCGGAATGTAATAATTTACAGATAACTCATGATTTATCTTTATCATCATATTAGCCGAAAGACTTCCACTGCTGGACAAAGGCCTCCCCTAAAGATTTTCACGACGACCGGTCCTGCACTGCCTGCATCCAACGGCTCCCCGCGACCTTCACCAGGTCGTCGG
Organism: Coleophora flavipennella; assembly: GCA_947284805.1. Lineage (NCBI taxonomy): Eukaryota > Metazoa > Arthropoda > Insecta > Lepidoptera > Coleophoridae > Coleophora > Coleophora flavipennella. The sequence continues at coordinate 12,074,956 of OX369263.1, read as the reverse complement.
TCCACCAAGTGGGAGGCCCGCCTACGCTACGTCCGATAATTATGTAATTCTAAAATACAAATAAGGACCTACAATTAGTAGGTATGACGAACACAAACTCTGATATATAAACTACCAGCAGGCAGGTTAATTAATTTGCGATCCACGCTCTCGTGTCAATTGACGGAGCATGAGCAAAGCTTGGGGAGTCGTGATACGATTACTGACATGCCATCTTTCTGGGTTAGAAATCCTATTCCGTTCTAAATAAAGGCCTAACTCAAGGGCTTTCACATACCTACACCTATATCAAAGTATATATTACTAGATTTTTTTAGCGTCTTAGCTCGCGTAAACATAGTTTTTATGACTGTCACAATCGGCTCGGAAGCGTGGAAAAAAAGTAGCCTAAGTATGATAATCCAGGTCCCAATCTGTCTATCTATGAGTATTAAGTTACTTTAATAGCTCAGAGGCAAAGTTCACTGGCTTTACACAGGAGGTCGCGGGTTCGATTCCCGGCGGGGTCAATTGTAAGACTCGGTTTGGTTGGTGGTAGGGCATTTTCTAAGCCCGCCTGGCTAGCTACCACCATCTTATCTAAGTCTTGCCGCCAAATATCAATGTTGAAATCATTGGTGTGTTCCGGCATGAAGATAAGATAGCCAGTTCCCCATTGCGTTGGGGAATCTTGGTAAGCCCGCTTCCATCTTCGGCAACATCGTCACTTACCACCAGGTGAGATGTTGTCAAGGGTTTACCAATTGTGAATAATAATAATAATAAATAAACGAATTAAATTATTGTTAAGTTTCTTAATGGTGATTTTTGTTAAAGTTACATGTATCCCATCCCCTTAACAGCTTAACCGCTATTTTAGGAAATCTAAAAAGCAATGGAAATAGTAGAACATATAATTAACTTTAAATGAAAATAATCACGACCAAGTAGGCTTTATTGTAAGTTAAGGAGTAATAGTCGACTAAGTTAAGAAGTTAATAGATTTTCAACACGAAACAACTTTGTTTCTTAAATATATACAGTTCTTTAAAGACTACGAAACTCTACCTTGCGCATGGTCCAATACGTACTTGGCGACTTTTTATTTTCTGTAAGTTAAATTGCACCTACAAAACTTACAAATCTTAACTTAACTTAACTTACAAAAAAATTTTGTAGACGAAGAAGAGCAGTAAAAAAACCCACTCTCACTTGTTTTTTTGTCTCCAAAACAATTTTCTTGTGTTCATTTCAGTCTCATCTGATCTGTATTTTTAGGAACTAGTTAAAAAGTCAAAGCAGGGAGGGGGGACCACTAATACCGTCACTTTGGGAAAAATATTTCGAAAATTTTACTTAAATTATAAAGTGTTTAATGAAACTTTTAATTCATTATATGAGACCTACGATACCCTACTCGGAGAGGGTACGCAAAACAAGACTTAATTTTCCATTTAGCATTATAAATGAAACCATTTTGGTAAGCCCGCTTCCATCTTCGGCATCATTGTCACTTACCATCATTATCATTTTAGCTCCAAACTCCACAAAAATGTGTGAAATATGACCTAATCTTCCAGAGGTTGAAAAAAAAAACTTGAGCCCTAACCGTGGGGACGGTTATACATGACGTTCATAAATGACACTTGTTTACAAATTTTTATTACTGTATTCGTGTCAGAGAAAATTTACTGTAATATTTTAGCTCCAAAACCTATAAAAAATGTGTGAAATATGGCCTAATTTTCCCGAGTTTGAAAAAAAAACTCGTGCCATTGTTAAATGAATAAACTGCAAAACGAGCATTCGTAAATCTGAATCCAACTGTACAAAAACTAAACTCATTGTACTTTTTGTCAACATTAAAACAAACAAATTACAAAACTATTTACTCAAATAGTTTACTTTTTACAAAAACACAATACATCACCATAATTACGAAGTCTTTGAGCCCCAGACGCATAAGAATATATTTTTATTTTGTAAAATTATACCACATAAATGCATAGTTAAGTGCTTCATAAACATCACTAAGCGTTTTAAACTTGGCTCGTGGATCGCAAATGACTTATAATTATTCTCAGAATACTCGAGTGTATTACTGTGTAAACCATCTTGTCTTACGCAAGGCTTTAAGTCACAAACTTTAATATAATATATTGTATGCTAAACTATCAATAACGTCAGTGGCGCTAAGGCAAGGGCCGCTTCCTCCTGTCCGGGAGGTCGTGGTTCAAATCCTGCCACGTACCAATGTGTTTTCGAATTTCGATTTCATATGTACGTTTATCTGACGCTCTTACGGTGAAGGAAAACATCGTGAGGAAACCTGCACACGCCTGTGAAAAAAAAAACTCGAAGGTTGTGTGTAAAGTGACCAATCCGCACTGGGTCCGCGTGGTGGACTAAGTCCCGATCGCCCTAATTCAAGGTAGGCTCGAGCCCCTCGGTGGGGACGTATATGAGCTGATATGATGACACCTATAAGGGTGACCAACGGTACTCTATCACTAACCCTCCGCTGTGCGTCTGTCTATCAGCAGGCTGTATTTCACGAACCAGTTCAAATTGTCACAAAGTGTGGGTTTTTATTGTTGTCAAAACAACAAATATTAAAAAATAATAAAAATAAAAAATGGCTGTACCAAAAACGTGTTTTGATGCGAAAAGTCTTAAAAATCACATACCGGGTACGAGTTACGACCTACCAGGTCAGAAAACTGAAATGCAACGGATATAACAAAAGCGACTTAGATCTGTTTCCAGTAGAACCGAACTCATTTCTTGGAACAAACAAACCTCATTAGTTATCCAATCACAGAAGAAAATTGAAATTGTTTTACGTTAAAGCAAAGCTATCGAATCTAAAACATTTGACAGGCAAGTAAGTAGCTTTGTGCTGGTATCAACCTCAAAAAAAATAGCCGCTAATTTGATTTCCTTATTGTTGGAAAATTTCGTGTATTTATGTCATCATCATCATCATATCAGCCGAAGGACGTCCACTGCTGTGACATAGGCCTCACCCAAGTATTTCCACAACGACCGGTTCTGCGCTACCCGCATCCAGCGGCTTCCCGCGACCTTCACCAGATCATCGGTCCACCGAGTGGGAGGCCTGCCTACGCTACGTTTAGAAGGCTTAAGGTCCACCAAAGGGCAATGGAGTTTCTCTGCGTGATCGAATCAGAAACGAGGAGATCCGTAGGAGAACCAAAGTAACCGACATAGGTCTCAGAATTGCTAAACTTAAGTGGCAGTGGGCGGGGCACATAGCTCGTACAACGGATGGTTGTTGGGGCAGTAAAGTTACCGAGTGGTGACCGCGCACCGGAAAACGAAGTGTATTTCATACTTTTGAGTGAATTTCTTTTTGAAGTCTGTTTTTAGTTTTTTAGACTTTTATTTTTACAGTGCAAGATCCTTATATCTCCAAATTATTTTTTAATAACATCCCTTAAAAAAAGGAATAATGTCATTTTCATGAAAATGTGATTGTGGTTTAATTAAGGAAGTATCATAAAAAGCTGAAGGAAAACCTCTCACCTCCTATCCCACGCACCGCAAAAACGAAATTTAATATAAATTATTATTTCAAGTACGGGTTTACGCATACCGAAAACGTTTTGTAGTATCAAGAACCCGCGTCTGATGCTGTTGCTTTAGATTTGAACAGATTTAATGTTGACATAAGCCAGGCGATGCTTTGTTCTACGAATGTGTGATTTCGTACGATTTTCCGGATTTCTTGGTGTCTGTTTGCCGAGTAAGACCTTCGTTGCTATGCTTTGTTCCGCTGACTTAGTAAACTGTTGGATTGTGGTATCAGGTTTTAAGAGATTCAGCAGATGTGATTATTCTGGAACTGTGTAGGTTAAATAGAGTTAAAATTTGTTTGAAATCAAAAGACATTTTTCGTACATAAACTATAATACAATCAAAATAATCACAGCCACTACCCACTAGTTCGTTTTCGTTCGTTAGCTGGTTCGTTTATAATTTTTATTGTAATTTTTATTTTCTCTAGCTTTTAAGCTATTGTATAGCTTTTATCGCGGGCTTTGAGGTGACCGAATCAAGAAATTTCGTAACGAAAATAAAACCTGACACCCCAAAAAAATAAATTGAGTTCTAAAAAACTTACAGTGCCATCTATCTATCCATCATGATGATGACGATGACGATGGCGATGGCGATTGATGATGGCGATTGATGATGGCGATTGATGAAGGCGATTGATGGCGATTGATGATGGGGATTGATGATGGCGATTGATGATGGCGGATGATGATGATGATGATTGATGATGGCGATTGATGATGGCGGATGATGATGAACTTTCTTAGTGTTCATTTATTACATAAACATCCCGCGCCCCAAGGACTAAATGGTACTGGTAAATACTGCATAAATAAAAAATAAATAATTATAATTGCTTAAGTTGATAAAAAATGCTATGCAATAGCTTTGCCGCGGCAGTCCCCGAGTGCCACACGTCTTTTTTTTATTCACAATTGGTAAGCCTTTGGCATCATCTCACCTGATGGTAAGTGACGATGATGCCGAAGATGGAAGCGGGCTTATCAAGATTCCCCAACACAATGGAGAACGGAACACATATTTTTGAGCACTGCTTTTGAATGAAGTTCTTACTTTTAAAACCATTACTTTGTCCGCAGAACCCACACAAGAGGAAGCGCAAAGCACTCATCCCATTCCTACAGGATCCAAATTGCTAGCGGCAGATGGTAGCTGGCTGGTTTGTGCTGGGTATGAATTTGAATCTGCATGCACCAGACGCAGTGGCTTAATTAGTTCAGATGTAGCAAACATATGGGTATAACGTAGTAATACAGGGTCATTGATGGTTGACTGATGTTCTTATACAAGGAGCATTAGCAAAATACTAAGAAGAACGTTACCTTCTCGCAGGAAGGTCTAAAATAATTCAATTTGAATGGGAGATACCTACCTATTTTTAAGGGTTTTCTTAGATATATCGCTGATGACATAATGTTATTTTTCCTAGTAAGATTTTTCCATTGCATAAATTCAGTTATAAACTAGCGCCATTTTAGAGAAAAAATATTTTTAAACTTTTTTTTGCATGACATTTGAGTTCAACTCAGATGGCGGCGTATCGGTTACGGCCGCTACCTTCTGTCTGCCGTGGTTCGAATCCTGCCACGTACCAATGTGTTTTCGAATTAAGATTTTATGTGTACGTTTATCCGATGGTGAAGGAAAACATCGTGAGGAAACCTGCACACGCCTGCGATGAAACTCGAAAGTCGTCGAAGTCGACCAACCGCACTGGGCCCGCGTGATCTACTGAGGCCTGGTGGCCCTAATTCAGGGTAGGCTCGAGCCCCTCGGTGGGGACGTATATGAGCTGATAAGATACAAAATACAGCATATTTAGGTGTTAATAAGTGTTAAAAAAAAATTGAGACATCCTTAGCGCCATTTTCAGGAACACAATTTTCTAGTCTTTTGTAAGAGAGGTACTCTTACGAGGGAAAAATAGAACGCACTCTACATACAAAAAGATAAAGCGATTATCCACCTCTGAATATACAATCATAATTATTTATAAATATGTTATTGACACAATAAAAAACTAGGTTTATAGGATATTTTTTTAACACAATTGCGTCGGTGGGGCAACGACAAGGGCCTCTACCTCCTTTCCGGGAGGTCGTGGTTCGAGTCCTGCCACGTACCAATGTGTTTTCGAATTTCGATCTCATATGTACGTTTAGCCGACGCTCTTACGGTGAAGGAAAAACATCCTGAGGAAACCTGCACACGTTTGCGAAGAAACTCGAAGGTTGTGTGTTAAGTTGACCAACCCGCACTGGGCCCGCGTGGTCGACAAAGGCCCGATCGCCCTAATTCAGGGTAGGCTCGAGCCCCTCGGTGGAGACTTTTTTATTTTTCATTTTTTATTAAAAATTTGAGTGCGTTTGGCTGCACCTCACCTGATGGTAAGTGCCGATGCAGCCGAGGATGTGACACGCAAATAGTGCCTATTCACTCTCGTCTTAAGCATTCCTAAATTATATGAATCGGGGAATACAGACGGCGGAAGGGAATTCCACTCCTTCGCCGTTCGCATGATGAACGAAGACGCAAAACGCTTCTTGCGTAAAGGTGGAACATTGACGACAAAGGGATGGAACCGCCCCCCGCGCCTGATCGTCCGATGATGAAATGGAGAGGGGGGAATGAGGTTGTGAAGCTCCAGGGCACACTCTCCGATATGAATCCTGTAGAACACCGATAGACAGGCGACTTTTGCGGCGATGCTCGAGGCTTTGAAGCCGGATTGATACAAGTTCCTCGTCGCCGATGAGTCTCCTAGCGCTTCGGTCGATAGAATCCAAGGCATCTAGCTGGTAACGAGCCGATTCGTCCCATAAGTGAGAGCAGTACTCCATACATGACCGAACTTGAGCTTGGTATAATATTAGAAGCTGCTCTGGTGTGAAGTAAAGTCTTGCTTCAAATTGTGTTAATACTCGTAACATATTGGAAAAAACATTACAGGTAATCGGATAATATTCAGAGGTGTAATAAATTATCAGAAAACTGCTTCACAAATAGCTAGGAAATCAAATATAACACCCAGAATACACAAAACGCGAACTAGAAAGCCATGTTTACTTGCATGTGACGTCACCAGAGCTGCAACCAATCACAAGGCGTTCCCGTCACAGATAAAATTTCAAAAAATATACCTGTTACTTTTGTGTTACAGTGAGGCGCGCGCATTTTAAAATTTCACTCTCATCATTTTTTCATAACGCGCCTAAAGAAGTATAACTTTTATATAACTTCAAAATATTTTGTCTTTTTTTATGGAGAGTGCGTGCTATTCTTCCCTCTTAACATTTAGAAAATGAAAATTTTAAAAAAAACTTGTAAATATTCATGTAACACACCCACACACACGCACGTACACACGCACGCACACACACCCACACATACACCATCCCCACCCCCACACCCACATCCACACAAATATGTTATTTTTATGCCACCCATAGTAAGGGCACAGTGTAAGGATCCATACAGTGTTCCATTGCCTTCGACATCACTAGTAACTCCTACCACTAGGGCTCGCGCTCCTTACTCGCAATGAAGCCTCCCGCCGGACTGAACAAACGATGACTATGGACCAGGGGGATGTAACCGCTCCTCGGCCCCTGCACGATTGTCCTATCTAGACGTCTCCGTTGGACGACTGTATGGATTATTAGACTGTGGCAAGGGTGTCACATGAAAGGATTTGCAAAGAGGAATACGAAATAATTAAAATTATTTTCAATATAAACCTTGTACTTAAAAGTTTATAGGTTTTTCGAAAATTACTCAACTCCCTAAACTAAAAGCGTCAGTCACGTCAAAGTATTTATATTACGAGTAGTATAGTGATGACGAATGCTAGTCATCTGAGTTACTTTTTATTATCTGTCAAAAACGAAATTTTGTTCTAAAAGTGTTAGAAATACGTCAGCGTGACGTCATAGTTTAGCAGCGTCATTTATGTACTCATTTTGTGATTTTGGTTAATTAAAAATCGAAGACTTGATGGAAAACAAAACGAGTAAGGTTTTCCGAAGTTTAAGTAATAGGGCAATTTAGTGATCAAGAGTTCATAATTTATTTCTGATGCTGTCGTCACCCCTATTGTACTAACGTTGTCGCGTCGTTCTACCTGACACCCTGTATATATTATAGATATAGTGACTGTTGTTTGTTGTCGGTTGTTCCTTTGAGGTTAGAGTGTAAATGGTAGAGGCGAGAGAGCTTATGTCTCTGTTACAAATGATTTTAATTGTATGTGTTTCTCTGTTTCTAATGTCGTTAGTAAAGTCAAGTTAGTTACTGAAACACTTGTGTAAGTTATATTATTTTTGATGAAAATGTATACAGGGTGTACGAGCCAACGTACATTTTACTTTCATTTCTTATTAGAGAAATAGACATGCCTATGCGGCGCTATTTTTAGTAGGTCGCGATTGCGCATTGCACTTTGTACAGTTTAGGTTAAGAAATAAATTGATTAAATAGTCTAATTTTAGCACTCAACTGGGTCGGTATTTATTTATCACTCTCCGGAGTCGCCGTACCCCTCAATATCATATCATCATCTTAACGTAGGGAACACCCCCTACATTATTTTTTGGTCCTTCGAATCATTTGACTTCGCGCGGTTTGGTCAAATTCAGGACTCTGCGTGTGGTTAAATTTATCAATTTTCTTTGGCGTAAAGACATTGGTATTTTTTTAACAGACAGTTCAGTGTGTTTTCTATAGACATTAGTGAAGATAAATGTGTTAAGTATTTTTATCAACACAACGAAACTACAAGTATCAATTCCTGGTGGGACCAGGAGTAACAGCCGCAGACGCCTTCGACAGCGGTAATAAGCAGCATTTTCCAGCAGCAACTTCGACAAAGTAAGATCTGTCCTTTTTATTTTTTTATCAAGTTATCTGAGCATCATGGTGGATGAATTAGCCAATATGGAGGCCTTAGGAAATATGGAGGCTTCAAGTAATATGGAGACTTTGATCAAACGTCAATCTGACATTCTTGAATCAATGAAGCAGATAAGCAGAAACTTTGGTAAGGATCCTGTAAGCCGAAAGACATCAGAATACCTTACGAAACGGATAACATTACTAGACAATCTTTGGGGAGAGTTCGAAATTAATAATTCCACTTTAGAGAAGGATAGAGCAAGAGATCATGAGTATTAAACAATATATTTGTTCAGACACAAGAATACTATCATTCCGTGCGTTCTAAGATAGCTACTTCCGAGTTACCGGAACCATCAAAACAAACTGTGACGGAGCTCCTATCACAACAGAGAACCAACTTTAGGGCATTGAATAGGCTTATACAGAGCATTTCAGTTGATCAAATTAGTGAGAAATGGGAGCTGGAAGATGAATTGCGCAGCTTGCAGTCTAGGTGGGAAACGATTGATAGCTTACATTTGCAGATAGACAATATTGTAAAGGGCGGAGATTTATTTTATGAGGACGAATTTAACAAATATGAAAGGGCGTATAAGAACATCAAACGTGAATTAAATCAGAAATTGAATTCTACCGTACATACCCATCAATCTACCCCAAAGTTGGACATTCCAGTTTTCACAGGCAAGTACACGTACTGGCCCACGTTCTTTGATTTATTTACGGAAGCTATTCATAACAACAAGTCGCTTTCGAAAGCACAAAAAATGCAGCACTTGAAGGGTAAAGTCAAGGGGGAGGCGGAACGTCTTATTCAACACCTGAACATATCAGCTGAAAATTATGACGCGGCTTGGGAAATCCTCACTCACCGTTATAACAACCATCAGGTTCTTTTTACGAAACAGGTAGAAATCCTTTTAAACCAACAGAGCATGCATAAACAGTCGGCGTTTGACTTGAGAAGATTCCATGACACTACCATGGAATGTATCCACGCCATTCACAACCTAGGCGTGGATACCATAACTTGGGATCCTTTATTAGTCCACCTGCTATCCAAAAAACTCAATTCGGATACCTATACCGATTACAAGGAGGCCAGGAAGGCTCCTAGAGACTTACCATCATTTGACGAGTTCATAGGGTTTATTGAGACCAAGTTTTTGGCACTCGAGCCGATTCATAAGAGAGAAAAAGAGATCGTTTCACTCTCAAAACCATATGCAAGGCCATTTGTACGTCGGGAAAATTATTCTGGAAAATTACAGACTAGGAATCACCAAGTAGTCCATACCTACGCGCAAAAATTCCCATTGTGCTTTTTTATTCACGATTTGTACAGATGCAGAAAGTTTATTAACCTATCAGCCGATGCTAAATTGAGCACAATTTCGAAATTAAATGTGTGTTCAAATTGCCTATACAGGCATTATGACAATAAATGCACTTCGACAAAAAGATGCAAAGAGTGTAACGGTGACCACAACACACTTTTGCATGACGCGTTTGCTAAGTCGTTCACCCCAGCAACAAGCTCTGTGAACTACTTAACGTCGTCTTCGCCAGCAACAGCATCGTCAGCAAGTAACCGGGGCAAACAGCATTGCGTAAACCATGTAGCTACGGATGATGAAGAAGTACTTTTAACTACCTTATTGCTGAAAGCTAGATCAGCGGACGGTACATACGTCACGCTACGCGCTCTCCTAGACCAAGGATCACAGATTGCATTGATTTCTGAAAACGCAGCTCAGATGTTAGGGCTCAGCCGACAGGGTTATAACGCCTCAGTGTCAGGCATTGGCGCCACCCCGAAACAAGGCAGGGGTATAGTATCACTGAATTGCCAGTCAATTTACAACGACTACGAGTTTACGTCACAAGCTCTTGTTATATCACGTGTTATAAGCAATTTACCAACCACGTCCTTCAGTAGGCAGTCATGGCCTCATTTACAAAATATTAACTTAGCTGACCCGGAATACAATGTTTCTAAGTCAATTGACATTTTATTGGACGCAAGTATTTACTCTGAAATAATAATGAGCGGTTTAATCAAAGGTCCTAGCCACGCACCCATTGCGCAGCAAACGAAACTGGGTTGGATCTTATCTGGAAATGTGAAAACATTTAACTGTCACGTGGTCATCAATAATTTACGAGACATAGCAAAATACTGGGAGGTAGAGGACATCAGTAGCTCTTCTTCAAATCTGACTCAAGAAGAACAGTATTGTGAAGAGCTTTATCAGTCGACTACACGTCGTCTCGAGAACGGTAGATACGAGGTAGCCTTACCCATGAAGCAAAACTTCGAAACAGAATTAGGTTCCTCAAAGGGCAAGGCCCTGGCTCAGTTCAGGCAATTGGAAAATAAAATGTCAAAAAATGTAATTTTCGCTGACGCATACAAACAATTTATGAGCGAATACGAAAACTTAGATCATATGCGCCCCGTCAGTAACATTACCGAACCTGTTTGTTTTTTACCGCATCATGGAGTCTTGAAATTAGACTCTACTACAACAAAATTACGAACAGTTTTCAACGCGTCGTGTAAAACGACATCTGGTAAAAGAGCCTGAACGATTTAATGGAAGCTGGGCCTAATCTTCAAAATGATTTACAGGAGCTAATATTATCATGGAGACAGCACCGGTACGTCTTAACAGCTGATATAGAGAAGATGTTCCGTCAGATCTTAGTAAGAAAAGAGGACTTAAGACTTCAATCCATAGTATGGAGATACTCACCACAAGAACTACTACAGGTATATCACTTGACCACGGTTACATACGGTACAAAATCAGCTCCATATTTAGCTATGCGAACGCTGAGACAGCTAGCAATAGATGACGGACATAAATATCCTTTGGCAGCTTCCGCGCTAAACAAATCCTTTTATATGGACGATTTGCTGAGCGGCCAGGACACTATAGAACAAGCTAGGGAATTACGGGACCAACTTATCCTAATTTTCAAAGGCGCAGGCATGAACTTGAGAAAATGGTCGGCAAATCATCCAGAACTAATCAAGGATCATCTAATCAAATTGACACACCGTTCGATTTTAAATGCACAGAATCCCGAAAAACATTGGGACTAAGATGGAACCCTGTATCAGATAATTTTACGTTTCAAAACAAATTGGATACTCATACCAAGTGCTTCACGAAAAGACAATTTCTATCTGACATATCAAAAATATTCGATCCCCTGGGATGGCTAGCTCCAATTACCATCAAGGCAAAGCTTTTGTTCCAGAAAGCATGGAAATCAAATGTTTCGTGGGATGAAGACTTATCACCAGAGATCCAGAGGGAATGGCAACAACTAAAGGAAGATTTGGAAAATATAGACAAATTCTCCATCCCAAGATATATAGGTAACTTAAGGCATAGTTACACACTGCACGGCTTCAGCGATGCGTCGGAAAAAGCATACGCAAGCACAATTTACTTAGTGGCCAAAAATAGTAAAGGCGAATGCACATCAACATTAGTTGCCGCCAAGACAAAATTAAGAAAATATCACTTCCTAGACTGGAACTACTTGGAGCATTATTATTATCACAACTGATGAAGAAAGTCAAGGAGTCCATATCATCAGAAAATGTATCAATTTACGCATGGACTGATACAATGATTGTTTTAGGGTGGTTACATGGAGACATATCACGATGGAAGCAATTTGTAGCCAACAGAGTACAGCAGATTAATGAGATTATTCCATCGTCTAGCTGGCGACATGTTATATCGAAAGAAAATTCAGCAGACTGCGCGACTCGCGGTCTAACAAGTAATGAGTTAATTCAGCACTCTTTGTGGTGGAAGGGCCACGAGTGGCTAATTAATTTCAGCCCTAGGAGTCACTCTGTAACTGAAATTCCGAAGCCCGAGATAGAAACTAAAAACGCACGTGTGAACGTAGCCTTATAAGAACAAAGTGTATCATGGATAAGCGAATTATTACATAAAAATAGTTCACTGACTAAAGTTGTAAACACAGTAGCGTGGGTGTCACGTTTCGTTAATCGATTACGGCACAAGGAAACCAGACACGGTTCAATATTATCATCATTTGAAATAAATAACGCTTATCAAATGATTATCAAGGACATCCAATCATATGATTTTAAAGATGACTTGGAAAACTTAAGAAAAAAGGGACAAGTGCATTATAAAAGTAACATAGCATCACTGAATCCATATGTCGATAAAAACGGAGTCTTGAAAGTAGGAGGTCGACTACGTAATGCCCAGTTAAGCAGCTCAGCCAAGAATCCCATAATAATATAAAACCACAACCGCTTTACATCTTTACTTATTAACTTATCTCACATAACAACGCTGCATGGGGGCCCAAGGCTGACCTTATCATACATAAGAGAAAAGTATTGGATAATTAGTGGGATGCGCACTGTGAAAAGAGAACTTAGGTTTTGTACTAAATGTCGGAGATACAATTCAGAAAAGAGAAATCAAATTATGGCCGATCTACCGGCGGCAAGGGTAACACCATCGCGCCCGTTTACGAATACAGGCGTAGATTTTACGGGCCACATACATATAAAGGGTGGCAAAGGCCGAGGCGTAAGAGCACATAAGGGATATGTCGCTGTATTCGTGTGCCTGGCGACCAAAGCCATTCATTTAGAACTGGTCTTCGACCTAAGTACACCTGCATTTTTAGCCGCATTCCAGCGGTTTTGCGCGCGCCGTGGGACTCCTAGTCACATGTACAGTGACAATGGTACCAACTTTATTGGTGCCAACAGAATGCTAAAGAAAGAGTATCAAAGCATACTAAGTACCATCAATGAAGATTTCTTCAATAATATAAACCATATGGACATAAAATGGACTTTCAACTCACCGGCATGGCCAAGCGCAGATGGGCTATGGGAAGCCGCCGTGAAGAGCTTCAAGAGGCATCTGAAACGAGTTTTAGGAGACCAGGTGCTCTCATACGACCAGTTTTCCACCTTGCTTCATTTAATTGAATCGTGCCTCAACTCGAGACCCTTGGTATCATTAAGTGAGAACGTAGATGATGTGGTCTTAACCCCAGGACACTTTCTGATAGGGGACTCACTACTATCAAGACCACAGACCGAACCTGAAAACATCAACTTACCTACTAGGTGGCAGCTCGTTCAGTCCATGAATAAGCAGTTCTGGAAACGGTGGTCCATGGACTATCTTCAACACCTGCAAGCAAGATCAAAATGGCGCACCCCTAGCAAGAACTTAGAGATCAATGACGTGGTCCTTATTAAAGAAGATAACCTCCCCCCGGGAAAGTGGGCTCTAGGGCGAGTCCAGGAAGTCCACACAGGAAAAGATGGATATGTACGAGTAGTCACGTTAAAAACAAAGAACAATGTTATCAAACGGCCGGTCTGTAAATTAGTCGAATTACCGGTACATACAGAAAAACAAACGCCAGATGAACAAGAAAACTCCCAAGGATGTCAATCAGAAACACGCTCAGAGAGAAAGCCAAGGCAACGTCCTAGAAAATTGAACTTTGTCAACTTTATCACTATGACACTCTTATTATTTATGACAATTCTTACACCGACGGTACAGCAATCAAACCGTTACCCGAGCACTTATAATATTACGTCATTAGACAGTAATCAGGGTCTCTATTTTGACAAAATCGCAGATTTTCAGTATATCAGAGACGAATGGAAGTTAGTAGTGTTCTACGATTTATCAAGCTATTGGAAAGGATTATCATACATCGAGAATTATGTAAAACATCTGAAGGTGTTTTGTACAGGCACTGATATACAGTATCATAATATTGCACTCCAACTTGAACACGAACTATATGAAATAGATCACTATAACAGGCTTCTCACATTACAGAACAAACAGAGAAAAAAACGAGGCCTTATAAATGGTATTGGGTACATTGCGAATTCACTGTTTGGTGTGTTGGATGATAGCTTCGCTAAAAAATATGAAGAAGACATCAAGAAGATAGCAAAAAACGAAAACCACCTTCAAACTCTCATAAAAAACCAAACGATAGTATTGGAAGCCCAATTTAACATAATTCAACGCAATGAAAAGCTTATGAACAAACAGTTCACACTTATCAATCAGCATCTCCAAAAATTATCATCTGAAACCAACAAAGTACGCTCTGATATGCAACATAATATGTACGTGACGTCATCAGCACTATCCGCCACCATTATCATAGCAAATCTGCGTCGTATGCAACAAACTTTGATTGATACGATCACTGATATCGCCCATGGACGAGTCGACGCATACCTGTTGCCACCCGATCAGCTGGAAAAACAACTTAACGTTATATCGGGTCATATAAAGGGTGATCTAACATTACCGGTAGAACAATCAGATTTAGTAGACATTTATAAGTTACTAAGTGTGTTTGCAAGAGTAACAAAACACTATCTTATTATGGAAATTAGAATACCGCTCGTCAGCGATGAAGTGTATGAACTCGACCGAATCATAAGCATCCCACAGATCAAGGGAAGTGACGTACAGCATATTATTACACTTTCATATCCTTATTTGGCCTTTAACTTGCAAAAGGATATGGCTTTATTCTTATCTGAAACCGACCTAGAAGACTGCATTACACTAGAAAATAAAATATTTTGCTCCATAGACAAGCCTGTATATGAGTTAAAAATAAAACACTCTATATGTGACTTAAAATTAATAAATCTAAACAGTAATGACTCACTGTGCAAGTACGAGAAATTAGAATGTACCGATAGGTGGATCAAATTGCACAGTTATAACGTGTGGTTTTACTCATGTAGTCAGGAGCGCCAGGAGAGAATGTTTTGCCCAGATGGAATGACAATAATGACCTTAAATGGCAATGGAATTGTCACCTTAGGACAGGGTTGCTCTATAAAAACAAACACTTTTACAATCTATGCTCACAATCACTATCTCAACAAAATAAATATACAAGCAAATATCGAAGCCCCAGAGATGTCTATATTAAATAAAATTATTAATACAACTGTAACCGACACTATCGTCGAACAAGGAAATAATGAGAAGGCATATGAGGACATAGAGGCTCAGATAAAGGTGATTAAGGAACAAACTGCCACAGATCTCAGCATCCACGATGTACATCACTACGCGCTCGGCTACACTAGTTTTGTTATCATTTTCGTAGCAAGCGTATCATTTGGCTGCTACAAATTGAAGGGCAGATGCAGACATCGGGGATCCTTATCGTCGCAGGCGCCGGTGCAGCTTCACAAGGTGGGTCAACAGCAGTGCGCGGGCCGGCGGCACCGGGCGGGGCCAGGGCAGCTGCCGCCGCCGTCGCCTCCGCCCCCGCCGCCGCTGCCCGCGCCCTCCACGTCGGCATCTTCAGGATCGTCGCGTGTGAATTTCGTGAGTGAAAAGGGCATTTTGAACAAACCAGTGAATAGTGCAAGTGTTGACGATGGCATTGCGCCAAAATTAATCCGTGAAGTGAAGTGAAAGTGCTCAAACGGACACGTTAATTTTAATAGCATAGCATAAGTAAATCATTAGTAAATATTAACTTTATATCATGAATCATTATATTTTATAACATTTAGAGTATAGTTCATTTATCACTGTACAAATATCATATTATTGCATCCCCATATTTTATAGTTACTTTATCATATGTTATCACCTTTTTAAAAGGGCCAAGATGTACGAGCCAACGTACATTTTACTTTCATTTCTTATTAGAGAAATAGACATGCCTATGCGGCGCTATTTTTAGTAGGTCGCGATTGCGCATAGCACTTTGTACAGTTTAGGTTAAGAAATAAATTGATTAAATAGTCTAATTTTAGCACTCAACTGGGTCGGTATTTATTTATCACTCTCCGGAGTCGCCGTACCCCTCAATATCATATCATCATCTTAACGTAGGGAACACCCCCTACAAAATTGTAATTGTAAAATTGTAACAAAATTGGTGTAGGTCCCGTGAACTGGGGCTTGTACTCATCATACTGAACAAATCATTATAAGTTATATTGTTTTAAAAGAAAAAATATGTAAATCAGTAGAGTAGCAGTGTGGTAGTATCTTTGTGACGAGTGCACACATATTTCCAACACCTGAGATTCAAGGCCTTATTTATCTAAACAATCTTGGAACACTTGCTCCTTCAACAATCATCCATCCATCATCATCATATCAGCCGAAAGATGTCCACAGCTGAACAAAAGCCTCCCCAAGGATTCAAGGATTTCCAGTACGACGGGTTCACAGGTCGTCGGTCCACCACCAGCCTACGCTACGTCTTCCAGTGCTGTAGGTCTGTCCGTCCATCCGTCTGTCTGTCCGACATTTAAAAGGCTGTATCTTTGGAACCGTAATAGGTAGCGGTCTGAAATTTTTGTTTTTGCTCCTTATCGTAAAACCAGTATTATTTTTCCTTTATCTGTGCTATAAGACGTTGCTTCGTACCAAATTTCAAGATTCTGAGTTCATGGAAAGTACCCTGTAGGTTTTGATTCCCTTGCGAGTGTCGAAAATTTGCGGAAATTTGCGGCATAAACGGCTGTATCTTTTGATTGCGTTGGCTTAGAAGTTTGATTTTTTCACAGCTCCAAGGGACAGTAGACCTGAGTTTTTTATTATTATATCAGCTCATATACGTCCCCACCGAGGGGCTCGAGCCTACCCTGAATCAGGGCGATTAAGCCTTAGTCGACCACGCGGGCCCAGTGCGGGTTGGTCGACTTCACACACAACCTTCGAGTTTCTTCGCAGGCCTGTGCAGGTTTCCTCACGATGTTAAAGCAGTCGGTAATGATATGTACGTAAGTTTTTGAAAAACTCATAGGTACATTGGCCGTCCAGATTTGAACCCGGTACCTCTGGTTAGATGGACCGAGTCGTTACCGGTTGATGGACCGAGTCCTGAGTATTTTATATAAATTTCTGGTCGATACCTCCACGCGTTCCTGAGAAAAAGGGTCTTGACAGACAGACGGACGGACAACAAAGTGATCCTATAAGGGTTCCGTTTTTTCCTTTCGAGGTACAGAACCTTAAAAAGTAGGTGTTATTATAGGTACTAATCCTGAAGTAAAACAACAAATAATAAAAACCAAATGCAAAAAAAAACTGTCCCTCGTGTATATAAAATTATCGTGTTGATGTTTTTAGTTTGTATGGAGAGGTGTGGTGGTACAGAACCCTCAGTGCGCAAGTCCGACTCGCACTTGGCCGGTTTTTAAATTAATCAAGACCTAGTTTAAATGTCATTAAAATGTCACTCAACTAAGTCTGTATCAATCTTAGATAACTAAAAATTTAATATGACTTTTCAGAACTTGTCCCTAGATGTCGCTAATTATTGTGTTTCGAAAGTACCTTGTATAAGAACTGATAATCTTGTTGTAAAATAGTTTTTGATAGGTTATAAACAAGCACTTCGAATCATTTACCTACAAACTCATCAAAGACCATTCTTAATAGAAGCGACTATCGAATTCCGGAAGCGATGCGACGCCACCGTTGGTCCTACTCTCCTACATCAATTAATCAAACGATGCGATGGTCTTCAATTAGTGTTGACATGAGACCTAGATTTCAGAATCGACAAAAACAGATTTCTCGAGCGACGAAAAATGACATCGTTTTTCAAGTAAGTAGTGTATTTATAGAAATTCTTCGCCAAAACCCGTTACATAATAAAGAACGACAAAACAAAATACTCGTATAAAAAGCGTATTTATATATAACTAGCCGTCCGCCCGCAGCTACGCCCGCGTTGTTTTCGATGTTCCCGTGAGAATAAGACAATTTCCTGGGGTAAAAGTAGCCTGTCCTGTTCCAGCACCTAACCTAATATGTGTGCCAAGTTTCATCCCGATCCGTCTAGTGGTTGAAGCGCGTTGTTTTCGATTTTCCCATGGGAATAAGACGTTTTCCCGAGTAAAAATTAGCCAATGTCCTATTCCAGGACCTAACCTATAGGTGTGCCAAGTTTCATCCCCATCCGTCCAGTGGTTGAAGCGCGTTGTTTTCGATTTTCCCATGGGAATAAGACGTTTTCCCGAGTAAAAAGTAGCATATGTCCTATTCCAGGACCTAACCTATAGGTTCATCATTTTAAATTATTATTACAGTTAAACACAATTTCAGGGCAGGGCACATTGCTCGTAGAACGGATGGCCGATGGGGCAGCTAAGTTTTTGAGTGGCGACCGCGCACCGGAAAACGTAGCGTAGGCAGGCCTCCCACGCGGTGGACCGACGACCTGGTGAAGATCGCGGGAGGCCGATGGATGCGGGCAGCGCAGGACCGGTCGTCGTGGAAATCCTTGGGGGAGGCCTTTGTCCAGCAGTGGACGATATTCGGCTAATATGATGACTGGAATACTTGAATAAGATTCATTATTGTTTTACAGTCTAATGCATGTTCTTAAAAGTATAGAAATAAACTCATGTCCCTTTTTTCTGATTGCCATCATTACATCTTAAATCAGTAATTCTATAAAGGAAATTTCATAAAAAATCATGAAAAATAATGTTAGAATGTTAAAAAAAATGTTTCCGCATAAGCAGATTTGAAGCAGAAAATTATATGACAAACCGCAAATATATAAAATTCCCGCCCCAGTTCCTGTCAATCCAACTGAATTAAATGTACAAACCTCTGCTCCACTGCATATGCTTTGAGTGCGTTTGGCTGCACCTCACCTGATGGTAAGTGCCGATGCAGCCGAGGATGTAACACGCAAGCTCTAATAGTGCCTATTCCTATTTGAAATAGATATTTAATATAGACAAAAGGCCTTCGGTCTCATCTGCACTGTCTCAATATGATCCTATTTTGACTTCTAACTCATAAAGAACCTGATTTGATTTCCATCGTCAAGATTTATCGACACACCCCACCACTATTCCTCTTTGATGTGCATCTGCATTCAACGGCGCGCTCCACAGATTGGAACGTATGCCAGTCAAACGAATTCCCGGACTACACGATATTCGATTGATTTCCAGTCTTCTTGGGGAGATAACATTGATATATTATTATGCTTCACACCAAGTGGATTACGGGTATCGTACGAAATCAATGACAGAAACTCTCCGTTTTATGTTAAAACTAGCTGTTTCCCGCGGCTTCACCCGCGTGGACCACGTTTCTATGACTTTTCGAGGGTGCGCAGTGCGCGAGCCGCAAGCGGCTCGCGAGCGTGGTAAAAAGTAGCCTATGTCTTAATCCAGGTCCTAATCTGTCTACCTGCCAAATTTCAGCCAAATCCGTTCAGTAGTTTTTGCGGGAAAGCGTAACAGACAGACAGAGTTACTTTCGCCTTTATAATATTAGTAGGGATTTGAAGTTTTCAAAGAATTTTAGATTTTTACAGGCTTGCCGTGTTAGTCTGTTAGTTTTGGACAAGTTTTGAAGGTAATGAAAACACTTACAGGTTTCCGATTGAGCTGAAATTTAGCATACACGTTAAGTTTGGAGAAAAATGCATGGTTATTTTTATGGCAGTTATTTTTATGCACCCCATAATATGGATATGAAATGAAAGGGTTTGCCGAGAAGAATACGAAATAATTAAAATTATCTTCAAATTAAAGCTTGTGACCTAAAAGTTTTTAGGTTTTCGAAAGATATTTTGAAGACAATTTATTTAAAATAACGGCATACGCCGTTATTAGACTGGGTACTTTTTAAAAGCTTTCATTTAACTTGCAATATTTATCGCCCTAATTCAGGGTAGGTTGCCTGCGTCAGTATTTCCCGATTCCTATAATTTGGGGATCTTCAAGGCAAGAGTGAATAGGCATTATTTGAGTTTGCGCGTACCATCCTCGACTGCATCATCACTTACCATCAGGTGAGTTGTAGTCAAACGCACTCAAATCTTTAATAATAATAAAAAAGGCTTGAGCTCCTCGGCGGGGACGTATATATGAGCTGATGTGCAATGTTTGTATGTATGTATGTTTGTATAGTTCAAATCTTGCGATCGATTTTAGAGCGACTTGCAGGGGCCGATTGAGGTGACATTTGGAATGAAGCCGTATTCCCGGTGACAAAAGATCCTTTTGGTATTTTGAAGTTGATCTCATGATGAAATTAGGAAGTGGAATCATGCTCCCAGGATCGTCTTTTATTTTCAATAGAATCGTAGGAAATATTTAGATACTGTGCTCGCCTTTTTTTAAATTTGGAACCGTGTATTTTTAATTTCACTTGAATATTAGTTTTTTTGAGCATAAAAACGCTTTTCAAATAAAAGCTTGTACCTGAAAGCTTTTAGGTTTTTTCGTAAATTATTAAAAGCCGACATTGTTTCTAGTACGTGTACCTACGAGAATAAATTCTTTGAAACTCGAAAAACACTACTCTTATTTTCGAACAGTTCAAAGGAACATTCAATTAATTTTATGAGACCCCACTTGATATCCCACCCGAAGGGCACACTAAAAAAAATGTATCTGCCTTTTATATGTAGGGAAGGTTTCTTTTATCTGATAGATCGACGTCATTTTCCATTTCAAGTCATAAATTTACATCCGTGTAAATTAATACTTACTAAATTTCATTACTGTAGGTCTTGTCGATCTGCCTTTTACATGTAGGGGAGATTACTTTTATCTGATAGATCGACGTCATTTTCCATTTAAGTCATAAATTTACATCCGTGTAAATACTTACTAAATTTCATTACTGCAGGTCTTGTCGATCTGCCTTTTACATGTAGGGGAGGTTACTTTTATCTGATAGATCGACGTCATTTTCCATTTTAAGTCATAAATTTAAATCCGTGTAAATACTTACTAAATTTCATTACTGCAGGTCTTGTCGATCTGCCTTTTACATGTAGGGGAGGTTACTTTTATCTGATAGATCGACGTCATTTTTCCATTTCAAGTCATAAATTTATATCCATGTAAGCACTTACTAAATTTCATTACCCGACTGCGCCAGAAGGAGGGTTATGTTTTTCGAGAGTATGTATGTATGTATGTATGTATGTTTGTATGTATAATTGTTTAGCACACTCTGCAGCCTGAACGGCTGGATGGATTTTAGCTTGAGGTGTGTCGTTAGATTCGTATTTACTGTGAGAGTGACACTGGGTATATCAAAATAAAAAAAACAAAATGGCGGATTTTTGGCGCCAAATTCAAATGTTTGACACACTTTGCAGCCTGAACGGCTGGATGGATTTTAGCTTGAGACGTGTCGTTAGATTTGTATTTACTGTGAGAGTGACACTGGGTATATCAAAATAAAAAAAACAAAATGGCGGATTTTTGGCGCCAAATTCAAATGCTTGACACGCTCTGCAGCCTGAACGGCTGGATGGATTTTAGCTTGAGACGTGTCGTTAGATTCGTATTTACTGTGAGAGTGACACTGGGTATATGAAAATAAAAAAAAACAAAAAGGCGGATTTTTGGCGCCAAATTCAAATGTTTGACACGCTCTGCAGCCTGAAGGACTCGATGAATTACAGCATGAGGGTTGTCGTTAGATACGTTTATACTGTGAGAATGACACTGGGTATATCAAAATAAAAAAACCTAATGGCGGATTTTTGGCGCCAAATTCAAATGCTTGACACGCTCTGCAGCCTGAACGGCTGGATGGATTTTAGCTTGAGACGTGTCGTTAGATTCGTATTTACTGTGAGAGTGACACTGGGTATATCAAAATAAAAAAAAACAAAAAGGCGGATTTTTGGCGCCAAATTCAAATGTTTGACACGCTCTGCAGCCTGAACGACTCGATGAATTATAGCATGAGGGTTGTCGTTAGATACGTTTATACTGTGAGAATGACACTGGGTATATCAAAATAAAAAAACAAAATGGCGGATTTTTGGCGCCAACTTCCAATTTTAGGCACGCACTGCAGCCTGAACGGCTCGATAGATTTTAGTTTGAGGGGTGACGTTAGATACGTATTTACTGTGTGAGTGACACTGTGTATATCAAAATAATAAAAAAAAAACAAAATGGCGGATTTTCCGGAGAATTGCAGCAAGCGGTATTTGTTGACGACCGCACAATAAAAAATTATCAACCAGGAGTTCGTATACGGATTGAACCATGTACGATTGATTTTGACGCACTTCGAGGACAAGGAGAAATTGAACGCAGGATGTTGCCCTTAATCCTAAGTTGGGCTATAACTGTCCACAAACTTCAGGGTGCTACACTCGATTTGACACTTGTGGACCTCGGCTCACATATATTTGCTCAAAGTCAAGCATATGTAGCTCTTAGTCGAGTTAAAACATTAGCTGGACTGGTCATCTGTTCACTTGATCCTAAAAAACTTTTGAATCGGCCAAACGATCAGAATTCTTTTATAGAGGTTCAACGTTTACGAGAATATTATTCTATCAACTGTTAAGTTACTATTATACAAACTCATTCAAAAAGAAAACTAAAAAAATGAATAAAATAAAAAACGGTAATTTAAAAAACTAAAAAACCCGCCTGCGTTTCTGTGTAATTTGGAAATAAAAAACCCTAAAACAAGAAAGTCGTCATACCCGATTGCACATAACTCAAGAAAAATTGTAGCAGTCGGGACCCATTCTAGAAATGGAGGCATAGTGAATTGACAGCACATACCTCTATTACATTGCAGATTACTCCAATATACTGACTAGACGGCTGACTTTCTAGAATAGGTCCCGACTGCTACAATTTTTCTTGAGTTAAGTGCAATCGGGTATGACGACTTTCTTGTTTTAGGGTTTTTTATTTCCAAATTACACAGAAACGCAGGCGGGTTTTTTAGTTTTTTAAATTACCGTTTTTTATTACTGTAGGTCTTGTCGATCTGCCTTTTACATGTAGGGGAGATTACTTTTATCTGATAGATCGACGTCATTTTCCATTTTAAGTCATAAATTTACATCCGTGTAAATACTTACTAAATTTCATTACTGCAGGTCTTGTCGATCTGCCTTTTACATGTAGGGGAGGTTACTTTTATCTGATAGATCGACGTCATTTTCCTTTTCAAGTCATAAATTTATATCCATGTAAGCACTTACTAAATTTCATTACTGTAGGTCTTGTCGATCTGCCTTTTACATGTAAGGGAGGTTACTTTTATCTGATAGATCGACGTCATTTTCCATTTCAAGTCATAAATTTATATCCATGTAAGCACTTACTAAATTTCATAACTGTAGGTCTTGTCGATCTGCCTTTTACATGTAGGGGAGGTTACTTTTATCTGATAGATCGACGTCATTTTCCATTTCAAGTCATAAATTTATATCCATGTAAGCACTTACTAAATTTCATTACTGTAGGTCTTGTCGATCTGCCTTTTACATGTAGGGGGAGGTTACATTTATCTGATAGATCGACGTCATTTTCCATTTCAAGTCAACAATTTATATCCATGTAAGCACTTACTAAATTTCATTACTGTAGGTCTTGTCGATCTGCCTTTTACATGTAGGGGGAGGTTACATTTATCTGATAGATCGACGTCATTTTCCATTTCAAGTCAACAATTTATATTCATGTAAGCACTTACTAAATTTCATTACTGCAGGTCTTTTTAGACATTTACTTTAAAATACGCACATTTAAACAGACGAACACGTCAGATTTATAACGGTTCAATTTCTTGCCATTTTAGCTCCGGAACCTTAAAAACGTTTATGGAGACTTACAAATGGCTGAGATCAACATAATTTACCGCAACCTAATCTCCCTGAATTTTGGTAACCAAATTCAGAAGGAAATACCTGTTTCGACCTTCGCTCAAACCGTTAAGGTGGAGACCAACTTCATTGGTTATAAATCTTGTTTAAACCGGGAATGTCCTGAAATGTAAAAATATGGGCGGCTAAAGCGCAACTGAAATGTTTGAGGCTACTTGTTGGCTCGACGACAGGCTTGCGGTGTCTCCAAGTGTATCTACTGGAGGAAACTTATGACAATAATTCCTTTTACTCGCTGAAAAGCAGAAATAAGTATGCGTGTCAGTTACGACGCGCGACTGGGGTTTACTCATTAAGTCTTCTTGAGCGTTTTTCATGTAAAGTTCTGACGTCCCTCACCTTACAGGAGGGTAGCTTCGAGCTTCGCCCTACGCGCAGCTCGGCCTTCGGCTTCGCTAAAAATTAGGCAGTATGGCCATGAAACCTTAGCCTTAGGGAAAACGTGACACTTTTCGTGACACCTTTTTGTTGAAACTCGACTTTACTTATTAATTATATAGTTGTGGCAGGAAAATTGTATGATTAGTCATTTTACATACGGTCAGGCAAATTGTATAATTCGTCCGTATGTAAACGGACAGGCAAAATGTAAAAAGCTGTACGCCGATTCAGGCAATTTGTAATTTTTCGTCCGTATGTAAACGGTCAGGCAAAAAGTAAATTTCTGTACGCAGATTGAAAATACCGAGCCAGGCAAATTGCAATAATTCGTCCGTACTCGTATATAAACGGTCAATGTCGACTTAGGCAAATTGACAAAATGCCGTACGGCAGATTGTAAATGAGCTCGCGAGGCGAGCGATGTTAGGTTCAGTCAGGTTTGATTGAACTAACTATCAAAGAGCCTCGCGATATAATTTGCCTGACATTTGCCTCAACGTATGTATAATGAAAAATTATACAGTATGCCTGCGACATAGATATGAAACACGCAGACACATGGCAAATAACCAGCGTTTCGACTTTCATACAAATCTAGAATCAGATGTGCAGGTTTCCTCACGACGTTTTCCTTCACCAAAAGCAATCCGTTAGTACATATTTGTACCTAAGTCTAAAAAAAGCTCATTGGTACATTGGCCGCCCGGATTCGAACCCGGGACCTCTGGTTTATAGGAGGACCGAGTCGTAACCGTTGTGCCACCGACGCTTGTTTATGATATTACTATATTTATGATATATCTTTATGACTATATTTATGATATATCTTTTGCCCGCGACTTCGCCCGCGTGGACATGGTTTTTATGACTTTCTTAGAGGGTGAGTGGTGCGCGAGCCGAAAATGAGTTTTCCCCAGATCCCTCGGGAACTATTTCAGGATAGGCTAATTAGTGAATTATATCATTTACCACCCATTAACCATCTCTGTGCAAAAAATCACACCAATCTATTGTTTTGTGTCGATGTTAAAGTAATTAACCAAAAAAGAGTATTTTTTCAGTTTCCCCAGGAACAGCGTCGGAATATTATATTTTCACAGGATAAAAAGTAACCTATGTCCTTCCCAGTGACACAGGCTACGTGCATGCCAACTTTCATCAAGATTGGTCGAGGTGTTGAAGCGTAAAAAGGTAACAAACAAAAAAAAATTACATTTATAATATTAAGTAAGGATATAAGTAAGGATAGATATGAAACACGCAGACACAAAGTAAACAACCTGTTAGTCACACGAATGTTTGCCCAGGGTGAGGATTAAACCCACGACACTTGAACCAGTAGGCAAAAACTTGACCACCGAGTCAGTTAAATACGTGGTTGTACCTACTAATTTTCACTTTCATCTTATTTTACCCAACTGCACAAAAAGGAGGATAAAATACTATACTACATAATACATAGATACGAAATAGGCAGACACAAAGCAAACATCCTGTTAGGCACACGAATGTTAAACCCACGACACTTGGACCAGTAGGCAAAAAGTGGACCAGCTGGTCAGTCAAATACTCGGTTGTATTTATTTAAATTTTCATCTTATTTTTACCCGATTGCATAACAAGGAGAGTAATATTTTTCGGGTGAATGTATGTAAGCAAGTATGTATGTATGTCTGTTTGTCTAGCTGTGCCTGTAGCCTAAACGGCTTGATGGATTTTAGAGAGCGACATGTCGTTAAATACACTTTTACCTAACTGCCCAAAAAAGAGGGATAATGTTTTAATACAGTCGGGTTTTTAAATACCTAACCAATTTAATCAGGTCAATTAAATTGGTAAGGTTAGGTAAGGTTAGCGTCGGTGGCGTAACGGTGGTAAGAGCGTCGGTGGCGTAACGGCTAGGGCCGCCGCCTCCTGTCCGGGAGGTCGTGGTTCGAATCCTGCAACGTACCAATGTGATTACGATTTAGATTTCATATGAACGTTTATCAGACGCTCTTAGGGTGAAGGAAAACATCGTGAGGAAACCTGCACACGCCTGCGAAGAACCTTTCAGGTTGTGTGAAGTCGACTATCCCGCACTGGACCCGCGTGGTCGACTAAGGACCGATCGCCCCAATTCAGGGTAGGCTCTTGCCCCTCGGTGGAGACGTATATGAGCTGTTACGATGAGGTGAGGTTAAACACCTTATATTCCAATTATTAAAATCTTTCCCGATCCTTTTCCTTGCCGTGTGGCCACCCCACAGTTGCGACACAAGTTTTGATACCTGCCGTGCCTTTGCGCGTCATTTTGCAACTTTTTGATTTATGCGTTCTCAGACCTTACGGGCCTCGCGTTGGCTATGATATTGTTAGCTGTCAACCTGCGCCAGAGTGAATATTTGGATAATGGATGTTCCAAAGTAAATTCTGATCAGTCCTGCCTTGTAGACAGGCATGATTTATAGATTTTGTTTTGTACCTTTTTATGATGTATCACCAATTTTGCGGGTACCTGAAAATAGAAAATGGGAAAGTTATAAAAGTTTCAATAGTGGGTACTTAAAGGAAACTCTCAGTTTAGAGATTACGTTGTATTATTATGTGTGCAGTATGTAGTATTGTCATCATATCAGCTCTTATATACGTCCCCATCGAGGGGCTTGAACATACCCTGGATTAGGGCGATCGGGTCTTATTCAGCCACGCGGGCCCGGTGCAAGTTGGTCGATTTTACACACAACCTTCGAGTTTCTTCCCAGGCATGTGCAGGTTTCCGCACGATATTTTCTTTCACCGTAAGAGCATCGGATAAAGGTACATAATGAAATCAAAATTCAAAAACAGATTGGTACGTGGCAGGATTCGAATCTCGACCTCCCGGACAGGAGATGGTGGACCTAGCCGTTACGCCACCGTCGCTCTATGTAAATGTTACGAAGGCGAAGATATGAATAAAAAACAAAAATATAAAAAAAATCATTTCATAAAATTAAAGCACAGGTTTTAATAATTAATTAAATAATGTAAAATACAGATTGACGAACAGACTGTGTTGCATCCAGCAAACTTGACAGTACCTCAAGATGGAGAAGGTTTTGAAGCAAGTGGTTGGTTGCTGCAAAAAGTCCGTCCCTGAATCTGGCCGCCCGCCCTGAGCCGGGTCAGAGCATCAAGCCCCACCACGCGCGCATAACAATTTCGACGCAATACACTAATTAGTATATCATCTGTGACAATACCCTACATGCGACGTTATACTGGATGTTTTTCTATGATAACTTTAAAATTAACGTTAAAATTATTTAAAGATATTACACTTCTATGTTTATTTATACACTAGCTGTTGTTTTTGTCCGTTCCCGTGGGAATTTTCCAAAATCCTTTCTTAGCGGATGCCTAGGTCATAATTGCTATCTGTATGCCAAATTTCAACCCGATCCGTCCAGTGGTTACAGATGTGCGTTGATAGATCAGTCAGTCAGTCAGTCATGGTTTCCTTCATATAGAAAAAGATAAAATATATTACATAGTAAGGTAGTAAGGTACGGTGAAGGAAAACATCGTGAGGAAACCTGCACACATCTGCGAAGAAACTCGAAGGTTGTGTGTGAATTTGACCAACCCGCACTGGGCCCACGTAGTCGACTAAGGCCCGATCGCCCTAATTCAGGGTAGGCTCAAGCCCCTCGCTAGGGATGTATATAAGGTCTAACAAAATTAGCTGAAATTATTTTAACTAGTGCTTCCACCCATGAAACTGAACAATTTTCCCCATGAAACCCATAGTCAAATATAAAAGAAAAATAACTTTCCATACTAAGTTGGCTGATTAGCTGATCGAGTTACTATGGGAGATCCAGTTTTTTTTTGCGATTTGACTATGGGTTCCATGGAGAAAGTTGTTCAGTTTCATGGGTAGAAGCAGCGGTTAAAATAGTTTCAGCTAATTTTGTAACACCTTTTAAATGAATTGATGTGATGTAAAGGAAGTAAGGATTAGACAGCACAAGAATAACTTTAGAGCCCTCAATATCAAGTCTCATGTGAAGTCTGGCCTTGGTTATTGAAACATACTATACCATCAATGTACCAGCTGGCAATAACCTAGACTAGTACATTGCCCCAGATGCACTCGCGTCACGTGTTCCAATATTGGGTATAACGCCTCAAGTTACAGCACCTGCGGCCAATATTGCCTGCTACCTGAATTATGGGGGAAGCGGGTAGAAGGATTTATTTGAGCTCTGAGGTATGAATGGAAATGGATGTAAAGAAGGAAACTAGTTTTTAGTTTTTTTTGCCCATAGGGTTATAAGCCCACGCCGCCGCGCCGTCCGTCTGTAAATCTGTCATTCTATGACAGGCTTCCACAAAGGGAAAAAGGGTACTTACTTTTATTTTATATTATTTTTACCAAACTGCCTTAGAGGGAGAGTTATGTTTTTGAGTGTATGTATCATTACATCAGCTCATATACGTCCCCACCGAGGGGCTCGAGCCTACCCTGAATTAGGGCGATCGGGCCTTAATCGACCACGCGGGTCTAGTGCGGGTTGGTCGACTTCACACACAACCTTCGAATTTCCTCGCAGGCGTGTGCTGTGCAGGTTTCCTCACGATGTTTTCCTTCACCGTAAGAGCGTCGGATAAACGTACATATGAAATCGAAATTCGAAATCACATTGGTACGTGGCAGGATTCGAACCACGACCTCCCGCGGACAGGAGGCGGCGGCCCTAGCCGTTACGCCATCGACGCTCTTATTGTATGTATGTATGTAGATCTGCTACAGCCTGAACGGCTTGAAGGATTGTAAGGTATATGAGGTAGGTATCGATAGATTCGTCTTGATTCCGTGAGTGACATAGGATACATTTTTACTCGACTGGCCAAAAAGAGTGATTAAATTTTTACGCAGTCGTGTTTTTTAATTTTCAATGAATTCCTAAAGTTATTTCAATGCAAATAATTCAAACAAATCAAATAAAAAGTTTCATTTAATATTTTTGGAAAAAATGGAATACAAAATAAAACCACATTACGTTATCAGCCTTAACGTAATAGTTTAACGAAACGCGTAAGTGCCATAGAATTGCATGGCGCTTACAATGTATTGGTCACGAACCCCATTTCGTTACGTTACTAACGATTCTACTGATTCGCTATACGTTCAAGCTGCGCCAAAGAACTTCGTTCCAAAAATAAATACGTGCGCGGTGCGCAAGCCGCTCTGTGGCATGCATTGAAGCTAGGAAATTTAATGCGCGAGTCCAAGTCACCATTTCCCGGTTTCATTTCTATTTATAACATTTTTGAGGTAATTTCCCTGACAAATGTCGTACAAAACCTGGCTTTGTTGCCCTCATAATATACAGGATGTAACAAAATTGGTGTAGGTCCCGTTAACTGGGGGTTCTACTCGTCATTCTGGACAACTTTCTCCAAGGAACCCATAGACTATTCTCAAAAAAAAAATTGGACCCTCCATACTAAAATGCACAAAATCGGTCGATCAGCTGATCGATTTGTATGAAGAGTCAAAATTTCTTTTTACGTTTTCAGCAAAGTCGTAGAACAAAAGTTGTTCAATGTGATGAGAAGAAGCCCCAGTTAACGGGACCTACACCAATTTTGTTACACCCTGCATAAAATTTCTATCACTCATGGACCTGTCATGCATATAAAATATTATATTGCGCCGCGTCGCTCTGGTTTTTGTGAGCCAAATGTTCCAAATGTTCAAAGATATCTTGCATAATAAATTCAAACTGTGTACCTACTAGAAAAAACTGGAACGTTTCATTGTTATGTTATAACATGGAACGCGTTTCCATAATAAATCAAATTAAAACACTGCGCTTCCATTTCATAAATTAATCTCGTTTTGTGACGTTTATTGTCAAACGGCTGCGAGTAATATTAAACAACGGTTTCTTTGTTCTTACAGGTATGTACGAACAAACATACTAAAGGCAAAGTATATACATTAGTACTAACATAAAGTATGGACACTCCCTGCCGCTCTCTAGATTGCGACCTCACCCCCTCGTCACCCAGATTGATACAGATTGGTTACAATACAAATACAATACAATACAAAATTCTTTATTGCATCACAACATAAAAAAGAAATCAATGATAAAGAGGAGAGCCTATACAATAGGCGGCCTTATTGCTAGGTAGCAATTTCTTCCAGGCAACCTTTGGGTAGGGAAACAGCGATAGAATAAGTTAGGGGGGGTGCAATAATTAAAAACAGAAAAATAAACAGTTGCAAATAAACAGTTATATAAAATATTAAATAAATAAAATACTTAAATATTATAATTATAATATATAAAATAATAAATATATACATAAACAAACAAAAACATAAATAAATTAAATATTTTATCTATCTATGGTAAAGAAAGGAAAATGAGATAGTAAGGAAGATGGAAAAAAAAATGATTTAGAAGCAGAGAACAATGATATTATTAAGTTACAGTTTCGGAATTGGATTTCGGAAATTCGCGGTGATTTTGTTTGCTCCGTCATTTGTTTTTAGAAATGGCAACGGGCCAGAAATGACATTTAAAAAAAACGAATAACGGAACAAACAAAATGGCGGCGAAATCCTATACGTTCGACAACCAAACGGTAACCAATCTGTATCAATCTGGGTGACGAGGGGGTGAGGTCGCAATCTAGAGAGCGGCAGGGAGTGTCCATACTGTATGTTAGTACTAATATATATACTTTGCTAAAGGTTTGTTGAAAATAATCAGACTAAAGGCTTCTGACTTGTTCATTTTTTTTAAGAGAAGAGAATTCTTTGTCTGACAAGGGCATTTTAAAAAGAGCCATTTAGAAATTAAAATGTGAAAAAACTGTAGCAATAAAAATACCATAACTTTTACTTATATACCTACAGGTTTGTACGGAGTCCTCGGTGCGCGAGTCCGACTCGCACTTGGCCGGTTTTTTATTACTTTTCTTCACTTTCAAATAAGTTTAAAAAATGTGTTCAATTAAAATGAAAGGTCTTAAAGTAAGCGATTTTTGTGTTTCATTCAACATTAATTTTGCAATTAATGCCAAAAACCTGGTATACAGTATATTTTTTTAATATCAAAAGTGGTAGTATTCAATCAATCAATCAATCAATCAAATATGCTTTATTGTACAATTACAAAAAATACAAAATACAAGTACAGAATAAATAGAAAAATTTTAAATTGTACAATGTAGGCGGCCTTATTGCTTAAAGCAATTTCTTCCAGGCAACCCAGAGAATGGATACAATATTCGTTAAATTGTATTCAATTAAATCATTTTTTTATTACTTTAAGTTTATTATACTATTTTGACATAGTGATAGCTTTGCACAGTCTTTCAATAATTTCAATTGAATATTGTCATTGTTGCGTCGGTGGCGCAACGGCAAGGGCCGCTACCTCCTATCCGGGAAGTCGTGGTTCGAGTCCTACCACGTACCAATGTGTTTTCGAATTTCGATCTCATATGTACCTTTATCCGACGCTCTTACGGTGAAGGAAAACATCGTAAGGAAACCTGCACACATCTGCGAAGAAACTCGAAGGTTGTGTGCACTGGGCCTGCGTAGTCGACTAAGGCCCGATCGCCCTAATTCAGGGTAGGCTCGAGCCCCTTGGTGGAGACGTATATATGAGCTGATGTGATGTGATGTGATTGTCATTTGACTTATCTTAAGGCCTTATGAAAGACCTACTTTATTGCAATATTCCCGCTGACGACGCATCCTATTGAACGAACTGGGAAGAGAGGACAAAGAATGCAGACCCCATTGCCAAGTGGGGTTAAATGCACAAAAGAGAAAGAGAGAGAGTGTCTCCTTGAGAAAAAACCGGCCAAGTGCGATTTGGGGTAACACAAACAGGGTTCCGCACCAAAACATTAACTACCAGAACAAGACCTCTCAGTACATACTTTGCTCTAGGTAAATAAATAAACATTTTCTCATAGGTTTTCCTGTAATCTATACATTCGACCTCATCTTATTATACTTTTATTTTTTTAAAGACTTAGTGATTTCGCAGATAACGGTCAGTTTTCGCCTATTTTATTAAATAACTTAAAAACCATTTAACTTAAATTTATAAACAAAATTATCACAAAAAGACCTTTTGTTTGATATGTCGCACGACATAGTTAGCATTTTTGAAGTAAAACTTCTTTACGCACGCTTGACTTTGGGAGTAAGCTGGTGAATGCGTTACGCGAACGGTGATTACGAGCGTTACGAAAAGTATGATCGGGCGAGGCAAACGGCACGCTTGACTTGGGTAGTAAACTGGTGAACGCGTTACGCGAACGGTGGTTAAGTTTTACTTCAGTTGTGTGGTCTAAAGCACACTCGTTATTTTTTTGTAATTTACCCCTCTAAAGTGGCTTTCATGTAATTTATTAATTTACGCTGCACGTCAGTCTTTGGGTCACCGAGTTACATATTATGTGTAGATACCTACCAAATTTAAACTCAATCGGTCCAGTAGTTTCGGAGCAAATTGGCTGTGACAGACGGACGGACAGACAGACAGATAGACACGCGAGTGTCTTATAATGGGTTCATTTTTTTGAAGTATGTAACTCTAAAAACGATGAGTTTAGTTGCTTTTTTTAATTAAGTTATCTTCATTAACAAGTTTTTACTTTCCAGTTATACAGGATTTAACAAAATTTGTGAGGAGGCGTTTGCTCAGGCTTTTATTCACATAGGTACTAAACAGCTTTCCCCGAGAGCCCCATACATAGATAGATCATCACATCAGCTCATATATACGTCCCCATACGCTCGAGCCTACCCTGAATTAGGGGGACCGGGCCTTACTCGACCACGCGGGCCCAGTGCGGGTTGCTCAACTTCACACACAACCTTCGAGTTTCTTCGAAGGCGTGTGTGCAGGTTTCTTCACGATGTTTTCCTTCACCGTAAGAACGTCGGAAAAAACGTACATACGAGTATGAGATCGAAATTCGAAAACACATTGGTACGTGGCAGGACTCTAACCACGACTTCCCGGATAGGAGTTAGCGGCCCTTGCCGTTGCGCCACCGACGCTCTCACGTAGATAGATAGTTCTAAATAAATGGGTCTTCATACAAATCGATCAGCTGATTGTCAAATTTCGTTATTTTTAATAGAGTCCTATTTATTTTATCAATAGATTTCTTGGGGAAAATGGTTGACTATGACAAGTAGAAGCATGTTAAGGAATCGTTTGCCGTATGGCTCCCGGCTTAGAATAGGGCCATTCCATCACTTTAAAAAGGAGTCGTAAAAGACTATTAAGGGACTTTTACTGGAGGATGGGCAGCAGCGTCCTTTTCGCGCATTGCAACACACCTGCAACTACATTGGGATCGCCAACACGGTGGGGATTGTGGCTAAACCCCCCGAAATATATACGACCCGGTAAAGGTCGCGGGAAGTCACTGGATGCGGGTAGCAAAGTACCGGTCGTCGTGGAAATCCTTAGATGAGGCCTTTGTCCAGCAATGGACGTCTTTCGGCTGATATGATGTTTTTTTCTTTTTTATTCACAATTGGTAAACCCTTGACAACATCTCACCTGGTGGTAAGTGACGATGTTGCCGAAGATGGAAGCAGGCTTACCAAGATTCCCCAACGCAATGGGGAACTGGCTATCTTATCTTCATGCCGGAACACACCAATGATATCAACATTGATATTTGGCGGCAAGACTTAGATAAGATGGTAATAGCTAGCCAGGCGGGCTTAGAAAATGCCCTTCCACCAACCAAACCGAGTCTTACAATTGACCCCGCCGGGAATCGAACCCGCGACCTCCTGTGTAAAGCTAGTGGAGCTTTGCTTCTGGGCTACGGAGGCGGTTAAAATGATGATGGTGAATGGCTCCTACTGAAATATTGTTAATTATTGTATAAAACGTATTTATGCTTAATAAAATTTGCACCAAGACTATTTTCGTAAGCGGTAAACAATGTAGCCTTAAAACAACTATAACCCTGCGAATATGGAAACATGCATTCGCTAAGAGTTTTCTAAGTACATACCTAAGGGCTTCGCAATTCGGTCGTTAGAGGCTCCCCCGCTGAGCATTTAATGGACAACTTCGATTTCTTCGGTAAGTAAGAAATAAATGTCGCAGTAGAGGCCCAAAAACAGTGAAGGCTGGATCGTTTGGAACATTGTAGTTTAGTAGTTTTAGGGTTCCTTGTCGGTGGCGTAATGGCTAGGGCCGCCGCCTTCGGTCCGGGAGGTCGTGGTTCGAACCTGCCACGTACCAATGTGATTTCGAATTTAGATTTCATATGTACGTTTATCCGATGCTCTTACGGTGAAAGAAAACATCGTGAGGAAACCTGCACACGCCTGCGAAGAAACTCGCAGGTTGTGTGTGAAGTCGACCAACCCGCACTGGGCCCGCGTGGTCGACTAAAGCCCGATCGCCCTAATTCAGGGTAGGCTCGAGCCCCTCGGTGGGGACGTATATGAGCTGATACGATGAATGAAGGGTTCCTTACCCAAAGGGGGTACCAACGGGACCCTATTCTATTACTAAGCCTCCGCTGTCCGTCCGTATGTCTGTCAACCCGTGTTTCATAAACCGTAACAGGCAGACAGTTAACATTCATAGATTGTGTATTTCTTTTGCCGCTATAAAAACAAATAATAATAATAAAAAATATTAATTAAAGCTGGCCCGCATACAATGTCTGTCAGTGGGCTATATCTCATGAACCGTTGAAATATACACGGTTGAAATTTTCGCAGAGTGTATTTCTGTTGCCGTTATACCAACAAATAATAAATAAAAACTGTGCTTGTCAGATCCGACGCACAGATCGCACGGAGTTCCTACGCGGAGTTCGGCATGCGGGCTCGCAGGACACGCTCCGGGCGTTGTCCTTCACGGAGCATAGGCTATAGCTTCGCATTAGGTGGCATAGCCATGTTTCCTTAGCCTTCGTGAATGAAAGAAACTTAATGACACTAACAGTTAGTATCACTTTTGGTAACGCGTTGCCGATCAACACTCGATTTCACTCCACATATATTTTTCATATCGGGCTCTTTATATGAAATTATTTTTAAGGAGTGAACTCCAGTAATAAAAAAAAACTGGGTCCCCATAAAAGAAACGTCATTTGAACAACAATGTGAACAACTAGTTTCGCCTGTAGTTTGTAAAGGTTATAGGTATGTCTAAATATCTGGGGTGTCGGATAGTCAATCTAGATGGGACATAAATGTTAATTTTTGATAGGAGATCTGGAGCGTTAACCAAATTTTGTGAAACTTTTACCAGGAATGTTATGTCATCGATTTAATAATAATTTAATTTAATAATAATTTTAATAATTTATTTATTTGATCTCTTTCACAATAGTAACGTTATTGCTAACAATCTCTGTATTACATTTCTACGTATGGCACTACAACCTAAGCTGGTATACAGATAAATCTTACGAGGAGAAGAACAAATAAGATGGTGCAGTAGAAAAGTAGTGTGTGTGAGAGAGTAACTCTTAAATTTGTTTGCACAAGTGGGGTAGCTTGGGTCCTACACTAGGCAATGCCTGTCCTGTAGGTAACCAATTTAGCACGAAGTTTACAGAAAATAGACGGTGCGAGATGTCAACAGTTAATACTTAGAGTTATTATTCCAATGTATCCTGTAATTTATTAGGATTAGCGAGCAATGTGTGTTTGTGTGTTTTGTGTGTGTGTGTGTGTGTGTGTGTGTGTGTGTAGTCTGCGTGTGTATTTTACGTCAAACAAATAACGTCTGTATTGTAACGGTAGAATATGATTTTTCGTATAAGGTTTTTTGTAACATAGATCACGTTTTCTACACTTGTACTGTAAAAATCTCACAAAACGCCTCTGAATAGATTCTAGTCTATTAAGACACAAGTTTTATCATTTTTTGTATTTTTCGAAGTAATCTCCTTTTATAGCACTTTAAACTTTCACGATTATTCATACTGACAAATAAGCATAGCATAGTCATAAAACATAAAACAACATCAAATATATAAAATCACGTCAAGCCCCGTTTCCAATAAATCTCCTTTTAGAGCTAATATATTTTTCCCAGCGTGCCTGCCATTTTTAAGCCCTCTAAAAAGTACGATTGCTCCAATTCTTTAAAATGGCCTCTGTTTCGACGATCACTTCCTCATTTGAACTGGTTTTTTTTTCCAGCGAGCCAGGTTTTTAAGCTGGGGAACAGAAGGAAGCCGCATGGAGCCAGGTCTGACGAGTAAGGTAGGTGCGGCAGCAATTCGTAGCGCAATCCATGCAATTTGGCTGCAACGATTCCGGATGAGTGAGCTGCTGCATTGTCATGGTGAAACAACACTTTTTTATAGTTTCGTCATGTTTTTTTTATTAAAAATTTAAGTGCGTTTGACTATATCTCACCTGATGATAAGTGTCTGTCTGTCCGGGGCTTAGCTCCTAGACTATTAATAGTTAAGAGCTGAAATTTGGCAAAGATATATTATATAATAATAACGCGAAGAGAACGGTAAAAAAAAATGAAAAAAAAAAGTTTTTAAGGGTATGTACCTCCCCAAGTAAAGTGGGGATGATTTTTTTTCTCGTCAAAGCCCAGTCGTGTGTGGTATCGTTGGTTAGAGCTTAAAAAATAGTTATGAGTCTTCTAAGACCATTTAACAATTTAGGGTACCGTTTTCGAAAAAATAGGCTTGAAAGTGCTTAATTTTGTTGGAGTCGAGTGTCCCCACCCCCTAACAACTAAACCGCTGTATTTGGAAATTTGCAATATAGATATGGACGCGATAATGGCAACTACGAGATTACTTTGAGTTTGCGTGTACCATCCTCGACTGCATCATCACTTACCATCAGGTGAGTTGCAGTCAAACGCACTCAAATTTTTAATAATAAAAAAAATAATAAAAAACTACGGAACCCTACATTGCGCGTGGCCCGACACGCACTTGGCCGGTTTTTCTTTGCTAAGTGGGCCCGTGTCTCTTTTAATTTTTCATCGAATCGGTCTAACAGCTCGCTGTAAGTATTGCCCCGTAATCGTTTTTCCTTTCTCCAAATAGTCTATGAGGATGAGGAATATTCCTTTCGAATCCCAGAAAACTGAGGCCATTACCTTTCGGCCGATGGCACCGTCTTTGCCTTCTTTAGAGTAGATTCACAATTAAAAATACATTGTTTTGATTGGCGTATAAAAATGTATCCAGATTTCATCAACGGTGATGAGTCGACGCATGAACTCCTTTGGATTTCGCTTGAAGAGATCCAAATTTTGCTTCGAAGTTGTTAGTCATATCCTCTTGTTGTCCGCCGTGAGCAATTGCGGCACCCATCGTGCCGACAGCTTACTTACTTCTAACTCATCGTGTAAAATATTAAATTTATTTATTTATTTGATTAACAAACACTTACGGTCTAGCCAAACGTGAATGTTACAAAACAAAACATATTATTTGCATATTAAAAATGAATAAAAACAACAGTAGGAATGTAGGATAAAAAACAATTCGAATATCTTAAAAATAAATTACACAATTATTGCACAAGAATATTATATAATATTAGTGTCTAACAACAAACTCGGAGTAACAATAGATTCGATGTATTGGCTTGCGGATCTCATAAATAGCGGCTCCGAACAAGAAAATATGTCAATCTTAGAATCATTAATTGAGATACTATTTTAAATGCCGTGCCGTACCATACGCCTATGGCCTCTGCTATTTCGCGCACTTTCAATCGCCGATCAGCAAGAATCATGTCGCAGACTTTTTAACCGACGAAAAAACGGAGGAGATTCTCAAGTCGACGCGTATATAAATATATTTTTAATGTATGAATAATTAATTTTCTTATTTGTTTGACTAGCGCCGACTCATAATTATTTAGGGATTTACATTAGTGTAGGTGTTCAGTTAGACTATTAAGGTTCTTTTTTTATTTTTCGCTTTGCACTTCCTTTCTTTTTTCATAGGTTTAATTTTTGTTGGATTTTTTTTTTCAACGACTTGTCAGTAACCCGTCAGCAGGGCGACCTGGGCGTTCCTAATCAAAAACCGATATACGGCCACGTTTAAAGTCGTTAAACCAATAACCAATAACTTGTCATAGATGGCGAAGGGTCCCAGTATAGACGGTATTCAACTATGCTTTTATTTCATCGCACTTTTTCCATCCAAAAATAAAAAGCGGATTACGGATCGATATTGCGTTTTTTCCATTGTTTCGAAAAACTCCCAACACGTTTTATACAAACGGGAACACATCAATGCTGTTAACACTGATGTTTGGCGGCAAGACTTAAATAAGATGGTGGTAGCTAGCCAAGCGGGCTATGAAAATGTCGCTCTTTTTTAGTGAAGTCGGGTAAAATGTATCCCATGTCACTCACGAGATCAAGACAAATCTAACGATACATTGCACTCAAGCATCTTAGTAGATATCGTGGAATAAAAAAACATACATACGTCATCGGGATAATTTTCAAAATCGCGATATTACAATGTCACTGCACTAAATTCAGTAAGATTATATATGACGGTAAATTGACAATCGGCTTACAATTTCACAGCCCATTCTTGCATCTCCGAATTAAACCGATGATTTCTTCTTCTGCGAAGCATTCTGCTACCCAGGGCTTTTTTCACTGTTCAATCAATCAAACCTGACCGAAACTAACATAGCTGGCTTCGCTCGCTCATTTATTTAATGTTATTCACTTCGCTTAGTGTTATTGTAATGTCACTAGTGAGATTACAATGACACTAGTGAAATTGTAAACAGTATGTTACGGTTCACAATCTTTCGGCAGCTCACAATCTCGCGAGATAGATCTTGTTAGATTATAATCTAATGGTTTTTACAATTTTACGGTGATACATACATGTTTATAACGGACGTAAGATAAAGGTGTATTGATACATTAAGGGGGGCTTGTACTAATCAAGCTGAACAACTTTTATTCTACAACTTTGCCAAAATCGCGAAATCTTTTTTTTAGTGTTTTTAATTCAAATCGGTCAGCTGATTGGCCGGTCAGCTGGTTGGCAGCTCAGCTGATTAGCTGGTTCTGTATAAAAACCCAAATAAAAATTCGTGTTTTCAACAAAGTTGTAGAACTAAAGCTGTTCAGTTTTAATGAGTATACAAGCCCACCTTAAAGTAACACCAAGTAAGTTTTTTATTCACAGGTCTACCAATTATAAATAATAAAAAAAAAAACACTGCACCTTTATATAACATCCTGTATATGTATGTGACGCGATTTATTCGTCGATTGTGAACCGATTTTTAACCCCCGACGCAAAAAGACGGGTGTTATATATAAGTTTAACGTATCTGTGTGTCCATAGTAGTTCTTAAACGAACGGGCCGATTTTGATGCGATTTGTTTTTGTTTGAAAGTTGACGTGATCGAGGTAGTTCTTAACTATAATTTATGATGATCTGTTCAGCCGTTTGAATATCATCAGCTCTTATCTAGGTGATGAAGGAATATGGGCAACTTATACCGATCTGATCGATTCGACATTAGGTGCTCTGTTACTGTTATCATATTGAAAAACCGTGATAACCTTGACCTGATACTGCAGCATCCCCTGAAATCTGCAGCATACCCTACTCCTTACCAACTTACAGCAGAGGCATCTAATTGGGCTCATTTGAATGGACTCAATGAATAGGTAACCTTGACCTGATGCTGCAGCATCTCCTGTAATCTGCAGGATACACAACTCTTCGCCAACTTACAGCAGAGGTATCGTGTTTGGGGTCATTGGAATAGTCTCAATGATAGCTGTTAGTTCGAACATGGTAACTTTGACCTGATGCTTCAGCATCTTCTGGAATCTGCAAGATACCTAACTCCTCACCAACTAACAACAGATGAATCGTGGTTGGGCTCATTCGAATAGTTTCAATGAATAGGGTTTAGACAGAACATGGTAACCTTGACCTGAAGCTGCAGCATCTCCTGGTATCTGCAAGATACCCAACTCCTTACCAACTTACATCAAAGGTAGGTATCGTGTTTGGGATACGTAATGTTTAAAAAGCACGAGATAAAACTTTAATTAAAAATTTAAAAAACCCCGACAAAACCCTCTAAAAAGTAGAAAATAACATAGTTGGGCCCTTTAAGTTCAATATAAGTAGTTATATTTTTATTTAAGAGTCATCGCGTAGGGGGGGAATGCTAGTTAATAAAATAGAAACAGAATACAACTTTTACTAATAATTTCACAACTTAGCGGTCCCCCTACGCAAATACCCTTAGATCAAAATATAACTACTAATATATAACTTAGAGGGCCAAAATACATATTATTTTCTACTTTTTACAGGTTTTTTGTCGGGGGTTTTTAAATTTTCGTTTTATAAATATAATTTTTTTGACATATTATTCATTCAGGGCGGTTCCATATAAATTGTAGTAAATCGATTGCCCTTTTTTAGCATTTTTGCGATTGAAGTCGGCTATTTTATCTTGTTAAGTATACAACTAATCCTGAGTAATTCTCACTTTAGATGTTATTGTTGAAAATTCACCCAGTAATTTCAACTCCATTATGCAAAGCATATAGAACTAAGCAACAAAAGGCACCGAAATTTACGCCATGAAGCTTTGAACACGCAATAACGTAATGTTTAAAGGCCCTCTATTGTCTCCCACCCTGGTAATGAGCCCTTAAGTGCCTATGGAGGGCTAAATTCAACACCAACCCTTATTGCTTTGTGCCTTGGAGCTTGGCTCAGACACATTAGTGTCGGCATAGTGTTAACTTACGATTTTAGATGTTTTATCTACCTACTTATTTAAGAGCGTCGGTGGCGTAACTGCTAGGGCCGCTACTTCCTTTCCGGGAGGTCATGGTTTGAATCCTGCCATGTACTAATGTGTTTTCGAATTTCAATTTAATATGTACGTTTATACGGCGCTCTTACGGTGAAGGAAAACATCGTGAGCAAACCTGCACACGCCTGATAAGAGACTCGAAGGTTGTGTGTGAAGTCGACCAACCCGCACTGGGCCCGTGTGGTCCCAATCGCCCTAATTCAGAGCAGGCTCGAGCCCCTCGATGGGGACGTATAAGAGCTGTTATGATTATTATCTACGAGTAGGTTGAACCAAAGTTTAACAGAACGAAAGTTCTGCTATTAATACTGGTTTTGTAAGTTTAACAAAAGTTTTACATAACAAAAGTTGAGCTATTAATGGTGGTTTTGTAAGACTTTATCATCATTATCATATCAGCCGAAGGACGTTCATTGCTGGACATTGGCCTCCTCCAAGGATTTCCAGGACGACCGGTTCAGCGTTTCCGTATCCAGCGGCTTCTCACGACCTTACCAGGTCATCGGTCCACCGAGTGGGAGGCCTTCCTACGCTACGCTTTCCGGTGCACATAATTATGTAAGACTTTATACAGGGTCCTAATTTATAAGCTGCCTTTTTTTTAATCAGCGATTCCTACAAAAGGAAACTATGGTTAATTCCCTAGAACTGGTATAAATTACAGGATGTTATTTTAAGAACAGGAGAACTAAAACCGACATAGCTCACAGAATCGCTAGACTGAAGTGGCAGTGGGCAGGGCACATAGCTCGTAGAACAGATGGCCGATGGGGCAGTAAAGTTCTCGAGTGGCGACCGCGCACCGGAAAACGTAGCGTAGGCAGGCCTCCCACGCGGTGGACCGATGACCTGGTGAAGGTCGCGGGAAGCCGATGGATGCGGGCAGCGCAGGACCGGTCGTCGTGGAAATCCTTGGGGGAGGCCTTTGTTCAGCAGTGGACGATTTGTGGCTGATATGATGATGATGATGATTTTAATAATGTGCAAGCTGTTTAAGGTAGACTCTACTCGTGAAACTGAACAACTTTTCATACAAGGTTGACCGAGCGCGGGATGGCCGAATTATATGAAAAGTCCAAAAAATGATTGCGAACTCATTCTTTCCTTTGTAAAAAGTTTTTCAGTTTTATGAGTAGAGCCCACCTTTATAGGCTTGAAGCTATCAAAAAAAAACACCCTGTATAGTTTCCTCGGTTGCCTTAATATTGTAACACGCCATGATCAAAATATATGGGCCCGGTGGGTGGCGGAGCGTAATACATAAGATATTATGGTTGATATTATTAGAACGCGATAAGTACATTAGTATAAGAACATAACAAATAATTAACCTAAGCAGTTTGATTAAAGTTATAACTTGAATTAACTTTTTGGCGGTGGCCCTTACATAGATGCACAGGACAAACTTATTATTAACTAATGATTGTTTATTTCTTGATTTTTTACAAATGAAATTATGTTATTATTATTTTATGACTATCAGAAAGAGTGTAATTTGCACCTATTTTAAATAAATACCTTGAATCTTGATCAGTACCCTGCTTTTGGACAATTGGATAAAAAACAAGCTCCTATACCTTGTTAATGGTTTATGATTATATATTATTTAGGGACTAGCTATGCCCGCGACTTCGTCCGCGTGGAGGTTTTGAAGTTTCCCACGGGAACTCTTAGATTTTCCGAGATAAAAAGGATCCTAAATGTTAACCTCCTATATGCGGATGGTGGCGCATAGGGAGCCGGGTCGTTCCTTTCCCTCTAATATGGTTGATGGGAGCGATGGCTGACTCTAGCGTTATACTCGTTACCGGGTGCTGTCCGTGTGAACTGGCCTACTCATGTTAAATGCATTTAATATTTTTTATGTATAACTTTTCGTGTCATATTGTTTTCATGTTCTAATGACATAATTTGGTTTATAACATGGATTAAATTTTGACGTTATTAACTAATTATTGTTTATTTCCTGATTCTTCACAAATGGCATTGTTATTATTATTTTATGACAATCAGAAAGAGTTTATGAATAAATATATTGAATGGAATTGAACTGAAACCCGGGCTACAAGGAACCACTATACGAAATTGCATCAAAATCGGCCTGGTAGTTTTTGCGTGATACGCGAACGTACAGACAGACAGACAAAAATTACTTTAAATAAAATAAATTCAGTTTAGATATGAATATTAAAGGTTTAATTAAATGAGCAATAACTAAAAGAACAGTTCCTACAATTCAGGATCGCTTTTCCAGGGTTTATATAACTTACAGTTTGTGATAATCCTAATTAATTTGCGATCTTGTTTTCCGAGTACTATGGCAAGGCCCACTTTGCTCAAAGATCCGCCTCCGTGGCGTAATGGTTAGTCCATTCGCTTTACACCAGGAGATCGCGGGATCGATTCCCGGTGGGATCAACTTGTAAGAGTCGGTTTGGTTGGTGGTAGCGTATTTTC
This sequence comes from Coleophora flavipennella, assembly GCA_947284805.1. Taxonomy (NCBI): domain Eukaryota; kingdom Metazoa; phylum Arthropoda; class Insecta; order Lepidoptera; family Coleophoridae; genus Coleophora; species Coleophora flavipennella. Next base: position 12,031,049 of record OX369263.1, on the reverse strand, counting down.
TATGCCCGCCTGGCTAGCTACCACCATCTTATCTAAGTCTTGCCGCCAAACATCAGTGTTAACAACATTGATGTGATCCGGCTTGAAGATAAGATAGCCAGTTCTCCATTGCGTTGGGGAATCCTGGTAAGCCTGCTCCCATCTTCTGGATCATCGTCACTTACTATCAGGTGAGATGATGCCAAGGGCTTACCAATTGTGAATAAAAATTGTAAAGAAAAATAAGATTGTCAAAGTTATGACCAAATTACAAGAATTTTTGAGTAAACACTTTTCTTACTCCGGTTGTATGGGTTCGAATGCTAGTCATCTGAGTTACTTTTTATCATCTGTCAAAAACTATATTTTGTTTTAAAAATGTTATATTTCGTTTTTTGAAATACCTAGACGTGTTGTCATAGTTTATCAGCGTCATATATGTACTCATTTTGTGATTTTGGTGAATTAAAAATCAAAAACTTGATGGAAAACAAAACGAGTAAGGATTTTCGAAGTTTAAGTAGGATTCAAGTGAATTTAGTGATCATAATTTATTTCTGATGCTGCCGTCATCCCTCATCCAATTAAAAGTCTTCCTGTATATTGAACCTTATAAACTACTAATATACTACTACTGTAGTAGTACCATCGTGATTACCATGAGGTGAAATTATGTCAAGGGCTAATAACCAATTGTAGAATTTAAAAAAAAACCTCTTTTGATCAAGAAACTGAATAAATTTTGGACTAAAACTTTGATCTTAGTAGTCACTACATACCACCCATATTTCAGCAATTTGTAGAATGGTTGAGGGGAGCGATGGCTGACTCTCACGTTATATATTCGTGACTGGCGCTGTCCGTGTGAACTGACCTACTCTTGTCAAAGGCATTAATGCTCAGAGTAAGTATGTAGGCATTAATGACATTCAATTTATTTATTTAATAGTTTATTGTACACAGGATACATAAAATACAGATTTTAAACATTAGGGTGATACAAAAGGTACAAATTGATTGATAATTTCAATGATTTTTATGTATAACTTTTCATTTTTATATTGTTTTCATGTTCTAATGGCATTATTTGTTTTATAATTATGATTGATTTTTTGACGTTATTTAACTAATGATAGTTTATTTTGCACAAATGACATTATGTATATGTAAATTACTTTATAATGACTAAAAGATTTTGAATGAGCGTTTTGAATATAATTTTGAAAAACAAATATTTTTTTAGTTTGAGTTTAGCTCTTCCCTTAAAGTTAGTTACATTTTACATAACATTCTGTTTAAACGAAAAATCTGACTTTCGCCACAGTATTACGATATGGCTTACAGTAGCGCAACGCCTTTGATGTCGCACGATGCCGCCACGGCGTAGGTGCTAGCAGTACTAGCCTGTAGCCAGCCTGGCAAACTCGCGGTGTTTGTCAGGCTGTGCCCCGCCGCCCACTGCCCCGCAAGTACCCTTCCGTTGCTTTGCGTAAGTACATTTGTTGCACTTGTGTAAGCCGCTATATTGTAATACCACACCCTGGACACTTAAAAGGAATAACGGAACAAACAAAATGGCGGCAAAATCCTATACGTTCGACAACCAAACTGTAACCAATCTGTATCAATCTGGGTGAAGAGGGGGTGAGGTCAGAATCTAGAGAGCTGCAGGGAGTGTCCATACTGTATGTTAGTACTAATATATATACTTTGGTAATACTGTGCTTTCGCGCACTTCACTCTTACCGAGTACTCTTTTCAAGCGACTTCCAAAAAGGAGGAGGTTCTCAATTCGTCTGTATGTTTTTTTTTATGTGTGTTACCTCATTACTTTTGACTGGGTAAACCGATTTTGATGATTTTTTTTTATTTGAAAGCTAGAAGTTCCCGTGTGGTCCCATATAATTTTTATCAAAATCGTTGTAGTGCTTTATTAGAAAATTAACAAAAACCAAAAATAATATTGCAAAAATGTACTAATTTGTTGCGATGGAAGTCGGTTTTTAACGTGTTTAGCGTTTTCAATTATATATACTGTGCTCTTACTCTGCATAATTGCTTCACTGCAAACAAGCAGAGTGAAGTAACGATCTCGGACGAACATTTTACCATAAAAAATGCTTAGAGGCTACTTATAAGGTAATAAAATTACCTGCGCACATTAAACTGTCTGATTTCGATTTGGTGAAGCTTGCGTTGGGGAATCTCGGTAAGTCCGCTTCCATCTACGGCATCATCGTCACTTACCATGTGGTGAGATGATGCCAAAGGGCTTACCAATTGTGAATAATAAAAATAAAAAAACCACCGTTGGTACATCATAGCTCATTCTTGTGTGGTTGCGACGATCTCTCAGGTTAACTGACGTAAAGTTCGGTCATTATCTGGATGGGTTTGACTAGATAAGATAAGATCAAATTTATTGTCCAAAACTGAGTACAAAGGTTTGTTACAAATTGTTTAGGCGTCTACAGTTTACCCATTTCGGGCATGCGATAATCGTTAATTACATTGTCATATTTGTCATCAAATAAAATTACCTACTTATGCTACTTTATATTAAAAAAAAAATTTAAAAGCTATAGAACGTGTTTTCAATCAACCACTCCTTTAGTGAAATTTTAAAATGAGCACCATCTAGTGATTTTATGGAGTTAGGCAAATGATTAAAAAAAATTGTACCCGTTACAATAGCGCTTTTACTAAATATGTAGCTTCTAGCTAATACAGCACACATATCATTTTTATATCTACTCCGTAGTTCATTTCTGCGACAAATTTCATTTTTTTTTTGTAAAATATTCTTTATGACTTTTTTATAAAAACACACAGTTCCAGTATATAGATAGAAGTCAACGTTAAAAATCTCCTTTTTTTGAACACAGGTCGCAGGGATTCAGTGCTAATCATTTTGTAAATAATCCTAAGACATCTTTTTTGCAGAATGAAGGCAGACTGAATATTAACAGAGTTGCCCCAATACATGATACCGTATGTTAAAAGTGGGTAAACATATCCTTAATAGGCATTACTACAGACATCTATTGAAGTAACACTGCTTAATATTGATAAAGCGTAACATTTGCTTGATATCTTTTTGTTAATAATGTCAATATGAGATTTCCAATTTAAATGTGTGTCAATGGTTATTCCTAAAAACTTTATATTGTCATTTACCAATTCTATGTCTTTGTTGTCAATTGTAACTTTCAGTTCCTCAGGTACTTTTTTGTAATTTCTAAAATCAATTAGTTTTGTCTTATCTAAGTTTACTTTCAAATTCAAAGATGTCAACCATTTTATGGCAATGTCAATCGTATTATATATTTCACTAATAAAATCAAGATCATTCAAATTGTCCTGAGGAATAAAAATTGTAGCATCGTCAGCGAACATAACACACAGATGATTAATTACTAGAGGAAGCTCATTTACATAGATAAGAAACAACAATGGTCCTAGTACGCTGCCTTGAGGAATGCTCAAAATGTTTCTTTCAAAGTTTGATTGGATTTGCTCAAGTGTCTTAGTATTTCTATTATACTTGTCAATAATAGTTGCTTGCTTTCTGTCTGAAAGGACTGTTAGTGGCATTTTCAACCGACTTCCTAAAAGGAAAATGATCTCACTTCGACTGTATATTTTTTTGTATTTTTGTTACGCGATGTCTTCGCAGATTGTGAACCAATATTCGTGTTTCTTTTTTCTTCGATAGTGTATGTTGCCAGGTTGGTCTCATATACATTTTATCAAAATCTGTGTAGTGCATGTTTAGAAAATTAACAAAAACAAAAAAAAAGAGATTTTTTATTGTACTAAGTGGTTGCATATTATGGAAGTCGGTTTTTAGGGTTCCATAAAAGAGTAAAAACGGCACCCTATTACTAAGACTTCACGGCCCGTCCATCTGTCTGTCTGTCGCCAGGCTGTATGTCATGAACCGTGGTAGCTGGAGGTTGAAATTTTCACAGATTTTTTTTATTTTTTTCATTCACAATTTTTAAGCCTTTGGCTACATCTCACGTGCTGGTAATGTGACGATGTTGCCGAAGATGAAAGCGGGCTTACCAAGATTCTTCAACGCAATGGAGAACTGGCTATCTTATCTTCAAGCCGGAACACATCAATATTGTTAACACTGATGTTTGGCGGCAAGACTTAGATAAGATGGTGGTAGCTAGCCAGGCGGGCTTAGAAAATGCCCTACCACCAACCAAACCGAGGCTAACAAGTTGTCCCCGCCGGAAATAGAACCTGCGACCTCCTGGTGTGAAGCGAATGGACTAACCATTACGCCACGACGTAGGTGATGTTATTTCTATTGCCGCTAAAAAAACAAATATTAAAAACAGAATAAAATAAATATTTAAAGGGCTCCCATACACCAAACATATATTTTTTTAAACGTGAAGAAACTAGCGACATCTACTGCAATGGTACGGAACCCTTTATGTGCGATTCTGACTCGGACTTTACCGGTTTTTTTTTTAATTCTCTACCATACCTATAAATTCTTTTAATAGCCACTTTCTAGGAAAGTCTCTAATTTACTTCCCCCGTGATACGAATGGAGTATCATTCCACTTATGAAATTATACGTTTAATTTTGAGAAACGAATAAGGAAGATAATGAGAAATTGGAGATGAAAGTTACGTATCCTACTAATATTATAAACGCAAAAGTTTGTAAGAATGTATGGATGTATGTTTGATACTCTTTCACGCAAAAACTGGAAAAAAAAAAGAACGGATCTGGCTGAAATTTGGAAGGCAGACAGATTAGAACCTGGATTAACACATAGTCTACTTTTTTCCACGCACTGCGCACCCTCGAAAAGTCATAGAAACAGCTAGTATTATATATTGTGTGTAGAACTTATAAGAGTTACGCAAAGATAGATACTTTTTATTGGTAGGTACATACTTATTTTTATATTGGATTTGATTATTAACCGACAAAGAGTTCTTTAGTTGGCAACTCGGCAACTAAACGTTTGGTCAGCGTTTGATTTCATAATTCATTTCGATAATGTTTTTGTACCATAACATCTAAATTAGTTTATAGAAATCTTTTAAAAAAACTTAGTAGTACTTTTAATATTTATTAATTTATTTATTCAACTTAAACATCTACATCGCAGAGTTTATAATTAGCTACGAAAGCCATAATTGGCATAAGTGCAGCCATTGAGTTTCGAAGTTAACTTTGACTAAGTTAAAACTTACGTAATTGAATTTTTTTGTATCATATGTCGAAAAAATTTAGGAAATCGGCCAAGTGAGAGTTGGACTCGCAGACCGAGGGTCTGGACCACCACACCTCTGCACACAAGAGTAACAATGATACCCTTTTACTTTAACTAAAAGACATTAACGCGAGCGACAGAAAATTGCAAAATTCATTTATTTTAAATAATTGAATGTTTAAGCTTTTGTAGGTAATTAAACATTTTTGTATAATAAGTCGAATACATTTAGAAAATTGGCCAAGAGCGAGTTACACTCCCACACCGAGGATTCTGTACCAACAAATTTCTGCACACAATGATACCTAGTAATCGTTACTAGCAAGAGTGTAGATAACTATTACTAAACACTACAAATCGTAGCTTACAACAGTGCAATTAATCCTGAAGTAACTACTACGAAAAACTACGAATCGCAGCTTACAACAGTGTAGTTCATTCAGAAGTCACTACTACGAAACACTACATATTGTGGCTTACAGCAGTGTACTTAATCCAAAAGTAACTACTACAAAACGAATCGTAGCTTAAAACAGTGTAGTTCATCCAGAAGTAACTGCTACGAAACATAACAAGCCGTGGCTTACAGCAGTGTACTTAATCCAAAAGTAAATACTACAAAACATTACGAATCGAAGCTTACAACACTGAAGTTCATCCAGAAGTAACTGCTACAAAACAGAACAAATCGCGGCTTACAGCAGTGTACTGAATCAGAAGTAACTGGTACGAAACGCAACAAATCGTGGCTTACAGCAGTGTATATAATCCAAAAGTAACTACCATAAAACATTACGAATCGAAGCTTACAACACCGCAGTTCATCCAGAAGTAACTGCTACGAAACACTACAAATCGTGGCTTACAGCAGTGTAGTTAATCCAAAAGTAACTACAAAAAAATATAACGAATCGTAGCTTACAACAGTTTAATTAATCTATAAGTAACTACTACGAAATACTACGAATCGCAGCTTACAACAGTTTAATTAATCTAAAAGTAACTACTACGAAATACTACGAATCGCAGCTTACAACGGTGTACTTATTTGTAGTATTCGTAGTAGTGTACAAAGTACAAACGTTCTGCGCCATTTCTGGTTGGTGGAAAGGTATTTTATTAGTCCGCCTGGCTAGCTACCACCATCATATCTAAATCTTGCCGCCTAACATCAATGTTAACAACATTAATGTGTTCCGGCTTGAAGATAAGTAGCCAGTTCCTTATTGCGTTGGGGACTCTCGGTAAGTCTGCTTTCGTCTTCGGCATCATCGTCATTTACCATCAGGTAAGATAAAGCCAAGGGCTTAACAATTGTGGATAAATAATAAAATATGAGATGCCCTAAAACGTAGCGTAGGCCAGCCTCCCACTCGGTGGACCGATGACCTGGTGAAGGTCGCGGGAAGCCGCTGGATGCGGGCAGCGCAGAACCGGTCGTCGTGGAAATCCTTGGGGGAGGCCTATGTCCAGCAGTGGTAGTCCTTCGGCTGATATGATAATGATAATGATGAGATACCTTTACAACTACTTTACCTTTCACACACTAAAATCGTTACTTTCATATTGTTTACCCGACTTCGCGTCAGAAAAAGACAGGTTTACTTAATTAAAGTCACAGGTCACTTTAAGGAATCCTACTTTGGGGCCAGATGACCATGTGTGATTTGTCCCAAAATATTTATTTTATTTATTTATTTAATAAGGGCTTACAAATTGTGGATAAAAGAAACAGTCAGATAACATACCAACAAAAATAAGACCAGACAACTTAGTCGACTTTTTAGAAGACACCTAAATCCGGCCCCCTCATCCAGAGCCCAATCAAGGCTAGCTTTAGTCTGTTGCTGCTATATTGGCCCAGTTAATAGGTGTCACAGAGCAACTCGAGAATTCCGGTACACATATTACAAGGATAAATGTATGTTAATAAGAAACTTCATGCCCATGTAATTGACAATTGTGTACGCTGTACAGTATTTCATACTATGGGAACTACTATTAAAGTATTATTAGTGCTTTTTCATAATATTTACTAAGCATGACATAAAATCAACTTCATAATGACTGTTTTTGTATACTGTCACAGGCTACGTTTATGCAAAATTTCGTCGAGGTTGGTTGGGACGTTGAAGCTTGAAAAGGTGACAAACAAACACCGTTTTACATTTCATATTTAAGATGGGCCGATTGTAATGAAATTTTACACACTTAATTAAGTCACAAAATTCTAGTATGTGGATGGATTACAACAGAATAAAAGTGTTGTCACTCAATAATAGTGATCCAAGATTTTCATAGTAACTAAAAAAAAATAGCTTATCTTTTCTAAAATTAAGTATTTCTTAACCCTGCAGTGGTCGCGCGTATTACATTTGTAATCCATGGTAATTAAAAATGAAATTATTCGTAAAAAGTTTAAGAGTGTTACGCAGGACTCCGTGTACTTTAAGTATGATTATCTCCACCCCCACTCTGTTCATTCCAAATATGTACTTAGTTCCTGTTTAGAACGTAATAGTTAATTTGTTTTCGCAATAATTGTTAACGCGTATGAAGGTTCCATATAACCCAAAGTAAATTTTCAAAGACGATTTATAGGAAGTTAGTGTTTTGGTTTATTTTGACAAAACTGTTAATTATTCTGTTTAGATTCTTATTATATTTTAATTGTAGACAAGAGTACTTGCATTTTTCAATAAAAAATATAAATAATATAAATCTAAATGAATTTTATGAAAAAAATAAGAAAACAACTTGGTATACACATGTAATCTACGCGACCACTCAAGTGACTTTTAGGGGAGCGACCACTACAGGGTTAAGGGCAATGGAGCGTGTCATGCTTGGAGTTGCTCTGCGTGATCGAATCAGAAACGAGGAGATCTGTAGAACCAAAGTAACCGTCATAAATCTCAGAATTGCTAAACTTAAGTGGCAGTGGGCGGGGCACGTAGATCGTAGAACAGATGGCCGTTGGGGCAGTAAAGTTCTCGAGTAGGCAGGCCTACCCCGCAGTGGACCGACGACCTGGTGAAGATCGCGGGAAGCCGATGGACACGGGCAGCGCAGGACCGCTCGTCGTAAAGATCCTTGGGGGAGGACTTCGTCCAGTAGTGGACGTTTTTTCGGCTGATATGAAGATTTACTTTTATTTTTATTATTTATATTATTATATTATATTATTATTAATTGTAATTTATTATTATAACTTTTTTTATTAAGCATATTTGATTGATTAATGACGATGAAGTATTTCTAAAATGTAATCTATCTAAAAACTGGCATTTAATGATTTGCTTATGTGTATAAAGTTTCATTAAAATCGGAAAACCCATTTTTAAGAAGTAGTAATTGTAAGTTTGTATGGGAATCGATTTTGTGTATACGCTCTTAAAACTTACAACCTAAATGTTTAAATCCACTTAAAACGAGTCTGGCATACGAGTTAAACATCTTATAAAATAAATATTGTTCGATCAAATATAAGTATTTCAACCGCATGTAAATTTAATCAAAATACATAAGATTCACGCGATTTCTGATAGTAAAGCCTCAAAGTATTCGACGACCACAGCCCGATAATTCAAGACATCTGGGGAACGCCAAGGAAATGTTAACGTATCTGTTTAAAAAAATCTTCCACCAATAGTTAGAATGGAACTTTAGGGTGGACAGGCATAGGTTAATAAAAACGGCCAAGTGCGAGTTAGAACAGCACTCATAGGGTTCCGTAACATCATACTAGATGGCGCTAGTTGCTTCAGTTCCATACTATCATCCTAGATGGCGCTAGTTTCCTCAGTTCCATACTATCATACTAGATGGCGCTAGTTTTTTACGTTTGAAAAAAAAACATGTTTTTTGTATGGAAACTTTCACTTTTTCTAAATTTTAGTACTTGTTGTTATAGCGGCAACAGAAATACATCATCTGTGAAATTTCAACTGTCTAGCTATCACGGTTCATGAAATAAAGCCTGGTGTTAGACGGACAGACGGACGGAGAGCGAAGTCTTAGTCATAGGGTCCCGTTTTTACCCTTTGGGTACGGAACCCTAAAAATACCCCACTCGCTCTAGATATTCACGGGGGCGAAGCAAGTTGATAACTAAACGGAAACTTTGGCTTATTAGATGGATAATTTGTATGAAAAGTACACATTTTTTTTGCAATTTCAGAAAATTAAATATTAGTTTTATGTGAGTTATGTCGGTGGCTCAACCGGTAACGGCTCGGTCCATCTAACCAGAGGTACCGGGTTCAAATCTGGATGGCCAATGTACCAATGAGTTTTTCAAAAAACTTACGTACATACTTACCGATTGCTTTAACGGTGAAGGAAAACATCGTGAGGAAACCTGCATACGCCTGCGAAGAAACGCGTGTGAAGTCGACCAACCCGCACTGGGCCCGCGTGGTCGACTAAGGCCTAATCGCCCTGATTCAGGGTAGGCTCGAGCCCCTCGGTGGGGACGTATATGAGCTGTAATGATGATGAGTTATGTGACATAAACACACACACACAAACACTCACACACGTTTTTTAGATGTTTTCATCTTGTTTTGTTTGTATTTATTAATAATAATTTCATTTGCCTCCTTCAGTAAGATATATTTTATAATCATGCTTTTGTATATATACATATTTTTGTGTCTTCTTTCTTTATTCGATTAAATAATGTATCAAAGAACTTCCCCCAATATCCAGAGTTGGGCGTTTTAAAGCGTTTTATTATTTTTCATACTTTCATTGTAGTTTTTGATTGACACGAAAAACCATTGAAAAAGCTCTTTACACGTAAAGAAAAAGAGACAGCTGTTCCAATCAATACCTCGGTTTAAAACATTGACTGACTCGGTGGCTCAGTGGTTAGTGCTCTTGACTACTGATCCGAGAGTTGTGGGTTCGATCCCCACCCAGGGCAAACATTTGTGTGATGAGCAGATTTGTTTGCTCTGTGTCTGGGTGTTAAATATATATATATATATATATATATATATATATATATATATGTATTTAAACGTATAAAAGTATGTATATCAGTCTCTGGTTCCCATAACACAGGGAATCCTACTTTGGGGCCAGATGACCATGTGTGATTTGTCCCAGAATATTTATTTATTTATTCAAGCAATGAAAATAACTAATTTGTATTCTATATGAAAGGGCGCTCAGACAGGACATAAGTTAAAAGCAGAACAAGCCTTTTCACAGCGAACAACAATGCCAGAGATTTACATAAGAAATTTACCCAGACACTTCCCAACTCTGGCTGAACACAACAAGGCGGAGTTGGGGCGGGCTCAACACTCAAGTATTGTGTTGGTTTATTACTAAGGATAACTCAATGACGATTTTTTTATTTTTATATATCAGCTCATATGCGTCCCCACCGAGGGGCTCGAGCCTACCCTGAATCAGGGCGATTAGGCCTTAGTCGAACACGCGGGCCCAGTGCGGGTTGGTCGACTTCACACACAACCTTCGAGTTTCTTCGCAGGCGTATGCAGGTTTCCTCACGATGTTTTCCTTCACCGTTAAAGCAATCGGTAAGTATATGTACGTAAGTTTTTTAAAAACTCATTGGTACATTGGCCGTCCAGATTTGAACCCGGTACCTCTGGTTAGATGGACCGAGTCGTTACCGGTTGAGCCACTGACGCTTTTCAATGACGATAAAAAAAATGTATTTATTCTTTTAGACAAAGGGGTTTGAAAGTTATTGGCATACTGAGGATTCGCCATTTTGTTTTTTTTTCAAAATGGCGTCGCACAACCTAACCTGTGTTTTTGGATAGAGGATCTATAGAAAAAAAATGTCATGTAACATTTTGGTCTAAGTGTCACGTTTCTGAGATAATAATATAGAAGTTAAAAATAATCAAAATTATTATGGAATATATACATTCAATTATCTCCGTAACGTGACGTTTTAGGACACTTTATTACATGTAATTTTTTGTTTGTCTGTATGTCCCCTATCCAAATATATATGTTTCAATGTGCAACGTCATTTAAAAAAAAATATGACGGACTCCAGTATGCCAGTCTCCACACAAAAATTTTCAAACCCCTTTAGTCAATTATTGTTAGTACGGATATAACCGTTTCTAATTCGATGCCACAGAGAAACTCCGAGCATGGAACCAAAGTAACCGACATAGCTCTCAGAATTACTAAACTTAAGTGGCAGTGGGGGAGGGGCACATTGTCGTAGAACAGATGCCGTTGGGGCAGTAAAGTTCTCGAGTGGCGACCACGCACCGGATAACCGGATAACGCAGTGTAGGAAGGCCTCCCACTCGGTGGACCGATAACCTGGTGAAGTTCGCGGGAAGCCGCTGGATGTGCGGGCAGCGCAGAACCGGTCGTCGTGGAGATCCTTGGGGGAGGCCTATGTCCAGCAGTGGAAGTCCATCGGCTGATATAATGATGATTGTTAGTACAAAGAAACTTGTAACCTACTACCTTTTAGGGTGTAATGAGTCCACCTAGTGACTTGAACACCTGCCTGTACCCCGCAGGCGTCCCACCCAATAATAATACTACCTTTTTCCCGCGGCTTCGCTCGTATAGGGAACCTTTTTTATGACTGTCTTTGAGGGTGAGTGGTTCGTGAATCGCACGTGGCTTACAAGCGTAGACAGGAGTTTACCCCAGATCCCCCGGGACCTATATGATTAGCAGTCTACGTCACTTTCCACCCCCTCAACTATTTCTATGCAAAAAATCACGTCGATCCGACGATGCTCCGTTGCGACGACGACATGCGCGCGGTTGGAATTATTATTAATTAGTTGTATTAACCGATTGAGTATTAATGGGACCCATCTGTCCCGGTAAGTTGTTCTTTCCGTTGAGTATTAATGGGACCCATCGGCCCCGGTAACAACACGCGACCTTATGCTCTAAAGTACACAAATATAGTTGAAACTGTGTTGAAACTGCCTTGGGTTGATTTATGGACTTACGTCGTTATTAAATTCCGCTCTTAGTGCCATACGCAGTTTAATATAAAATCATAGATAAACTTTTCATAATTTGACAATATCTTGTCATTTTCCGCCATTTTGGAAAATGGCGGGTCCGCCTGAAGGAAGGGAACGTCAATATTCAAGGTCGGCCTGGACGGTTAAAGTAAAACAGTTGTATTCTGTTTTTATTGATGTGTAACATCTTTGCTCTCGCTTTCCTGCAATTTGTGGGAGTAATTTCGTAAAATGAGACGGAAATGTGAACGTTTTTTAATTCTCGAAAACTAAGGTTGTCATAGCCATGCCGTCTAGTGTGATGGCAAAGGCAAAGATGACATACTACTATTCGAAGGGTCGGCCCGTGAATGTACGACCCGATAATTAATTAATTTCATAAGTATTTTGTCACATGTTACACATCATATGCGAGTACTGTAGGTATCGTTTTTTTTTATTTACTTACCGGTCCCCCTACGCGACTACTCTTAGATCAAAATATAACTACTCATATTAAACCATACAAACGTAGTTCCGCTTTGATACAAAAACTACATGCCGTATTGAATCCAAACTTTGCAGATATATTGAAGAGACACATATCGATGTTTGTAATTAGTTTTCGATGTACTAATATAAAACGGAAAAAAATAAGAACAGTTTTAAACTTCCAGTACAAAACTAATTTAAGCCTTTGTTAAGTTACGTTAAAATTTACAATGAAAACTAATTACAGACATCGATATGTGTCTACTTAATATATTTACAAAGTTTGAATTCAATCCGGCATGTAGTTTTTGTATTAAAGCTGAACTACGTTTGTATGAAAACTCGAGCCTCCTGGAGACTCTTTTAAAGGGCCATTACATATAATTTTCTACTTTTTAGTGGTTTAAAACAAAAATTTAAAAAAACCCCGGAAAGCACGAGCTTTTTAAACATTAAGTAAGTACCTATCCCAAACACGATACGAGTTGGGTATTCTGCAGATATTAGGAGATGCTGCAGCATCATTTCAAGGTTACCATATTGTATCTAAAACCTATTTATTGAGACTATTCCAATGAGCCCAAACAAGATTCATCTGCTGTAAGTTGGTGAGGAGTTGGATATCCTGCAGATTCCAGAAGATTCTGCAGCATCAGGTCAAAGAAACCATGTTCTTTCTAATACCTATTCATTGAGACTGTTTCAATGAGCCCAAACACGATCAATCTGCTGTTAGTTGGCGAGGGTTGGGTATCCTGCAGATTCCAGGAGATGCTGCAGCATCAGGTCAAGGTTGCCATGTTCAATCTAACACCTATTCATTAAGACTATTCCAATAAGCCCAATACGTTGCCTCTGCTGTAAGTTTGTGACGAGTTGGGTATCCTGCAGATTCCAGGAGATGTTACAGCATTAGGTCACGGTTACCATGGTTTTTTAATATTATTATAGTTACAGGGCACCAAATTTCGAATCGATCAGACCGGTATAATTTGTCCAAATCCCTACATCACCTAGATAAGAGCTGATGATCTTCAAACGGCTGAACAGATCGTCATAAATTATAGCTAAGAACCACCTCGATCAGGTCAGCTTTCAAACAAAGAAATAGCATTAAAATTGATCCATTCGTTTAAGAACTACCACAGTATATATATTAGTACGATGACACAGACAGACACACAGATACAGATGTTTTTATCTTACGAGCGCGGGTTAACCCTACTTGTGTGTGTTAATGTACATGCACATTGTCTTTGCGTGCGTAACGCACACAATAGACACAACATACAATAGAGAACACAATAGCGCGTGTCGGTACGCATTACACACACAAGTATGCCTAACTAGTATCTCATCTGTGCCCGCGCTCGTGAGATAAATTATTTGTACACAAATACACAGGTCAAACTTATTTATTTATTAATTTTCTCTTCAGAAGATTTACAGCTAAATTAAATGTAGATAATAACATACATAACAAAATGCCAATTAAAAATCTGCACCTTTAAAAACTAAATAAGCAATAACTAAATAAACAAAAGCAAAAGAAAGATACAACATTAACGGTATTGCGACTCAATAGACTTAGTAACTACAAGTAAAAAATAAATAATTATACAATATGCAAGTACCTACATAACTTAAGACCCCTCTTTTTGCTTCGAGGGTTAAAAGTAATGAAATCAACGAATAATCTAAGTTTGATAAAACAATCATACAGGCAAAATCAAATATAAACACTAGAATAGTTTTAAATTATTCCCATACAATCGAGTTACAACACAAACCAGACCAATGGTAACGCTTATGTCAGTTCTAGTCTTGGTGCGAGAGAAGTCTTGGAAACATTTCGAATGCATCAACCGATTTTCCGCTTCGCTCGATTAGGGATGACGACAGCATCAGAAATAAATTATGAACTCTTGATCACCAAATTGCCCTCCAACTTAAACTTCTAAAAACCTTACTCGTTTTGTGTTCCATCAAGTCTTCGATTTTCAATTCATCAAAAGACGCTGCTAAACTATGACGTCACGCCTAGGTATTTCAAACATTTTTAGAACAAAATGTCGTTTTTGACAGATGATAAAAAGTAACTCAGATGACTAGCATTCGTCATCCCTATTTTATAAACTGTAGACAGATAGGGAAGACTTATTTTAATTTGCTAGATGATTAATTACGAACATTTCGAATGCATCAACCGATTTTCCGCTTCGCTCGATTAGGGATGACAACAGCATCAGAAACAAATTATTAGCTCTTGATCACCAAATTGCCCTCCTACTTTAACTTCGAAAAACCTCACTTGTTTTGTTTTCCATCAAGTCTTCGATTTTTAATTCACCAAAATCACAAAATGAGTACATATATGACGCCGCTAAACTATGACGTCACGCCTAGGTGTTTCAAACATTTTTAAAACAAAATGTCGTTTTTGACAGATGATAAAAAGTAACTCAGATGACTAGCATTCGTCATCTCTATTTTATAAACTGAAGACAGATAGGGAAGACTTATTTTTCTTTGCTAGATGATCGTTAAAATGTTAAAACTATATGGTTAATTACAAAATTTAGTCAATCGGGACTTTGTAAAACATATCGTTTGTATTTTTTTTTTTTAATTCACATTTGGCATCATCTTTTTTTTTTATTAAAAAATTGAGTGCGTTTGGCAGCACCTCACCTGATGGTAAGTGACGATGATGCCAAAGATGTAAGCGGGCCTACCAAGATTTCCCAACGCAATGGGTAACTGGCTATATTATCTTCAAGCTGGAACACATGAATGTTTTTAACATTGATGTTTGGCGGCAAGATTTAGATAAGATGGTGGTAGCTAGCCAGACGGGCTTTAGAAAATGCCCTTTCACCAACCCAACCGAGTCTTATAAAGTTAGACTCCGACGAGAATCAAACCCGCGACCTCATAATGTGAAGCTAATTGACTTAACCATTATGCCACGGAGGTGGTCAAGTGGACATTTTTTTAAACTTAATGAAGGGTCTTCGTATTTAAGTACTCGTAGTATATACGCAAAAATAATGCCTTTATTATAGTTAGTAAATTATTTTTTTGACACTGAAATAAACTGAACTACCCACGGAGAACATACCTTCTCGCAGGAGTGTCTTAACATTATTTAATTTTTATGGGAGGTACGGTACCCTACACAAACTCTATTGGCGAACATTTTTTTAAAGTAAGCTTTTGCTTGTGAGCTTGACTATTTGAACATGCCAAGTTACAGCATTTAATAGCACAGAACAAAACACATTTTCCTTTTAAGCAACTGAAAACCGTTGTATTTTCTCTATTATTTAGAGAAGTCTATAATAATTAATTCAGTTTAAATTCCCGTAGCTACTTTTCAAGAAACCTATTTAAAACTTGGTACCCATTTAGTTCTCTGCACAGTACTACACATCGATCTTGGCCACTTTTCACAAATATGTTTTTGGTGGGATATAGTTGCGTGTTGTGAAGTTATAATAATATTTACCTCTTCTAAATTTATATTTTCATATAACACACTAGCTCTTTCCCGCTGTTTCGCCCGCGTGGACATCGTTTTACACACAAAATTGCGAATGCGTGGGTCAAAAAAGGGTTAGGTCGAAAATAACTCGAAATGGCTCGTGTAATTGTAACCCACGGCCGTTGTCACTCTTTACGAACGTGGCTGACAAACTGTCGTGAATCCAGATCACTACCCCTCAACTATCTCTAAGCAGAAAATCACTAAGACGTTGTTCCGTTGTGACGTGAAAGACATTAGCGAAAAAAAAACTATAGTAAAAATCAGACTGTGTGTAAACAAACAAAAAAGTTAACCAAACAAACACTATTTACTACATAATTATAAATTACTAGCTGTCCCGGCGAACTTCATAATGACTAATACTACACTACACGGCACTACACTACATTACACTACACTGCACTAAACTACACACTGCACACCACACACTACTCTACTTTTTGTAGATAATGCAAAAAAATTTAGGTAGTTTTTTACAACATGGGTTTCATTATGAGAGATTTAGTAAGGATCCCTAATTTTTTTGAAAATTTAATATAGCATAAAGCAACCGCGGATAGTGTAGATTTTCAACGGTGAAAGATTTTTTCAAATCGGTCCAGTAGTTTCAGAGCCTATTCAATGCAAACAAACAAACAATCAAATCTTTCCTCTTTATAATATTATAGTATTAGTATAGAATTATAGATAATACTAGCTGTCCCGGCGAACTACGTACCGCCTTACATTACATTACACTGCCCTACCCTACCCTACCCTACACTACACTACACTACACTACACTACCCTACCCTACCCTACACTACACTACCCTAACCTACACTACCCTACCCTACATACACTACACTACACTACCCTACCCTACACTACACTACCCTACCCTACACTACCCTACCCTACCCTACATACACTACACTACACTACACTACCCTACACTACACTACCCTACACTACACTACCCAACCCTGCCCTACCCTACACTACCCTACCCAAAAAAAAAATAGATGTTGGCCGATTCTCAGGCCTACTCAATATGCTCACAAAATTTCATGAGAATCGGTCAAGCCGTTTCGGAGGAGTACGGGAACGAACATTGTGACACGAGAATTTTATATATAAGATTATAGGATCAAAGGCCTTTTACAAACATATACCCACCCCCTTTCTACCGTTATCTGTTTTAGATTGATCGGACAACTTTCCGGTTCGCATCTCGGGTCGGCTCGGAATCGACTCGATAATTGAAAGCTGGAAGTTCAACCGTTGAGGAGTTTATTTTCTTTGCTCTTCAACTCCTGGGAGTTGAAAACTGTAAAGCGTAAGTGATATCTTCTTATTAATTTTGTTGATATAGAGAATAAGATCGAAGATTGGCTTAAAAAGTCCATGGAGCGCTTTTGTCAAACAAAGGACTCATTGTGAAATGTACGATAACATTTAGTCTCCTTTACTCTAAACTCAACAACTTTTCTGAATAAATCAAATCAAATAAAATCAAGTCAAGTCAAGTTAGATATATCAGACAAAAAAAAATGGGTTTGTATGGGAGGTACCTCACTCGGATTTTTCCTGGAATAATAGGGTAGTTGACAGCATAAAAAAATAATTATGAAATATTATTTCCTAAATTCGTCTCCTCTTGAAAGTTTGAAAAACCTTGTTCGTTTTGTTTTTTTATCAAGTCTTCAATTTTTAATTGATCAAATTTAGAATATTAGTACAATAATGACTCTAAAAAGCTGTGACGTCACGCCTTGCTATTTCAAACATTTGTAGAACAAAATTTCGTTTTAGACTGATGATAAAAAGTAACTCAAATGACTAGCAGTCAACTAGCCCATTATATACCCAGTGCAATAAAGTTCACAAAGTTTCATTAAAATAGTTAGAGTCATTTTTGAGACAAAGTAACACACAATCTAGATATGTATGGACTGGATTTGTCCGACTCGCACTTGGCTTGTTTTTTATTATTATCTACACCTAAAAAGTTTCATTAAAATCGTTAGAGCCATTTTTGAGTTAGTTTAACAACAACATAGATTTGTCCGATTCGCACTTGGCTGTTTTTTTATTATTCATCATATCAGCTCATACACGTCCCCACCGAGGGGCTCGAGCCTACCCTGAATTAGAATAGGGCGTTAGTCGACCACGCGGGCCCAGTGCGGGTTGGTCGCCTTTACACACAACCTTCGACTTTATTCGCAGGCGTGTGCAGATTTCCTCACGATTTTTTTCCTTCACCGTGAGAGCGTCGGATAACGTACATATGAAATCGTAATTCGAAAACACATTGGTACGTGGCAGGATTTGAACCACGACCTCCCGGACAGGAGGTAGCGGCCCTTGGTTTACGCCACCGACGCTCCTAAAGATATCTGCACCTAAAGTATCCATAACAACGGTTAAACCAAATAAAAATTTATCCCTCAACGAAGAAAGGTACTTTATGTCTCCAGACCATTTCTCCTGCGAATGACTCTTCCGATGGCAAAATTGGACTCATGAATTTCAAAAGGGGCTGCGACGTCGGGGTCGCGTGTTCGAGTCCTATCGCTACCGAGACATCAACTATTCACTATTCAGGTTTCCAGGTGGACGTGTTCGGTTTGGGCACCTACTTGAATTTTCTTCTGGATTTGTGTGAGGATTTAGACGGTTTTGTCACAGTATTACAATACAGCGACTTACAGTAGTGTAACTAAAGTACTTACGCAGATCAACGTAAGGGTACTTTCAGCACACCCTGGACACTTCATACAACGGGCCAGAAATGACATTTCAAAAAAGGAATGACGGAACAAACAAAATCACGGTGAAACCCTATACGTTCGACAACATAACTATAACCAATCTGTATCAGTCTGGGTGACGAGGGGGTGAGGTCGCAATCTAGAGAGCGGCAAGGAGTGTCTATACTGTATGTTAGTATTAATATATGTACTTTGCTATTAGTAAGACTCCGCAGTCCGTCCGTCTGTCTGTCTTTCTGTCCGTCTGTCACCAGGCTGTATTTCATGAACCGTGATAGCTAGACAGATGAAATGTCTATACTGTATGTTAGTATTAATATATATACATACTTTGCTTGCGGGGCAGCCGGCGGAGGGGCACAGGTTTACCAGGCTGACTTCAGGCTAGTATGGGCTAGTACCCACGCCGGTGGCGCATCGTGCGACATCAAAGGCTTTGCGCTACTATAAGCCATATCGTAAAACTGTGGTTTTGTGAAGACTGGTGACGTAGAAGGCTCAAATTCTACTCCATAAAAATTCGATTTCTTATATTAGTGTAAACTTGCGAAATTTAAAAAACTGGTAAAGTGCCAGTCGGACACGGTCACGAAAGGTTCCGTACCAATCATACAAGATTTAACACTATGAAACATCATGATTCTTGTATGCGGGGTTCCTTTATTGTTTTTTTTATTTGTTGTTATAACGGCAATAGAATCACACAGCACTGTGAAAATTTCAACTGTCAACTATTACGGTTCATGAAATACAGCTTGCTGCCAGGCAGACGGTCAGACGGACGGACGGAGAGCGGAGGTTTAGTAATAGGTTCCCGTTGGCACCCTTTGGTTACGGAACCCTAAAATTACATCATCTTCAAAACTAGTTTACTAAATTATATTTTAGTAATTATTAGTTGATAAAATACGGTGAAGGAAAACATCGTGAGGAAACCTGCACTCATCTGCGAAGAAACTCGAAGGTTGTGTGTGAAGTTGACCAACCCGCACTGGGTCTGCGTGGTCGACTAAACCCCGATCGCCCTAAATCAGGGTAGCCTCGAGCCCCTCGGTGGGGACGTATATATGAGCTGATGTGATGATGTGTATAATTAATTATCTACATAAATTAAACTGTAGAGTGTGTTTATTTTCGGCGATGGATTCATTATATCAGTCGAAGGACGTTCATTGTTGGACAAGGGTCTACCCCAAGGGTTTCCACGACAGCCAGTTCTGCATTGCCAGCATCCAGCGGCTTAGCGCGACCTTCACTTGATCATCGGTTCACCGAGTGGGAGGTCTACCTGCGCTTCGTTTTCCAGTGCGCGGTCGCCACTCGAAAACTTTACTGCCCCAACGGTCATCTGTTCTACGAGCTATGTGCTCCGCCCATTAATTCCATGTGATGGACCATTAGCATCATAATTTTGTATTTCCATCTAAAAAAAATGTCAGTATACCGGTAATAAAAAAGCACAAAATGTACAAAAAGTCAAGTGCGAGGTGGACTCGCGCACCCAGGGTTCCGTACCACCACACCTTACCGTGGAAGTATAACAATAATATCTATTCACTTCAAAATATAGTAATCAACATACTATCCAAAAGAAAAATATTGTCTTTTATATTCAGTTTGGACTCCTTAGCGCGGGTACAACACACACTTGCCCAATTTTTATTATTTATATTAATATTTCTTTGACACGCTATGTAGCCTAAAGGCTTGATGTTTTTTGGAGAACGAGGTATCGTTAGATTTTTCTTGTTCCCGTGAGTGACATAGGATACATTTTTACTCGACTGGGTAAAAAAGAGGGGTTAAGTTTTTATGCAGTCGGGTTATTAATTTTTAATAATTACTTTTGGTTATTGTTTTGTAGCGTCTTGTTACAAATCGGGAATTTTCTATTATGCATTATGTACAAGGCGAGAAGGACGATAAAGTGATACTTTAAACGCAGCAGATAAAGTGTGAAACTCACTGCATAGCTACTGCGAATATCGTTCATCCACCTGATGGCTGAAATAACACGGCTAGTCACATAATATGACACACTCCAGCTTTTAATTGCCCCGGCTAGAGCGTTGGGTACACTAGACGCGCAGATGAGACCATGGGTCTGAGCAGCTTAAGCTGGAAAAGGCATAATAAAACCTTGTGTAGAAAGAAAGTCGTGAAGTGAATGGACTAACCACTAAAAAGCGTCGGTGGCTCAACCGGTAACGACTCGGTTCCCCTAACCAGAGGTGCCGGGTTCAAATCCGGGCGGCCAATGTACCAATGAGTTTTTCGAAACCTACATACATATACTCACCGATTGCTTTGACGGTGATGGAAAACATCACGAGGAAACTTGCACACACCTGCGAATAAACTCGAAGGGTGTGTGTGAAGTCGACCAACCCGCATTGGGCCTGCTGCGAAGAAACTCGAAGGGTGTGTGTGAAGTCGACCAACCCGCATTGGGCCTGCGTGGTCGACTAAGGCCCGATCGCCCTAGGGACGTATATATGAGCTGATATACCACAGCACCATGCTGAGTCTTGGACCTATTCGGCATAAAATTTAATTTTAGTTTTAATGTTTAAGTTTATTTCAATTAAGTACCTAATATTGTAATTATTTTTCTATTTATTTTTTGCCAAATAAACTTTATTTCTTTCTTTCTGATATGATGAACCATTACGCCACGGAGGCGGTTTCTAACTGTCAGGTGAGACGATGCCTGACGAGATGCCTGTGAAACGATCTGCGTGAAGTAACCGACATAGCTAACAGAATCGCTAAACTGAAGTAGCAGTGGGCAGGGCACATAGCTAGTAGAACAGATGAACGTTGGGGCAGTAAAGTTCTCGAGTGGCGACCGCGCAACGGAAAACGAAACAAAATAAAACTTGGGGGAGGCCTTTGTCCAGCAGTAGACGTTTTCCGGTTGATTATGGTGGTTACGAGACGATGCCAAGGGCTTATCAATTAGTTGTGGATAATAAAATAGGTATCTTTACAAAAATTAGGGAGCCAGTTTCTGTTATAATTAAATGTTTGCAATCATTTCAGAAGTTTTTCCAATAGAATTATCGGATCGTTTCAAAAAAGTTGTCGACAACCTGCGCCGTTGGCATGTTTTAAAGATTTTTAAATTAATTATCTAATTTATTAGATACTAGCTGTCCCAGCGAACTTCGTACCGACTTATACTACACTTCACTGCACTACACTACACTACACTACACTAAACTACACTGCACTACACTACACTACACACAACACACCACACACTACACACTACAAACTACACTACTTTTTGTAGATTTAATTAATTAGTAATTTTTTAGGTCATTTTTTACACCTTGTGTTACATTATTAGAGTTTTAGTAAGGATTCCTATTTAAAAAAAATATATAATATAGCCTATATAAACCGCGGATAGTGTAGCTTCCCAAAGGTGAAAGAATTTTTTAAATCGGTCCAGTAGTTTCGGAGCCTATTCAATGCAAACAAACAAATAATCAAATCTTTCCTATTTATAATATTAGTATAGATAGCTACCCTAGACCCGGATTCTCTAAACAGGTTGCCATTGTGTAAACGTGTTTCAGTGTTAAAAAAGTTAAGTACTTTTAAGTTTTTATTCTTCTTCTTTCTGTTTTCCACATCCCACTTTAAGTGGGATCGGCTCTCCTAATCATTCTGCGCCAAGCCGGTCTGTCTTGGGTTGTCGGATTGGGTAGTTGGGCTTTTTGAATAAGCCTGGTCATACTGGTCCACCAAGTTAGTGGAGGGCGTCTCTACTTCTATTGCCTTCCGGGAGAGCCAGCGCTTTACGAACCACGTGTTCATCATCTCAATTCATCTCTTTTCATCACGTGGCCGTACCATCTTAAGCGACTTTCTGCCAGCTTATTATCGGGGATGGGGGCCACTTTTAAACTACCTCGTACATCTTTTAGTTTTTATTACATATTAGCTGTTTCCCGAGGGTTCACCCGCGTGGATAACGTTTCTATGACTTTATGAGGGTGGGCAGTGCGCGAGCCGCAATCGGCTCGCGAGCGTGGTAAAAAGTAACCGATGTGTTAATCCAAGTCCTAATCTGTCTACCTACCAAATTTTAGCCAGATCTGTTCAGTAGTTTTTGCGTGAAAAAGTAACAAACATACATCCATACCTTCTATAAAAATTCCTCGTTTATAATATTTTATGTAGGTAGGTACCTAACTTTTAAAAAAACGAAATAAAATATCTAAGTAAATATACCATCATCATCATATTAGCCGAAAGACGTCCACAACGACTGGTTCTGCGCTGCCCGCAATAAAAATACATACACACACTGGGAAACTGTCTGTATTTTATGAACCGTAACAGGTTTACCGTATAAAACACAGCCCGCTGACAGACAAGTGGACGGACGGAAAGCGGAGGCTTAATAATAGGGTCCCGTTGGCACCCTTTGGGTACAGAACCCTAAAAGGTAATTCCAGCTGTCACTACTACTTTAAATTACATTTATGTGTTACTAGCTAGAGTAACCGGCTTCGCTCAGGGAGTAGCCCCACAAACACAAAAAGGCTTCATATCAAAAGTCAAGAGTGTTCTGAAATGTACCACAATGATCTGGGATGTTGTTGAGGAATGCTCTCGAATACTCTCAAATGATCTGGGCTGTTCTAGAAATTTCTAGAGGGCGATACTTCCAGTCATTATATCTTCAATGGCACGCCCTTCATGTAAAAACGGGAACCTTTTTCATGGATGGGGGATAGAGGGCTACCACACTATATAACTTTACTCGTTTCTGAATTTTAGCGGCACACACATTGTACATTCATTACGTACTTGAAGGCATTTTGAGTACTTCCAGTGTCATACACTATTAATGTGATACCAACGGTGCGTGCAACTTATCTCCCTCGCACACACTGCTCGCTTTATGCGGCCAAACACGTTGAAACTTTGTGCGCCAGGCAGAATTAATTAAACCACATCATTTCTATTTATTTCTTGACATTAACTTGGTACATGACACGAATTCATTGTAGTGTTAACTACGACTCGTGTTTACCAAATAAACCGACTAGTATTGTGCTCACATTCATCATTACAGCTCATATACGTCCCCACCGAGGGGCTCGAGCCTACCCTGAATCAGGGCGATTAGGCCTTAGTCGACCACGCGGGCCCAGTGCGGGTTGGTCGACTTCACACACAACCTTTGAGTTTCTTCGCAGGCGTGTGCAGGTTTCCTCACGATGTTTTTCCTTCACCGTTAAAGCAATCGGTAAGTATGTACGTAAGTTTTTGAAAAACTCATTGGTACATGCACATTACACACATTGCTCACATTACACATGTTTAAAACCCATTAACATCCCCACTGTTGGGACACGGTTTTCTTCCAAACTGGGGAAGGTTAGGCCATACTCAGTGGAATACCCCGATTCGTGGGATTTAGGAATCTTCAAGACTGTGGATAGGTACTATTTGAGCTTGCGTGTTACATCCTCGGCTGCATCGGCACAAACCGTCAGCAGACAAACGCATAATGTGCAAATTTTTGTTAGAGTCAAGTGTCCCCTCTCCCCACCCCTCCTACTAGCTAAGCCGCTATTTCAGGACATCTGAATTTTTTTTTAAATAGTTGGACATATAATCAATGTAAAAGGAAAACAGATGGCCGATGGGGCAGTAAAGTTCTCGAGTGGCGACTGCGCACCGGAAAACGTAGCGTAGGAAGGCCTCCCACGCGGTGGACCGATGACCTGGTGAAGGTTGCGGGAAGCCGATGGATGCGGGCAGCGCAGGACCGGTCGTCGTGGAAATCCTTGGGGGAGGCCTTTGTCCAGCAGTGGACGATTTGTGGCTGATATGATGATGATGATGAAAAGGAAAACTATCGGCCTTCTTCATCATCATCATATCAGCTCATATACGTCCCATCGAGGGGCTCGAGCCTACCCTGAATTAGGACTATCGGGCCTTAGTCGATCACGCGGGCCCAGTGCGGGTAGGTCAACTTCACACACAACCTGCGAGTTTCTTCGCAGGTGTGTGCAGGTTTCCTCATGATGTTTTCTTTCACCGTAGGCCTTCTTAGTTTAGGAGTAAT
Organism: Coleophora flavipennella; assembly: GCA_947284805.1. NCBI lineage: Eukaryota > Metazoa > Arthropoda > Insecta > Lepidoptera > Coleophoridae > Coleophora > Coleophora flavipennella. The sequence goes on along the minus strand of OX369263.1, from coordinate 12,005,964 downwards.
AGTCGACCAACTTAATATGTGCAGTTGGATGTGTAAAAAGTTCATAGATTTACGACACAAAATGTTCTTCAAAAATGCTGTTATTTATTTTTTGAAAAGACTACGGAACCCTACTTTGCGCAAGTCCAACTCGCACTTGGCCGTTTTTTTATTTTATTTTGTTGATGTCGACTCATGTTTTACAGATAAACCGAATTGTGCTGAATTCGGTTTTTTTACATCAACGAGTATTTCATCATCATCATCATCATATCAGGCGAAAATCGTCCACTGCTGGACAAAGGCCTCCCCCAAGGAGTATTTATTGTACTTGTATTTCTCGTTAATATATTTTCTTTAAGTTTAGATGATAATTATAGCAAAATATAATTAAAATCGCTGTCTTAACTTTGAGGGCGACTACTAATCCTAGCTACTTATAAGATTCTTTCTCCAGTTACAAGTTTTATTCTAATGTTTAGTAGGTTTCTTGAAAATCGCGGGCACGCGTACAATGATGGAACATAATCATATCAAAACTAACATACAGTATGAACACTCCCTGCCGCTCTCTAGATTCCGAGCTCACCTCCTCGTCACCAAGATTGATACAGATTGGTTCTCGAACGTATAGGATTTCGCCGTCATTTGTTTTTAGAAATGTCATTTCACGACCGTTGTATGCAGTGTCCGGGGTGTGATCGTATTAAGGCGGTAATATAACAGATTTTCGTTATTTTTGACATTGAATCAGTTACTCCTAAAAGATAGAAAACCCAAGGTTGAAAAAAAAACCCTTATTAAGATTAATTTAGGCTCGATAGAAAAAAAACAAAGATAGGTCTACACCATTACTTTTAACTCTAGTTATGACTAATATTTTGAAGTATAAATTTTAAAAAATATACAACAATATTTGTTATGATAATACAAAGCGAGTAATGTTATTATTTTTTTTATTTTCATTGTAGTTTTTGATTGAAACGAAAAACCATTGGAAAAGTCAAAAAGTGTGGTTATTTTCTTCAGTCTTTACACGTAAAGAAAAAGACACAACTGTTTCAATCAACACCTCGCCTTAAGTCATTTTAGCTTTGGAACCTTAAAATGCAACTTACTTTCCCACCAATTTCGGACCGCATAAAATTTTAATTTTCACCACACCACAAGCAAAAAATGGCGGTTTCAATAGTGAGCTAAACTTTAATCTTCAGCCTGGAGTTTTGGAAAGTTCCAGAGTTAGTTCTGGAATACCTGCAAGAATTTCAAGGAATATCTCTGCAAAGTAATATTGCTGGAACTGGGCAGCACCAGTTTTAAAATACAACCGTAATATTCGCACGGTTAAATTTTAAACAGCTAATATTTAGCTCTCGCAAAGTTTATGGGAACTTAAAGCTTTTTCTTAGCATGTTTGTTTATACTTATTTAACATTTTTTCTAATTTTTACAGACTGAGACTAGACGAGACGTCACATGACGTGACAAGACGAGACGTCACGTGACGTGACAAGACGAGATGTGACGAGACGAGACGCGACGAGACGAGACAAGACAAGGCAAGATCAATATTCTTTATTGCACACCAATACACACAAATGAAATACATATGAACTAGCAAAACATACAACAAAATGCAAAGGCGGCCATAACGACTTTTAAAGTGTGGTTTTAAAAAAATCACTAGCTTCATTTAAAAAAAAATCTCAGCATTTATTAATGGATTGGGACTTGCCATGATATTTTGATTAAAGCATCAATTTTTAAGTTGAAATAATACCTAAGTAAAAGCTGGCTGCTTCAATGTCTTTCATTGTATTGCCACCCTGTAGCGATTGGCGAATGTAGATATTTGACGAACTGTCTATAATCTATATGTTCTTTTTAGGGTCTCATACACTCAACGCGTGACCGACGGGACCCTATTGCTAAGTCTCCACTGTCCGTCCGTCTGTCCGTAAGTCAGCGGGCTGTATTTTAGGGACAATAATAGGTCATCGAATAACTATATACGTGTAGTAGTAATTCAATGTAATAGGTAGACAATTGAAATTTTTACAGAATGTGTATTTCTGTTGCGGCTACAACAACAAATACTAAAAATTAGGAAAAGTAAAAAAAAGGGGGGTCTCCATACAAAAAACGTGTTTTTTTTAAAGGTCTTTAGAAGTTTTTTTTTTTTTTTTTTTTTTTTATTCTCTATTGGTAAGCCCTTGGCATCATCTCACCAGATGGTAAGTGACGATGATGCCGAAGGTGGAAGCGGGCTTGCCAAGTATTTTTGATTTAGCTCTTTCGTTAAAACGGTGATACATAAAAGCGTGAAACTTGGTGTGTTTATAGTACTAATACTGAAGTAAAATAAAATAAATAAGAATCAGCCAAGTGTTAGTCGTACTCGTGCTAAGGAGTCCGAACTGAATGATAAAAAAGCAAATTTTTGTTGCTCGCGTTGATGTCTGTTGTTTGTAATATGAATAGGTATCATTGTCATTATACACTGTAGTGTGGAGAGTTGTGAAGGTACGGAACCTTCGGAGTGCTAGTCCGACTCGCACTTGGCCAGTTCTAACACGCTTTTATTAGCTTTACCTGTGTCTCTGTGTCTTATCTATCTACGCAACGGACCACTTCAAGAGGTCAGATTAAATCTAAAATTTGCACACGTATTAAAAACCAATGATAATACAATAATTAAAAAAAACAAGAGCGAGTTATTCTCGCTAACTAAGGGTTCCGCACCAAAACATCTTCCTAAATCAACTAAGAATACAAAAGATACAACTAGGTGACGCTGATTTCTTCGCGTGTAAAAAAACACTTTTCTTGTATGGGAGCTCCCTTTAATTTTTACCCGACTGCGCCAGAAGGAGGGTTATGTTTTTCGAGAGTATGTATGTATGTATAATTGTTTGGCACGCTCTGCAACCTGAACGGCTGGATGGATTTTGGCTTGAGAGGTGTCCTTAGATTCGTATTTACTGTGAGAGTGACAATATATAAAAATTAAAAAAAAAACAAAATGGCGGATTTTTGGCGCTAAATTCCAATGTCAGGGACGCACTGCAGCCTGAACGGCTCGATAGATTTTCGTTTGTGGGGTGTCGTTAGATACGTATTTAAGTACTGTGTGAGTGACACTGGGTAAATCAAAATAAAAAAAAAAACAAAATGGCGGTATTTGGCGCCAAATTCCAATGTTAGGCACGCACTGCAGCCTGAACGGCTCGATAGATTTTCGTTTGTGGGGTGTCGTTAGATACGTATTTACTGTGTGAGTGACACTGGGTATATCAAAATATAAAAAAACAAAATAGCAGATTTTCTGGAGAATTACAGCAAGCGGTATTTGTTGACGACCGCACAATAAACAAAAAATTCGAGCGAGACCTACAGTACTCGCATATGATGTGTAACATGTGACAAAATACTTTATAAAAGGACGGCAAAGATACGGCAGACTAGGCTGTATGGTCATAGATACCTTTGCCTTTTCCGCGCTTTTGAAGCCTGAAAAAAGGACGGCAAAGATACGGCAGACTAGGCTGTATGTTCATATATACCTTTGCCTTTTCCGCGCTTTTAAAGCCTGAAATAACGCGACTTCCTGTTAAAATGGGACACATTTCCGTCCCATGGGACGCATTTCCGTCCCATTTCACGAAATCACTCCCACAAATTGCAGGAAAGCGAGAGCAAAGATGTTACACATCAAAAAAAATCAACCAGGAGTTCGTATACGGATTGAACCATGTACGATTGATTTTGACGCACTTCGAGGACAAGGAAAAATTAAACGCAGGATGTTGCCCTTAATCCTAAGTTGGGCTATAACTGTCCACAAACTTCAGGGTACTACACTCGATTTGACACTTGTGGACCTCGGCTCACATATATTTGCTAAAAGTCAAGCATATGTAGCTCTTAGTCGAGTTAAAACATTAGCTGGACTGGTCACCTGTACACTTGATCCTAAAAAACTTTTGGAATCGGCCACACGATCAGAATTCTTTTATAGAGCTTCAACGTTTACGAGAATATTATTCTATCAATTGATAAGTTAATAATCTGCATAATCTTAATGTCATGTGTATATAGGTTACTACACAAACTCATTCAATAATAAAACTAAAAAATGAATAAAATAAAAAACGGTAATTTAAAATACTAAAAAACCCGACTGCGTTTCTGTGTTATTTGGAAATGAAAAACCCTAAAACAAGAAAGTCGTCATACCCGATTGCACTTAACTTAAGAAAAATTGTAGCAGTCGGGACCCATTCTAGAAAGTCAGCCGTCTAGTCAGTATATTGGAGTAATCTGCAATGTAATATAGGTATGTGCTCTCAATTCACTAAGCCTCTATTTCTAGAATGGATCCCGACAGCTACAATTTTTCTTAAGTTAAGTGCAATCGGGTATGACGACTTTCTTGTTTTAGGGTTTTTCATTTCCAAATAACACAGAAACGCAGTCGGGTTTTTTAGTTTTTTAAATTACCGTTTTTTTTTTATTAGTTGTTACAGCGGCAATAGAAATACACAATCTGCGAAATATTTTTAACCGACTTCAAAAAAGGAGGAGATTCTCAATAAATTTTTACCTACTATGGTTCTTGAAACTAAGCCCGCTAACAAATAAAAGGACAGCGGACGCATAGTAATAGGGTCCCGTCGGTCACCCTTTGGGTGTACGGAACCCTAAAAAACCGTCCAAGTGCGAGTCAGAACCGCACACAAAGGGTTCCTTGCCATCATACTAGATGGCGCTATAGTTTCTTCACGTTTAAAAAAACACATTTTTTGTTCCCCCCTTATTTTTTCACTTTTTCTATTTTTTTTTGTATTTGTTGTTATAGCGCGGCAACAGAAATACATCATCTGAAAATTTCAACTGTATGGCTATCACGGTTCATGAAATACAGCCTGGTGACAGACAGACAGACAGACGGACGGACAGCGGAGTCTTAGCAATAGGGTCCCGCTTTTACCCATTGGGTACGGAACCCTAAAAAAAGCGTTAAGTGCTCTGTACTATTTTTAGCAATAAATTATTTAAACTTCTAAAGTACGCTACTCACTTGTTGTAGCAACACGAAAGATTCCTTTCTATTCTCCACGCGACTATAATATAAACGATGCACTGCAAACAATATTAAACACTCTCGCCGGTGTTGCCAGCGAGAGCAGTACACACGTTTATGCAAAACAGGCAGTTTGTCCACTTAGGGCGTGCTCGCGTCGTCCCGGACTTATTGTCGAGTAACGCAGATTCATAGTCTAGAAACATAGAAACAAAGTTGCCAACACTTTCAAGAAATATCGCCCGAATTTTGATCGTGACTGGACTGTAAGATAACGATTGCTAGTCATTTGAGTAAATTTTTAGGGTACCCAAAGGGTAAAAACGGGACCATATTACTAAGACTCCGCTGTCCGTCCGTCCGTCCGGCTGTCTATCTGTCTGAGAGTTAGACAACTGAAATTTTCACAGATGACGTATTTCTTTTGCCGCTATTAACAAATACTAAAAATTAGATAAAGTGAACAAAATACGGTCTCCATACAAAAAACGTGTTTTTTTTTTCAAACATGAAGAGACTTAGTGCCATCTACTATGATGTTTTTTTAACATTAAACTAGTGCCATCTAGTATGATGGTATGGAACCCTATGTTTGGGGTTCTGACTCGCAGTTAGCCGGTTTTTATCATCTGATACAACAAAATTTAGGGATACGTAGACGTGACGTCATAAGTTTTAAGCGTCATTTGCGAATACTCATTATCTGATTTTAATGAATTAAATATTGAATACTTGACGAAAGAAAAAACGAGCAGGTTTTTAAAATTTCAGTAGAATGGAAATTTAGTGATTAATGGTTCATAATTTATTTTTAAATCAGTCATAATCCCAATTGATTTATGTAATGACTCCGTGTTTCGGCGCTGATTCCATTTACGTCATATTTGAGTCAGAAGTCATGTCAAATTAAACAGAGTCATTAATGATCATGACAATCGTTGTAAAAGGATACAATGATAGATGAAACGACGGATAATTTTAAGGAGCTGAATAAGAATACAAAACTGAAAAAAAAATTCTATGGAACCAATGAACTCGATCAAGTCTCATTTCAAACAAAAAAACACTAAATCAAATTCGGTATGTCCGTTTGGGAGCTATGATGCCACAGACAGATACACACGTCAAACTTATTAAACCCCTCTGTTTAACTCGGGGTTCAAAAATTCAAACTTCTCAAAAAACAACTAAGAGACGTAAAATCTGATGTACAATATTCTGATGTACAAGTTTTTTGAGTTTGAGTTAAAACTTCTAGTACAGAATTGGCTATAGTTAACCATATTATATATACATATAAAAGAAAGTCGTGTAAGTTACACCAATTTATAACTCAAGAACGGCTGGACCAATTTTTATGATTTTTTTGTTTTTGCTTTTGTCTTCGTCCGGAATAGAATAATAAGTAGTAAAATATGATATTTATTAATTTAAAAAAATGGTTTTAAGGTACGGTAGGGTAGTGTAGTGTAGGTTTAGTGTAGTTAGGGTAGGGTAGTGTAGTGTAGGGTAGGGTAGTGTAGTGTAGTGAAGGGTAGGGTAGGGTAATGTAGGGTAGGGTAGGGTAAGTGTAGTGTAGTGTAAGGTGGAACGAAGTTCGCCGGGACAGCTAGTATATAAACATATAATCGATAAGAACGATAAGTCCTAATTGTTTTTCCCGAATTAATCTTAGTTTCCAAAGGATCATTTGGTCAGTGTCGTCTTATTTATTATTCACAGTACCTGGGAGACCGAGCAATGGCCGGAGTCTCCTAGGCATGTGAACTAAAAAATAAAAGTTAAAAAACCAAAACGCCGGTAATAGCCGTGGTCGCATGCCATAACTTTTGATTACGATAGGGTTTGCGACTACGACTATTACCCCAGATGAAGTGAAAAATAAAGGCAATGATTTCAGGCGGGAAACTCTTGTTTTCATACTTTTCCGTAGTCGGGTTTTCATTTTTTATTTTATTTCCATATTTTTTGTGCTCAGAGAATAACGCCACCCCACCTCGCTACCCGCGGCCGCGTGTCGTGTCGCTTGATTGTAGCGTGCGTTGCGTACATTGAGCCGTCTCTTAATATCGCTTGTGAGACCATTTGCTAAGAAATTAAACATATTTGCATATGTAATGTATTAATATTTAAATTGTGCTCGTCAAGACCTTTCTTTTGATACCAAACATGATATGAATATCCAAAAAAAAAATGTTTGTTGGTTGTATAATTCACCTATAAAATCCGCCATGTTTTTTTTTTTATTGTGAGCCAAAGCCATAAAAATACTTGAAAAGTTTCATTTTAGTACAGTTGTCTCGTTTTGAAATGATCATTGTAAAACGAATTGTAAAAATGAATACTTTTGTGATATGATTTGCGGTTTTGTATTAAGCAATAATTTAATAATAACCACTTGGTAATCCAAGTGGTTAGAAAAAATTACATTCGGTCATTTTCATTTTAAGTCTTCATAAATTTAAACATTAACTTTCTTAAATAGCGATTGGTCTAATTTAATGAAACATAAATGTTTATGTCGTATTAAACGGAATACCACTCATTTTTAGGGGTGTGCCGAACTTTAACAAAATAACATGAAAAAACCTATTTTTATCACGCTTTTATTAGCTTCACCTTTATATTTGTATGTATGTAACCGACTCCTTTGGACTCAATTTTGACCCACTTTAAACGGACAGATTTAATTCAAACTTTGTAGACTTATCAAGAATCAGCGACAATATAATAATTTCTTATGTTTGAACTAAAAAATAAATAGAGTTTAAAAAAACTAAAAAACACGCTTTTAAAGTATCAGACTAAAAAGTAGAAAATAATTCTTAATATTAGTTGAAAATAATAATTAACAAATTACTAGTTATTATTGTGAAAAAGTGTGGGTTGCTCGATAGACGTAAAATATGGCACAGAGCGCCCCACGCTTTTTCACAATAATACTAGTAATTTGTTAGTTATTATTTTCAACTTATATTCATAATTATTTTTTACTTTTTAGTCTGATGTACTTAAAAAGCGTGTTTTTTAGTCTTTTTAAACTCTATTTATTTTTTAGTTCAAACTTATGAAATTATTATATTGTCGCTGATTCTTGATAATTCTACAAAGTTTGAATTAAATCTGTCCGTTTAAAGTGGGTCAAAATTGAGCGTGTTTTTTAGTTTTTTTAAACTCTATTTATTTACAGTGATTGGCACACGTAACCTGCTTGCAGCTCGCGCAACAAACATAAAAACGATTCCCATGCGAGTAAAGCCGTTTGGCAAAAACTTGTTTAACACATTTGTATGACACTTGGCTTACGGCCTTTTTTCAAGATAATTGTGGAACTCGTTGTTGGAATGTATAGACTTACCTTTCTATTTATATTTTATCCCTTAAGTATCAATGTACATTACCGTTTGTGTTCTCCTAATAAAAATAAAATAAATAAATAAATAAGATCTTTGTAGTATTTTAATCATACAAGCGATAACGCATAAGAAACCTTTCCGGAAAATTGCAAACTATAGTTTTTCAAACTATCAGATATTATCTTTTGTGATTGATACTCCTAACCCTATAAAAGCCTTTAAAAATCATAAATATAAAGCAGCACAAATTCATACTGCTATTAAATACGCATTAAATTGCCTTTACGCCTCAATTTGAATTTGTATTTGCTATAAATGTTTCCTTCCTTCTCCTTCGAGGAGATTGAATAATTTCCCTCGTATAAGAGGCCTCCATAACAACGTCTCATCATGCAAAATATGTGAGAATATTGACAGGAAAACTGTGCCAGGAATTCATGAAAACCCATCTTTATGCTTATTAACTGATTTGAGATCATTGAATATTCTATCAGTTGGATATTCAGAATGCGTGAAAAATGGCTGTTTGTTTTCGGAATATTGAATTATCAACCTAACAAAACAACATGTGCTGTACCTACGTACCTGAATTTTTAATAGAACATTGTTTTAAAGGGGTTGAAAATAGGTAATTGCAAACGATTCGCAGAGGCAGTGGAAAAAGCTTACCATTGTAATGAGTAGGTATCATTGTACCCTTTACGCCCTTGTATCACACAACGTGTAAAGAAACAGTTAAATTTAAGTAAAGAAAAGTGCAAAATTAAACTAAAACATATATGAAGTATTATGTACAGCGATTATAAACAGTATGAGTAGACAAAGAAGAGAGGCTTATGTGTGGCATTGTAAAGCGTAAATGTGTACTGGCATGTAATAGTTATTTATGATACAAGGATTGTAAAAAGGTCAATAACAAACGAGTGACATTTGTGAGCCCGAGCCGCAGGCGAGGGTTTACCATCGTCAGGAGTTTGTCATTTCCTTTTACACCCCTGTATCATACGAATTTTTTCAATACAGTTGTGAGAAAATAGATAAAATAAAAAAACGATCGTGACACAAAAATAAATACATGGGGTAGGTACATACCTATCAAGGTTTCAGCAACCAAAGCTCATTTTACACGACTTGTGGCTTATTTTAAATGTCCGGGAAGTAATATCACTTTGTTTTTTCTTATACATACACATAAGTATATTTTTTATTACATGTATATTAACTATTCTTAATTTTATTAGTTTTCACAACTAAAAAATCTCAATTCAGTTTTACGAAAATTGCGCCATATTTTAGCTAGCACACGTACGCATGCGTAAGTTTTTTTTTATTATCATAAACAGACTACAATACGGCTTGGGATACTCTTTTGTAAAGTTGACCTATTCCTTGGTGTAATCGGTTCCACTTCATTCATATTTTTTCTCTTTTCTTCACAAAGATATAACCCAAAAAGAATCTAAACAGCTTGCGTTATGTATTAACCTCGGAGGAACTACATATCTCTTTTAAAATTCTCCTTTCAAAAGTCTTAAATATGATTCTGTATCTTTGTTTTTTTTTTGCTAGAAATTTCTTGTTCCTCCGAGCTAGAAATTAAAAGAAAGTAGTAAAGTAAAAGCACGTGTGCGGTAATTTCAATTTTGCGCACACTTGACTGGCATTTAAAGTATCACCTTTCGAGATTTGTATAGAAAACCATTTTATTTTATGCATCGGTTTAAAAATAAAGTGTAATCTGTTGAAAGTGAGACTTCTAGATATTAGGTCTTTACGAATAAAATTGCCAATTGTATAAAAAAGTTAAAAGATGAGAATTAATATTAAGAACAATAGTTATTAAAATAAAGTTTATTCTCAAAATAGCATTAGACTATTAGAAATTAAAGGGTGGTAAACATATGCCTATTGTTAAGATAGTTTGAGAGCACTGTGGTTTTAACCCCACGAAGTCGGGTTTTTTCACCTGAAACAATCGCCTTTATTGAGGCAAAAAATACACATTTTTAATTTTAAAGGTCTAGAGTTATCGCAGCAGTTTCTTCGTTACTAATGTCATATTTGGGAATACCCCGCATAAGATTTTGTCACTCACAGTAAAATTCAAGAAAATTAACTAGTCCAAAAAATTGCCCCATCTGACCACTAAGAAAGTAGTGTTATCATAAGGTCAATAACAAAAAACAAAAACTTTTTTATTTTCAATAGAATTGGCATTGGACTTCAATAACTGAATCGGCAATTTCATAGGTATACCTACTATAAGAGTTGTATATGTCGCAGGATAATAGCAAAATCCGTCGTTTCGCGAAAATCCTAGGAATATTGCAAACTGTGGAGTAGAAAACTCCGAATAAAACCAAATCGAACGGAGCCCCGCTATGCGGTGCTCCTTTTTACGGTAGGAAAAGACATGCTAACAAAACCTAACCTATTTAACGAAGCGGGGCTCCGTTCGATTTGGTTTTATTAGGAGTTTTCTACTCCATAGTATGCAATATTCCTAGTATTTTCGCGAAACGACTGATTTTGCGATTATCCTGCGACATATATATGAAATTGCGTTCACACATAAAACAACACATAATAGGCTCATTTTGAAAAACCTAAAAACTTTGAGGTACGAGCTTTTATTTGAAAAGAGTTTATAAGTTCAACGTGATTGATTCCAAATTTAAAAAATCCGGACTAAGAAGTTTAGTATTTTTTATATTTTTAATTGAAAACAATAGCCGATCATAGGACCTTGATTCCAACTTTGTAGTTCATACTTAGGTGAACTTCAAAATACCTAAAGGTTAATGGTCACCGGGAATACGACTTCATACCAAATTCTGGCTCAATCGAACCCCTGAACAGCACAATAATGCCGGCAAAGAAATAAATAATTTACTCATTCTTATGGACTTTAATCAAAATGATTGAGTCTTTTGCGAAAATAGGGAGGAAACAACCACTGTTTAGTTATTAACCTCTAAATTTACTTTAAATATTTTAATAATTGCGATTAAAGTCCTTAAGAATGAGTACATTATTTATTTCTATTGGCGGCGCTAGTGTGCTAATCGAACCGCCTTAAAATCGATCGCAAGCTTTGATTTGATTTACGGAACCCTAAAAATCAAAACAGGCCTCAGTTACAATAAAATTATTGAAGTCGCTTTTAAATTTTTTCGTCTGTGTGTTGCATATCGCGTGACGGTCGCTTTCGTCTGACGGTATGATCGTTTCGTCCTCTGTACCGTAGCGAGAGCAGCCATGATCGTTTCGTCCTCTGTAAAGTTTCACTTTTACCGAGGTTTCATAAAACCACACACTTACTTTTTTATTTTACAATTGTAGTTTTTATCGCAGGTACTTAAGACAGATCAATCTCTAAGCAGTAGTTTTTAGAAAGAGGTCGATATTACCTTAAAACAAACGCACTTTTACATACCCATTTTTTTATAGACAGGGGAATGTGAAGGACATATTTACGATTGATCAGTGCCGATGGTGTGTAATCCACTAATTGTTTTCGGGCAAGATACAGCGCTGTTTAGGGGTCATTGTGTGTCTAATGAATAGGAGTTTCGTTTGGGGCGCTTTCTATTATCCCGTCGACCTTCTGTTCTAAGTGAGATTATGTCTCCTTTCTGTTTATATGGCGTTTAGAATGTTATTGTGCGCCTAATGTTAAAGTTAAGAAAGTAAAGGCTGCATCAATAGAACTTGTGGGCTAAGTAAATTTAAATTACGAAAAATTAATGACTAAAAAAATTTTTTTTTTATGTTTTAGCTAAAACATTTGTGTTTGAGGTGTTTTTGTGCTAAAACATATATACTTACTTAAATTTCGTGGTAGGGAATTTTCAAAAGCCTGGTTAGCTACCACCATCTTATCTAAGTCTTGCCGCCAAACATCAGTGTTAACAAAATTGATGTGTTCCGACTTGAAGATAAGATAGCCAGTTCCCCATTTGCGTTGGGGAATCTTGGTAAGCCCACTTTCATCTTCGGCCTCAACGTCACTTACCATAAGGTGAGATGATGCCAAGGGCTTACCTATTGTGAATAAAAATAAATAGAGTTTAAAGAAACTAAAAAACACTTTTAAAGTAAAAAGTAAAAAATAATTCTGAATATAAGTTGAAAATAGTAATTAACAAATTACTAGTATTATTGTGAAAAAGCGTGGGGCGCTCTGTGCCATATTTTACGTCTATCGAGCAACCCACACTTTTTCACAATAATAACTAGTAATTTGTTAATTATTATTTTCAACTAATATTAAGAATTATTTTTTACTTTTTAGTCTGATGTACTTTGAAAGCGTGTTTTTTAGTTTTTTTAAACTCTATTTATTTTTTAGTTAAAACTTATGAAATTATTATATTGTCGCTGATTCTTGATAAGTCTACAAAGTTTGAATTAAATCTGTCCGTTTAAAGTAGGTCAAAATCGGGTCCAAAGGAGTCAGTTACATACATACAAACATAACAGATGAAGCTCATAAAAGCGTGATGAAAATCGGTTGGATTTCGCAATTTTGTGATAAAAAATGTTAACATTTTAAGCATTGTCAATTATCTACAGACGAAATAGACTCGTCATTTTCATCAGCTCTAGCTACATCATCATATCAGCTCATATACGTTCCCACAGAGGGGTTCGAGTCTACCCTGTATTAGGGCGATCGGGCCTTAGTCGACCTCGCGAGTCCAGTGCGGGTTGGTCGACTTCACACACAACGTTCGAGTTTCTTCGCAGCGTGTTGCAGGTCGATGTGTTCCTTCACCGTAATAGCGTCGGAAAAACGTAAATATGAAATTGGAATTCGAAAACACATTGGTACCTATGTGCCAGGATTCGAACCACGACCTTCCGGACAGGAGGTCGCGGCCCTAGCCTTTACGCCACCGACGAACTGCTACAATTTGCTATCAAATTACCAAGTACAAATGTTCAATATTGGCGAAAGCAATCGTTACTGCGACGACCACGATGCAGACATTCTTGCAAGTTCGCGTGTGACACGCCATTTTCTGCGGAAACGTAGACTTTTCCTTAACATCGTCATCACCTGATTTAAGTTTTGGAAATATAAACCTAAAACTGCATGTTTTTACGTTTGAGATTTGCGAAAATATCGAAGTGATATAGGTGTTGTAAAATAAATTGACTTACAAGTAGTGTCTGTAGCAGGTGAACAAAACCAAGACAGACATTGGATATTAAATTGTTTTCTAAAACTAGTATTTCTTTAAAGTCTATTGAATTGTAACAAAATAGCTTCCAATAAGAGTATTGTAAACCTGTTTGTCAGCAACGATTCTCTGAGTTATAAGCGATAAGCGTGACACCACAAAAAAGAAAAGGTTTAAGGTACACGGAACGCCACTTTCGGTGTCGGTCGACCATACAGCGAACCCGACTATTCCGAAATAAAAGAATTCCCTGTCAAAAGTTTTTGACTTGACCTAAGGCTCAGGGCACTACAATACTCCTATACAGCCTTTGAAACGCTCATGAAGGGAAAAAAATATTTGCGAAATTCACAAATTCGTTTCTCATACAAACTTTAAATTACTACTTCTAGAAAATGGATGGGCCGACTTTAAAGAAACTTTATACACATAAGCAAGTCACAAAATTCTAGTTTGTGGATTGTTTACATTTTTTTGTTTTAAAAAAGATTAGCGAAATTTAAGATTACTATGAAAACCTTATAAATCAGTTTTATTTATAGTGACAACACATTTTTTTTTGAAAATGTAATCTATACACAAACAAAAATTTCGTGACTTGCTAATGTATCTAAATTTTCATTACAATCGGCCCATATGAAAAAGTAGTTATTTTAAGTTTGTATGGGAAACGATTTAGTGAAAACGATCCTTATAATTGATTGATGAATATGGGCGTTAAAACACTGGTCTTCAGTGGTTTTGTTGTCCCAGATATAAGATCGATTTTGCTCACAATTCATGAAACTATCAATGATTTTGTAAGATTTGCTTTCGTTTTTTTGCGTAGAACTCTAAGCATGACTGGGAAAATAAATTTTATTACTAACAAGCCGATAATTGATCTAAATATAAGATATGCAATAATCGTAAAAACAAGAGCACATTCAACACTTTCATGAATAAATTCGTAATCTGGGCACTTGAAAACATCAAAATTTGCTAAGATATCCAGGGCAACAAGAAAATATTGTTTTGTTGAGCTGTGTAATTTATCCTTATCTCCTAAAATTCTATGATATTCTGTGATAAATAGAGTAGAGATTACTCATAAAATTTGGGTAAAAAAAAACAATTGTTGCCAATATTACTTCACGATCTTCATCATCATCATCATCATCATATCAGCCACAAATCGTCCACTGCTGGACAAAGGCCTTCCCCAAGGATTTCCACGACGACCGGTCCTGCGCTGTCCGCATCAATCGACACAATCTTCACTGGAGGTCAATCCTACTTTGTTATTATAAACGTGAAAGTTTGTATGAATGTATGGTTGTATGTTTGTTACTCTTTCACGCAAAAACTACAGAACGGATATTGGTGAAATTTGGTAGGTAGACAGATTAGGACCTGGATTAACACATAGGATACTTTTTTCCACGCTCCCACTGCGCACCCTCGAAAAGTCATAGAAAAGTTGTGGTGAAGCCGCGGGAAACAAATAGTTCCAAATATTAATAAACCAGCGAGTACACTAAATTCTCGTTTACCCAAATTTCTGAACATTAACCCACAGATCAAACCACCCCGATCAAGTATCGCGATCATTCGCAGCAAAGGTCTAATTATGTTTGCCGCAGCGGATGTGTGAACTTCACATACATTGAAGATCAAAGAGGTACCGAAGTGAATCGATTTTTGATGTTAAACATGCTCTTTATGATAGAACAATACGTGAACACGAAAATGTACATGAATTAAAACATGCACGAAATCTAAGATACTGCCGGATCGGAGGTTGAAATTCAAGTCGAGGGTCAATTAATGTCTGAGTGTTCAACCGCCTTCGTGGCGTATTGGTTACTCCATTCGCTTCACACCAGGAGATCGCGGGTTCGATTCCCGGTGGTGTCATCTTGTAAGACTCTGTTTGGTTGGTTGCAGTGCATTTTCTAAGCCCGCCTGGCTACGACCATTTTATCTAAGTCTTGCCGCACAAACATCAGTGTTAACAATATTGATGTGTTCCGGCTTAAAGATAAGATAGCCAGTTCTCCATTGCGTTTCCCCATCTTGGTAAGCCCATGAAAGCGGCATCATCGTCACTTACCATCAGGTTAGATGATGCCAAGTGCTTGCCAATTGGGAATCTAAATAAAAGAGTATTAATTATAAATATAATTAACCTATATGAATATCTGGTTTCCATATTACAGGGAATATATTAGGGGCCACATGATCGTGTGTGATTGGCCCCTGAATATCTATTTATTATTAACCGACTTCCAAAAAAGGAGGAGGTTTACAATTTGACTGTGTGTTTTTAGGGTTCCTTACCCTAAAGGTAAAAACGGGACCCTATTACTAAGACTTCGCTGTCCGTCTGTCTGTCCGGCTGTATTTCATGAATTTATTAGTGTATGAAGTTATTAGTGTTGTTAGTTGTTAATTGGGTATGCTAAAAAAAATGTATTTTTTTTATTTTTTTTTCTGATGGTTTAGACCATTATGAAAAACTTATTTGAATATTTCATTTTTTAAGCCTCTAGATATTTTTAAATATTTTTTTAAATTTTGAAACCTTGATGACGTCATCGGTTCACATTACTATGAAACGAACAGCCCTATTTTCTATGACGATGAAATGAATAGGCCTTGACGTCAACTGTCAAGTCACAAAGGTTTTTTGGCGGGATTTGTGGTAGACGCATTCGTAGTTTTATTTTGTTGTTTTTTCATTGCACCGGCACTAGCATTACAAATCCAACAGCTAAGGAAGCCTAAATACGTCAGACCTGGCTGTATGGTCTTAGTAACCTTTGCCTTTTCCGAAACGAAACTATCACAAAGCCAACAACGAAACGTCAAAGTCAAAATTTACTTGTCATCAAACATCATAATCTATGTATGGACAAGGCCTTCAGAATTTAAATGTTTTTTAGAACCACAATAAAAATTGGACCTCTAATGAATATCTTACCCATTTAAGTATTTAATTTGAATGACGTTCTAAAGTCGACGCCATAATTCGAGAGACAAGTTTGACAAGTAAGTGACAGATAAAGGGTTACCAGGGTTAGACGAAATTAAATAGTTATGTGGCCGATATCGATAGACAGTATCGACTCGCCTATATGGTTTGTTAAGTCGGAATTTTTGATCAAGTTCGGGAATATTGTTGTTGCAATTGGCGTTTTTCGTAGTAAAACGCCATCCTCAGTATAGATTACTCAAACACAAACTTGTTCCACAAAATCAATTAGTTTCGCCAACCGGTTTCGCTTAGAGACTGTGATTGAGATCTATACTCGGGAATATAATGAGGGGCTTTAAAATTTTATATTTCTAAAAAAAGCACAAACATGTCAAGGTCATATTATGACCTATGCCGCGTTCCAAAACACGAGAATTTCGTTCAAAATAAGTTCAAAATGATTATTTCGGGACGCGGCATAGATTGCACAATATTGACTTAATAGTTACTTATAAGTCTATTTCTAGCTCAAAGTTTAAGGTTTCACCTGACTTCAAAAAAGGTTGTTTTTTTATTTTAATTTGTATGTTTATTGTGTACCGAGTGACGTGGAATCTGCCTGGCTTTGTAATATTGACAGTTTAAAAATCCGTTGCCGTGCCGTCCGGTCGGTGGAGATCGTACTTTCAAAGATACTACTAATGCTGCTGGCTACCTGCGTCCTGCATACTTCACGCCGTCGACAGACTAGCTGATTAATTCTGCCTTAAGAGTTGTATGAAACATTCCCCGGCATCATTTAATAATAAATTTTCTCAGTATCTCAATCTACTCCGTACTGCCATTCCAATCTCAATCAGTACTATTGTTGTACACAACACAATTGTCAACCCTATCAAGAGTTCACGCACACCTATAAACATTTACGGACAGGTTTAAACCGTTAAAATTAAAGGTTTACTCTCGTATTTTAACCTTATTTATTTATTATTACAAAATCTATCGTACTACGGTTGACATTGACAAGTACGCACCGCGTTTTGTTTATCTTCAGCTACCTGCATACTGCATACTTGTCCCCATCGTCGTCACGCCGCCGCCGACCGACTAGCTACATAAATTCTGGCTCAAGAATTGTATGTAATATTTCCCGGCATCATTTAATAATAAATTTTCTTAGTATCTCAATCTACTCCGTACTTCTATTTCCATCTCAATCAGTAATATTACACAAGTGTCAACCCTATCAAGGTTAGAAAGAGATGCAATTTGTAATTGCATGCGTCTTGTCACTTTGTATGGAGTGTCGTAGTGCTACCTTGGTTATCGCACTTGATGCCGGCCATAGTGTCATTCGCTCAAATATACGTATAGCGGTGAGGCCAATCAAAACAAACGACTTTAATAATCGTCGTTGGTTAGTATTTGCACTTTCTGTGTTTATATCTTGCATTGTAATTAATATTATATTATATATAATATTAAATTAATTTGATTATTTCACCGTAACTAATGGATAAATAGCACTGGTATCCAAAGCCGTATTTTTTTAAATATCGATACGAACAGCACTACCCTAACTATGGCAACACTTGTGCAAAACGAAATGTCAAAGTTGTCTCTCGAATTATGGCGTCGACTTTAATAATATTTGATTGTTTCAAACGTAGTTTTTGGTGGATGATAAATAAATAGTGCCTTTTTCAGTGCTCGACGAAAGCTCGTCCTCAAATGCAAGGTCCGTAATTGATATGACAAGTAAGAGTGCACGTTCCGTTCAGTGGTGAAATAAGGTTTTATTGTAAACTCGTGACGTCATAGGGGTCAAATGAAGGTTATTGTCCTTTTCCGATTTTTTTACGCAATCTTTTACTTTTTCGAGTGGAAAATGAAAAAATATGGCTTTAAATAAAAATATCTCGAAATGGTTTTTTTATTTTCATGGCTTATAAAAAATTTAGCATACCCAATTAAGTATTCATAGCGACATAGCTATACAGTTTAAATTTTCACAAAAAAAAAAGTTAAAGTCTCCATAAAAAATTTTAAACGTTAAGAAACTTGCGTCATCTAGTATGATGGTACGGAACCCTTTGTACTATCACCATCTAGTATGATGGTACGGAACCCTTTGTACTATCACCATCTAGTATGATGGTACGGAACCCTTTGTACTATCACCATCTAGTATGATGGTACGGAACCTTTTGTACTATCACCATCTAGTATGATGGTAGTGCGGTTCTGACTCGCACTTGGCCAGTTTCTTTGTGTTACGCGATATCTTCGCAGATCGTTAACCGATATTAACGTTATTTTTTTTATTCGATAGCTCTCGAGTTGGTCCCATACAAAATTTAATAAAATCGGTATAGTCAATAATTTTTTAGAAAATTAATAAAAACCAAAAATAATAATGACAAATTGCAGGTACTAAGTTGTTGCGATCGAAGTCGGTTTTTTTAACGTGTTTAGCGTTTTCATTTCTTTTAATTTTAGCTTTGTCATAGTAATTTTATAGAAATTGCTGAAATATGATCAGATCAGATTGACCTGTCACTTTCAAGTTACCTGTTTTTGGCGCGGACTATACAAATAAAATAACAGTTGATGCGATAAAAATGACATAGACGGATAAACGTCCTTTCATATTTCGTATATAGTAACGATAAAAGCTCAATTATTTAGACGACTGACTGTGCCGATAGTAAATTTCTTCCTTCCCAGTTGTCAATTTCGAACTGGATAAATAAGAAAACTTTTAGGCACCAACACAAACAAATAATACATATCAGCCCAAAGAAGTCCACTGCTGGACGAGTGGACGCCTCCCCGAGGATTTCCACACCGGTCCTGCGCTGACTGCATCCAGCAGCTTCCCGCAACCACAGTATATATATTAGTACTAACGTACAATATGGACACTCCCTGCCGCTCTCTAAATTCGACCTCACCCCCCCGTCACTCAGATTGGGTGTAGATTGGGTACCAAACGTAAAGGACGAGCTACGCAAGCGCGATAAACGTCACTTATATTCACTTTGCGCGGCGCTGTGATTTCGTGCACCGGAATAAATAGCAACTATTTACCGAACGTAAAGGACGAACTACGCATGCGCGATTAACGTCACTTATATTTACTTTGCGCGCTGCTCACCGCTCGACGCCAATAGGCGGCTGCGGCGTCTCAGCATGCCTCGTATCATGATTGGCTGACCACCAATATTATACGACCAAATCTAAGAACAATCAGTTCCTATGTATCTTCATACTAGCTGTATCTTTTTTTTTAGAAATGTAGTTCCTTTATGTTTTTCATATGTCAGATGTCAGTTTGTTATTGTGGCTTGTGAGATATTTTGTTCGTTTTATTTATTTAAAATAATTTGATTAGATGGTGTGAAAGTATGAGTTGTATAGAAATATCTAGTGGTGTGATATTATAAAATGTGATCTCGGAATTATAGATTGAGATTGACTATTATTGTAGGTTGCTAAATGAGATTGTTTCACGGACAAAAGCTCCTGTGTTTGAAGAACAAATGAACAATGTTATCCATGTAAGTTACTTAATCATGTAAGATAACTGTTGATTGTTGCTGTTGAGTATGCATGCAGTATATAACTAACAAACATTTCGTGACCAATACCGCCGGTGTGATTCAACCCTACCTGCATTCTTGCCTATAGATACGTCAGTTATAATTATGTATATCATTTCTCGCTCGTTTGTATGGAGTGTCCGGGGTGTGCCGCAACCTTCACCAGCTCGTCGGTCCACCGAATGGGAAGCCTGCCCACGCAGTCTTCCAGTGCGCGGTCGGTGGTTTAAAACAGCAATTTTGTGATTGAAGTTGGTTGTTCTCAACGATTTTAGCGTTGTCAATTAAGTATTCGTTGTTTTATTTTGTAACTTTATGTTCAGATAAAACAAAAAGTTAAGAGAGCTAAGAGTTTTTGTGCGTCTGAGATAGCGTTGCCAATTGAAATAAGTCCACATATTTAAACTTTGTTTTTGAAGTACCTAAAACTTATTTACGCACGCTTGACTTGGGGAGAAAGCTGGTGGATGCGTGACGAGAGCGTTACGGAAGTGTTTTCGGGCGAGGCGAACGGAAGTTGAGAGGGATATATAAATTAGTGAAGATAGAAAGACACATACTATTTATTTTTGTTTTCCAACAAAATCGTTTGCCAAGGCAACCATATCGGTTGTCAAAACAAACAAAAGATAAAAAAGATTTGATCATTTTCAGAGGATAATAAAACGCTTATCATAAACTGTCTATACCTCCATATGACAAAAAAGATTTGATTATTTTCTGAAGACTAAGTATTTACTTTCAACCATATAGATGGAACTAAAGAAGTTTTACTTCAGTCGTGTGAAAGCAAACTCGTATTTTTTTTCTGGCAACAGTGAGGGAGGTTTTATCGTCACTACGGTAAGTAGAAAGTCTCGGCCAGTGGGAAATGTTTGAGCAAATTGAATTGACCTAATGGAGAGCCTTGCTTACAATTCCTATTTACGTAACCTGTCCAATATAGCGAGTGTTCGGATATGACGTTTCGTAACAATCTAGATATTAGGGGAACTGTCTAGGGACTTTCATTAATAGTAATTACATAAATGAGTTTCGTTATCACCGATCGAGCGAAGCGAGCGATGGTTTTAGAGTAGGGTGGGGCGTTTTCACGTTTTGGTATTTGTTTTTTTATATATGTATGGTTATATCTGTGTTTGACCGAGGACAACTCTTGAACGCCTCATCCGACTGTTATCAAATTTTCAGAGATACTAAATAATAACAATATACAATTTATAAAACAGAATCGGTGATTCAATTTATAAGAAAGCGTCGGTGGCTCAACCGGTAACGACTCGGTCCATCTAACCAGACGTACCGGGTTCAAATCTGGACGGCCAATGTACCAATAAGTTTTTCAAAAACTTACGTACATATACTTACCGATTGCCTTAACGGTGAAGGAAAACATCGTGAGGAAACCTGCACACGCCTGCGAAGAAACTCTAAGGTTGTGTGTGAAGTCGACCAACCCGCACTGGGCCGCGTGATCGACTAAGGCCTAATGGCCCTGATTCAGGGTAGGCTCGAGCTCCTCGGTGGGGACGTATATGAGCTGATATAATAATAAGACAGAATCGGAAAGTTCAGGGCAAACTAGAAGTTAGTATAGAATGAAAACTATCTAAACATATTACATAATATAGATTATATTATATTATACAGGGTGTAATAAAATTGGTGTAGGTCCTATTAACTGGAGGTTCTACTCGTCATACTGAACAACTTTCTCCAAGGAACCCATAGTCAATTCTCAAAAAGAAAATTGGACCCTCCATACTGAAATGCACAAAATCGGACGATCAGCTGATCGATTTGTATGAAAAGTAAAAAAAAATTTTTACGTTTTCAGCAAAGTCGTTGAACAAAAGTTGTTCAGTATGATGAGTAGAAGCCCCAGTTAACGGGACCTATACCAATTTTGTTACACCCTGTGTAGGTTAAAATAACGATGAAAATATTCTCAATCAGCTGTTACTCATAGCTCCGCCCCCGTGGATATTGAGAGTGCGCGAGGCACGAGGCGCAAGCGGTTTGCGGGGTTTTTAAGGTTCCTTGCCCAAAGGGTAAAAACGGTACCCTATAAGACTTCGAAGTCCGTCCGTCTGCCAGTCTGTCACCACTCACCAGGCTGAATCGTGAAAGCTAGACAGTTGAAATTTTCACAGATGATTTATTTCTGTTGCCGCTATAACAACAAATACTAAAAATTAGAAAAAGTTAGTCTACATACAAAAAAACGTGTTTTTTGAAACGTGAAGAAGCTAGTGCCATCTAGTATGATAGTACGGAAGTAAACAAATCTAGTATGATGGTGCGGAACCCTATGTGTGCGGATCTGATTTTCACTTGGCCGGTTTTTTTCTTCTTGCAAATCTTATTCGGACTTACAAAAAAATGCGAAATAGGTCTAGCCGTTCTCAAATTCTATTTTTATTTATATAGTGTTAATACCTACCGGTGGCTTAATGGCTTGGGCCACCGCCTCCTGTCCGGGAGGTCGTGGTTCGAATCCTGCCACGTACCAATGTGATTTCGAATTTAGATTTCATATATAAGGTCTAACAAAATTAGCTAAAACTATTTTATCTGGTGCTTCTACCCATGAAACTGAACAACTTTCCCCATGAAACCCATAGACAAATCTCAAAAAAAATTTTGAACTTCCCATACTAAGTTGGCTGATCAGCTGATCGAGTTAGTATGGGAGAGGCAAATTCTTTTTTGTGATTTGACCATGGGTTCCATGGGGAAAATTGTTCAGTTTCATGGGTAGAAGCACCAGTTAAAATAGTTTCAGTTAATTTTGTTACACCTTATATATACGTTTATCCGACACTCTTACGGTGAAGGAAAAACATCGTGAGTAAACCTGCACACGCCTGCTAAGAAACTTGCAGGTTGTGTTCGAAGTCGACCAACCCGCACTGGGCCCGCGTGGTCGACTATGGCCCGATCGCCCTTATTCAGGGTAGGCTCGAGCCCCTTGGTGGGGACGTATATGAGCTGATATGAAAATACCTACCATTCCTATTAATATGGTCCTTATGTTTATGTACGTAAATATAAAGTCTAAAACCCTATTACAGTAAATATATAAATAGATTCAAAAAAAGTAATAACGTTGTATGAATTACAAATGTTAATAATCGATTAACTTATCAACAACTTCTGAATAAATACAATTTATTTGATTTAAAAAGTAGGCGGTTGCAGTTGGAAGCAATTTTTTGTATGACATATGTCATAGAAGATTTGATTGTATACCATTATCCAATAGTTTATGTTACGAAACCCCAGTATAATCGATCAACTCGTACACATAAATTATTCTCAACATCATTTTGCTTTACTAATTCCGGAAATAGATCTCCGCTAGATATCAATGTGTGCATACCTTATAATAATAAATTTAATAATATTGTCATTTTTGCGTTACCGATGACACAGTAATACAATATAGCAGCTTACAGTAGTGCAACGAAAGGGTACTTGCGGTACTCGCGTTTGCCAGGCTGGCTACAGTATGGTACTGCTAGTACCTACGCCGTGACGGCATCGAGCGACATCAAAGGCGTTGCGCTACTGTAAGCCATATCGTAATACTGTGCCTTTGAATAAGTACAAGAAGAATATCGTCGATGCGTTAAAAAGTTAAAATAAGTATTTTATGTAAGTTACTTTTGTTTTGTTTAACATTAATTAAGCAATAATTAGCAGATAGCATTGTGTTAATAACTTGCTTTTGTTATATCCTCTATTTAGTAATCTATTAATTTAAAATAGTTTTAGGTTTATGATTTAATATTTCCATTCCTTACTTTCTATTTTAACTGTGGTCCACGTCGTTAGTTACATAATCACTAACACCTTAGGATACATACTTTAACATGTTATTATTATTGATTCTCAATAAAAAATAAAGTTTTGCTATCATAATAGGGATGACAAATGCTAGTCAGCGGAGTTACTTTTTATCATCTGTCAAAAATGAAATTTTGTTCTAAAAATGTTAGAAATACCTAGGCGTGACGTCATAGTTTAGCAGCGTCATATAATGTACACATTTTGTGATTTTAGTGAGTTAAAAATCGAAGACATGAAGGGAAACAACACGAGTAAGGTTTTCCGAAGTTTAAGTAGGAGGGCAGTTTAGTGATCAAGAGTTCATAATTAATTTCTGATGCTGTCATCATACCTATTCATAAACAGTTTTCAAGTACTTTATCGTAGACGCAACAGTATCAAAGTGCTGCATGAGAATCTAAAAGATTATCTTCATGTCATGTTCGTTATAAGCAAATTACAGCAAAGATTTGCACCGAGGATTTGCACTGAAAATAGCGCGAAAATCCTTAGTCTATGGAAAGAGGACCAATAGAATCTCTTTATTCTCACGTCACATTCGTTTAGAGCGTCCCTATTGGTTCGCTGGCTTTATCATCTCGTTTCTAAAGAGTTCTAAAGCCAAGACAGCTGGTGACACATCTACGTTTTTACGACCTTTTTACTGCTAACTGAAAGCCGGCTTGTCTTCGCCTGCGGAACATAGTTTAAATTGTGTTCTAAATTCGAATATCGTCGGTGAGCAAACAACACCGCGGAAGTCGAAATCTACTACTTTTAAGGAGAGACAAAAAACCGTTTCATTTCTTATGTTCCTTATTAATTTGTCTGAATTATTGTAATTTGTGATGTAAATACTGCTCTGGATACTTTAAAAGCATTAAAACTGTACAATTATGTATAGTTCTGCTTATAATTAACTCGTGCGGTGTTGGTCGTAAATAAAAAGGACTTAGGCTGTGTTTGAGTTGACTAGTGCGGTTTTGGTGTTATGCAAAAACTACTTCGGCTGTATTGAAAACTGAAACACTGTAAAGTAAAATTAATGAAAACACATGAAATTTATAGGTATTATTTATTAGATATAGGTAAGTTTTTATTTTCCGTATGGAGGTTATGTACCAATTCGAAAAAATAATCTCAACCTCCAACCATTAAGACTCATGTAGGTACTTAAATAATTATAATATCAGTTTCCGAAGCTGTTTTACAGCTTACCTATGTAAACATTGTCATATCTACTTACACAGCCAAAAGAAGGACACTAGGTAAGTACCTACATAAGTTTATACTTATTTTAATATAGGAACTTTTATCATTGTTTAACTTACATTTTGTATTTAGATAGATAGATAGATAACACGTTTATTTGTCACTGCAATCACACACATATTATTACATTTAGTATTTATAAGCTAATAAAACAGCTATTGTTATCTTTATACTTATTAACTAGGCACTAGGTATCATACTTAACTACACTTTTACGAACAATCTCAGTACGTATACCTGAAGTCTGTGCTTACCAAAGTTCAAACATGATGCTTAATCATGTGGCAATTGATCATAAAAAGCATGACATCTTTCAGGTATTACAGATTTCAAGTCTTGTAAGTCTTTATATTTACGATTAGAAATTGGAATTCTCTCCGTAAACTATAGGCTTCTTTCCTGGGCTATGCGATATCTGAATTTCAGCAATGGAGGCCTCTTTGATGGAAGGTGGGGATGGCAGTGCACACACCAGAGACACGGGGGCAATTGGTGTCTGGTTAGCAGCATTTAAGTTTTCTTTGATGGTAGTTGTAAGGGATCCAGAATGGGGTGAAATGGAGGCTTCAGGCATCGCATCGTTATTAATTGTTACTGAAAAAAGGTATGAAAATATCAGTAATTGAAAAAACTTTTTAAATTAAGTAGGTAAGTTAATAGATTTAGAAATATATATTTTTTAAAGGCATAATAAACATTCGGTCCGCAAAATAACTACTTGAGCGGCAAGATTTCATGATTGAGCGGCAGAAAAACATGTCTATAAGCAGCAACTCAACACTGTAGGAAGAGTGTGGTACGGGGAGTTCTAAATGGAAGCGGGAGCGAGTGAAGCGAGCTCGGACTTGCGGAGCACCCCGACTCGGATCCGTTAGGTTCGGAGACTGTGCGGGGAGGCGAGCTAAGCTCGCCTCCCCGCACAGTCGTAGTGTTAGGTTTAACATGAGAACACAGAAGTAGGAGCCCCGAAGGGGCTCCGTCGACCACTCAACACTGTAGGAAGAGTGTAGTACGGGGATGTTTAAAATAATTACAGCCATCCAGAATGACATAAATTGCTGATTGATTTTGAAATGTTTGCTGACCATGAGTTGCTGACCAATTAGCTATTTCTGCTGACCGATTAGCTATTTCTGCTGACCGATTATATTTTTCTGCTCACAGAAATAACAATACTATGCTAACCATTTAATTGACACCCATAGATTTATTTCGGAATTGAATTCTTACATGGTTGCGACTTTTTCTTTGCCAGGTTTTTAGTTTTTTGACGAACACATTTTCTCTTGCGTGTCTTTTTAACAACCGGTGCTTCACTATTGAATGCCCCATCAACAGCCGGTGCCAAACAAGAGTACCTAAGCACTTGCGGCGACAAAATTTGTAGCAAAAAGTCACAGCGATAGTGCGCGCATCTCCATACATATCCATGGACCAGGAAATTTTCTCATGTATGCAAAAGGGGCATGTATTAGACAAAAGTTTCAGGTGCGCGCTATGTAGACTTTCATAGTGTGCTGGCCAAGGTCTGGCGTATAGATAGGCTCATGGATTCATGGAATCGCGTGAAAAAAGCGTAGGTACGTACCAAGCACAGCCTTGCTCTTCAGAGTATTACGCTTGCGTGTCTGCATCAGGCCCTTTTTAAACAACTGTTCTACGATTTCATCATCACTGTCGCTGTCGACTTCCATGATGGCTATTGAAAAATTTGGGCATTAGAATTAAGGAATACAGCTCAAATGTAATTTTCTACACAAAAACACCGCTCAAGTAAAAAGCAACATAGCTCAAGTCATTAAAAAAAGTCATCGTAACACCGCGTAAGTAAGGAACAAACTTTTAGATAGTTTTATGTTTTATTACTCAGCAGAATTTACACAAATGTTATAAAAATCAATGACTTACCTATTCTTCTGCTTTATTTCGCACTATTACACACTTTGTAGCACTATTAAACTAATTAAAACCATATTTTTACCAGCGCCGGCTGTTCACTGCTAAAACAATATGGCGAAATGATGACTTACGCGCTGTTACACGGAAAAATGAGATGCGCGGTGTTACAGTTTTCGAAATAGCGGCTGCTGATTGGCCAATATGCTTGTTTCTAATAGAAGGATCGACGCGCATTCAAAAACTCTAGCGAATGGCATTCAAAGGTCCAAACCGCCTAATTTCGACTTCTGCGGTGTTGTTTGCTCATCGACGATATGGGAGCCTTGAAATGGATTTCTTTGGAAAACCACATTTAGTACGTGTCGGCATGTTGTGGATTTATTTGTAGAAGTATAGGTATTTATTTTTTTATTTTATTTTAGAAATAGGTTTCTATCTTTTTATTTATTAATGAAAGATAGAAACCTGATTATGTATAAATCCTCACAAATTCGTAGGTGATCAAGATTTTAGGGTCGATAGAAGATGTGCATCCATCGATTAACCAGGAATAAAGGTTAAATAGGTAAAAAAAAACGAGCGAGCCTTACAGTAATCGCATGTGACATAAGGAAAAAACCTACCGGCCTACCGGGATCCGGCCTTGCATTAGGCGACATGGCCACGTATCCTTAGCCTTCGTGACTGAAAACAAATCACATTTTCTATTACACGCTACGGTCCCTTTTGACGAAATCACAACCAAAGATTGCAGGAAAGCGAGAGGAAAAATGTTACACGTCAAAAATACCTAGATATAATAAGTAAACAGGCGTACATCACATCAGCTCATATATATGTCTCCACCGAGGGGCTCGAGCCTACCCTGAATTAGGGCGATCGGGCCTTAGTCGACCACGCGTGCCCAGTGCGGGTTGGTCAACTTCACACACATCCTTCGAGTTTCTTAGCAGGTATGTGCAGGTTTCCTCACAATGTTTTCCTTCACCGTAAGAGCATCGGATAAACGAACATAATAAACAAACAGGCGTACAAAACTGTTTAATATAATATTTCTGGAGTTGTGTGGTAGGCAGGTGCTTTTTATGGTCCAACTTTGTGGATAAATTCACTTTTTCCAGTTTTCCAACTAAGTAATAATGTCCACTGCGGTTACTATAAATAACTTATAAGTTATTAGGGTAGCAGATGGAAAATATGGTTATTTATAAAAGGAAGTCTCTAGAGACTCACAAAAATAAAAATTATGATAATATGGCGAATATCAGAAACCAGAAGATCCGTAGGAGAACCAAACTTATATGGCAGTGGGCGGGGCACATAGCTCGTAAAACAGATGGCCGTTGGGGTAATAAAGTTCTCGAGTGGCGACTGCGCACCGGAAAACGTAGCGTAGATAGGCCTCACAATCGGTGGACCGATGACCTGATGAAGTTCGCGGGAAGCCGCTGATGGATGCGGGCAGCGCAGAACCGGTCGTCATGGAAATCCTTGATGGTGGCCTATGCGCAGCAGTAGACGTCCGTCGGCTGATATGATGATGATGATGATGATTATATGGCAAGAAACAGATTTTTGGTTTGTTTATTTATTCACGTATTAGGAAGAATAATAAACAGAAAATTTATATAAGTTAATACTTTTCTTTTACATGAGAAAATTTTAAATAAATACACAAACATTACAAAAACTGGCCAAGTGCGAGTCAGAACCGTACACATAGGGTTCCGCACCATCATATTAGTTGGCGCTAGTTTCTTCAATTCCGCACTATCATACTAGATGGCGCTAGTTTCTTCACGTTTAAAAAAAATACGTTTTTTGTATGCAGACTTTAACTTTTTTTTCTTTTTAGTATTTGTTGTTAGTGATATCGGCAACAGAAATACATCATCTGTGAAAACTTCAACTGTCTAGCTATCACGATTCATGAAATACAGCCTGGTGACAGACGGACAGACGGACGGACAGCGAAGTCTTAGTAATAGGGTCCCGTTTTTACCCTTTGGGTACGGAACCCTAAAACCTGTAGGTAGGTAACAAATTTTACAACCAAAAATAAACCGTGTTTTGTTTATCAATTCTGTTTCAGTGAAATTGATCTCAGAGATTGAGTAAATAACAAACAGGTTTAAAACGAACTCCACAGATTTAATTAAATATCGAATGGCAATCATTTCATTTCCATTCGACTTAATACAGTTACACAGGCTGTAGGTATACTGAGTGGAAAGTTGATATGGGGCACACAGAGCAGCCACCCGAAGCATTATACAGGATATAAAGAAATTGTTGTAGGACACGTTAACTGGAGGTTCTACTCATCATACTGAACAAATTTCCTCAAGGAACCCTCCATACAAAAATGCACAAAATTGATGGATTCAAGATTCAAGGTATTATTCAAAATAGGTGCAAATTACACTATTTCTGATAGTCATGAAATAATAAAAACATAAAGCAATAAACAATCATTAGTTAATAATGTCAAAATTCAATCCTTGAAATAAACCAGATTATATTATTATCATTAGAACATGAAAACAATATGTCACGAAAAGTTATACATAAAAATCATTGTAGGTCATACCTTTGACAAGAGTAGGCAAGTTTACACGGACAGCACCCGGTCCCGGTCACGAGTATAACGCGAGAGTCGGCCATCGCTCCCATAAACCATATTAGAGGGAAATTAACGTCCCGACTCCCGATGGATCAGTTTATCTACTTATATGAAGAGTTTCTTTTCGATTTCAGCAAAGTCATAGAACTTTAGTTGTTCTTTTCGTGTCAATTAAATACAGCTTAAGTGTGTTTTGATCCTCATCATTATGAACAAGACCAACTGGCATCATTATGAACAAGACCAACTGGCATCATTAGATAACAGCATAAGATTCTCCATATTTAAGTGTATGGGAAAAGATTTTAGCGATTTCTCGCGTATTTATAGTACCCCGACCTTCATTCATATCAGCTCATATACGTCCCCACCAAGGGGCTCGAGCCTACCCTTTATTAGGGCGATTAGGCCTTAGTCGACCACGCGGGCCCAGTGCGGGTTGGTCGACTTCACACACAACCTTCGAGTTTCTTCGCAGGCGTATGCAGGTTTCCTCACGATAATTTCCTTCACCGTTAAAGCAATCGGTAAGTATATGTACGTTAAGTATTTGAAAAACTCATTGGTACATTGGCCGTCCAGATTTGAACCCGGTACCTCTGGTTAGAAGAACCGAGTCGTTACCGGAGCCACCGACGCTTTTTTAGACCCCGACCTTAGTCAGTCTTATTTGTGACTTTGGATCCTTATAGGAAACAGGATCGATTGGCGTAATAAAAAGTTTTTGAGTAAATAGTCTCCTTACTACGTTTTCATGTAGGTATGTGGCCTGCATTACAAAACGGTGGCGTTACACGACATTACAAACGGCGACATTACGTTCAGCCGGATTGCAATTCGGCTGAAATAAAGTACGCCGCATTGTAAGAGGCGCCGCTTTGTTTATAAACTAGAGAACAATAATATAAATAGGCAAGCGAAGCGAGCAATATTAGGTTCGGTCCGGTGTGATTGATTATACAGTCAAAGAGCATCGCTAAGCGAGGCTCCCCCCCTCCCCCCTGGGCAGTAGAACGCTTCGCAGAAGAAGAAATCATCTGTTTTGTTCGGATTGTTTTTTTACTCAGTCTACTTGGTTTACGAAGCGGCGCTATATACGCCGTTTCGCAAAGCAGCGGCGTTAGTTCTTATACATATACTTTGACAGAAGGCTGTTTTACAAACCGACGGATTCTACGTAACAACTGCGACAGATTTAATGCTTCTGGTGGCTATCCTGTGTTCCCCATCTCGATTTTTCACTCAGTACCTCAAATGAAATAGGAAATTTTATCTTTATGCTGAACTAATTCAGTGAAATTGTTACAACAATATAATTCACAAGGCTATTCGGCTAATTGGTCCATTAGTTTTACTTTTATATGTCATTCCTTAAAAGCATGTTTTATTGTACCACTCTACTATTCGTACGAATTTATTAGTCAATAAAAATTAGTTAATGTTTACACTTTCCTTTTGAGTCCATGGCGAATAGACCCAAAATGCGTTATACAAAAATGCGCGATATTCAGGATGTAACAAAATTGGTGTAGGTCCCGTTAACTAGGGCTTCTACTCATCATACTGAACAACTTTTGTTCTACGACTTTGCTGAAATCGCAAAAAAAATGTTTTTCTTCATACAAATCGATCAGCTGATCGACCAATTTTATACATTTTAGTATTAAGCGTCGGTGGCTCAACCGGTAACGACTCGGTCCATCTAACCAGAGGTACCGGGTTCAAATCTGGACGGCCAATGTACCAATGAGTTTTTCAAAAACTTACGTAGGTACATACTTACCGATTGCTTTAACGGTGAAGGAAAACATCGTGAGGAAACCTGCACACGCCTGCGAAGAAACTCGAAGGTTGTGTGTGAAGTCGACCAACCCGCACTGGGCCCGCGTGGTCGACTAAGGCCTAATCGCCCTGATTCAGGGTAGGCTCGAGCCCCTCGGTGGGGACGTATATGAGCTGTAATAATAGTATGAAAGGTCCAAATTTTTTTTTGACAATTGACTATGTGTTCTTTGGGGAAAGTTGTTCAGTATGATGAGTAGAACCCCCAGTTAACGGATCCTACACCAATTTTGTTACACCTGTATAAGTAATAAATAAATAAATATTCTTGGACAAATCACACATGGTCATCTGGCCCCAAAGTAGGATAACCTGTGTTATGGACTGATATACATACTTATATAAGTTTAAATACATACATATAAAGATATATTTAACACCCAGACACAGAGCAAACAAATCTGCTCATCACAAAAATGCTTGCCCAGGGTGGGGATCGAACCCACAACCCTCGGAAGTGCCACCACAATCTACATAGCGACTACGCCTTGCGCACTTTTTTTTGGTATTTTACCATATACAGGCTGCAGTTTAGCAATTCTAAGAGCTATGTCGGTAACTTTGGTTCTCCTAATAAAGTACTACATCGATTTTGATAAAATTTATATGACCAACTCGGGAGTAGAAAAATAATCATGAAAATCGGTTCAAAATATCTGCGAAGATATCGCGTAACACGCACACACAAAAAGATACAGTCGAATTGTAAACCTCCTTCCTTTTTGGAAGTCGGTAAAAAAAACCGCTCCAAAAAACTCGATAACACTTTTTACTTTGGAGCGACTGCGACCGTTTCTGAGAGACAAAAGAGTAGAAGATATTGTGATGGCAAAAAAATCGAAAATTACATTTTAATGGGGATCAAAATATAGGTATGTATTAAGGGCCGCCAGGAGGCTCGAGTTTCCATACAAACGTAGTTTTGCTATAATACAAAAACTACATGCCGGATGGAAACCAAACTTTGTAAATATATTGAGAAGACACATATCGATGTTTGTAATTAGTTTTCAATGTACTAATATAAAACGAAAAAAAATAAGAGCAGTTTCAAATTTTCAGTACAAAACTAACTTAAGCCTTCGTTTAGTAACGTTAAAATTTACTACGATGAAAACTAATTACAAACATCGATATGTGTCTACTCAATATATTTACATAGTTTGTATCCAATCCGGCATGTAGTTTTTGTATTAAAGCAAAACTATGTTTGTATGGAAACTCGAGCCTCCTGGAGACTCTTAATGTGTATATGTCTGAGTGTGTGCGTTTGTCCGGTGCTCTAGTGCCCAAACTACTGGACGGATTGGGGTACAATTTGGATAAGGGGTTTTCATCTCCAGCCTTTTTTTTAAAACTATTTAGGGTTACCACCTTGGTAAAAATATCTCACGTTTTGTTCCCAAAATAGCTTTAACGATTTTGAAGAAACTCTGTAAATTATTACTTTACATGATATTATTTACGCCGTAGTTCGTTATTTCAGGCAAAATCGGAATGAAGTACCTCTCGTACAAATGGCTCCAACGATTTTAATAAAACTTTGTGACTTTATAAGATTTTTTAAGAAAAATCCGAATAAGGTGCCTCCCACACGAATACAAATGACCTATTTGTCAATATTTCATTAAGTCAGATACACCTTTATTATTTGCTACTAAGCAAGCGTAATGATTATTGTCAATTTTTGTGAGCCCGTGAATGCTAGACGACGACAGCACACACCGGACACTTCATACAACGATCGTGAAAAACATTCCTAAAAAACAAATGAGCAAACAAAATTACGGCGAAATCCTATACGTTTGAGCACCAAACCAAAGTATATATATTAGTACTAACATACAGTATGAACACTCCCTGCCGCTCTCTAGATTGCAACCTCACCTCCTCGTCACCCAGATTTATACAGATTGGTTACAGTTTGGTTGTCGAACGTATAGGATTTCGCCGCCATTATGTTTGTTCCGTCATTCGTTTTTTGAAATTTCATTTCTGGCCCGCTGTATGAAGTGTCCAGGGTTTGACCAAACTTTAACCAATCTGTATCAATCTGGGTGACAAGGGGGTGAGGTCGCAATCTAGAGAGCGGCAAAGAGTGTCCATACTGTATGTTAGTACTAATATATATACTTTGACGAAAGTTTAGCGATGTAATGAAAGTATGCTCAGCGTGGCTGCACAATTTATTTCTAAGATCTCTTTAGACGAAAATTGTAGCTGTAGTTTAACCTCAAAACGACAAATAATAAACTCGACAGTAGTTGAATTGTTGCCAGATATAAAAATCAAATCCCTACATACTATTGCTAGGTACGGCAAAAGTTATTTCTACGCAAATCTTTTAATTATTTCGTTCCAAATATCGCCTGTTAACTGTTAATAGCCTCATTCTACGGTACTTAAATGTTAATTAAGATTTCCGTCGCCTCAATCAACACGACTTGCTTTAACAAAAGCCACTAAGTCGCAAAAGCTAACAACTCAAAGTACTCAAACTATAGGAACCAACACGCTAATCTCAAATTAAAAAGTTTCTTGATGATTTAAGTTAACGCGCTTTAAAATATTCACTTTTGAAAAAATATCACGCGAATCAGTGTTTTGGGTTTTAAAAATTCATTAGTGAGCTTAACCGGTTGAAAATAAAAACTGAAAAAATATTCTATTGTTGATGATGTTCCTTGAAGTCAAAAGCTATTAGAAACACGATTGAGCAGTTTTGGCTCGATAGAAAAAAATCACAAAGATAGGTCTAAACCGTTATGACTAATATTTTGAAGTATAAATAAAAAAAAATAGAA
Organism: Coleophora flavipennella; assembly: GCA_947284805.1. Classification (NCBI taxonomy): domain Eukaryota; kingdom Metazoa; phylum Arthropoda; class Insecta; order Lepidoptera; family Coleophoridae; genus Coleophora; species Coleophora flavipennella. Next base: position 11,971,531 of record OX369263.1, on the reverse strand, counting down.
AAATATTTGTTATGATAATACAAAGTGAGTAATTTTATTATTTTTTAAACTTTCATTGTAGTTTTTGGTTCAAACGAAAAACCATTGAAAAAGTGTGGTTATCTTCTGTACTCTTTACACGTAAAGAAAGAAAAAGACACGACTGTTCCAATCAATACCTCGCCTTAAACAATCAAACTTTGGTAAAAAAAGACGATCACTAAAAGTGGCACCTAGTACTTGACGGACTTACCATAACATTTGGCATCGATCGCCTATACAGGCATCTGAATATTTAGGCATCTGAACATTCAGGGATGTCTGCACATGCTTTATGAGCCCACCCACGGCAACTGGAGGTTGGTATCCAGTGCTCGTCTTGGTCCTCTAATCATACTACACAAGTAGTTCTACCTTTGTCAGTACTGGACGGACTAATCATAATATTTGGCATCGATCGCCTATGCAGGCATCCGAACATTCAGGGATGTCTGCACACGCTTTATGAGCCCACCCACGGCAACTGGAGGTTGGCATCCAGTGCTCGTCTTGGTCCTCTAATCATACTACACAAGTAGTTCTACCTTTGTCAGTACTGGACGGACTAATAATAACATTTGGCATCGATCGCCTATGCAGGCATCTGAACATTCAGGGATGTCTGCACACGCTTTATGAGCCCACCCACGGCAACTGGAGATTAGTATCCAGTGTTCGTCTTAGTCCTCTAATCATACTACACAAGTAGTTCTACCTTTGTCAGCACTGGACGGACTAATCATAACATTTGGCATCAATCACCTGTGCAGGCATCCGAACATTCAGGGATGGCTGCACATGCTTTATGAGCCCACCCATGGCAACTGAAAGTTGGTATCCAGTGTTCGTCTTGGTGCTCTAATCACACTACACAAGTAGTTCTACCTTTGTCAGATATTTCAGTTAACGGTTCCTTGTCTTTGCTTTTTCTCCGTTTTATTACAAGCTTTTATTTAGTTTTTCCTGTCCCGGTGTCTGTAATCAAATTTTGCTAGTTAAGTTTGACTCACTTCCCGGTTTGAGCTGAAATTTTGCATACACGTTTCATTTGGCTGACGATGCATAGTTAGCTAAATTACGTCATTCTGAATCCAATATGGCGGAGTTCGTGAACCAATTATTTTTATGCACCCTTATTATATGGGTATCAAATGAAAGGGTTTGCTGAGAAGAATATATAAAAAAATAAAGTGACATCACACTGAATTCAATACGGAGGACGCCCTAGTAAATACTGTGTTCGCCATTTTTAAATAAAAGCTTGAAGATTTATCGCTGTTTGTTTTTTTTTGGCTTTACGCTTTTTTGTGTGCTACCCCATCTCTTCTATTGCTTTTTTAGGGTTCCGTACAGCCAACAGGTAACCAACGGGACCCTATTACAAAGCTTATATGTCCGTTTGTCAGCGGGCTGTATTGCATGAACCGTAATAGTAAACAGTTGAAATTTTCACAAAATGTGTATTCCTATTGCCGCTATAAGAACAAATACTAAAAATTTGAAAGAGCGCAAAAATGAGGTAAGTCTCCATACAAAAAACGTGTTTTTTTATAGGCCTTTTAAGTATTTTTGATTTAGCTCTATCGTGGTAAAATTATAGTAATAACGCTAAAGTAAAACAACAAATAATAAAAATTGGTTATCGTAATCGCGCTAAGGAGTCCGAACTGAATGACAAATAATTTTCGAAAGACTTAAAAACTTTTAGGTATAAGCTTTTATTTGAAAATGTTCAATTATTTCGTATTCTTCTCAGCAAATCCTTTTATTTGATACCCACATTGTTAGAGTGCATTAAAAATAACTATTCCGCCATCTTGGGTGCGCCGCCATGTTGGATTTAGAATGACGTTACACAGTTAACCATGCATTGTCATCCAAACTGAACGCGTATATACAAAATTTCAGCTCAATCGGTTGAAGATATCTGCTTGAAAATTGAGTCGCAAGATTTCACCCGAACAAACATACCTATATATTGCAAGTTAAATAAAAGCTTAGTAAAAAAAGCATATTTTTGTCGCTTGCGTTGGTGTCTGTTTTCTTTGTATTGTGAATAGGTATCATTGTTATTAAACTATGTAGTTGTGTCCGACTTGCACTTGGCCGATTTTATAACCTAACATTAGCTCCACATGCATGTGTGTTTGTGTGTATCTATGTAACATGATTTTCACCCACTTCGGAACGTCGGATAAATACGGAAATTTCCAAACGTATTAAAAACCATGACAATTCATAAAGAGGCCAAGAGCAAGTCAGACTCGCGCAAGGTAACGTTCCGTAGACTTTGAAAAAAAAAATAGATAAATGATTTTTTCTGTTCTTAATAGATTTCTTTTTATGGAAAATCGATTTCAGTTTGTATGGAAAATCTATAAACTTTTAACAAATCCAACTGCACATCTTAAGTCGTTCGATCATTACTCCAAAACTAAGCCTACTTATCCGTATCAGTTTTCCATTTAAATTGAATATATTCAAAATTTTTTCACATGTCTTGAAATAATATCGGTGTAACTGGTAGGGGGATAGACTCTGAACATTGAAAAATTCTTAAGTACAGTATTTAATCAAATAAAAAAATAGGCAAAAATACGTATATGCAAAAATATGATAAGAAATATTATGTCTAACTGAAGGAAGTAAATGAAATTATGAATATAAATACAAAAAAAAAACGGCCAAGTGCGATCTAGAATCGCACAAAGTAGGTTTCCGTAGTCTTTTCGAATAATAAATGTTTTTTTTTTTTTATAATTGGCAATGGAACAGTTTGTATGGCAAATCTATAAACTTTTTATAAATCCAACTGCACATCTTAAGTTAGTCGATAATTCCTCCTAAACTATGCCTACTTAGCCGTAATTTGAAATATGCAACGATACCCCACAGGATAAGGTACGCTAGCAAAAAAAATTCACTCCCTTTTTAAATGTAGGGAAGGTAATCTAAAATTTTTTTCTTCAAGTTTTTTTTTTACTACTTTGTTGGCGTGGTTAATATGTATACAGGTTGAAAAAAATTGGTATAGGGGCCGTTAACTGGGGTTCTACTCATCATACTGTAGAACTTTCCCCGAGGAACCCATAGTGAAATCGCAAAAAAACATTTGGACCCTCCATACTAAAATGCACAAAATTGGTCAAACAGCTGATCGATTTGTATGAAGAGTAAAAAAAATGCATTTTCAGCAAAGCCGTAGATTAAAAGTTGTTTAATATGATGAGTAGAAGCCCCAGTTAACGGGACCTACACCAATTTTGTTACACCCTGTATACTCATGCCGAATTAGAGCTTTCTAGTACTAAAAGTTTTAGCCGGCTACCTATCACGGATTAAAAGATACAGCCTTTTAAAAATCAGACAGATGAATGAACAGACAACAAGGCTTAGAGGGTGGTACCTGGTAGGCAACCCTAAAAAACCTTGTGTATAACCCTTTCGTTCTATTTTAACCGCTTTAAAGGATTTCAATGTAAATATAATTATACAGAACAATAAAGACAAACAGTATTAAGTAACTTTGCCTTATTAATTTTTGTCTCTACATAATATCGTCACGAACTCACGGCAATGTCGCGTTCTTACGTCACAAGTTGGTTGAGTTTAAGGTGACCACACTTCTCATAATCATAGGACATAAAAATAACAAGGTATCTAAATTAAGTCAAGCCCCGCTTTCAGTTTGTACAGTACAATAAAGTAATTATACAGTAAGTAAGTAATTATACAGTAAGTAAGTAATTATACAGTAAGTAAGTAATTATACAGTACAATAAAGACAAACAGTATTAAGTAACTTTGCCTTATTAATTTTTGTCTCTACATAATATCGTCACGAACTCACGGCAATGTCGCGTTCTTACGTCAAAAGTTGGTTGAGCTAAGGTGACCACACTCCTTCTAATCATAGGAAATAAAAATAACAAGGTATTTAAATTACATCAAGTCCCGCTTTCAATTTGTCATAATGAATAATCGTGAAAGTTTAAAGTCTTATATTACAAGGTGTCTTTCCAATTAAATACTTGAGTTGCATCTCTTGGTATAAATAATCTTAGGATTTACAGCAAATCAAAAAATGACAGTTGGACGGTTTTGTGTATCTGTGGTCGAACTGGCAACACTGCGTGCCAAACTGTCAAATGGAAATAAAAGCTTGCTTGTACTATGCACACAGTGGCGACGAGAAAAATATAAAAATAATATAAATCAACAGGAATCACAATGCCTATTGGAAAAATTTGTGAGCACTTACATAGAAAGGATTAAAATGTATTTAAAGGCGGCCTTCTAACTCTACTTGGATAACGAGGGTCACCAATTGACGAGTCACCAACTATACACCCAGAGCCCCCCCGAACCCGAGGCCTCCTCCCTCACACTCGCCGCGCCCGTCGAGCCACTCGCGCTGTCCGCTACGGGTGAAGGGAGAATTAAAGCAGAAATTATGCTGTGAGGGCTGTTCTCAACTGGAACCGATGACGGACGCAGTCTTAATAGTCGATATGGCGATGTACCACAGTACCATACGAATCCTTAACTCGATAATCTGTTACCCGCTCGATCTAGAATTCGTCCCGTTACCCATTTATCCGTGTCTCTATATTTACGAAACCAAACTGGGTCACCAACTACTAGGTGGTGTTGCCTTCCGCCAGTATCTCGCTCTTGGCGGCTTGGGCATTCGGCATGCACACCTCCCGTGCTTCGCGCTCCGGCTTCAGACAGTCCAGTCGGGACCGCAGGGTACGTCACTGTAGCATTCTTGCTGGGCTCTCTCCTTTTACATTGTTTTCTGTATTCCTGTATTGTAATAAAAACCTTCAGAGCGCTGGTTCAAAAAATAAAACAAAGCAAGAGGTTCTGAATAAGGTGAAAGAGAAGAGAAGCCTGTAGCAAATGATTAAAAATAGAACAGGAAATTTGTGAGGACACCTGAAAGACACGACGGCTTTCTGAAAACAATCATAGAAGGAAAGATAAAGGAAAAAAGAGGCAGAAAAAGATCAAGGTGAAATTACATAGAGTAAATAAAAAAAAACTATGGCTGACGATAGGAAGAATTGGCGATTACTCCACAGACAAGAGCAGTGCTCTTAAATCAGATGATGATGATGTGCAAATTAACTTTAAATTATCCAAAAAAAGTCCCGACTAACTCATTTTCTGATTCATCAACGCCCAGCCCAAGCTCTTGGACCATGATAACAGAATTTTTGCATAAAGAATTGGCAATTATTTCACAGACAAGAGCAGCGCTCTTAAATAACATGATGATGATGATGTATTGCAAATTAACAATAAATTTTCCAAAAAAAACCCTGACTCACTCATTATCTGATTCATCAACGCCCAGCCCAAACCCTTGGATCTAGATAACAGATTTTTTGCAAAGAGGTGTCTTTTATAATTTACACAAGCAATAAGGCTGGATTTTTTGAAATCCCACGGGATAGGGAATAAATGGCGGGCGGAGCCGCGGGGTGGAAAGCTACTTTTAAACAGAATCGATCAGTTAATTTACCACTATGTACCAAAAAAAAATTAAACTTCTGCATTTTGAGTGAATCTTCGTTTTTAAGGAGTAAAGTAACGTTGTCAAGGGCAAAAAGGTCACCAGCAACAAACAACCAGTGATTGCAGTCAATGACCTTAGGAGGTCCTTGATTGCAGTCGAAAAAACTATAGGTATTTTGTTGCATTTTGATAAAGATACCGACAATCAATAGGCATTACTTTAAATTTGAAGAAAATTAAAAAACCGGCCAAGTGCGAGTCAGAACCGCACACAAAGGGTTCCGTACCATCGTACTAGATGTCGCTAGTTTCTTCACGTTTAAAAAAAACATGTTTTTTGTATGGAGACTCCTTATTTTTTCACTTTTATAATTTTAGTATTTGTCGTAATAGCGGCAACAGAAATACATCATCTGTGAAAATTTCAACTGTCTAGCTATCACGGTTCATGAAATACAGCCTGGTGACAGACAGATGGACGGACGGACGGACAGTGAAGTCTTAGTAATATGATCCCGTTTATACCCTTTGGGTACGGAACCCTAAAAACTAAGCAATAGCACAGATTAGATATAGTTACTTCGTGCAATATTGTATAATATATAGAAAGCGGCCTTGAAAATAACATCAGTATTATTTTCTGACATCGAAATTCCTACTTTCACATGACGTGAGGACACCAGAGTATGCTAGAAAATTAATTAAATTACACAGGAACCCTTCGAAACGACGCTCTCTGACATTGTACCCAAAGCTTCCACGAAATGTAATAAATGAGTCGGGTTCATTTAAAACGTTTTCAGGGTATTGGTGTAAAATCTTAACGTACAAAAGAGGGAGATAAGATTTTCTCACATAGTAGTGTAATGTAGAACAAATATTCGTACTTGGTGAATCAAATTCTTGTAAACTATGGAAATGAATATTCACCAACTGACTTCCCATTCTCAGTAGCGGTATATAGGCAGATGAGGCACTTGCCTTGGGCGCCATTCAAAGCAGGGCGCCAAATCCTTTTATTTGTCTTATACGGTCGAGGATGGGTCAGCAAACTTTACTAGGTATATTTTGTCGTTATTTTTTTACAAATCGTGCCCTCGTTGTTTGTCAGAGGTAAGAAGTTTATTTACGGTCTGCTATATGTTTTGGTTTGACTCTGTTGTCATCCTCAACTTTTATTTCATAGGGCATCAACCTACGGGTAAACTGCACCCAAGTGCTGCCACCGCAGGCTACCACCACCTAGCCGCCGAATATAGTTTTGGCCTGGGACGTAGCAGCCACACTGCCAAATACGTGTTGAATTCGCCGTACAACGCCGGGCGCCGTACCAGCCGCATAAAGGGAAGTTTTTATTTTTACTATTTTATTGCCTTTCAACCGATAGTTCCACTGATCGCTGCAACTGCTATGCGGAGTTCTTTAAATTACTTACCTGTGTTCTCCAGATTTTTTAATTTATTTAATTAGCAACTATTCTGTGTTCCCCAAGGTTATCCTTATAACCTCGGGGTAATTCCATCCATATTGGATTCTAAGTTCTATCTATGTATTTTAGTTGGTAATTTATTTGGATACTGGGGAGCGACGATCGTTGCCTGACCGGCATTTAATTAAATTCTTTAACACTTAAATTTTAAATTTGACTTAAGAATCTTAAATTTTCCTACCATAAATTTTATTGTTAATAGTATAATCTTATTTATATCCTTCACGACCATCTCTTTTATAGCTTGTTTACCATCTCTTTATTATTAAATATATATTCCGATTTACCCCACAAAATATTTTCTTTTCATACAACCACATTTAGGCCCTTGATCCAAATTCTACGTTTTACGTAGCGAAACCGTAGCTGATATTTTAAATCAATTTATTTAATTTTCGCTACTAAACTGAGTATGGAACAGTTGAATTTTTTTTGCTGTGATTTTATTTAAATTAGGTTTCATGAAAAGCATATTTTAGCATTTGACGCTTTTTAGCGAAAGTCACTAGGTATGTAGGAGAGAAATCATGAGGGAGAGCTTGGTAATAGGTATTACTAAACCGCCACCGTGGCGTGTTGTTCAGTTCATTAGGTCCGGAAAAATTACCATCCGCAATTACCGGCCAGCAATAAACCACCAGCATTAAACACTTCAGCAATTTGTGGTTAACAATTTACCGCTAATATATTTTATGACCGTGCAATACATTTATTGTATTATATCAACATCACTAATGCGGGAGCGAGCGAAGCAAGCACGGGAGTTCGGAGCAACCCAACTCTGATGTTTGAGGTTGAAGCCTAAAGGTTAAGTTTGACATGAGATTCACTAAAGGGAGACCCGAAGGGGCTATGTCTACCGTTGCAATTACTGACCTTATGTTACTGTCGTGAAGGATGAGACGCTCCCCCCGTTTCCATTAAGGCTACCGATTTCTAAATATTCCCCAAAAAACTATTCTAGATAGAAAACTATATAAACGGTAAATTATAAATTGCTGAAGCGGTCAATTGATGCGGCGATGAATTTCCAGCGATAAAAGTTGGCGGTCAATTCTTGGCGAAGAGTCACTGGTCAATTTATCTAGAATTAGTCCATTAGCTTCACATCAGAAGATCGCAGGTTCTCTCCGGACTCAAACTTATAAGACTCAGTTTGGTTGATAGAAGGGAATTTTCTAAGCCCGCCTGGCCAGTTACCACCATCTTATATTAAGTCTTGCCGCCAAAAATCAATGTCAACATTATTGAATTGCTGAAGCGGTCAATTGGTGCGGCGACAAACTTCCAGCGATAAAAGTTGGCCGTCAGTTGCTGGCGAAGAGTTGCGGGTGGTCAATTTACCTAGACTTAATGCACTAGCTTAACATCAGAAGATCGCGAATTCTCTTCGGAGTTAAATTTTGTAAGACTCGGTTTGGTTGGTGGAAGGGCATTTTCTAAGCCCTCCTGGTGATAACTAGCCACCATCTTATCTTTAGTCTTGCCGCCAAAAATCTATGTTAACAACATTGATGTGTCCCGGCTTGATAAGATGGCTGTTTTGAGGAATCTTGGTAAGCCCGCTTCCATCTTCAGAATCATCGTCACTTACAATCAGCTGAGATGATGCCAAGGTCGTACCAATTGTAAAAAAAAACCCTATTTTACAAGAAAATAGTGGAAAGCGATTGTTTCAAAATTGCACTTTAGTCTTCACCTAACCGTTTCGAAAAAATCCAGAAAAATAGTTCAAGGCGAGACATTGATTTGGAACAGTTGTCTTTTTCAATAATGTTTAGTTTAGATTCAATTTTCTCAATGAAAGTATGAAAAATAATAACATTTCTCACTTTGTATAATCATAAGAGCGTCGGTGGCGTAATGGCTAGTGCCGCCGCCTTCTGTCCGGGAGGTCGTGGTTCGAACCTGCCACGTACCAATGTGATTTCGCATTTAGATTTCATATGTATACGTTTATCCGACGCTCTTACGGTGAAGGAAAACATCGTGAGGAAACCTGCACACGCCTGCGAAGAAACTCGAAGATTGTGTGTGAAGTCGACCAACCCGCACTGGGCCCGCGTGGTCGACTATGGCCCGATTGCCCTTATTCAGGGTAGGCTCGAGCCCTTGGTGGGGACGTATATGAGCTGCTATGAATGAATTATCATAACAAATATTTATACTTTTGATTGTAGGTTCTTGGTGGAACTTAATATCACACATATTGGTATATATCTACAGTAATTCCACATAAAATAAATAAAACTGCATTTTTAGTTTGTCAGCGACCGGTTTCGTAGATTGGAAAGTAACGGTGTAGACCTATCTTTGGGATTTTTTCTATCGAGCCAAAACTTCTCAATCGTGTTTCTAATAGCTTTTGACTGGAACATCATCAACAATAAGGGTATTTTTTTCATCCTTGGGTTTTCTATCATTGAGGAATAATTGAGGTCAAAAATAACGAAAATCTGTAATATTACCGCGTCAACGCGCTCATCAAATACAATCTTTATATAGTATAAAGATCAGATTAGAAGTTGAAACGCGTCTTTTCTTCGTCGGTACAAAGTTTATACCGACGAAGAAATGAAGCGTTAATTTAACCAACCCAGGTAAATCTAATATTCATCGAGTGTCCCATAACTTGTAGTAAATGAAATTGGAACAAGTACGTACATACATAGAAGGTAGATAATAAGGTGTCAGGTTTATACTATGATATTGTCGGTAATAAAGTTACCGCGTGAAGCTGGGAGCGATTACCTTGTACCAAGTAGAACTGTGGATTGTCGTGATAATTGTATTACCCGACTAAGAAAAAAAGAAGGTTATGTTTTTGAAAGTCTTCGTTGTATATATAGATGGATGAATGTTCATCCGTTCCCTCGTATGTGTGTATGTATGTGGTGTCTTTGGATTCGTGGCATCACACATGCGCTGTCATCAATCTGACTTTTCAATCAAAAAAGCAAAAATTCGATCATCCTTCCTATTATTATCATCATAAACTGTTTCTAAAATATTTATTTAATACATTATCTAAAAGAGTAATTTCGAGTAAGACTCATGTATATTTTAAATTTGAATCAATTTTAAATTTGATGTGTTAATGTTTTTTAATCCTTGTATATACTTTTTAGGTCTTATTTTTACCAATAAATTGTACGCGAGCATCTATTTTTTTAAAACCCACGCCCACTACCTAGGTCGTGCTACACCAAAATCAAAATCTTGTACTTTATCGGCACCGATTTTTTATAAAATGCCTTACATTTAATGTAAGTTTTTGAAGACCACCTGGCTAGCTAACGCCATCTTATCTTAGTCTTGTCGCCAAACATCAATATTAATAGCATTGATTTGTTACGACTTGAAGATATGATAGCCAGTTCACCATGGCCTTCCATCTTCGGCATCATCGTCACTTACCATCAGGTGAGATCATGCCAAGGGCTTACCAGTTGTGGATGAAATAAAATAAAATGTACGTACAATTAATGTTTTTTTAACCTTGCTCTCATTTGCAAATGGTTTAACGTGCAATAGGGAACTTTAGTCCAAAAACATTTGGATTATACCGTCCGTTAGGGTAGTATGGTTCTCAAATGGCAACCGCGCACTGGAATACGTTGCGTAGGCAGGCTTGCCACTCGGTGGACCGATGACCTAGTTAAGGTCGCGGAAAGCCGCTAGTTGCATGCGAGCTGCGCAGGACCGGCCATGTGGAAATCCTTGAGGGAGGCCTGTATTCAGGACACTTCATAAAACGGGCCTGAAACAAAATGGCGGCGAAATCCTATACGTTCGACAACCAATCTGTATCAATCTGGGTGACGAGGAGGTGAGGTCGCAATCTAAAGAGCGGCAAGCAGGGAGTGTCAATACTGTATGTTAGTACTAATATATAAGGTCTAACAAAATTAGCTGAAACTATTTTTACTGGTGCTTCTGCCCATGAAACTGAACAACTTTTCTCATAAAACCCATTGTCAAATCTCAAAAAAATTTTTTGAACTTCCCATACTAAGTTGGCTGATCAAGTGATCGAGTCAGTATGGGAGAGATTTTTTTTTTGCGATTTGAGTATGTGGTGCATGGGGAAAGTTGTTCTGTTTTATGGGTAGAAGCACTAGTTAAAATAGTTTCAGCTAATTTTGTTACACCTTATATATACTTTGACGTGACTTGCGAAGCACGGAAACAGTCGAGAAAATGCCAGGAGCAGCTAAACCACCCCAGGTAATAAACGACCTTATGGTCAGTTTCCATGCGTGGTTGACGCAACCACACAAGTCGCAGTTGGAACAAGACACTTCTCAATTTCATTCAAGAAGACGCTATTACCATTGCGATAGAAATATGCAAATCCCATATCCTTAGGCGACACACCTAACCCTGTTTTATGACTGTACACGACCACTGATATGGAAGAAAGGGTTTGTTAGACTCCGTAGTCTTTCATATCGTTTGAAATTGAATTGGTTGTGGCTTTTGGTAACTAGCATGTACTTACTTATTTTATTCATGGCTAAAGTACTACCCACTTTGCCCTAAATTAATTTATATTTTTTTTATAATTAGCAGGCGAGTTGTCATTGTGGTAGCACAGTACTCGGAAAGTACACGCTGCTGCCCATCCTCCTGTTTAGTCCCAGTCGTCTCATACGACACCTACGGGAAGAGATGGGATGGCCCTATTCTACGCCAAGAGTCATATAGCAATGCGAAAGACCCTAATTTGATTATAATACCAAATCCACGTAAACAAAACTAAAATAACTATAGGTACTGTACAATTAAGGCATAACGCATAACGTCTGATTTTACTCCCCATAAATTTTCATATCCCGGGCTTATATATGAAAATCGATTCTTAAGGAGTAAACTCCAAAAATCGGATTCCTAAAATCCATAGAAAGACGTTTACTATTGATAGTGTTTGACTAAAGGACACTAGATACGAAACACCACTAGCTCAACAAAAGTAAGGGGTGAAAGCAAATTTCCCATACTATAACATTTATAGGGATACTCGGGTTTTATGGGTGCTACATTCTGTTTTGGTAATGTGAGATGTCAAATTTGCTTGTTAGTTTATGATTTTTGGCTTCGCGAACCTATGACAAGAGAAGCAGTGATTGTACATAAATATAGGGAAAGGTATTAGTTTGACCAAATTCAGACCCTTCGGTCTAGCATAACATTCGATGATACATAGCATAACGTCTTATTTGGGTACTATAGGTGTTTGTAAGAGTTTCGGAGCCAAAATGGCAAAAAAACGAAACCCTAATAATTTTGTCATGTCCATTTGTGTGGACTCTGAATAAATTCATATCTGGGGGCACAGGAGTGCCACCGCAAAGTCGAGCGCAAAGCTATCACTGCCGTAATATGTTTTTTTAGCGCCGTTTCCGCCGATTTTCGAGCTTATAAAACAATAAAAATATCGCTGTCTTTTAAGCGATTTGTATTAGGGGTCAACGTGTAGAAGGGTCCTTTCCTTGAACTTCAAATATTAACGAAGCAAAGTAAAAAATTACCATTTTTTATGTGTCTAATACAGTGACTATGATGACTTTTATGAGAAAATTTAGGAGGAACCTTGAATTTCAAGTTTGTTACTTACATATTTACAAGGCAAACCAAAACTTGACAAAATTTTAAATTTGTCAACTAGAGTGACTCGTATGGAACAACTGTTACAGTAATCATCATTACAGCTCATATACGTCCCCACCGAGGGGCTCGAGCCTACCCTGAATCAGGGCGATTAGGCCTTAGTCGACCACGCGGGCCCAGTGCGGGTTGGTCGACTTCACACACAACCTTCGAGTTTCTTCGCAGGCGTGTGTAGGTTTCCTCACGATGTTTTCCTTCACCGTTAAAGCAATCGGTTAGTATGTACGTAAGTTTTTGAAAAACTCATTGGTACATTGGCCGTCCAGATTTGCACCCGGTACCTCTGGTTAGATGGACCGAGTCGTTACCGGTTGAGCCACCGACGTTACAGTAATACGCATAAGAAAATAAAATCATCTACCTAAATACATATCTACCTAGACTTATTACTTTTACAAACTCGCTTTTAATTAACTTGCAATATTCGAATGAATCTAAGTTGACCGCTTAAAAATTCGCAAATTAAATTTTACCCACTTTCCGGTTTCCGATTGAGATGAAGTTTTGCATACACGTTTAGTTTGGATGACATTGCATGGTTAGCTATGTGACGTTATTCTTAGTCCAAAGTTGGCGGACCAATTATTTTTTATTCATCCCTTATCGGGCATCAAATGAAAGGATTTGCGAAATAATTTTAATTATTTTCAAATAAAAGCTTGCACCTAAAAGTTTTTAGGCTTTTCGAAAAATATTTTCACTTCGACTTGGTTTTTATTTGATCTCACTTCATATTTTCATGGCCAACTAATCTTAATCAAAACCTGGAACGTTTTTCATAATGTTTTTTTTGGGATCTAATCATCTCTTATCTTATTCACACCCAATTTTCGCATTTTTGATTGATACATTTATTATAATAAGCAAATTTTCATCTTTCGTACGCAAACGTTCTCATTATTTTGCCACAAGAGTGCCCACGCAAAGTCTAGCGCAAACCCAATCACTGCCGTAATTTCTTTTCTAGAACCATTACGGCCGATTTTGGAGCCCCTGTGTCTTGGCACTAGGAACGAATAAAACAATGAAAACATCACTATCCTAAAAGCAACGTGTATTAGGGGTCGACGTATAGAATGGTCCTCCCCTTGAATTTCAAATATTAACGAAGGAGAGTAAAATTTGTATTTTTTTATTTTATTTGTGATGGGTATGAGAATTGTTATGAGAAAAGTTAGGAGGACCCTTGAATTTCAAGTTTATAACTTACATATTTACTAAGCAAAGTAAAACTTGTCAAATTTTTAAATTTGTCAACCAAAGTGACTCGTACAGGTTGTTACAGTAATAAGCATAAGAAAATAAAAGCATCTACCTACACACATATCTACCTAGACTTACTACTCTTACAAAATGTTTAACGGCCAAGTCACTCGTTTTTTATTACAAGCTTTTATTTAACATGCAATATTCGTAGTATCTAAATTGTCCGCTTCAAATTTGCAAGTTAAATTTGACCCACTTCCCACTTCTCGATTTCCGATTGAGTTGAAATTCTGCATACACGTTTATTTTGGATGAAAATGCATTGCAAGCCAAGTACGTCTTTTCAAACCCAATATTGCGGACTCCCAAAGTTGGCGGACCAGTGAATTTTTATGCAACCCCTTATGAAGGCATAAAATGAAAGGGGGTGCTGAGAAGAATGCAAAATAATAAAAAATATAATCAAATAAAAGTTAGTACCTAAAAGTTTTCAGGTTTTACGAAAATTATTCTCACTCAGACTTGGTTCTCATTTGATCTCACTACATTTTATGGCCAATTAATTTCAATCAAGACCTGGCACTTTTTAACAAAATGTTTTTTAGGGATCTTATATTCTCTTATCTTGTTCTAAACACTCAATTTTCGCATATATGATTCACGCATTTGTTGTAAATAACCAATTTTCGTTTTTTTGTACGCAAGCGTTCTCCTTATTTTTACTTGCCTACTTATTTAAATGTAGAAACATCGAAACATATTGACAACCCTACGACGGCGACAAAGGGGTGTACTGAATGACAGACAACACAAATGGTCAGAGTTTCCAGGAAAAGGAAATATAAGTAACTGATTCTGGAGTTAGCATTCAGCTTGGTTTACATACAAATTGTCTTTCCATACAAAAAAAAACCGAATTCCATCGCAACAACTTCGAACAGTTTTGCATTTTTGATTTTTTGGTTTTTGTTAATTTTCTAATAAATTTCTACACCGATTTTGATAAAATTTATATGAGACCACACAGGAAGCACTAGTTTCAAATAAAAAAAAGGTCATCAAAATCGGTTAACCCAGTCAAAGTTCTGAGGTAACACATAAAAAAAAACATACAGTCGAATTGAGAACCTCCTCCTTTTGGGAAGTCGCTTGAAAAATAAGGATGTTGTCTGCATCAAACATTAATTATGATTCATAATTTATGAAATTAAAATTTCCAAAAATCTTGCTCATTACGTTTTCACTGCGTCTTTAATTTTTAAACCCAGTTAGGTACCCCTTAAGTTATGACTTTTTTATATAATTGCATATGCTTTGTTATCATTCTCCTGACATGGAAAAATTATTTTTAAAAAAATTGGCGTAGTGACGGCCATGGGATCCTTTTTTTTATTATTCATAATTGGTAAGTCCTTGGTAAATATTAACCTGCTTAGCGTTTCCAATTATATTTATTAATAGCTTTTTTTATTATTCATAATTTGTAAGCCCTTCATAATATTAACCTGCTTAGCGTTTCCAATTATATTTATTAATAGCTTTTTTTATTCATAATTGGTAAGCCCTTGGTAATATTTACCTGCTTAGCGTTTCCAATTATATTTATTAATAGCTGTTATTATTATTCACAATTGGTAAGCCCTTGGTAATATTAACCTGCTTAGCGTTTCCAATTATATTTATTAATAGCTTTTTTTAATTATTTATAATTGCTAAGCCCTTGGCATCATATCACCTGATGGTAAGTGACGATGATGCCGAAGATGGAAGCGGGCTTACCAAGATTCCCCAACGCAATAGAAAACTGGATTTCTTATCTTCAAGCCGAAACACAGCAATGTTATTAACACTGATGTTTGGCGGCAAGACTTAGATAAGATGGTGGTAGCGAGCCAGGCGGGCTTAGAAAATACCCTAACACCAACCAAACCGAGTGATACAAGTTGACCCCACCGGGAATCGATCCCGCGACCTCCTTATTTGAAGCGAAAGGACTACCATGGCCTCTGACACGACCTTACCACTGCCATCTAGTTACAGAAACCAACGATTACTGCTTAACGTGGCTAGCAAAGCATGAAAACGGTCGAGAAAAATAAAACTAATAGTCAACCAATCTAGGTAATGACCGTGCTTCTGGTCATTTAACCTGCGTGATCAACGCACCACGCAAGTCTCACTGAGCTGCGACCGCTTCACACACTGGATCACGTCTACGAGAAGGAAAACTCCATAATAAAAGTCTGGATTTTTGTGTGTTGGTTTCATTCAACATTAACTATTTGTTTTTGAGAAATTTTGCAATTAACGCCAAAAACAGGGTCTGCAGTATATTTTTTTTACATCAAAAATGGTAATATTTTTTTAAATTGTATTCAATTAAATCGATTCTTTATTACTTTAAGTATATCATATATTTTTTCCATAGTGATAGCTTTACACAGTCTTTCAATAATTTGAATAGAATATTGTTATTATAGACAAAAAAAGGCCAACAAACATGGACGCCAGACGTCAAAAGGGATGACGACAGCATCAGAAATAAATTATAAACTCTTGATCACTAAATTGCCCTTGTACTTAAACTTCGGAAAACCTTACTCGTTTTGTTTTCCATCAAGTCTTCGATTTTTAATTCACCAAAATCACAAAATCCCTACTATATCCGTACTATCCGTACTAATATTATAAATGCGAAAGTAACTCTGTCTGTCTGTTACGCTTTCCCGCAAAAACTACTGAACGGATTTGGCTGAAATTTGGTAGGTAGACAGATTAGGACCTGGATTAAGACATAGGCTACTTTTTACCACGCTCGCGAGCCGCTCGCGGCTCGCGCACTGCGCACCCTCGAAAAGTCATAGAAACGTGGTCCACGCGGGTGAAGCCGCGGGAAACAGCTAGTGAGTACATAAATGACGATGCAAAACTATGACGTCACGCCTAGGTATTTCAAACATTTTTAGAACAAAATGTCGTTTATGACAGATGATAAAAAGTGACTCAGATGACTAGCATTCTTCATCCCTATTCGTCACAACGCTGAAATACAAAAGTAACCAAACACCTATAGTCTAAACTTATTCCGGCATCTGAGTTCAGACGTGACTCCGTAACTCAACGCTCGAATGGTGAAAGCTAATTGCTTACTATTAATACTAGGCCGTCGCTGGCGAGATTTCAATCCGGATTGATGGACAGACAGACAGATTCGTTTGTCGGTGATACTGTCTGATGTATTTATATGTACTTCTTAGTTACGATAGTTTATTTATTTTATTTTCAACCGCATTACAAAACGGAGGATTTCAATTCGACTGTACGTTGTTTTTAGGGTTCCGTATCTAAAGGGTAAAAACGGGACCCTATTACTACTAAGACTCCGCTGTCCGTCCGTCTGTCTGTCTGTCACCAGGCTGTGTTTCATGAACCGTGATAGCTAGACAGTTTAAATTTTCACAGATGATGTATTTCTGTGGCCGCTATAACAAAAAATACAAAAAGTGAAAGTCTCCTTACAAAAAACGTTTTTTCTTGAAACGTGAAGAAACTGGCGCCATCTAGTATGATAGTACGGAACCCTTTGAGCGCGGTTCTGGCTCGCACTTTACCGGTTTTAATTTTTTTTAAGTTTGTTACGCGATATCTTCGCAGGTTGTGGACCGATTTTCCTAATTCTTTTTTTATTTGATAGGGTACCTACAATTCTTTTTTTATTCGATAGGGCACCACGCCGGTCTCATAATAAAAATCAGTGTACTACTTTAAAAAAAAAACAATAACGAAAAATAATAAATACAAAATTGAACTAAGTTGTTGCGATGGCAGTCGGTTTTTTTAACGTGCTTAGCTTTTCCAATTATATTTATTATTTCCAATTATATTTATTACTAGCCGTGCCCGCGAATTCGTCTGCGTAGAGGTTTTGAATTTTCCCACGGGAACTCTTGAATAATAAGAGATAAAAGGTATCCTGTATGGTAACATAGGTTATAAGGCACCACCATAAAAAATCATCAAAATCGGCCTGGTAGTTTTTGCGTGATGCGCGAACATATAGACAGACAGACAAAAATTTTAAAAGTTGTTGTTTCGGCCTCTATATTGATAGTAATGTCCACCACAGTCATTATTTTCCAAAAAATATTTCATATAGAGACGCGGCCCCATTACAGTTTTACTATATATGTATAGATTTAGTATTTATTTAGTAGATAATACAAGTTTTTTAACTAGCTGTGTGACATTGGGTGAATAAATATGTTTACGAAAATAACTTTACGAGTAATGTAATTTTCGATAATTTATCATTTGACTGGCTGACGGATCGCACAGCCTAAAGCAGTTTAAGTATCTAAATGCATGATATTATGCGCGGTGTTTTTAATTTAGAAATGCTAAACTTAATTTAGGATGGCCGTTGGGGCAGTTAAGTTCTCGAATGGCGACCGCGCACCGGAAAATGCAGCGTAGACAGGCCTTCCGCTCGGTGAACCGATGGCCTGGTGAAGGACGCGGGAAGCAGCTGGATGCGGGTAGCGCAGAACCGGTCGTCGTGGAAATCCTTGGGGAGGCCTATGTCCAGCAGTTGACGTCCTTCGGCTGATACGATGATGTTGATGATTTTTTAAGGGAGCTTCTATACAATAAACTGAAATTTGGTTTCTCATACAAATTGATTGATTGATCGAAAAAACTTTATTGTACTTCATAAGAGAAAAAAAAGAAACAATGATTGAGGAAGTTGCCCATTGCGTTGGGGAATCTGGTTAAGCCCGCTTCCATCTTTGGCATGATTGTCACTTACCATCGGGTGAGATGATGCCAATGGCTTATCAATTGTGGATATAAAAAAGTTGTACACATTGGCGGTCTTATCGCTAACAAGCGATCTCTCCCAGACAACCTGATCAGTTGATGAGTCAAATTTGAGTGGTAATTCCAAAGTTGTTTCGTTTCATCAGCAGAAGTCATCGTCCCCCGTCCACTCAATAAAAATGTTTTATTTTATCTAACACCTTATATTATGTACAGGTAGACTCACAAGGAAGGGTACCCAACTGTCCGACTCCGATTTGATTTATTTTGATATATGTTATAGATTCAGGGTAGGCTCGAGCCCCTCGGTGGGGACGTATATGAGCTGTAATGATGATAATGATGATGTTATAGAGTAGTCTAAAATAACGGACACGTATTTTTTTTTAGCTGCCCAAACTCAACCTGTTACGAGAAAATGGCCTTCAAAGTACTAAAAATTGACCAAACCTTCTAATTTCTGAGAAGAGACTTGTTCAAAAAAATTGATAATTAATACCTAGTTTCGTTATATGTTGGAAAACATGAATAAAGAATGGGGAAGTGTTTTGTCATTTCACCACAAACTCATTTTTTATATAAATTTTGTTTTATATACAAACTCATTTTTTATATAAAAAACCACGACCTCCCGGACAGGAGGCGACGGCCCTAGCCGTTACGCCACCGACGAAAGCTAGTTATCAACATTAAATTGAATTTCATTTTGTTTATTTTTGTTACTATCCAAACCACTGTAAGTTGGTATTCAAAGAAGTGTGCGACTCTAATACAATAATTCAAACTTAGCCCCCAGTTGTCGTATGCGCACAATTTGTAATACGACAGCAGTAATAAATCTCTTCCGACCGTATGATTAACTGCAACAGAGCTGTGTGACGAAACGTATGTGCTGTTATCACGCGATTAAATGACTCAAGTACCAAAAGTTTTTAACCGCCTCCGTGGCGTAATGGTTAATCCATTCGCTTCACACCAGGAGGTCGCGGGTTCGTATCCATTGTAGGGTCAACTTGTTTGACTCTGTTTGGTTGGTGGTAGGGCATTTTCTAAGCCCGCCTGGCTAGCTACCACCATCTTATCGAAGCCAAAGATCAGTGTTAACAACATATATGTGTTCCGGCTTGAAGATAAGATAGCCAGTTCTTCATTGCGTTGAAGAATCTTGATAACTCCGCTTCCATTTTCGGCATCATCGTCACTTACCATCAGGTGAGATGATGCCAAGGGCTTACCAATTATGAATAAAAAAATTAAAAAAATACCGGTTGTCTGTAAAGTCGGTACTTGGTATACGTACGATAATTTTACGTGATAACAAGTACTCGTCAAAAGTCCCCTTTTGTGTTTCCTCACAGAGAATCGACCGCATTGTAACACCTCTTGTAAGCTCCTGTAAGCCTAGTACTTTTAATCTATTGACACACTTGTTTGACGGTTCGTCCGTCCGTGAATTGCAAGAACTATAAATAAAATTTAAGTACAACTACAACATATCTCACAGTTGTAACACCTCTTGTAAGCTCCTGGAAGCCTAGTACTTTTAATCCATTGACACACTGATGTTATGAGTATAAGAAACGCCTCTTTTTAGTATGACCATTTTCCTCACAGAGAATCGACCGCATTGGAACACCTCTTATAAGCTCGTGGAAGCCTAGTACTTTAAATCCATTGACACACTTGTTTGACGGTTCGTCCGTCCGTCTGTCCAAGTCCGAGTCCAAGTCCAAGTACTAGGACAAGTACAACTCTCCCTTGTACGCTCGGCTCAGGCGTAACGTGACAATGACATCACATTGGCGTAACGTGACAATGACGTCACATTTTTTCGTGTATGGAGCCCGTGTCATCAATTTATAAGACGTTATAACGTCAAAAAAAAGTTGTAAACACGTACAAAGAATAAACATTTCTAAGTGAATATTAAATTTAATCTGCCTTAAAAAACGTGGCAACGTTTGAAAAACGTGTCTACCCCCATTAAATAAAACCGGGCCTGCATGGAAAGCGGACTTACAATCTTAAAATCGAACCACTAAAACTCGAACCACGTTAACCCGACGACTACGAAATAGCAAAATACTTTATAAACAACCTATTTCAAAATCATTTTGGCTCCGATCGCAGGGAAAAATCTTTACTTGACTTAACAACATGAAGCCCACTCCGACTCAGCTAGTATTTTAATGGAACTCGATAAAATTGTTCCACCTCGATTCGCCGGTTATGATGTTCTTTCATTTCTATCCTCTTTTATTTAAACACTTTTGTTTAGTCCCATGCAGTCAGAACAAAATTTCAAATTACTGTGTATTTTTCAACAATGTCTCTAAAATAAATATTTTTGAAGTAAAACTTCTTTACGCACGCTTGACTTAGGCAGTAAGCTGGTGAATGCGTGACGAGAGCGTTACGGAAATTGTCGTCGGGCGAGGCGAACGGAAGAAACAATATCGGTTGGCAAGGTCACAATATCGGATGTCAAAACAAACATATAGAATATATAAGATTTGATTGTTTTCAGAGGATAATAAAACTCTTTTCATAAACTGTCTATATGACGAAAGGATTTGATACATATAGATGGAGCTAAAGAAGTTTGACTTCAGTCGTGGTGTCTAAAGCACACTCGTGTTTTTTTTACGTAGTCGTTTTATTTTATTTTATTGCCTGCCGGTGAAATTGAAAATAAACGAAAATAATTCAAAAGGGGCACGAAAAGGTAAGGGCCGCGGTAGATCCAATTTTTTAATAAAATTCTAAGATCGAGACACAAAAAAATTACTAAAAACTTCAATACATAACTACATTAGCCCGACAGCCGATTCCCAAAACATTCGACAATCCACAGGCTGAAATAATCGTACTCCGACAAATTGCAGCAGGACAAAACTGCAATGTTTTATTGGAGCCATGTCTTAAATATGAATGGTTCTGGATTAAGTTATGTTGACTTGAAGAGGTTCGGTCTTTAGTGTGTCGACTTTGAGTAGAAACTAGGGGCGCAGTGAAAAATTGCCAAGTTGCGCAGTACCCGCAAGAAGAATGTAAACATAATTAAAATTCTTTCAAGCTCGTCTGTTTTTCTTGACTTTGCTTAAAAATGAGTTTCAAACAGTTTTAACAGTACGAGAAAAACCTCACATTTCTGAAAAAGCTATGCACTTTAGTCCCAATTTAGATTAAATTGTTTAAACTTTTCGTAGAATCTAGATTTGTAAAAATCTAGATTCTGCACTGATGTCAAACAAACCTCGAATGTCTGCAATGATGTCAAACAACTAAAACAGCTCCCTAACATAATTTTGAACAAAAAAAACCGACTTCAAACATGATACTAAAGTTTCCCTTGATTTCTCTGGGATGCTATCATCAGATCCTGGTTTGCTTATCATGGTGCCACCCTTGGGATATCTCCTTTCCAATAAAAAGAGAATCAGCAAAATTGGTTCATAAACGACGAAGTTATCCGCGAACACATAAAAAAAATATACGGTCGAATTGAGAAACCTCCTCCTTTTCTTGAAGTCGGTTAAAATAGCAGTATAGGTTCGGCAAATTACACATGACATATTTGTTTTAAACTGTAAAAATTTTAGGTTGTGGATATTTTCTATTTTACATTTACACAACTACTTTTGCTTTTTGTGATTTGTTTTATATCTATGATAGTATTTTGACGGAATTAACTAATATTTTTAATTTTTTTATTTCTTACAAATGACATTATGTGTAAGTAATTGCTCGTATTATTTTATGACTATAAGAAAGAGAGTTATTTGCACCTATTTTGAATAAACATTTCAAATCTTTGTTATTTTTAGTCTTTAATTTTTTTGTTCCTTTTTCCTATTCTTTTAAATATAAAAGATGTGTAATTTTGTCGAATAGATTTTACCTCATCTTAACGTATCTTAATTATAGTTAGGTACGTATGATATCTGCTGCTGGTGCACATATAAAATTTTAAGTGGACTAAAGCTACTTTCCTTTTACGATTGTTCATACAACCATAAAAGGAAAGATAGAGGGAAGGAGAAGTAGAGGAAGGCCAAAGCGAAACTACCTAAAACAAATTAAGGAGAAGGTTGCTGTCGTGTCGTAAAGGGAGGTAAAGATGATGGCCGAGGACAGAAATAATTGGATATTGCTCCACCGACAAGAGAATCAGCTCTTAAACTTGAAGAAGAAGAAGAAGAGAAAAGCTACTTAAACAAAAAAATACATTTTCGCATCGCAGGTATCAATTCTCAATACCAGGCTACGATATCTACCTACACTATCTATGTTAATGACCTTAAACCCAGATTTTCTATTCCACAGGGAATCTTTATAAAATAGAAACAAAATAAAAAATAAATTCCGCAGCGAAAAAGATAGCAGATCGTCCGCGAAATTGGTAAATAATCGTATGCCACTCACTGTCTTACACAACACATGTATAAGTCGTAGTCCAGGAGCTGGTAGCTAGAAACACAATATACTATAATCTATGCAAATGACCGTAAACCCAGATTTCCTATTCCACAGGGAATCTTTATAAAATAGAAACAAAATAAAAAATAAATTGCGCAGCGAGAAAGGCAGCAGATCGTCCGAGAAATTGGTAAATAATCGTATGCCACTCACTGTCGCACACAACACAGGTATTAGTCATCGTCCAGGAGCTGGTAGCTAGAAACACAAGAATTTCCTCTTTCATTCATCAGACCAAGTTCCCATATTCTGGGATTCGAAACGTAAGATACTAGCTGTTTCCCGCGGCTTCACCCGCGTGGACAACGTTTCTATGACTTTTCGAGGGTTGCAGTGCGAGCGGCTCGCGAGCGTGAAAAAAGTAGCCTAAATAAAGTAAATCTGTCTACCTACCAAATTTCAGCCAGATCCTTTCAGTGGTTTTTGCGTAAAGAAGTAACAAACATACACACTCACAAACTTTCGCCTTTATAATATTAGGTGATGTGATGAATTATTGAGTTGTAAATTGTTGGTATTTTTATTCAAAAAAGACCGGTAAGTCACATTTTTTGAGTGAAAAAATAAAAAAATTAAGGTTACATTACTAAGACTAACTTATAGTTACTTACTAATAAATGCAATAAAATACAATATAATTGAAAACGCTAAACACGTTAAAAAACCGACTTCCATCGGAACAACTTAGTACATTTTTGCATCATTATTTTTGGTTTTTGTTAATTTTCTAAAAAAGTACTACACCGATTTTGATAAAATTTAAATGGGACCACACGGGAAGCACTAGCTTTCTAATAAAAAAGGAATCATAAAAATCGGTTAACCCAGCCCAAAGTTATGAGGTAACAAACATTTAAAAAAAAATACAGACGAATTGAGAACCTCCTCCTTTTTGGAAGTCGCTTGAAAATATAAAAATACTGTATGAAAATTAGTCAGTTTTGTTTTACACCGCAAATTTTACTTATGTTCTGTTTTATTGATAGTTTTCATCTTGGAACGTATTAATAAAAAAAAAAGATGAGCATAGTAAGCGAGCAATATTTTAAAACTTTTGCTTTGCCCCCTTAAAATGAAGAAAATTTAAAAACGAAGTCAACCATTATTATTTATTTTAATGCGATTTTTAACCCCCGACGCAAAAGAGAGGGGTGTTATAAGTTTGACGTGTCTGTCTGTCTGTCTGTGTATCTGTCTGTGGTATCGTAGCTCCCAAACGGATGAACCGATTTCCGTTTAGTTTTTTTTGTGTCATAGATAATTTTATCCCGGGTGTTCTTAGCCATGTTTCATGAAAATCTGTTCAGCCGTTTGAACATCATCAGCTCCTTTCTAGTTGATGAGGGGATCTGACTAACTTCCTTATGTCCGATCGATTCGAAATTTAGTACCGTGTTACTTCAACGATATTGAAAGTATATGGTTAGGTAACCATGACCTGATCAGCCGTTTGAAGATCATCAGCTCCTTTCTAGTTGATGAGGGGATCTGACTAACTTCCTTATGTCCGATCGATTCGAAATTTAGTACCGTGTTACTTCAATGGTATTGAAAGTATATGGTAAGGTAACCATGACCTGATCAGCCGTTTGAAGATCATCATCTCCTTTCTAGTTGATGAGGGGATCTGACTAACTTCCTTATGTCCGATCGATTCAAATTTAGTACCGTGTTACTTCAATGATATTGAAAGTATATGGTTAGGTAACCATGACCTGATCAGCCGTTTGAAGATCATCAGCTCCTTTCTAGTTGATGAGGGGATCTGACTAACTTCCTTATGTCCGATCGATTCGAAATTTAGTACCGTGTTACTTCAATGATATTGAAAGTATATGGTTAGGTAACCATGACCTGATCAGCCGTTTGAAGATCATCAGCTCCTTTCTAGTTGATGAGGGGATCTGACTAACTTCCTTATGTCCGATCGATTCGAAATTTAGTACCGTGTTACTTCAATGGTATTGAAAGTATATGGTAAGGTAACCATGACCTGATCAGCCGTTTGAAGATCATCAGCTCTTTAATAGTTGATGATCTGACGTCGCTGCGTCGCTTCGACTCTGCCCCACAGGGAATGATACCTAGGACCTAACTAAGTTACTAACTCAACTAACTCATCACTATAAATACCTTCCTAATATTTATACCTACTTTAAAAAGGACAAAATAAAAGTAAAATTAAAAATTTAAACCCACCGACACAAAAAATGAATTCTAAAAACTAACAAATAATATTTTAAACCTATTATAATTACTATCGTCACATATATTATGTAAGTTCAAATATTTTATTTTCCAAGCGTTGTCGCGTCGGGGGACCGCTAAGTGAGAAAAACAGGTGTAGTCGCAGATTGCAACAAACGAATTTACTCCGAAAAATTCGCAAAATTGACACCACCGTCAACGTCGTCTTCCCTCACGTGTCTGCCCGTTCGGGTCGCCGCTCTTGGTGACGCCCACCCCCGCGCCGCATACCGCACACCGAGCTCGCGCGCAGAGCGTAGACTATATTATATGAAACTATGAAACTGATCGCTCGTATCGTACCTAAATGTAATTAGTAATGATTAATTATCTGTTGTTGGAAAAATACTTTATAAACTTTAGCGGTCCCCCGACGCGTCGACGCTTGGAAAATAAAATATTTGAACTTACATAATATATGTGACGATAGTAATTATAATAGGTTTAAAATATTATTTGTTAGTTTTTAGAATTCAATTTTTTTCGACCTTGGGTCAAACGAAATATTGTTGCTATTCCATTCATTAAGACCTAAATAAGAAATAGAGGTTATTATCACAACAATAGGGCTCCTATTAGGTCATTTGGGTTTAAAACTCATAAAGACCCCGCTGCTAAAGCACGCGTCTCGTCCCAAACTCGAGAAAATTAGGCGATACTCCACAAGTAAAGTCCTTCTTCAAGTCCGGATTAGTGGAAATTGCAGGGGTGGTTGCGGACCCCATAGCCAGAAATTTTCAAGCAGCCTATGGCCACACCCTGGACATTTCATACAACGAGCCAGAAATGACATTTCAAAAAAGGAATGACGGAGCAAACAAAATGGCGGCCAAATCCTATACGTTCGACAACCAAACTGTCACTAATCAGTACCAATCTGGGCGACGAGGGGGTGAGGTCGCAATCTAGAGAGCGGCAGGGAGTGTCCATACTGTCATCATCATATCAGCCACAAATCGTCCACTGCTGGACAAAGGCCTCCCCCAAGGATTTCCACGACGACCGGTCCTGCGCTGCCCGCATCCATCGGCTTCCCGCGACCTTCACCAGGCCATACTGTATGTTAGTACTAATATATATACTTTGCTTTGGCTTTTGATACAGCTTATCGAATGCCATTTTGCTGATAGCAACTGGCACCAACAGCTTAACGTGTCTTGCGAAGCTTTTCGAAGCACGGAAACGATCAAGTTAAATGCCTCTATCAGACAAACCCATCCATGTATTAACCGTGCTTGTGGTCAGTTAACTTGCGTAATCTACGCGACCAGGCAAAATGTTTCTATGTATTTTGGTTTGTTTAGGTCAAATATCGCTAACTATTTTAGAACGACTTCCAGAATAATTGAAAAACGCTAAACACGTTAAAAAAACCGACTTGCATCGCAACAGCTTAGTACAATTTTGCATTATTATTTTTGGTTTTTGTTAATTTTCTAATAAAGCACTACACAGATTTTGATAAAATTTATATGGGACCACACGAAAAGCACCAGGTATCAAATAAAAAAGAATCATCAAAATTAGGTTCACCCAGTCGACAGATCTGAGGTAACAAACATTAAAAAAACAGTCGAATTGAGAACCTCCTCCTATTTGTAAGTCGGGTAAAAACGACTGAGCTGAAATATGGTATGAAGCGGTATTCCTTGTGACTATAAATCCTTTTGATATTTTGAAGTTGACTGATGATGAACTTTGGAGGTGGACTCAAGATTCTAACCCAACCCAAAAATAATGAAGCAAAATTGTACCAAGTGGTTGCAATGGAAGTCGGTTTTTTTAACGTGTTTAGCGTTTCCAATCATAATTTGAATTTGGAAACATCGTGTATTTATTATATAAGGTCTTACAAAATTAGCTGAAACTATTTTAACTGATTCTACCCATGAAACTGAACAACTTTCCCCATGAAACCCATAGTCAAATCTCAAAAAAAATCTCGAACTTCCTATACTAAGTTGGCTGATCGAGTTAGTATGGGAGAGCCAATTTTTTTTTTGCGATTTGACTATAGATTTCATGGGGAAAGTTGTTCAGTTTCATAGTTAGTCACTTCCCAACCAACCCCAACAACCAATTCTAAAGAAAAAATACTTCCGTTGCTCCGCTGCGATCCCTCTGGAACTATGTCAGGATATGGTAATTAGTAAATTATGTCATTTCTTACGTCCTCAACCATCTCTGTGCAAAAAAATAACAACAATCCATTGTTCCGTGATGTCAGAGTAATTAACCAAAAAAGAGTATTTTTTCAGTTCCCTCATGAACTGCATAGAACTAAGCTATTTTCAAGATATAAAAGTAGCCTATGTCCTTCCCAGTGGGACAGGCTACCTGCATGCCATATTTTATCAAGATTGGTCGAGCTGTTGAAGCGTGAAAAGGTAATAAACAAACAATCAAATACATTTTCACATTTATAATATTAGTAAGGATTTAGCACACTGATCATTTGGTTTTTTGAGCATAAAAACTATTTTTAACAGACTCCCAAAAAGGAGGAGGTTCTCAAATCGACTGTATTTTTTTAATGTTTGTTACCTCAAAAGTTTTGACTTGGTGAAACTATTTTGATGATTCTTTTTTTATTTAAAAGCTTGTGCTTCCCGTGTGGTCCCATATAAATTTTATCGAAATCGGTGTAGTATTTTCTTATAAAATTAACAAGAACCAAAAATAATAATGCTAATATGTACTAAGTTGTTGAGATGGAAGTCAGTTTTTTGAACATGTTTAGCGGTTTCAATTATTAAATAAATACTTGCACCCAAAAAATTTAGGTTTGACGAAAAATATTTTTTATTGTTTTGATTTTAGATCCTTAGCTCTCGCACTATAAAGACGTCGCTTCCCCGGAGACAAAACATTTTTCAAACAGATAATATATTATCGTCACTTGTCAATTCTACGAGATCCACAAAGCTTGGGAGAGAATTTGTTAGGTGCACCTCAGTTAATTCTATTCAATTTTAAATTATTTAATGAGAGCATCGGTGGCCTATAAGAGCTATAGGGCCGCTACCTCCTGCCTTGGAGGTAGTGGTTCGAATCCTGCCACGTACCAATTTATTTATTTATTTATTTATTTACACTTATAGTACACCAAAACAATTTCGTAATGTTGTACCAATGTGTTTCGAATTTCGATTTCATACGTAAGTTTATCCGACGCTCTTACGGTGAAGGACAAAAACATCGTGAGAAACATGCACAGCCTGAGAAGATATTCGAAGGTTGTGTGTGAAGTCGACCAACCCGCACTAGGCCCGCGTGGTTGACTAAGGTCCGGTCGCCCTAATTCAGGGTAGACTCAAGCCCCATCGGTGGGGACATAATATATGAGCTGATATGATTTAAATCGTTTTGAGATACGTATCTCAAAAGCGCTGATGAAACAATGGTAAAAACTTTGTAATTTTTCTAACCAGGGGAGATGGATTCCTTGGTACATAACCAATGAGTTTTGACGTGAATTCAGTGAACGTCTTCCTCGTTATCCGAGCGGGCATTCTAGAAAAATAGCGTCACCCAAAACATCTAGACACTATACCTAGCAGATAGAACAATAATAATTATACCGCCTATTAGGTCCATTCGGTGACAATACAAACGTATATTTGGACCTGCCTTGACTTTCGTCGAGGATGTCAAAATCCGCGCAAGTGACCTCTAAAAATTGTCGTATTCACGAAAACATTGGAGTACTTCGTGCCGCTAAACTACACCTAGCAGATAGAAGAATTATAATTATACCGCCTGTTGGGTCCATTCGGTGACAAGACAAACATATATTTTGACCCGCCTTGTCCTTCGTTGAGGATGTCAAGATCCGCGCAAGTGACCTCTAAAAATTATCGTATTCACGAAAACATTGGAGTACTTTGAGCGGCTAAACTATACCTAGCAGATAGAAGAATTATAATTATACCGCCTGTTGGGTCCATTAGGTGACAAGACAAACATATATTTTGACCCGCCTTGTCCTTCGTCGAGGATGTCAAGATCCGCGCAAGTGACCTCTAAAATTTATCGTATTCACGAAAAAAATTGGAGTACTTTGAGCGGCTAAACTATACCTAGCAGATAGAAGAACAATAATTACACCGCCTATTAGGTCCGTTTTGGTGACAAGACAAACATATATTTGGACCCGCCTTGTCTTTCGTCGAAGATGTCAAGATCCGCGCAAGTTACCTCTAAAAATTATCGTATTCACGAAAAAAATTGGCAGTAGTAGCCCCGACTTGTACCCACCCGGATTTTTTTTAACTTACTACATAGTAACTTGCTACTTACCGATTGTTAGAAGGTAAAAACACTGGCCAAATGTGTGTCAGACCACGAATAGTGTATGGTTTGGCAGATAATAGGTAGGTACTTCAACTTACAAAAAAGCGTCGGTGGCTCAACCGGTAACGACTCGGTTCTTCTAACCAGAGGTACCGGGTTCAAATCTGGACGGCCAATGTACCAATGAGTTTTTCAAAAACTTACGTAAATACTAACCGATTGCTTTAACGGTGAAGGAAAACATCGTGAGGAAACCTGCAGGTTACACGCCTGCGGAGAAACTCGCAGGTTGTGTGTGAAGTCGACCAACCCGCACTGGGCCCGCGTGGTCGACTAAGGCCCGATCGCCCTAATTCAGGGTAGGCTCGAGCCACTCGGTGGGGACGTATATGAGCTGATATGATGATGATGATGACTTCAACTTAACAACTTAAATAATTTTTATCATAGGATAACTGGAACAATTTTACTTCAAAGTTCCTACTATAAGACCTACTTAAAGGGCCAATTTCAACTTTAAAGATTTTAGGTCAAATAGTTAAGAAACGCCAGAGGGATCCTCGATAAGGAATTTGGCGGACCATATCTTGCAAACAGTAATAAGTACCTCTAATTAAAAAAAAATGTTCTTTGGAAACACTTTCAATTTTTTTATTTTTTAAAAACAGCTGTTTTTCAACGATACCACAGAAAAGAGGATGCACTCGAGAAAAAAAATCATTCCGCCTATAAATGTATAGGAATAAAATGTACCGCTAAAAATATATACATATTTTCAATGTAATTGTTAAAACGATATTCAAAATTCAAAAACTATTTTTTTGCCAAATTTTATGCATTCCCGTTCAAAAACTTATGACGAGTGAACAGAACGATCTCATAAGGGATACTCGTAGATACTATAGGACCCTAAAAAAACATCGTGAGGAAACCTGCAAAAGGAATATTAATACTTACTCAATTAAACGAGTAAAGAGATGCAGAATTATTTTATATAATTAATGAACATGACTGTACTCAAATAGCGTAATTGATTGAGGGGGAAGTGCAAAATAATAAATGAAGACCATATTACTCAATTAGGCGACGTTAATTGTCCAGGGTTGGCTTGATTTTCCTCAACCCGAAAAAACCTACTGGGTTAAATTAGGTAAAACCCACCTCAAACAAATACCCGAGAATTTTGTTAAAAGTGGGTTTTTAAAAAAAATGTAAACATCATGAAGGAGATTTTTTCGATTCACAGTTGGAGAAATCCGATTTTCGGGGAAATTTTGGTTTTTCCTGTCAAATAATTCAGCGTTGAGTAGATTTGGTTGAAAGAGCCAATTAAAATCCGAAATTCAGTTAAATGCAATTAATTTTTCCGAAAAAACCAAATTATAACCAAAAAAAAACCCGAAAAATACCAGTGGGTCGATATTTTTTTTAAACTCGGGTGTTTGCCAACCCTGTAAATTATGACTGTAATTACGTTCCACGTGTACACTGCTTTTAATTATTCAGCTCGCACACTTATTATGTACGTTATTAATGCCATAACTCGTGTAAACAATATTATGTTAAAACGACAGGATGAATATTGAAATCAGTGGCTGGCTTCATTTTAAACGAAGCCTTAATAAATAGTAAATTAACAACTCACCCAGAAATAAAACAGTGAACCACACAAAAAATTCTGTCACTGTTATCGTGTGGCACAATTAACCGTGCTATCCAAGGGATAGACAGCGGCGGTTGCCAGGTGTTGCACTTAGCACTACCCGCGGTCACGTGTAGGGCATTTAGATTTACACCTACGGACGTGTGCAACGCGACCTTTATACACATCTAGAATCAGATGTGCAGGTTTCCTCACAATGTTTTCCTTCACCCGGTGAGTATATGTAAAAGTTAATAACTACGAGTATATGTTTTTTGTGCGCACCGGAAAACGTAGCGTAGGAAGGCCTCCCACGCGGTGAACCGACGACCTGGTGAAAATCGCGGGAAGCCGATGGATGCGGGTAGCGCAGAGCGGTCGTCGTGGAAATCTTGGGGTAGGCCTTTGTCCAGCAGTGGACGTTTTTCGGCTGATATGATGATGATGATGGCTCATCACTAAACAGCGCAGTCGCTCTAAAATTAATCGCAAATTTTTAACTAAACAAAGTAACATACATGCAAACATTTCAAGTAAAATATAAGCTTTTAAAAAAGAATATAAAATTTTGCACAGATCTATTGGTGTGTACAACATAAATTTATGCCAAGGGCTTAGCAATTGTAAAAAATATTATTTGAAAACAAATAGTCGATTAGCTACGGAGTATTATATTGCAGAGGAATTTAAAATCGGAAAATAGCACAATACTGCAGCGGCCAGCAAAAGGGGCATTTATGGACGAACGTGTAAATGTTGGGCCGAGGCGAAGCTTGTATTGTATAGTACTTTCTCAAATATTGCGCGGAAATTAAAACTAAGAGTACCTAAAGCAGAACTTTTTATTTGAAAATACAGTTCTTTTTTCAAAATCAAGACGAACAACGAACTACAATAATTTTTCACGCGCCAATGTGTTCATTTGTTTTTTATTTTTCAATAAACAGCTTTCTATTTTAAAGCCAGTTCGAAATTTAAATAAAACCTTTAATAAGTTATCTCCTTGCTAGCCATGTTTCGGTTCCATTTTTAAATTACACGTCAGATAAGTATGACTTTACATAGTAATTTATTTGACCGCTAAAACACAACAGATATTAATTTTCATACAACTTTTGCCGGCCGCTGCTCGCATGTATTTGGCCAGTGCAGCAATTTCGATTTATCTCGAAGAAGGTTGTCAAAATAATGCTTAAATTTCCAAAAATGTTTGTAAAAATTTACCTAAGGTAAAAATTTAATTTTTTTCAAATTATTTATGGACTAATATTATAAATGTGAAAGTTTGGATGAATGGATTGTTATTAAATCAGGCCAAAACCGCTGAATGATTCTGAATAAAATTTTGTAGGTAGACAGATTAGGACCTGTAGTAACATATAGGCTACTTTAAAGCCCGATTTCTTAAGTGGTTCCGTGGGATCGCTCTCTTTTTTTTAGTTTCTGTTACGTCGCAAGGAAGTGAAGGATTTTGTATAGGTGTCACCGTCAAATTTTAAAAACCGTTAGATTATAATCTAACGGGATCTATTTCGCAAGATTGTTAACTGTCGAAAGATTGTGAACCGTAACATACTACTTACAATTTCACTAGTGTCATTGTAATATCACTAATGACATTACAATAACGCTAAGCGAAGTGAATAACATTAAATAAATGAGCGAGCAAAGCAAGCGATGTTAGTTTCGGTAAGGTTTGATTGATTTAACAGTCAAAGAGCCCCCCCCACCCCCCCACCCCGGGTAGCAGAATGCTTCGCAGAAGAAGAAATCATCGGTTTTATTCGGAGATACAAGAATGGGCCGTAAAATTGTAAGCCGATTGACAATTTACCGTCATATTATAATATAACTGAATTTAGTGTAGTGAGATTGTAATATCGCGGTTTTGACAATATCTCGGCGAAATCGGAATATTGATGGGTTTAAAAGTGACACAGACAATTAGCATATCCTGACATAGTTCCCGAAGGATCAAGAAAAAACTCAGTTTCCACCACCCGCGCACCCTCTTAGACAGTCATAGAGACTAGGTTCACGAGAGCGAAGACGGGTGCAAAAGCTAGTTATTAATAACTTATTAAATGAGGCTCCCAAAATAAATGATCTGACCGCCTTTGTGGCAAAATGGTTAGTCCATTCACTTCACACCAGGAGGTCGCGGGTTCGATTCCCGGCGGGGTCAACTTTGTAAGACTCGGTTTGGTTGGTGGTAGGGCATTTTCTAAGCCCGCCTGGCTAGTTACTACCATCTTATCTAAGTCTTGGCGCCAAACATCAATGTTAACAACATTGATGTGTTCCGGCTTAAAGATATGATATCCAGTTCCCCATTGCGTCGGGGAATCTCGGTAAGTCCGCTTCCATCTTCGGCCTCATTGTCATTTACCATCAGGTGAGATGATGCCAAGGGCTTACCAATTGTAAATATTAAAAAAATCGTGTAAAGCCACCCATAGAACAACTAAGCACAAGAAAGTTATTGTCTGACGTCATCAATATTAGCGTGAACGTTAGTACCGCAAAAACAGTTCTTCGCAGTTTTAAATGTGGTTTAGTTTAATACAAGAGACAATAATAAACCTTTAAGCGAGACTAGGACTCGTTAAACCGCGAAAATCCGCGCACAACTGCACAGTGGCACGCAAGAGAGTTAATTTCTAAGTTGGAAAACTTGCTTTTAAATTTATTTAATTTTTATGGCTGGCAGTATCGCTAGAGTTATATTTTATTTCGGCGGATTAAAAGCTAACAGGGCTGAATTATGTTAAATGTCAATGAAGTTACGCTAACAAATATAATTTTTCTAATCTATTAGCCGCGATATCTCAAAAGATAGTTCAACGGGTGCCTGTAAACAATATAGAGGATGAAGCTAAGTTTAAAAATTGTAAACATTGATCCTCCGTTCACGTGTGGCATTTATAGAGTTTTGGACGTGCATTTATGCACATATTCTGATGATCTAAGATATACAGATTTAGAAAGCAGACAAGTAGATATCTAAGCATTTATTCGGAGTCTGTACAAGCAATTAAAACAGATAATACAATGCGAGAAATAATTCATCATGTCAGCTCAAATACGTCCCCACCGAGGGGCTCGAGCCTACCCTGAATTAGGCTGATAGGGCCTTAGGCCCAGTGCGGGTTGGTCGACTTCACACGATGTTTTCCTTCACCGTTAGAGCGTCGGATAAACGTAAATATGAAATCGAAGTTCGAAAACACATTGATACGTCGCAGGATTCGAACCACGATCTCCCGGACAGGAGGTAGCGGCCCTCGATTAAGTAATTAAATAATAGTAGTTTATGAAACTGTTGCATAATAAAGGTTCTTAAAATACGAGTGTAGGCGAGCCGTAGGCGAGTTTTTTTATAGCATTACACGAGTGTTTTAAGACCAATTTATGTGCAGTTTCATACACTACTTTATGTAATCTCTTAGATTGGGATTGAATTAACTAAAATACAAAGATCAAAGTTAAGAGTAAGAAAAAAATCCCACAAAATTCAGTAAGTACCAACAACAAAACGTGTCATAGCGCTGAATCCCAACGCATCACCGCGCTTGCACTGAAGCGGACGGTGTCACAGACAGGTAAAAACAATGCTTTCACTGATCTCAGACATTTTTAAACAAGAATGAAAATTATCCACGAAATTCAGTATCTACAACAAAATTCAATGAAAAACCAACACATCACCGCGCATGCGTTAAAGCGGGCGCTGTCACAGACAAGTAAAAATTGGAATGAAAACTTTTTGTATTGCTGTAAAAATGGTGCGAACCGCATGTGCGTTCCAATAAAAAAAAATGATATGGAACTTCGTTGGTGATATTATATCTTTTGTTTAACTTGTATCGTAATGGAAAAAAAATACATTATAACATTATTTCTCTTACAAAATAATGTTATAATGTATTATTTTTTTAAATTACGGTATTTTGTTTACAAAGTATGCCAATATAAACTCGTTTTGAAGTTGATAATGCGAACTTTACGATATGAGAGTAGATAAATAATATTAACTTAATACTGAAATACTTTACTAATACAGTTTGTCCCGGGAAGTATTGATCAAATCGAACAGAGGCATGGCGGAGGTCATTATAAAACTTTTAACACTATAAATGCCTACTGACAGTTATTTTTTTTGTTCTTGTAACACGTTTTCTAGCTGCGTAAAAGTACTATTTCAGGTATGCCAAATTCTTTTACACTGTTCTGAAAAAAATAATAGTCGATCCTTTTTGTTTCAGCACTATGCTATTTTATGAAAATACAAAAAAATCATATTTTTTTAAACCGTCTAAAATAGACACAGGCAGCCATAGGGTCAAAAAGTTCGGTAATCACCTCCACCATGCACTCTATACAGGCGTTAACAAAATTGGTGTACTTAGGTCCCGTTAACGGGGGCTACTACTCATCATACTGTATATTTTTTTTTTCTACGACTGCTGAAAACGCAAAAAAAATAATTACTCTTCATACAAATTGATCAGCAATTTGGTACATTTTAGTATGGAGGGTCTAATTTTTTTTTAGAATTGGCTATGGGTTCCTTGGGGGAAAGTTGTTCAGTATAATGAGTAGAATGCTCAGTTAACGGGTCCTACGCCAATTTTGTTACACCCTGTATAGTACTAGAGCTGTTAGCAGTAGAAATATACTTACACGTCAGTTCGTCGTTTTAAATAGATCTAAAGTGACGAACTAGTCCCCCTGTACTTACGAACTTGCGAAAGCTTGTTATTAATTACAGAGCAACTAAAAGCCATAGTTAAAGGAATTATATAGGACACAATAGATCCAAAATAACACGGCAAAATTATGGAGTATCACTTTGCAATTTATGGACTTGGCTCGACACCAGACAATAATGTCTTCGCGAAAAGGTCAGGAGCCATTGCAATAGCAGTGAATGTGATAAATTTAAATAATAAAATTAACAATATCAGACATGGACCCAATTGTCAAACCTAAATACTGTTAAACCTGATTCAGAAATATTAAATACTAGATTTTGCCAGCGGCTTCGCTCGTTGAACCTAGTTTTATGACTGTCTTCGAGTGTGCGCAGTGCGCGAGCCGCAAGCGGCTCGCAAGCGTGGAAAAAAGCCTATATGTTAATCCAGGTCCTAAGCTGTCTAACTACCAAATTTCAGCCAGATATTATGTTCAGTAGTATGTTAGTTTTCGCGTGAACATAGTTTTTATGTCTGTCGTGCTGTCGAGCGTGGGAACTGATTCAACTCTAGATCCCTTGGGAACTATGTCGGGCTATGTTAATTAGTAGTCAATTCGATAATCAGTATTAATTAGAACGTCAATCCTTCGCTTCATTGCGAAGTGACAGAAATTACCAAAAAAGAGAGAGTTAACAGCTATCCCACGGGAACCACTTAAGAAATCTGGATAAAAAGTAGCCTACATGTTAATTCAGGACCTAACCTATATGTGTGCCAAGTTTCATCCCGATCCGCCCAGTGGTTGAAGCGTGAAAGAGTAACAAACATCTATCTATACATACAAACGTTTTCAATATTATTCGCGTTTATAATATTAGTAGGATATAAAGTTCTAACTCTGATTAAGAAATTTCAAAATTTAAACTGTGCAAAGAGTTTTATGCGCATTTCGTTTGACTGTATGTCCATTATGGGCCAAACGTCAATCAAATTGTCGGCAATTATCATTAATCAAATTTTCACATTCGAAGCAGAATCGAAAACGAATGCTCTCGCTGATGATCCGTTTAAAATGTACATTAAACAAAGTAACAGTTTTCTGTTCTTATTCTAAATACCCAAACTACTATTTTTTCAAGTTATTTGATTCACTAAAATACAATTATTTGTAATTCAGTTAAGTCAGATTACCCTAATGACCATGATAACGCCCTAAATTTTAATTTTTAAATATTAAAAAAAAAATCCAAATCAAGAGAATGATACCTACCACAGCAATTATAAAAAAAACATTATTTCAGGGGTAACTGGGTTAATTCCTATAACTGTCTGAGAAAAAATCCATCCGTTTCATATGTGCTGCCAGAGTTTTTCAACATAAGCTAGAGGTCTATCCTGCGCATCTTCTGAGCAAAAATTATTTATGATGTTGCTGAAGTGGATGGCACACATTGCAGGGAAAAAAGGACAATACTGTAACGTTGCGTTCACTTGAAAGCCAAACGGATGCTCTTAGGTTATCCAGTGTACACGTGGCAGCGCACCGTCGGCAATTTCTTAGATATAATGTACATTTACTACAAGAAACACACTATAAGTATACAACGGTTTTCTAAAATTTTAAAACGCCGATTTCACGTTATCATGAATTCAATTCACTACTTAGTTGTTTTACGTCTATATAGTGGGTCACCTTCGTCTTGTTGACTGTCTTAAATAAATACTAAATTTTTTAAGAAAACCTTAAAAGAAAACCTTGATAATTTACCTACTAACTTAACTATCGTCCTTTTTGAACTAAACGAAAATGCTACCTAGGTTAACCGATCAAGTCACTTAGCATAAATATTCAGAACTATACGTTAAAGCTGCTGCCACAGCTGCAATTCAATTTGGTGCGCTCAGACGTCATATAACCATTTGTGGATAACGGGTAGTGTTACCAACAATGAAATTATCCCATGCAACATTACAGTCGACATATTTAATATCGCTGGGGAAATTATTGTAACGTCAGCCGGGGAAATAATGTTAAATAATTGGCAAGAATTTCAATGAAGACGATAAAACAGACTAGAAGAGGTATTTAACAAGAGAGAAACCGCCTCCGTAGCGAAATGGTTAGTCCATTCGCTTTACACCAGGAGGTCACGGGTTCGATTCCCGGTGGGGTCAACTTGAAAGACTCGGTTTGGTTGGTGGTAAGGCATTTTCTAAGCCCGCCTGGCTAGCGACCACCATCTTATCTAAGTCTTGCCGCCAAACATCAGTGTTAGTAACATTGATGTGTTCTGGCTTGAAGATAAGATAGCCAGTTCTCCATTGCGTTGGGGAATCTTGGTAAGCCAGCTTTTCCATCTTCGGCATCATCGTCACTTACCATCAGGTGAGATGATGCAAAGGGCTTACCAATTATGAAAAAAATAAATAAAAAAAAGAGAATCTCGGCTCGGATAAGAATATTTTTATTAATTGTTATTAATCTTGCAAATAACGTTTATTAACGGGCCAAGTGCGAGTCAGAGTCGCGCACCGAGGGTTCCGTACCACCACACCATTACTCCACATCATCATATCAGCTTACATACGTCCCCACCGAGGAGCTTGAGCTTACCCAGAGTTAGGCCGATTAGGCCTTAGTCGACAACGCGGGCCCAGTGCGGGTTGGTGGACTTCACACACAACCTTCGTGTTTCTTCGCAGGCGTGTGCACTGTGCAGGTGTCCTCACGATGTTTTTCTTCGCCGTAAGAGCGTCGGATAAAGGTTCATTTAAAATCGAAATTCGAATACACGTTGGTACGTGGCAGAATTCGAACCACGACCTCCAGACAGGAGGTAGCGGCCCTAACCGTTATGCCACCGACGCTCTTACTGCATTACTCCACAAAAGTTTAATAATAATACATGTATAATGCTAGTCGAGGTGTGAGGC
Source organism: Coleophora flavipennella (assembly GCA_947284805.1). Taxonomy (NCBI): domain Eukaryota; kingdom Metazoa; phylum Arthropoda; class Insecta; order Lepidoptera; family Coleophoridae; genus Coleophora; species Coleophora flavipennella. The sequence continues at coordinate 11,932,515 of OX369263.1, read as the reverse complement.
TCTGATACGCCATCGAACCTTTGAATTCTGGAACTACGCCTTTGGATCGCAGAATGTTCATATCCAAACAATATCTGAATATTGAATTAGTTGTAGTAATAATAACATATTTAATAATTAAGTATTTAAGCATTGGACTAGCTTATTGTTCAATAAGTTCTTAATTACTTAAACTGTTTATTTATTTAAAGTATTCTGTGAACACAAATATGGATCTTTGTCTGCCATATTTTTTTTTAAACACATGAAAACGTGCGACAGATTTTTTTAAATTCAATCCGGACTCCTTAGCGCGAGTATGATTTACAGTTTTTACTATTCTCTCTACATATCCTAGCCAGCGAAGTCGGGAGAAGATCGAGCAGCCAAAAGAGCATATCTTGGAAAACCCTCCGGGCGTCGCCCGGTGGGTCGACCAAGGTATCGCTGGAAAGATGAAGTCGCCAAAGACTTGAAAGAGTTGGGAGTGCTCAAATGGTTAAACTTGACGCAAAATAGGATAGAGTGGCGCACTTTAATGTCGGAGGCCAAGATCCGCTTCGGGTTGCTGAGTCAGCGAAGTAGTAGTAGTAGTTTGTTTGTAAACTCTTTATTGTACAAGAAAATATACAATTATTGATACATAATAGCAGTAGCATGCACAAAGGCGGACTTGTCCCAAACAGGGATCTCTTCCAGCCAACCCTTAATTACTGAAAGGATTTACACCTTAAGCAAAGAAACAAAATAATTAGTACAAATTTTAAAAGAAGTGAAAACAATAATCTAAAGTTATAAACAGATGTTATATTACAATTATAGATACATTTATTAAACACACTTACTTACATATTAAATAAAATATTACATATATATAATATACTTCAGGATTAGTAAATGCTACAATCACACCAAGTTTCAAGCTTTTACGTTTGTTTTTACGATAGAGCCGAAACAAAAAACCCGTTTCATATATGGGAATAATATTTTTTTACTTTTTAAGATTTTATCATTTTCAATTCCCATAATAACATCTTCTGTAAAAAACAAACAGCCAGGTACCTATCACGGTTTCAAAGATCCTTTTAAAGGTCGGACAGACTAACAAAGAGACAGACAGACGGACAGCGTAGGTTTAGTAATAGGGTCCCGTTACCTAGTACAGAACCCAATAAAGAAGTATGAATCGTTAACTGTTAAACTCGAATTAAGAAAATCTAGAAATAATCTCTTCCATATTTAAACGTCAAAACCAAAACTGCAAGACATAACAAAACCCAGACAAGTCAACACACAAAAAGACAAACTACAATAAAAAGCACTTAAAACTATTTAAAACAAGACTCATCATAAAATAAAAGGTAAGTATCTGGAATTGGAAGTGTTGCAAAATATAGGTATGTGGCAGGCAAATTGTATGATTAGTCATTTTACATACGGTCAGGCAAATTGTATAATTTGTCCGTATATATACCGCAGTGACTTAAGACCACGGTCTTCCACCAGTGTTTGTTGCTAGTGATGACATACGGAACTGAGACATGGTCGCTTACTATTGGCACAGTATATATATTAGTACTAACGTACAGTATGGACACTCCCTGCCGCTCTCTAAATTCGACCTCACCCCCCCGTCACTCAGATTGGATGTAGATTGGGTACCAAACGTAAAGGACGAGCTACGCAAGCTCGATAAACGTCACTTATATTCACTTTGCGCGCCGCTGTGATTTCGTACACCGGAATAAAAAGCAACTAGTTACCGAACGTAAAGGACGAACTACGCATGCGCGATTAACGTCACTTATATTTACTTTGCGCGCCGCTCACCGTTCGACGCCAATAGGCGGCCGCGGCGCTGAGATGCCTCGTATCATGATTGGCTGACCACCAATATTATACGACCAAATCTAAGAACAATCAGTTCCTATGAATTTCATACTAGCTGTATCTTTTTTTTTTAGAAATGTAGTTCCTTTATGTTTTTCATATGTCAGCAGTTTGTTATTGTGGCTTGTGAGATATTTTGTTCGTTTTATTTATTGTTTGTAATAATTTGATTAGATGGTGTGAAAGTATGAGTTGTATAGAAATAACTAGTGGTGTAATATTATAAAATGTGATCTCGGAATTATAGATTGAGATTGACTATTATTGTAGGTTGCTAAATGAGATTGTTTCACGGACAAAAGCTCCTGTGTTTGAAGAACAAATGAACAATGTTATCCATGTAAGTTACTTAATCATGTAAGATAACTGTTGATTGTTGCTTGCAGCACAGTATATATATCTTGCAGTGTGCATGCAGTAAATAACTAACAAACATTCGTGACCAATACCGCCGGTGTGATTCAACCCTACCTGCATTCTTGCCTATAGATACGTCAGTTATATATATGTATATCATTTCTCGCTCGTTTGTATGGAGTGTCCGGGGTGTGCTATTGGCCTAATAAGAAGGCTCAAGGTCACCCAAAGGGCAATGGAGCGTGCTATGCTCGGAGTTTCTTTGCGTGATCCAATCAGAAACGAGGAAATCTGTAGGAAAACCAAAGTTACCGACATAGCTCTCAGATTTGCTAAACTTAAGTGGCAGTGGGCGGGGCACATAGCTCGTAGAACAGATGGCCGTAAAGTGGCAGTAAAGTTCTCGAGTGGCGACCGCGCACCGGAAAACGTAGCATAGGCAGGCCTCCCACTCGGTGGACTGATGACCTGTGGAAGGTCGCTGGAAGCCGCTGAATGCGGGCAGCGCAGAACCGGTCGTCGTGGAAATCCTTGGGGGAGGCTTATGTCCGGCCTGGACGGCTGATATGATGATGATGTAAACGGTCCGGCAAAATGTATTTACGCAGGTTGTAAAAGGCCGAGACAGGAAAGTTTTAATAATTCGTCCGTATATAAACGGTCAATGCCGAGCAAGGCAAATTTTCAAAATGCCGAACGGCAGATTGTGAAGCGAACGATGTTAGGTTCGGCCAGGTTTCATTGATTTAACTGTCAAAGAGGCTCGAGGAGTGAGGCTGCCCGCCCTAGCCATTATATAATTTGCCCGACATTTGCCTGAACGTATGTATAATGACGAATTTTTAGTATGCCTGCGACATATATGCAAAAATCTGGAAGATTTCCAAGGAACTGAAAGAGTGTGGATAATAACTGTACTGAGTATTAAATGGATTAACTAGTGGACTTCGTGCGAGTTATTTGAGCGCAACCGAAAATAATTCAGTATTTAAAAAATCGCTGGTTTCTGAAAATAATGTCGTTGGCGCAATGAGAGATTTTTTTAAATTCGTATGTGAAGATCCAAGTTTGGAGTGTAAATCAATTGAAATGTGCTTGAATTCTCAGTTTCTTTTGTGAGGTAAAACTATTTCGTTAACAAAACCTTGAAACATTTTTTTGCTAAAACTTTTAAAATTTTAATTTTGTAGTATTATAGATCGCTTAAGGGTGTAAGGTGCGACCTACCTCATGAATCACTCCGTCCTCTTGTGAAAACCGTAGGAAAATCGTTCGGTAGTATTCGAGTATTTCACGTTTAGACAGACAGGCGCGGTAGCGGGGAGACTTTGGTTTATAATATGTATAGATCAATTGTCACATCCGGTGCGCTGTCGCTACTCGAGAACTTTACTGCCCCAACGGCCATCTGTTCTACGAGCTATGTGCCCTGTCCACTGCCACTTCACGTTAGCGATTCTGTCAGCTATGTCGGTTACTTTGGTTCTCCTGCGGATCTCCTACCGGAAAACTTAGCGTAGGCCGCCCTCCCAAGCGGTGGACGGACGGCTTGGTGAAGATCGCGGGAAGCCGCTAAATGCGGGCAGCGCAGGACCGGTCGTTGTGGAAATCCTTGGGGGAGGCCTTTGTCCAGCAGTGGACGTTTTCCGGCTGATATGATGATGATGATGATGAATTGTCACATCGCCGTAGTAGACTGTAACAAAACTGGTGGTACTATTTGCAAAAGACTAATAAGTAATACGAACTAAATGTGTAACAAGCAGGTCTCAAATTTAACTCTATAATGATGTCGAGTTTCAGGTTTCATTGCTTAATGATTTATTGACACCAAGCGGCCAATTCTCGTGCGTATTCGATACATGCTGTAGCTGTAGATCTAGAATTCCATTCACATGATCTGTGAACATCTGAAATACATCTCGAGCATCCCAAATAGCAGTTGGGTAACACCGCAGAGTTTCCAGGAGAATTGGTAATGGTAGGCAACAGATAGTTTAGTTATGTTTTTTTTTATTCATAATTGGTAAGCCCTTAGCAACATCGGTAAATGTGCCGAAAAATTTTCAATTTTTTGATACAATTTACTGACCCGGTAGTCTAGTGGTCAGCGTGCTTGCTTTCTAGGCCGAAGGTCGTGGATTCGATGTCCACTCAGGGCAAATATTCGTGTGACAAACAGGTTTGCTTGCTCTGAGTGTAGGTGTGTAATGTAATGACTAAATGTCATAAGTATATCAGTCTCAGCACAGGGAATCCTAGTTTAGGGCCAGATGACCGAGTATGATTTTCCCTGATATTTATTTATATACTTAATCAGATCTATAACCAAACAGATAAAATAGATTATAGCCTTTTCGAGACTGAGTAAGGTTAAAAAGTCATTTGTGGGGCAGTGTATAAGACTCTAAAATAAAATTCCAGAAAATGTAACTAGTTTGTCAGAGAATAAATTCAAGACTTATGTCAAAAAATGCTGGATATTATAAAATAATAGATAATGTAAATGACAAAGATATATATGTTGATTCTATAACAAATACCATTACCTGAGACTGTAATCTGAATCATGACATTATTTGTAATATAATTTTATTTTTTTGACTTGGACACCTATTTAAAATAAATATTTTGATTTGATTTGAAACAATATGCTTATTTTAGATAATAATAGCCAGGTTGGCGTCTCTAGGCATGTAACGCCATCTCCTGTTGAGTAGGTTAACTAAGTAGGTATAAATATTTTTTGCGTAAAAACGGGTTTTCTCGGGGATGACACTTATCTAGATAGACTTGGATTGTAAAACATAAAAATAAAGTCAAAATTTTGTGAAAACAATTTTATATATTAATAACTTGCTAAACTAAATCATTTATGGTATTAAATAATTAAAAGACGTGTAACATGTAGGTAAATACCTAAAAGATAAAATATGATTTTGTGTTCTTTGGAAAACAGCTCTACTTTAAAAGAAAAAGATGTGCAAGTATTGAGCATCAAATATCAAGAACAAGCTTTTCCTGTTCGAACTCACCCCGATAACACAAAGTGTACCGATGACCCCGAAGACAGATGCGATTTTCACATATATTTTTTTAATGATTGAAGAGATGCGCCCGTTTTCGAAACGTAACTATGCGTCCTAGAAACTGAAAATAAACAGGTTGACTGTACCGGCCAAAGACCCATTTCTATGGACGAGGCTTCCTATAAATGTTGAAAATACATAGCACCGTTTTTAAGATTCCGTACCCACACATAGGGTGCCAACGAGACCCTACTTTTTTTTTCGAAAGGACAAGCTTGTTGTTGGCCGTGGGGGCCTTTACAACTTCACCGGGCACTCAACCTAATGCAAAGCAAAAAGATGCAACTGCCTAAGGGCGCCCAGGTGGGCGCGGACCTCGCCTTAGGTCGTTGCTTGGACGTGGGTGGATCGGAGAGAAAACGAGACCCTACTATTACCATACCTATGCCGACCGTCCATCAGTCCAACTGTCCGCCATTTAATCTTTTGGACCGTAATAATAGGCATCTTTACAGAATACATAGTTTGTATTATGGCGAATCCCTTGCCTAATAAAGGGTTTTTCAATTGGCGCGGGTAGATTTTGGCGGCCCGTGGCGGCCATTTTGTTTTGGTGACAATTGTCAAATCTTTTGCTTATTATTCAGTTGCTTATGCCAAATCATCATGGCAGGTTACACAATTGAACAGCGCGTAAAAATGATAAAACTTTATTATCAAAATGAGTGTTCGTTAGTGCAAACGTTGCGTGCATTGCGCCCATTTTACGGTAGACGTGGTGGCCCTTCACAGTCGACTCTTCAGCGTTTGGTGGAAAAATTTGAAACAACCGGTTCGTTAATCAATCAACCCACACCTGTACGTTCAAGAAACGCAAGATCAGCCGAGAATATCGCGGCGGTCCGTCAAAGTGTACAGCAGAACCCGAGGCAGTCGATTCCTCGCCGTGCACAAGAACTCGGCCTTTCGCAAACTTCAACTTGGCGAATTTTGCGACGGGACTTAGGGTTACACCCGTATAAGATTCAACTGACCCAGGAGCTCAAAATTCATGACCATAGACAACGTCGTTTGTTCGCTGCCTGGGCATCGAATCGTTTGGAAGAGGATCCCAATTTCGGGCGAAAAATCATCTTTAGCGACGAGGCGCATTTTTGGATGAATGGCTTTGTTAACAAACAAAATTGCCGTATATGGGACGACACAAACCCACACGAGGTTCACCAGGTGGTAATGCATCCTCAAAAAGTTACGGTTTGGTGTGGATTTTGGGCCGGCGGCGTCATTGGTCCGTATTTTTTCGAAAACGACGTTGGTGAGGCGGTCACTGTCAACGGCGAGCGCTACAGAACGATGATAACCAATTTTTTATGGCCCACATTGAACCATATGGACCTAGACAACATGTGGTTCCAGCAGGATGGCGCTACGTGCCACACAGCGGACGCCACGATTGACATTCTGCATGAGCGATTTGAGACTAAGGTTATCTCTCGCAGGGGTGATGTGAATTAGCCACCAAGGTCATGCGATTTAACCCCGCTGGACTTTTTCTTGTGGGGTTTTTTGAAGTCGCAGGTCTATGCAAATAAACCACAATCCACGGATGCCCTGAAGGCGAACATAACACATGCCATCGCTCAAATTCAGGCGGATCTATGCGGAAGAGTCATTGAAAATTGGACCACTCGGATCCGTGCCACTGTGAGAAGCCGAGGCGGGCATTTGAATGATGTCATCTTCCATACTTAATGGCATATATGGGCCTTTTAAATAAATAAAAAAAATTGTTGATACCTCATACGCAGCTTGTTTAATTTCGTTTCAAAATCTACCCGCCCTTATTGAAAAACCCTTTAAAAGGAATAATAATAATAAAAAAGAAATAAGTTTTTTTTTATTATAATTGGTAAACCCTTGGCATCATCTCACCTGATGGTAAGTGACGATTATGCCGAAGATGGAAGCAGGCTTACCAAGATTCCCCAACGCAATGAAGACAAGAAATGTGTTTTTTTTTCAAGGTTTTTGTTTTTGCTATATTGTAATAAACTGTACAGCCACACTGTGCATATTTTATTGCGAAGTCTTCATCATTTAGCGTAGTCGAGCATATACGAATAAACTATAAACATTATTCTTAATATCTCACCCATCATCATATCAGCCGAAAATCGTCCACTGCTGGACAAAGGCCTCCCCCAAGGATTTCCACGACGACCGGTCCTGCGCTGCCCGCATCCAGCGGCTTCCCGCGATCTGGACCAGGACATCGGTCCACCGCGTGGGAGGCCGGCCTACGCTACGTTTTCCGGTAGGAGATCAGCAGGAAAACCAAAGCTCACAAAATCGCTAACCACAGTGGGCAGGGCACGCAGCTAGTAGAACAGATGGCCGTTGGGGTAGTAAATTTCTCGAGTGGCGACCGCGCACCGGATGTGACAATTAATCTATACATATTATAAAATAAAACTGCGTTTATAATTTGTCAGCGACCGGTTTCGAACACCATCTTCAGACAGATGGACATTATTTTTTATTGAATTAATGTGTTTTTCATTCAAAATTTGAAAATTAAATTGGCTATTACTTGAAAACCGTAGATTTACGACCCCTAGTTAATGTGACATTTTTGTTCTAAATTAGATGTAGTTTGTCACCATAAAAGGATCACGTCAAATTACGTCACTCTGTATACGGACGTCAACCTTAGTGAGATTATAGATTATAAACTCTATCTATAGTATAATAAGAATCAAACCTGAAAAGTATGAGTTATACACACAGCGCCACATCAAGCTAAACAAAACCAGTATATGGGGGCGTCGCGTATCTTGAAACGCAAAGGCGTCGCGCTACTCGCGCGGCCAGCTTATACTGGTTTTGTATAGCTTGATGTGTCGCTGACCGTACTTCCCTCTAAGCACAGTATATACAGGGTCTTCGGCAGATGGTTGAAAATACGAAAATGGGGGATAGGTGGGGTCGCCTCCCACCTATTTTGAGAATTAAAAAAAATCTAGGACTTGTAATTTTTTTTACAGGATTTTTTTTCCTTTTTTTAAAAATTTTGCCATTTTTATACCTTTGAACACATGTAACTTTTTGTTTTTTAAAGCTAGCTCCAAAATCTTTTTTTTAATAGACTTTTATAAGATGGTCGGCTCTAAAAAAAATTATGTTTGTTTCAAGTTATTGCTAAAAACAAAAATGTGGGCCCCCGAACTTAAAAAAAAAGTTGAACAAAAATTTAAAAGTCAACTTTGCGATGCATTTAAAAAAAAAATAATGGGGCTGGAAGGCTTCTGTTTTTTTTAAAACATCTCTAAAGCTTAGGCTTTTGAATGGTATGTAATTTGTTTCGGTATCTTTTTTGTAACCGGAGTTGTTAATTTTATTTACTCAATTGGACCATGTTGACGAAATTCCACTAGTTACATGTTTTGTGAAATGTATCAAATGCAAAGTTGAAAATAATGTAAATACTTACTGTTGGGACGGTTACAAAGAGCAGGTACGTTTTTTTACATTCTTGCACACACATAATGGCTATCTTTTGTCATTTATTGGCATATTGGAGTTAGCACTTCCATATGCCAATAAAATGTCCGCATATTCCGCATTGGTAAATTGAGCCATTTTAAACCACAACAAAGTCTTAAAAAACGTCTGATAATAACAAAAAGTGACAAACAACAAAAAAACTTAACAAAATCACAAACGTTAATAACGTTAACGTTTTTTTTTGTTTTCGTTAATTTCACTTTGCTGTGTTTGTGATTTTGTTAAGTTTTTTTGTTGTTTGTCACTTTTTGTTATTATCAGACGTTTTGTTAAGACTTTGTTGTGGTTTAAAATGGCTCAATTTACCAATGCGGAATATGCGGACATTTTATTGGCATATGGAAGTGCTAACTCCAATATGCCAATAAATGACAAAAGATAGCCATTATGTGTGTGCAAGAATGTAAAAAAACGTACCTGCTCTTTGTAACCGTCCCAACAGTAAGTATTTACATTATTTTCAACTTTGCATTTGATACATTTCACAAAACATGTAACTAGTGGAATTTCGTCAACATGGTCCAATTGAGTAAAAAAAATTAACAACTCCGGTTACAAAAAAGATACCGAAACAAATTACATACCATTCAAAAGCCTAAGCTTTAGAGATGTTTTAAAAAAAACAGAAGCCTTCCAGCCCCATTATTTTTTTTTTAAATGCATCGCAAAGTTGACTTTTAAATTTTTGTTCAACTTTTTTTTTAAGTTCGGGGGCCCACATTTTTGTTTTTAGCAATAACTTGAAACAAACATAATTTTTTTTAGAGCCGACAATCTTATAAAAGTCTATTAAAAAAAAGATTTTGGAGCTAGCTTTAAAAAACAAAAAGTAACATGTGTTCAAAGGTATAAAAATGGCAAAATTTCTAAAAAAAGGAAAAAAAATCCTGTAAAAAAACTACAAGTCCTAGATTTTTTTTAATTCTCAAAATAGATGGGAGGCGACCCCACCTATCCCCCATTTTCGTATTTTCAACCATCTGCCGAAGACCCTGTATATTAGCTCTAAGAATCCCGATTTGTTCTTTCGCTCTCGATGATGTGTTTTGATTGAAACGAATAATAATTGTTGTACTTGCTGATGTTTTAAAGGTTCCATAACCAAAGGTATGGTGGGACGGAACGCGCGGTGCGTAAATCCGACTCACACTTGGCCGGTTTTTTGAAGCCCGTCAACTTGATTGTTTGAATGAATGCAGATAAGGTTCACGTTAATTTCTGTCAGTTGATCCGAATATGGGTTTGTGATCGTGAGGGACTTCGGCTTCCTGTCACGATCCACTAGAACTTGTTCGTAGTTCTAGTGGCCTCACTCAAGGCCTCGTCCATAATAGATACCTATTTATTGTCTTTGGCAAAACCTATTTTCATTTTGCACACAAAAAGTGACAGTGATCGACGTTGACACGTTCGAAACGAGACGCTTTTACTTTTCATTAAATAGCCACTGGATAGTTTCAGAAATCTATAAAGTTCGTTCGGGGAATTAGCTGCTGTACGCACGAGCAGAGTTCTGGAAATATGTTGAAGGAAAAACAATTTTACAAGAGAAATAAAATTAAATACGTATTTTTTTTATTTAGAACTTATCGTTATTTTCAATCACTTTCACTGCTGGACGAAGTATCTTCAGAATCGCGCCTACATTAATAATTAAAGACTGACCAATATTCGCGCGATCCCGTGCGGGTATAACGTCAGCGGCGTCACGATTGATTTCAGAGCGGTCCCTTTGTCGGTACCGTTTGACATGAGCCGGCAGTGCTGTTAATTGAGCGAACGAACTTTAATATTTCGGGAAATAATTACGCCCAGTAATATTATTATACCATGCATTCAATTAAATAAATAGTGATACCATAGTATTAAGACTATTAAATAGTGCCGATATCATATGAAAAAAATATTTCGCAGTAACGTAGAAAAAGTTGTGATGTAATTATGTCCCTAGGGATTATCTAACCGCCTTCGTGGTGTAATGTTTAGTCCATTAGCTTTACATCAAGAGGTCGCGGGTTTGATTCCCGGCAGAGTCTAACTTTGGAAGACTCCGTTTGGTTGGTGGAAGGGCATTTTCTAAGCCAGCCTGGCTAGCCACCACGATCTTATCTAAGTCTTGCCGCCAAACATCAATGTCAACAGACTTAACATTAATGTCAACAGCATTGAAGTAAAGAATAAGATAAAGGCTTGAAGATAAAATAGCCAGATCCCCATTGCGTTGGGGAATCTTTGTAAGCCCGCTTTTATCACCGGCATCATCGTCAATCACCATCAGGTGAGATGATGCCAAGGGTTTACCAATTGTGAATCATCATATCAGCCGAAAGACGTCACTGGTGGACAAGGTCCTTCCCAAAAATTTCCACAACGACCCGGCCTGCGCTGTCTTCATCCAGAGACTTCTCGCGTCCTCACTAGGTCGTCGGTCCACCGAGTGGGAGGCCTGCCTACGCTCCGTCTTCCCATGCGCGGTCGCCACTCGAGAACCTTACTACCCCAACGGCTATCTGTTCTACGAGCTATGTGCCCTGACCACTGCTACTTAAGTTTAAGAACTCTGAAAGCTATGTCGGTTACTTTAGTTCTCCTACCGATGTCCTCGTTTCTGATTGTGGATAAAAAAATATTACATAGCAAATATCTTTGCATGGGCCTATTTACGGTAAACTAACCTTCCAACTATCTCATCATCATATCAGCTCATATACATCCCCACGGAGGGGCTCGAGCCTACCCTAAATTAGGGCGATCTGGCCTTAGACGATCCAACTATTTACTATAACAAAATTATTCTATTCCTAGTAGATTTATTACGAATTCTCCTACATTACTGCGGCATTTAAATAGAACAGATAACAGTTGAGGCACAAAAGTTCTCGAGTGGAGACCGCGCACCGGAAAACGTAGCGTAGGCAGGCCTCCCACACGGTGGACCGACGACCTTGCGAAGATCATGGGAAGCCGATGGATGCGGGCAGCGCAGGACCGGTCGTCGTGGAAATCCTTGGGGGAAGCCTTTGTCCAGCAGTGGAAGATTTTCGGCTGATATTATGATGAGAGATAGCCAATTCCCCATTGCGTTGGGTAATCTTGGTAAGCTTCTATCCCTTAATAAAATCATTATTTACCTGCTGAATAACGTCCATATTGAAACGTTGGTGGTTTTTTGGAACGCGTTGTGTTTATCTTATTATTTTTTTTGTTTTTTCTTATAATAAATTTAACAAAAGCCAATTGTCGAAAAAAAAAACCGGCCAAATGCGAGTCAGAACCGCAAACAAAGGGTTCCGTACCAGCATACTAGATGGCGTTAGTACAAAGGGTTCCGTATCATCAAACTAGATGGCGCTAGTTTCTTCATGTTTAAAAAAAACACGTTTTTTGTAAATTATTTTTTTCTAATCCTTATTTTTTACTTTTTCTCAGTTTTGGTATTTGATGTTATAGCGGCAACAGAAATACATCATCTTTAAAAATTTCATTTGTCTAGCTATTACGGCTCATAAAATACAGCCTGGTGACAGACTTTTTTAGGGTCCCGTTTTTACCCTTTGGTACGGAACCCTAAAAATGGTAAAGTTTTTGAGACACACTACGATTAGGATCTGATGAGACACAGTTTGCACAAATTATATTATTTTTTGTTCCTAATTGACGTGGGATTTTTAAGATTTTTTCTACAGTTAAATGGCGTAAAGAGCATCGATGGCGTAACGGCTAAGGTCGCTACCTCTTGTCCGGGAGGTCATGGTTCGAATCCTGCCACGTACCAATGTGTTTTCAAATTTAGATTTTATATGTACGTTTATCCGACGCTCTTACGGCGAAGGAAAACATCGTGAGGAAATCTGCACACGCCCGCGAAGAAACTCGAAGGTTGTGTGTGAAGTTGACCAACCCGCACTGGGCCCGCGTGGTTGACTAAGGCCCGATCACACTAATTTCAGGGTAGGTTTGAGCCCCTCGGTGGCGACGTATATGAGCTGATATGATGAAATCGTTTCACTCTTTTACGCTTCACTTTAATGAGTACCATATCATAAGGTGCAATATTTTAATTATTTTTAGTGATAATATTCAATTATTTTCGGTTTTAAGAGAATTGTGAATTTATATTTTGTTTTAGTGAATATGTTTAATTTGTTTGGCCCAAAACTACACCATTAATTTTTTTACTAATTTTAATGTAATTCAACCAATACAACTGTAAATACGTTAAATTCAGCTTCGGCTAAATAATATGAAGAGATCGATATTTTGTAATTTTTTTGGCATAGTATCCAAAAGAACCGAAACATATGTATTTACTAAATTACATTAAAATTGGTAGAAAATAATGTAAGTTTCCCGCAAAATAGATAACACAAACCTACGTTCGTAATTGTGTGGCGTACCCCACAAAAAGTCACACTTTACAAATAACCTTTAAAAAAATCTCGCCACTACTTAATGTTCCACCTTAAGACGAAAGATTTTTAAAGATCATTATTACCCGACTGCGCTATAAGAAGGGTTATGTTTTTGGCACGCTCTGTAGCCTAAACGGCTTGATGGATTTTGGAATTCGAGGTGTCTTTAGATTTGTCTTGATCCCGTGAGTAACATAGGATACATTTTGACCTGAATGGCCAAAATAGGGGGGGTTAAGTTCTTGTAGAGTCGGGTTTTCAATTTTTTATTAATTCGTTTAGTTATTTAATCTAACAAATGTCGTTGTAAAGCGGAAAGAGCTGTATGATTTAGAAATCTATTTCCTTGAGTAATGACCTCAGAGTAATTAATACGGATAAAGTAGTTCTACCTTACATCCATTCATACTAGCTCATATACGTCCCCACCGAGGGGCTCGAGCCTACCCTGAATTAGGGCGATCGGGCCTTAGTCGATCACGCGGGCCCAGTGCCGGTTGGTCGACTTCACACACAACCTGCGAGTTTCTTCGCAGGCGTGTGCAGGTTTCCTCACGATGTTTTCCTTCACCGTAAGAGCGTCGCATAAACGTACATATGAAATCTAAATTAGAAATCGCATTGGTACGTGGCAGGTTCGAACCACGACCTCCCGGACAGGAGGCGGCGGCCCTAGCCATTACGCCACCGACGACCACATTACAGGCTAGATAACATATCTTACATGCTAGAGTTATACTTGTGCAGCTGTTTAGCCATTTGTTCGATAGAAACAAGTGAACAAGAGACTTACAAGAGATTATTCCAGAATCAAATTTTATAAATAGACTGAGGCTGTTGATCCAATTAGGCTAAACCCAGTGACGTAAAGTAGGGATGTGCCCATTCAAACATTAGATTTAAATGTTTATTGTAATAGGAACAAAATAAATCTAAATAAATAAATATTCAGGGACAAATCAGAAACAAAACCAGACCAGGATATATACAGGGTGTAACAAAATTGGTGCAGGTCCCGTTAACTGGGGCTTCTACTCATCATACTGAACAACTTTTGTTTTATGACTTTGCTGAAATCGCAATTTTTTGTAACTCATCATGCAAATGTTTAGCTGATCAACCAACTTTGTGCATTTTTGTAAGGAAGGTATTTTTTTTTATTGACTATGAATTGACTTGGTTCCTTGGGGAAAGTTGTTCAGTGTGATGAGTAGACCCCCCGTTAACGGGTCTTACACCAATTTTGTTATACCCTCTATATACGTTTGTACTTTTAAATACATATAGACTCCTTTTGAAATATATGCCAAGAGACTACCAATTGTAAATTTAAAAAAAAAACTGAAAACAGTAGGGATGATGACTGCTAGTTATCCATTTGCATAATTATTATTGGATTTTTCATACTTTACACACAAATATTATGACGTGACGTATATGTATAGTTTTTGACAAACTAATTTTGTAAAATTGAAAATATAATGAATAAGTCAAACAAGAAAGGTATTCACATATTTTGGTATATATGCTAATTGCTGGGTAATATTTAATCACATATTTTTGAAAGTGGAAAATACCCTATTAGCATAATTAATACTAAATGATACTAAGAAAATCGGTTAGGGCTGTGTTGGGGCACACTTCCGTTGGTTGAACGTGAAAAAATTAAATTTTCCTCCGTGAATGGTTAACTAATGAGGTTGCCTTGTTCCAAGAAATGAGCTCAACAATTGGCCGGTTCTATATACCTACCGCAAAAATATCTAAGTCTATTTCGTTATATCCGTTGCATTTCAGTTTTGTGACCTGGTCAAACCATGACATCACTTTTGAGCACTTTTTGCACTGTTTCTGCTTTTTTTTTTATTCTTATTAACAATTATTTCTGAAAATATCGAACTAAATTTTTTTTAAACTATAAAATTCCGACAATTTGGTGAAATAATCATCAAAATCGCTTCACGCGTTTGGAAGAGGTAAGAAATTTCTTGCGTAAATCATAGAAATGTTTGATTTTTTTTCTGACAAAAGTAATAACGTTAAAGAAAATTTTAAACTTTTTTATTTATTTTTGAGTATATTTTACTTACTATACTTTTTTGTGAAAGGATTTGGTCCATCCATCTCGGAGGAGTAAGCCTTCAAGGAGAAATCGATTTTGCAGTTTAGCCTATATAGTCGCCTTAAAAATAACTTTAATGACTAGCAGCCATCATCCCTATTAAGTCATAAGCTGAGACTCTCAAAGACAATAAGAAGACGTAAACCCGATTGTCAGTTTGTCTCCTCCTACGTAAACTGGAACAGTGGATATGTAAATCCTTCATTCAGTGAATTGTCTTGCCTTAATCAGATTTATCTTTTGTTAAGTTGTTAGACAAATCTCACCGAGGTTCTTAAGGTAAGTTAAAAGTTAATTTATGTTGGTTTTTCTTTTGTTTTCATGTTTTCGCGTATCTGTTTTGTAAGCTTTTAGATGTTCATGTAGTTTTGTAGAAATATGTCACACAAAACTATTTCGTTTAATTAAGGCGGTAATATTACAGATTGGCATTATTTTTGACGTCAATTACTCCTAAACAATAGAAAACCCAAGGTTGAAAAAAATACCCTTATTGTTGATGATGTTCCTTAAAGTCAAAAGCTATTAGAAACACGATTGAGCAGTTTTGGCTCGATAGAAAAAAATCCCAAAGATAGGTCTACACCGTTACTTTCAACTCTAGTTATGACTAATATTTTAAAGTAAAAATTTTAAAAAATATACAACAACATTTGTTATGATAATACAAAGTGAGTAATGTTATTATTTTTTTAAACTTTAATTGTAGTTTTTGATTGAAAAGAAATATCATTGAAAAAGTGAAAAAGTGTGGTTATTTTGTTTACTCTTTACACGTAAATAAAAAGACAGAGACAACTGTTCCAATCAATATCTCGCCTTAATGCTTTGTCATTTTGTCAAAGATACATTCACAATTACCATCTTTTCCTCGTGCTTCATCTACGAGATATAACATAAGTACATAATAAATAGAAAAAAATGAATGATTGTGTTAATAAAAATAAATTTCAGATTCGGGTTAGTAGTAGGATTACAAATATTATTATTTTTTATTTACCAATTTCAAAACAAAATACGAAAAAAAATATCATCTAGCACCATTAAACCTGAATGGTTTGTCTAGGTTAGGTGCTAAACAGTCTTCTACGAGCTATATACTTATAAAAACAAAAGAAAAACTATACATATATACAGGGTGTAACATAAAGGTGTGGTGATACTTTAAGGTGGGCTTATACTCATCAAACTGAGCAACTTTTTTTCTGCAACTTTACTGAAATCGGGAATTTTTTTGGATTTTTCATACAAAACCGTTGAATCAGCTGACAGATTTGTACAAAAAAAAAGTGATTTCAGCAAAGTTGCAGAACAAAAGTGGTTCAGTTTGATGAGTACAAGCCCACCTTAAAGTATCACCACACCTTTATGTTACACCCTGTATATAAAAATAATAAGTTAAGTAATGCATACCTACATAATATATCCTTAAACATACTGCAATGCATACACAGGCTCAGATGAGATACTAGTTACTTCGTAAACACAGGTTACCAGTGTAACGAACGACACACTTCTATTATTGTAGTAGTGTGAGTGCGAACTCCGCAGTCACATATACAGGCTGATTCAACAAATCTATTTTAACTATATTAGATTAACTATAGTAAAAATAAAAAATAAACCTTAATTAATTTTACTAACCCAATTGATTGTTCCATCTACAATTTCTGGATGAGACAATTCATCCGGTTATAACCATAGATGGTATTAACCTAAAAAAAAACCCGATTGCATAAAAACATTACTACCCCTCTTTTTTGGGCAGTTGGGTAAAAATCCTACTAATATTATAAACTCGAAAGTTTGTTACAAGGATGGATGTTTGTTACTCTTTCACGCACAAACTACAGAACGTATCTGGCTAAAATTTGGTAGGTAGACAGTATCGGTAGGCTACGTTTTTCCACGCTCGCCAGCCCCTTGCGGCTCGTGCACTGCGCACCCTCGAAGACAGTCATAGAAACTATGTCACTTACAGGATCAAACCAAATCCAACGATACTCGCACTCCATTATCCATCAAGCCGTTTAGGCTACAGGCGCAGCCAAAGAAACAGACATACAAAATTAGGTACGTTACATACTTACACCCGAAAACATTACCCTCGCTTTTGGACACTCGGTTAAAAAAGTTTCTTATAGCAGGGATAGTAGATCTAACGTCTGAATAAATATAACCACGGAGTTCTTAATAAGATAAGGCTTTTACCCCTAGGCTCTGTCTTCAACTTAATTAATAAAAGTAAAGAGTTTAAATGAGTTCCAACAAATTAGCTCAACAAAGACAGAAAAGGAGGATAGCTGACTTGTGAGAGTACTGGCCACTTCGAGTCGCGCACTTGCCTACAAAACAAAAATTTCGAAAACCAAAAAAACTTTTATGTACTTACAAGCTTTTGTCTTGTCACTCGATATACATATGCATACAAAATTTCAGCCTATTCAAAAACCGGGTAGTGGGTCAAATTTAACACGCAAGATTTCATTACAGACACCGGGACAGGTGAAACTTAATAAAACCTTATAATTATAATGGTTTGGAATAAGTAGACAATGGTTTATCAAAGACAAAAACATGAAATAAATAGGGTTTTAAGCACAGATGAGATACTAGTTACTTGTTTAAGTATGAATTTGCGGATTCAGTTTTTGAAGTTCAGTGCAAATTTTTATAGGAAAAAAAGTTAAGTATTGTTTTTTATTATTGACCTTATGATGATACTACTTATGGTCTTATGTTAGTAACAAGTGGCATATCTTTCATGTTCCAATCCCCTGAGTTATGTACCATTGAATGGAACAAAGGCGTTTTCTTAGTGGTCAGATGGGGCAATTTTTTTGACCAGTTAATTTTCTTGAATTTTCCTGTAAGTGACGAAATCTTGTGCAAGATATTCCCAAATATGACGTTAGTAACAAAAAAACTGCTGCGATAACTCTAGAGCTTTAAAACTAAAAATGTATATTTTTTGCCTTTAAAAATTGTGATTTATTGAGTTGAAAATAACCATCTTCATGGGTTTAAAGTCACCATGCTCTTAAAAATAACTAAACAATAGGCACACATTTATCAGCTATTAATTTCTAATAGTCTAATGCTATTTTAAGAATACATTTTGTATTAATGATTTTTTTTTAATATTAATTTTCTTCTTGACACTTTTTTATCCAATCGGTAATTTCATACCTTAACAATAAATAATTTATTTACGTAGACATTTAAGAAGCAACATTAACACATAATATTAATACCTTTTAATAAACTAATTCTCTTGTTAACTAGAACTGCGTGAAACAAAACTTTATATTATCATCATCACTACGTCTTCAATTTTTTCGCTCGTGTGAACATTTTCTAGGAAATGTTCACACGAGCGAAGCCGCGGGAAAAAGCTAATAATACATATAATTTACCTAGAATGACACTAGGCTCTAGAGCCGAGGTACTGGTATATCGAGCTGATCTTGGAACAACGTCTTTACTGCCCCAACTGTTCTACGAGCTAGTATGCCCCGGCCATTGCCACTTTTAATTTTAGCGATTCTGTGAGCTATGTCGGTTAGCTTGGCTTTTCTAGGGAACTCCTCATTTCTGATTTGATCACGTAAGGAAACTCCGAGCGTAGCCCGCTTCATCGCCCTTTGGTTGACCTTGAGCTTTTTTATGAAGCCCTTGTGAAAACTTTATAAGTAATAATAATATTAGTATATTTGAAGCGGTATATTGGCAAATAAGCAGTTACAAGCGCTTTGCAAAATAATCAGGAACATTATTCCCACTTAATTTTTGGGCCTGAAAAAAAAGATATGTTATATTCAAGGATATTACCTAGGGCCCTTGTAAGTTCATTTCACGATTAGATTAACTTGACTCGATCATAAAAATCCGAAACATAGCATAAATTGAAGCAAAGTGAAGCAAAACCTGTAAACATTTGTAGGAAAAAATATTTCATTTAAATCATAATTTTCTTCTTTTCAAACTCATTAATTAAGTACAGTTTTTCGAAACTTTTCAACGAAAAAACATTGAAAAAGTGCTTATTTTGTGTGGTTATTTTCTTTACTCTTTAAACGTAAATAAAAAGACAGAGACAACTGTTTAATTAATGCCTCGCTTTAAGTATAAGTAAATATTGCGTTCCTATTTTCTTAGCAGTGTGTAGTAGCTGTATGAGCCTTTCAAAATCTGTAACAAAATGTTTAATGACGACATATAGGTCAGGTATTGTCCCGAATAACACATAGGGAATGTCTTATGTTATACATACCGTTATGAAAGTCGATAGGGTAAGGTTGGTGAACGGTCCGGCTGTAAATATGTAGCTGATACGAAGCTGCCCAAGAGTAATGAGCACACTTTTCCTTTGACGTACGCTGCCTGCCCACCATTCGCTCTCATACGGACCCAGAGATACATTTTCGCTCTGAAAAATTTTAGAAAATTAACTCACAGTAAAAAGATATTTTAAGCTATTGCATAGCTTTTATCGCGGGCTTTGAGCGCGGCGACCGAATCAAGAAATTCCGTAACGAAAAAACTTAACACCCCACATTTTGCCTACCATGTAGCTCGGCCGAGCGTGACGTAACGTTACCGCGTTTTAAAAAACTTACAGTGCCATCTATTAGCGATTTGCGGTACTAAAATGACTTAGTCGATTTTACTGGTGTAACTTTCTTAGTGTTAAAAGTTGATAAAAAATGCTATGCAATAGCTTTACCGCGGCAGTCCCCGAGTGCCACACGTCTTTTTTTTTAGTTGCAAAGATGTGAATGTTAGATGCTTGTAACGCGGTACGCTGTTATGCGTTCTTCCTTTATTCGATCTTTTTTCATTCCATCTATTTTTATTACGCATGCGCTGACATTTGATTTCAAAAACCAAAAATTCGATTATCCAGCAATATTTTGCAATCTTTCAATGAATTTTAACATTACTCATTATTTAATACCTGGATTCACTCTAAAAGACCCATTACGGGTAAGATTAAATTATATTTTAGTAATTTGTATTTTAAATTTAAGTGTATCATATAATAATTTTTATGTTCTTTTTAGGTCTTTTACTTCATTATTAAATTCCAATTACGTCCTATCTACTACCATACCGTACCATACTAGATGGCGCTAGTTTCTTCACGTTTTTTGTATGGAGACTTTCACTTTTTCAATTTTTTTTTGTATTTGTTGTTATAGCGGCAACAGAAATACATCATCTGTGAAAATTTCAGCTGTCTTGCTATCACGGTTTATGAAATACAGCCTGGTGACCGACGGACAGACAGACAGACGGACTGCCAGCGGAGTCTTAGTTTATCCTTTGGGTACAAAATCCTAAAAATGAACTCTTCGTACTAAACGATCAGCTGATTGACTAATTTTGTACATTTTTGTATGGAGCGTCGAGTTTTTTTTTGCGAATTGACTATGGGTTATCTGAGGAAAGTTGTTTAGTATGATGAGTAGAAGACCCAGTTAACGGGTCGTACTTATTTTTTTTTTACACCCTGTATACAGGATGACCGGTGAATAGCTGCAAACCTCTTAACTGGTGATTCTACACATAATAGTGAACAACTTTTGTTCTACACATTTGCTTATAACTCAATTTGTATGAAGTAAAATTTTTCGTTGTTCCTGAAAAATCGGAATAAGGCACCTCCCATACAAATCCAGGCTGTCTGTTAATATTTCTCAAAAATGGCTGTAACGATTTTCATAAAAAATGTGAATAACCAGGATTTAATAAGGCCTACTGCAGTAGGTAGTAAATTTTTCCAGGATTATTTGAATAAAGTACCTCCCATACAAACCCAAACTAAGGTCAATGACCCAAATAAGGCCTGGTTCCCAATAAGGCCTATTTTTAAAATTTCCCGCTTCGCGATTTCATTACTCCCACCAAAGGTTCTAGATGTGTGCGTGTACGGTACTTAACGCACACGAGAACAGTAAGGGGCTCGGGATGCGAACATGTTGGGACCTGCAGTCGCAAATTGTCACGACGGCGGAGCGCTCGCTTGATGTTATAAAATTTTTGCTCAGAAAATAGTGAGTATTTTCATTCCTTTTTATTTACGGTTTGTTATCTTTTGTTTATTGTTTTATTGCACGTTTATCTACCTTATCATACGAATGAAATGGTTATATTATAGGTATATTCTAAGCAATAACTGTTTTTTGAACTTACGTGGTATGTCCTAATAAGGCCTTTGAAAAAAATGTCATGGTACTGTCCAGCATGTAAGGAAGATCGGGTTGAGGACATGCGGCAATGCCTTACCTGTAATATCTGGTATCATGAGCTATGTGTTGGTCTAACACCTGATGAAAAAGAATTTTACTGTTCAGGCAACTGTTTAAAGAAGAAGATAAAAAAGGCGGAATAAGCTCGTATTTAATTACATTAGCAAGACTGATTAAAAGGACCAAAAATTATTTTGCTTAAAACTAATACTAAGTTCATTTTTAGCAGCTAAGATGTTAAGTAGTTTTATTATTTTTTCTAAGGCTTTATTGGGACACAGGGTTCCTAATAAGGCCAAACTGACATTTAAGTTTGTTTTGTTCACAGAAGTGTGATTTTTGTTTCTAGACCAATTTGGTTAATTTTACTAAAAAGTTTAATAAATAAATATAAGTATTTAAAAATATTAGCGTATTATTGTTATTAACCTTCTAGTTGTGTCGAGTTAAAATTAAGGTAGGCTTTATTTGGGTCACTTACCTTATTTGTATTTTTTTTAATGAAGTCTGAAACACCTTTAGTCTTTGCTACGTAGTAAGCGTAATGTTTATTTTTTTTTGTGTATACCCGGCTACGCGACACTATGGCACCCCGGACACTGCATATAACAGTCGTGAAATGACATTCTAAGAACAAATGACACAGCAAACAAAATTATGGCGAAAACCTATACGTTCCCGAACCAAACTATAACCAATCTGTATCAATCTGGGTGACGCGGGGGTGAGGTCCGAATCTAGAAATCGGCAGGGAGTGTCCCATACTGTATGTTAGTACAGTTACTGCTATGGTTTTACAATTTATTTTGTTTATATCAATGACATTCATATTTATGACATTCATTCATTCATATCAGCTTATATACGTCCCCATAGAGCGGCTCGAGCCTACCCTGGATTAGGGCGATCGGGCCTTAGTCGACCAACGCGGGGCCAGTGCGGGTTGGTCGACTTCACACTCAACCTGCGAGTTTCTCCGCAGGCGTGGGCAGGTTTCCTCACGATATTTTCTTTAACCGTAAAAGCGTCGGATAAACGTATATATGAAATCTAAATTCGAAATCACATTGGTACGTGGCAGGTTCGAACCACGACCTCCCGGACAGGAGGCGGTGGCGGCCCTAGCCATTACGTCACCGACGCTCTTATCACACTAATATTATAAAGGCGAAATTTTGTGAGTGTGTATGTTTGTTACTTCTCCACGCAAAAACTACTGAACGGATCTGGCTGAAATTTGGTAGGTAGACAGATTAGGACGTGGATTAACACATAAGCTAATGTTTTTCACGCTCACGAGCCGCTTGCGGCTTGCGCACTGCGCACCCTCGAAGAGTCACAGAAACGTCCACGCGGGTGAAGCCGCGGGAAACAGCTAGTTTATGATATTTATGCCAATGATATAATATTTCAATGATAACATTTTACTCACTCGTAGTTGTTACTGACCTTCATCAAAACATCATTGCTGTGCCAACAAAACATAAAGAGTTGCGCTACGCCAAACACTAAATATTCAGCCATCAATAACTTTTGCGTGGCGTTCGTAGCAGACTGAAAATTTAAACACTTTCAATACAAAATTCCGGTGTATATTCGTATTTCTTCTCCTCCTAAACGGCTTGACCAATTTCAATGAAGGATCTCGACAACAGCGCCACCTATAGGGTCCAACTATAGCTAAGAACCAGGTGACCCTATAAGTACAAAGAATCATTACAATCAGTCAAGCCGTTTAGGAGGAGAAGAATTACAAACACGCGGACACCGGAATTTTAATTCCTGACAAAATTTAAAACGCTTAGCTAGAGCCTAGGTCACAGATTACTAAGTAGTTGCCTAGGCACAGATTACTAAGTAGTTACTTCGCCTAGGTGCACAATAAAATAGGATAATGTTTGTTTAGCTGAACCAAATCCCCTAATTATCACTAAGAGTTATTAGAAGTTGGATTGCTAACATAAAAAAAATAAAAAAATATTTAAGCCGTTTTGGAGATAGGTAATGATGGGTGCCAACGGAACCTTGTTATTAAGAATACACCGCATGTCTGTCCAACTTTTTACTACAGATTTTTTAAGAGGATTGTGAAGCTGCGACTTTTCATTCATACAAACATTCATACAAACGGCGTTAACGATTTTCACCTCTAAAATGTTAACCGATTTAGACCAATTTTTGATAGGTTGTTAGTCAGAAAAAAAGCTAGGCTTATACGTTTCTTTTTTTCGATAAAGTTAAAAGTTAAATTTTATTGTCGTTCACGTGTTTTCATACAAAACTGATTTCGGCCATTTCTTTTTTATTTATAATCAGTAATTTAAAAAACGAAACGTAAAAGACTAGCTTTTGTTTTAACTGACAACTTATTAATATTTATTCCAAATCGGTTAACATTTAAGAGGTGAAAAGCGTTATCGCCGTTTGTCTGAAAAGTCGCGGCTTCACAATCCTCTTGACGGTCACAGATAGCCAGTTGAAATTTTCAGAAAATATATATTAGTACTAGCTTTTGCCCGCGGCTTCGCCCGCGTGGACATCGTTGTAATGACTGCCTTAGAGTGAGCGCGGTGAGCGAGCCGCAAGCGGCTCGCGAGCGTAGACATGATTTTTTTCCAGATCCTTCGGGAACTATGTCAGGATATGCTTATTAGTAAATCATGTCATTTCCCACCCCCTCAACCATCTCTGTGCAAAAAATCAGAACAATCCATTGTTCTGTTACGATGTTAAAGAAATTCACCAAAAAAAGAGTATTTTTTCAGTACCCTCAGGAACTGCATCGGGCTATGCTATTTTCACGGGATAAAAAGTAGCCTATGTCCTTCCTCGTGACATAGGCTACCTGCACGCCAAATTTCACTAAGATTGAAGCGTGAAAATGTAACAAACAAACAAACACATTTTCACATTTATAATATTGGTGGGGATTATGGTGGATTTCTTAAAAAAAACATCAAAAAGACAGTAAAATACAAAGGAACAAAAAACCTCGGAAAAGAATATGTTTTTTGTATAGGATACCCCCTCTACAAAATACGTGTTTTTTTTCCAGGTTTTAATTTTGTTTTTACTCTATTGTAAAAACTGTAATTAATACATACAAATGTCAAACTTCGTGTGAGCATTGTGCAAACTCTATAGAATAACAAAATATATAAAAAAACCGACCAAGTGTGTGTCGTACTCAGGCTAAGGATCCCGAACTGAATGAGAGAAAATACTTGTTGATGTCTTAAATCATCATCTTCATCTTCGTTGTCGTCATCAACATCATTCTAGGCCGCTCCTAAGGCTCGCCACTTATTCCGATCGTCGGCTTAGCGCATTTGATAAATACATTAATTATTTTTATATTGATATCAGCTCATATACGTCCCCACCGAGGGGCTCGAACCTACCCTGGATTAGGGCGATCGGGCCTTAGTCGACCACGCGGGCCCAATGCGGGTTGGTCGACTTCACACATAACCATTTTTTCCATATTAATTTCATGAAACATTTAATGGTGGTACGAAACTCGCCTTTGGCCGGTCTTCAACCGACTTCCAAAAAAGAGGAGGTTCTCGATTCGACTGTATGTTTTTTTTGGGTGTTTGTTTCGCGATATCATCGCGATGTTCATGATTCTTTTTTATTCGATAGGGTATGCTCCTGAGTTGGTCCCATATAAATTTAATCAAATAGTAGTAGATGCTGTTCATGAAACTGAACAACTTCTTCCAAGGAACCTATACAATCCGTGCATAAAAGTTTAAGACTTCCCATACAAAAAGTATCAATTATTTTAACCACCTCAGTGGCGTAGTGCTTAAGTCCATTTGCTTGACATCGATTCTCGACGGAGTCTAACTTTTCAACCGACTTCCAAAAAGGAGGAGGTATGTTTTTTTTCGTATGTTTGTAAACGCGGTATCTTCTCGATTGTGAACCGACTTTCATGATTCTTTTTTTTTTATTCGATAGATTAGGCTCCCTAGTTGGTCCCATATACATTTTATCATTATCGGTGTAGTACGTTATTAGAAAATTAACAAAAACCAAACAGAAGAATGCCAAATAGTACTAAGTTGTTGCGATGGAAGTCGTTTAGCGTTTCCAATTAGTATGTCTGTCTTTTGCAGCTCGCGCGCGGTTCTCTTTTCATTTTTAAAAAACCAGCACAGGTTCAGGCTGTATGTTGTCTGTCAGTCAGTCAGTGTTTTAGAAAAACTAGATTTCTTAGTAAAAGTAGATTGCAGCACCAATTAACGCTTCAATGTTTTTTTTCTTTTGGGTAGTGGGTGATATTTTTTACTCTATGGTATGGGGCCAGACAAGTGTTATAATTGAAATACTTTTACCGTTAGCTGATAGGCACTAGCACACAGCATTAGGGAACACATAACTACATACAGAAACATAACAGGCGACAGCAGAGAATTGAACAATCTTGAATTCCTGTAAAACAAAGACACTATTTTGTAACTTTCTTCAATAAACATTGTTGAAAAATCATTAAAAAAAACTAATGATATTGCTAACCATCATTATCGTCATATCAGATCATATAAGTCCCCACCGAAGGGCTCGAGGCTACCATGAATTAGGGCGATCGGGCCTTAGTCAAAAATTTATCAAGAATTTTCAAAAATTGTTTGGACTTAACTAGTGCAAGACTATCGATCCCCATCACAATGTAAGCTTCGATTTTTTTGCCATAATGTAACAATATCTTCTTACTCCTACTTCGCATGAAATAAAAAACGATCAGTCACCTTCTGATCCTCCGGACTCAGGTTGGCCGAAGTAAAGAAAACTAGTTTAGGTGGGACTTATTGGTTATTGACTTATTGCAGATACAAAAAGCTTCGGTGGCTCAACCGGTGACGAGTCGGTCGTCCTAACCAGACGTGCCGGGTTCAAATCCGGACGGCCAATGTACCACTGAGTTTTTCGAAACTTACGTACATATACTCACCGATTGCTTTAACGGTGAAGGAAAACATCGTGAGGAAATCTGCACACACCTTCGAAGAAACTCGAAGGTTGTGTGTGCAGTAGACCAACCCTTGCTGGGCCCACGTGGTCGACTAAGGCCCGATTGCTCTAATTCAGGGTAGGATCGAGCCCCTCGGGACGTATTTGAACTGATATGAAAATGACCTAAAGTTTGTAGGTTTTTCGAAAATAATTCCACTAGGGACGACTATGCGACGAAGAATGCACAGCGTGAGTGTACAATTTATTTCGTTTGGTGTCTTTAAGAAATGCAATTAAAACTTACTTTGTAAGGAGCGAGTGAATAGTATGTATTTGGTGGACAACTTTGTTAGCTTCCTCTTCGCTGACCCCTTTGCCGAGGCTTCCCATCATTTGCTTGCACCTCTCTCGCAACAACTCCAACTGGCCACCAAAGAATACCATAACCACAATCGCATTACTATCGAAAGCAGCCGCTACGGAAGCTCCATAGGCACAAATGAAGACGTGCCAGGAAACCGTGATCCAACAGCCAGGGGAATGGTTCTTATCAAATGGCATCCACGAACTAAAGATCTGAGGAAACAATTCCGTTCCGTTGCGTAGCTCCGACCGATAAACGGACGATGAAGCATATCGCATGAGTGGCGTGGAGGTAACAGTTAAAAACGTAGTAAATATCAGACACCAATAGAAGTACGTCACTCGGCGACAGTATTTTGTGTATTTGTCTATAATCTTGGCTTTGATCTCGTCTTTGTTGTCTCGCTCAAATTTATCAGCCTCAGTGACGTAATCGAGAATTTTAATCCAGTTGTCTTGCCATAAAACACAAGTGTTCGACTTTATCACGCATACTATGCTAAGCATGGAAATCTTTAGATTCGTAATCACTTCTTGCATGTCTGTTCTGATCACGTACAACTCCATGTACTGACTTATAACAAAGTATGTTGCTAATTCATGAAGTAATACGTAAGCAGTTTTACCGATTTTCGATTTTGGCAAAACCAAACCTAAAAGCTGCAGAAATTTATAGTTGGGACCAATTAGAGGTCTCTCAGGGTCTTCTAACCCTTTAACGAAGGATTTGATCATTTTTAAAGCCGTTTTTTCTAGCAGGTTTCGGTAAGACTTTAAAATAAAAGTATTATTTTCTCGGCTTTTATACGAATTCACAATAACACCCATGTCAAAACTAGATACAATATTAAAAACTTAATCATTGTGTGAATGGCAGGCGTTGTTTATCTACACGAATATTTACAATTTAAATCCACTCTTTACGGAAGGTTTATTATAAATATTTAACGTGCAAGTGCTACTTTCCTGTAAGTTGTTTGTACTCGTACATTTTAACCTTTTTCTATCGCTAAACGGCTCTGTTAAGGGTCCCCAGGAGGCTCAAGTTTCCATACAAACGTAGTTCCGCTTTAATATTAAAACTACATGCCGGATTGAATTCAAACATTGAAAATATATTGAGTACACACATAGCGATGTTTGTAGTTAGTTTTCGATGTATACAAATATAAAACGGAAAAAATTAGAGCAGTTTCAAACTTTTAGTACAAAACTAATTTAAGCCTTTGTTTAGTTATGTTTCATTTTACTACGATGAAAACTAATTACAAACATCGATATGTTACAAACTCAATATATTTTCAAAGTTTGGATTCAACCCGGTATGTAGTTTTTAAATTAAAGCGGAACTATGTTTGTATACAAACTCGAGCCTCCTGGGAACCCTTAAGTAATTTAATAAGTTAAATAAGCTCGTTTCAAGGCTTGTAATAAAAATCGAAAAGCCCAAAAAATTTTAGATGTAAACTTTTTTTTTTAATCCACAATTGATAAGCCCTTGGAATCATCTCACCTGATAGTAAGTGACGATGATGCCGATTAATTGAAAATAGTTACATCATTATTCATTAGGATACTACACAGATTTTAAGAAATGTTCTTTTAAGCAGCTGAATACCATTGTACATTATAGGGCTTGTGCACAAATCACGCGAGGTTTTTTCGGCTACTTTTTGACCCTCTCCTCCCCCATGGTGATTGTTCGATTATGTCTGGCCCGTTGTATGAAGTGTCCAGGGTGTGCTATTACTATGCCTTCGCTGTCCGTCGATCTGTCTGTCAGCGGATGTATTTCATGGACCGTAATAGGTAGATCGTTGAAATTTTACAGTGTGTTTTTCTATTGTCGCTATAACAACGAATAGTAGAAATTAGAAAAAGTAAAAAAAAATAAAACGACAAATTATAAAAAACGGCCAAGTGTGAGTCGTACTCGCACTGAGAGTTCGAATTGAATTAAAAAAAGCATATTTCTTTCGCTCGCGTCAATGTATTTTGTTTGCAATGTGAATAGATTTAATTATCATATAGTTGTGAGGAGAGGTGTGGTGGTACGGCACCCTTGAAGTGCGAGTCCGACTCGCACTTGGCCGGTTTTTATATAGTTTTGAATATTATTTCAGTAATAATAAAGAGTTCGGCAAAGTATTGGTATACGAGATTGGTAAATTACTATATTGCCCTATCCTAGGGTTGCCATACCCAAATTCGGAATACCAGGACATTTCTGTTGAAAAACAGGACACAATATAAGAACAATAGTAAATAGCAATCACGCAATGAATATAGGATCAATGAAACTTACGAGTAACTAATAGCAAAAATTAAGCTGCAGCCCCTTCATAAGCTAGGTACTGTTTTTTCATTTATTGACAAAAAAAATTGAGAAATTTTTCAATGTACATCGCATTCGCACCTCTACTGGGTATACATACTCGTATAATCGATTCTCACAAAACCCAGGACACTACTTGAACACTTGACACCACAAAACCAGGACACGTCCTGGGAAAACAAGACGCTTAACAACCCTACCCTATTCTAACCCATAATTTGTTTTGTTTATTTGTATTATAATGTTCCTGTAAAATGTGGGCGGAACCTTTGTACCTACCGACACTGTTTCAAATTAAAAATTAAATGAAGGCTACAATCTCGTTTACATGAATAATTAATTTTTAGAGAATTGGAAAAGATAAAAACGTTAAAAAAACCCGACAAAAAAACTCTAAAAAGTTGAAAATAACATGTTATGGCCCTTTAAGTTTAATATAAGTAGTTATATTTTGATCTAAGAGGGTCATCGCGTAGGGGGACCGCTAAGTTGTGAAATTAAAAGTAACTAGCTGTTTCCTGCGGCTTCACCCGCGTGGACAACATTTCTATAACTTTTCGAGGGTGGGCAGTGAGCGAGCCGCAGCGGCTCGCGAGCGTGGAAAAAAGTAGCCTATGTGTTATCCAGGTCTTAATCTGTCTACCTACCAAATTTCAGCCAGATCCGTTCAGTAGTTTTTGCGTGAAAAAGTAACAAACATACATCCATACATTCTTACAAACTTTCGCGTTTATAATAAGACTAGGATTAGGTGTAGTAAGTTAAAACAGTTGTATTTTGTTTTTATTTTAATCACTAAGCCACAGATTACTAAGTAGCACTAAGCGGTCCTCTTACACGACGATTCTTAGATCAAAATATAACTACTTGTATTAAAAAAGGGCCAAAAATATTATATTCTACTTTTAGGGGTTTTTTTTCTTGTCGAAGGTTATTTTAATTTAAGTTTTATTTTACGCTTTTTAAACTTTACGTATCCCAAACGCGATACATTTGTTGTAAGTCGGTAAGGAGTTGGGTATCCCGCAAATACCAAAAGATGCTGCAATAGCTGCAGCATCCGGTCAAGGTCACCATGTTGTATCTAAAACCTATTCATTCATTGAGACTATTTCAATGAGCTCAAACACGATTCATCTGCTGTAAGTTGGTGCGGAGTTGGGTATCCTGCAGATTCCAGGAGATGATGCAGCATCAGGTCAAGGTTATCATGGTTTTGCAATAGTTACAGTTACAGCGCACTAAATTTCTAATCGATCAAACCGGTTAAATTTGCCCACATCCCTTCATCGCCTTGATAAGAGCTGATAACCTTCAAACAGTCGAACGGATCTTCATAAATTATTGCTAAGAACCACCACGATCACGTCAGATTTCAAACGAAAAAAACCGCATCGATATCGATCCATTCGTTTCAGAGCTACGATACCACAGACAGACACACAGATACACACGTTAAACTTATAACACCCCTCTTTTGGCGTCGAGGGTTAAAAACCGATTTTAATCGCAACAACCAAATTCCTAAAAACTACTGAACCAACTTTGATCAATTAAAAAAAAAATATATTGACAATTGGTAAGCCCTTGGCATCATCTTACCTGATGGTAAGTGACGATGATACCAAAGATGGAAGCGGGCTTACAAAGATTCCCCAATGCAATGGAGAACTTGCTATCTTATCTTCATGCCGGAACACATCAATGTTTTTAACACTGATGTTTGGCGGCAAGACTTAGATAAGATGGTGGTAGCTAGGCCAGGCGGGCTTAGAAAATGTCGTACCACCAACCAAACCGACTCTTACAAGTTGACCCCACCGGGAATCGAACCCGCGACCTCCTGGTGTTAAACAGCATACCCTATGTAATAAAAAAGAACAATAAAAACCAGTTCACAATCTGCGAAAATATCACGTGTAACAAACATACAAAAACCTGCAGTCGAATTAAGAACCTCCTCCTTTTTGAAGTCGGTTAAAAAGTCATATATGTGTAAGACGGCGGGGTCGTAAAGATATTTAAACCACCACCAAGGCTTAGTGGTAAATCCACTCGCTTCTCATCATGAGGTCGCGGGCTCTATTCCCGGCGGAGTCGGACTTTGTAAGACTTGGTTTGGTTCATGGTAGGCCATTGTCTAAGCCTGCCTGACTAGCTACCACCATCTCATCTTAGTTTATTAACAAACACAAATATATCATTGATGTGTTCCGTCATGTAGGATAAGTTAGCCAGACACCCCATTGCGTTGGGGGAGCTCTTTCATTTCAGCTATTGCCTACTTAAATTGGTTGAGTTATAGGGAAACTAGGTGCGCTCATTCACCGCGCACATTCATGCACACCGCGCAACATCGATGACGAGCCGCTTGCCGGATTCCCACCGCGCACCATCAATGGCGAGCCGCTCGCGGCTCATCCACCACGCTCGATATCCATAATTTTCGAAAAACCTTAAAACTTTTGATATTGCATTGTCACGCGATATACATATGCATGCAAAATTTCAGCTTAATCGGAAACCCGAAAGATTTCACCCGAACAAACATACAAACATTGCAAGTTAATTAAAAGTTTGTAAAAAAAGAAATAATGCTGCGGAGCAGCACGGGTCCTCCTAGTTAACACGAAATAAGAATAAAACTGCACTTAGACTTCTTTAAAATTTTATTATAGCAAGCGTTTTAAATTCCCAGCGTTATAAGAAAAGCGAACTTAACAGCAACTATAACGTTTCCCACTTTAGTTTTATGTTTTTTTATAAGTACTGTTGCGACGGACGACGATGGGTTTTTTTTTAAATTGCCGTGCGGCTAACTTTAGGGTTGCTAACTCGCCGCTAATCATGACAAGATTTCGATAGGGTTTCTGTCATTTGTTGTTGAGTTGAGAGAGTATTTTTCACTGAGAAATATAGTAAGCATGCAATGACTTATATATTACTGGCGTAAGGACCCGGCCAACGCGCGCGTATAATGTTCCCAGCGAATTGGTGCGGAAATCGAAAGTTTCGCACACTCGCGACTCAGTCGTCTGCGGGAAATTGTACAGTGCGGTGGAAAGATATTCCATATAAAAATGCTTTATTGTGTTGTTAGAGGCTGTAAAAATCATGAAAGAAATGCTTAAAAGAAACATGGGATGTCGTATCATCGTTAAGTAACCTAACATTGTATTTTTTCTTGTAAACAAATTAAATAAACGAATTTTTAAAGCGACAATTCTACCGAGGTTCTTTTAACGCGGCACTGATGTCAACTCTCGCCTACGCTAGTTCGTACGAGTTATGTCAGATGGCGCTACTTTTTGCTTGTATGAAGAAAATCTAATTAAAATACGGAGACGGGCGGATCCTTCTGTCCAAATCTGTGTAAGCATGCTACTGCCCATACTTTATTTTTGACATCAACAAGTAGTCGTAGCAAAAATAATTAGCTTTCTTATTATTATTTATTCACAATTGGTTAGCCTTTGGCATTATCTAACCTGATTTAAAATGACGATGATGCCGTACAATTTAAAACAAACCTACTTAATTAGAATAGGCATTATTTGAGTTTGCGTGTACCATCCTCGACTGCATCATCACTTACCATCAGGTGAGTTGCAGTCAAACGCACTCAAATTTTTAATAAAAAATAAAATAAAAAAAAATTGTATCAGGTGGGGTTGTGTCGGGCTGCCGTCGTGATATGTCTAGTTAAAAATATTTTACGTCCCTGACACTACCTCGCAGGGAGCACTCCGGACTTCACCCTACGCGGAGCTCGGCCTCCGCCATCGCGGTTTAGGCTTTATGACTATGGAGCCATAGCATCCCTGATATAAAAGAAAACCGACTTGGTTGCTATGGAACCGCGGTTTGTTACTTGGTAGCTATGGAGGAAACAGATTCTTTCGCCACTTCCGTCACACTATTTCGTTACTTCCGTTATTGTCCAGGTTTTTGACTTGGTACCCCGTATGTGATTTTTAAGACGTATCACATAAAAAAACAAGATCTCCTTGTAAAAAGAAAATAGTGAATAAGTATACAACATCGCCCCGAAAAATATTAAAAAGTTTATACATACTCGACCTTTTGAATAGAAAGTAATATTTGAAAAGCTTTTAATACTCAAATTATCAAAGCCTGTCAGGCCGTGAAGGGTCTGATTGAGAACCGATGTTACCAACCCTACGTAAATGCAAAAGAAATGAGGATTATTATTCTGTTGAATAATACATCTCTCTTTAGGCATTTTTTTCGCATTGTGAAAAAAACGAGATACGCTATGATTAAATTCCGTTATAGATACGGGAATGTAATTAAAACATTCGGTAAGGTCAAGTAAAAATTTTAACGATACCTTCTTTTTACATTGTCTGTGGATTGAGATTTTATTAGTTTATGAAAGATTTGTATTAAATAAATGGAAGAGATATCTGTTAATTTATAACAAATTATTTAACTTATTAGCTTTCTGCCTATACTTGTCAACTTTATGCCAACCTAAAACTTTTCGAAAGTTTAAAAAAATTTAACCTCTCATAAAACTTGAGCCGTCGTCGCTGGACGCCTGGCAAATGTGAAACATCAAAACTATTTTGTAAATAAAGTATGCATGAAAGGATGGTTTATTCCTTGGCATAATCAAAAACAAAATAAAAGTAAATTCATCCCGAATAAGTGTATACATCGTGTCCTACAAACGTTGTGGAGAGTGGACAACTAAACAACTTTGTTTCTACATGTTTCTAGAAAAAAATTAGACTTCCCATACAAATCGGTCAGCTAATTGGCCAACTTCTATGGCAAGTCCAATTTTTTTTACGATTTCAGCAAACATGTAAAATGAAAGTTGTTTAGTTTCATAGTAACTAGTACCTCATCTGAGGTTTCAAGAGTAAAACCTCTCCATGCTTTTCGACTTGGCCACAGGACACACGTTGATTTTTGTTCATTCTGTACAGAACCTTTGAGTGAAGTTACCAGTACTTCCTGGCTCTTTTATACTCAACATAAAAGCATATTACTGTCTCACTCACGCATCGATACACAACACTTAGTGCGTGCCAATAGCCGGTCTGACCCGCCGCATAGGATGTTTCACATCAAGAAAAGAAAGAAAACATGCTACTAATATTATAAACTCCAAAGTTTGTATGTATGTTTGTTTCTCTTTCACGCAAAAACTACTGAAAGTATCTGGATGAAATTTGGTATGTAGACAGATTAGGACCTGTATTAACATATAGGCTACTTTTTCCACGTGCGCCCCAGGGAGACAGTCATAGAAACTATGTTCACGCGAGCGAAGCTGCTGGCAAAAGCTAGTAGCACAATAATATGAAAAATGTCCCATTTCTGCTCGAGTTCAATTCAGTGTGACGTTCTACGCGATACGATCTAATGAGTAATATATAAACGTATATTATGTATACATCATAGACTATCATTTTTTTACAAAAGGGTATCGCCTGTAAGGGCTACTCCAGTCCTTATTCCCCCAAACAGTGTACTTTTTTTTATAGGTGGGATAGGGAGAACAGAGAGATATAAAATAATACGAAGCAGATACCTTGTCATGTGATTTAAAAAGGCTAATTAGTCATAACCCAGCGTTTAATGTTGTTTGCTACCGTCTGGGCAGGTACTTAGGTATTTATGTAATTACTAGTGGATGCTCGCAGCTTCGCCCGCGCAGATCCCGTTTTTTGCGGTTCCCGTGGGAATTTCCCAAAATCCTTTCTTAGCGGATGCCTACGTCATAACATCAACCTGCATGCCAAATTTCAGCCCGATCAGTCCAGTGGTTTGGGCTGTGCGTTGATAGATCACTATGTCAGTCAGTCACCTTTGAGTCATATATTTATGTAATTATGACATGTTACCGTCTCACTGACGCATCGATACACAATACTTGGCTACGCGTCGCCACGCCAACAGCGTATCCACATCTAAATCCAGGCCTAACAAGATGGGCATTAGATGTTTTATATCAATTAGCTGAGTAAAGAACATTTGAAGCAAAATAGTAAAGTTTGTCACGTCATCCGATACGATATCGGTTTCGGACGCCGAGACGATATCTCGGCTAGTATAATGTATGAATTACCTACATATTGTTCGGTCTAAAATCGGATCCGATATTCCGAAGTTTTGGAGGCTACGTCGAACGCACGTGGGCTGTCAGACGATAATGTTTGTATTTGTGTTAGAGTCTGTGTTAAAATAGAAGCGGCGTGGAACTGAAAATATGATTTTGACATGGCAACCCAATCCAGTCATCTGTCAAATGTCAAACTTGGTTTGGTGTTGATACAGCTTTGTTTGTCGTGATGTTTTCTTGTGATTTGATTTAAATCATGTCGAAAAAGAGGTAAAACCATACACAGTTCCACAAGGGAATTAACATTTTATATTATTCGCTTTTGCCAAAAAGATAAAGCGGCAACATACACAATTATTGACCTAAACATAGTCACGAAACGTGTGGCAGCTATAACCGCCGGTATGTAATGTAATGTTTTCAAGCGACTTCCAAAAAGGAGGAGGTTCTCAATTCATGTGTATGTTGTTTTTTTTATGTGTGTTACCTCAGAACTTTTGGGTGAACTGGGTGAACCGATTTTTATGATTCTTTTTTTATTTGAAATCTAATGCTTCCCGTGTAGTCCCATATAAATTTGA
Source organism: Coleophora flavipennella (assembly GCA_947284805.1). Classification (NCBI taxonomy): domain Eukaryota; kingdom Metazoa; phylum Arthropoda; class Insecta; order Lepidoptera; family Coleophoridae; genus Coleophora; species Coleophora flavipennella. Next base: position 11,896,576 of record OX369263.1, on the reverse strand, counting down.
TCAACCGGTGTAGTACTTTATTAGAAAATTAACAAAAACCAAAAATAATAATGCATAAATGTACTACGTTGTTGCGATGGAAGTCGGTTTTTTAACGTGTTTAGCGTTTTCAATTATCTAGACTTCCTAGATAACCTCTGATTCCTGACATCTGGAAATGTATATAAATTAAAAGTAATTCATTAAATATGTACTAATAAGTGTTCGTTCTGTTTCAATCAATATTTTTGGTAGCAGGTATAAAGAGTTTGATACTTCTCATTTATAATGCGTTTAGACTAACTTGGGATTTTTTTTCCAGACAAATAGAGGTACAATATCAAAAAAAAATAAAGAAAGAAGGTTCTACAAATAACTGCGTGTGGTGCACACCAGGGAAAAAACTTAAAGGAAGACCAAAACTTATTCTTGATGTATTTGATAAGTGCGTCATCCGTAACAAAATAAGTGAATTTTAAGCTTTAAGGAAAGAGGTACCGACTTTGCGGAAGGTACATCATGTGTTTAAGGAAGACATAAACTATTGCGGTGGAATCAGTAGTCTCAGTATGGTGTTAAAAGAGCTGTGTTACAAATATAAAAAATGGGAGTCAAAACTAAAAGTTCTCATTGAGATACATGAATCATGATATTAGTGGTCTGGCGTGCTAAATATTTGCGATCAATTAAGCGCTTGAGGGAAATTGGAGAACCAGTTGTGTATATATATAGATGAAACATATATACATACTGCACATGAAGTTAATAAGTGTTGGCAGGGGCCTGATGAACCTGGAGTTTCAAAAGCAATTTCTCTTGTTGAAAGATATATTAGTTCATGCAGGTAGCAGGGAAGGATTTGTTGAAAATTGTTTACTTGCATATAAAAGTAAAAGTATTTCACCAGATTATCACCACGACATGAATCGAGAGAATTTTACTAAGTGGGCAAAAGAAAAGCTGTTGCCAAACCTATCTCAGCCGTCTGCCATTGTGCTAGATACTGATTCCTACCATAGAACACGCATAAATAAGCCTCCAAACAGGAAAGACACTTTGTAAAAATGGTTGGAAGATAATGGAATAGAATATCCAAATAATGCACTGAAAGCTGAACTTCTAAGTTTAGTAAAAAAGAACAAAGAAGAACCATAAGTATTTGATATTAATCAAATATTTGAGGAACATGGTCATACTGTTTTGAGATTACCGCCATACCACTGTGACCTTAACGCGATTGAAATGATATGGAGCCTATTGAAAAGACAAGTAGCATCAAAGAATGTGAACGTATCAGCAAAAGAGCTATTACCAATAATAAATGAATGCTTAAAAAATATTACTGCAGAACATTGGCGAAAAGAGTGTGATCATGTGATACATGTAGAACATAAAAAACGCTAAACACGTTAAAAACCGACTTCCATCGCAACAACTTCGTACAATTTTGCAATATTGTTTTTGGATATTGTTAATTTTCCAATAAAGTATAGCATCAATTTTGATAAAATTTATATGGGACCACACGGGAAGCACTAGCTTTCAAATGAAAAAAAGATCATCAAAATTGTTTCACCCAGTCAAAAGTTCTTAGGTAACACACATAAAAAAACATACATTCGAATTGAGAACCTCCTCCTTTTTGGAAGTCGCTTGAAAAATATTTGGAACAAGACCATTTAATTGAAGATATGCAAGAGTTTATCATAAATGTGACAGACTCGAGCACATCAAGTTCGGTAGAAAATAATTCTGTTGATCTCTCTATTAGTTCCAAAAATAGTTCTACGTTTTCCGGCATTGAATATTTAGAATCCGACTTTAGTTATAGTTCTGATCAGGGAACTAATGAATAAATATAAAAAAAAATACATTTTTAGTTTAATTTCTTAAACCTGCTTAGAAAAACTGCACATTTAATCAATTTTAATCCATTTAGAAATATCTTTGATTTTGCTTTGTAGCTTTCTTAATATTTTTATTTTTAATTTTTTTAGGGTTCCGTAGTAAATAAACAATGCATCATAAAAAAGGAACCCTTATATGTAGTTAGCCATATCCGTCTGTCTGTCCATGACTTAACTCAGTGATTTAGTACTAGAAAGCTGTTATTTGACATGAAATCACATACTAATCGCGCGAAAGTGGTAAGATAAAATCTTGAAAAAACCCTATTGTTTTCCCTTAATACATACAAACATATACCCTTAATTAATACAATACATCAAAACAATTATAAAGACAGTTATTGAATTATTATTTTTTTGCAAATTAATAGATATCACGAATCGGCTACTAGCTTTGTCACGTTGAAATTCCCGACTCATACCCGGCCCAAATGATCCCATGATTCCAGCCGCGTTGCCGCTCTGGATAGCCACAGAAACACGTTGGACTAGGTAGTCGCCTTCCCAACTCCCCCACGAAAGCTTTGGCTTCCGCCCCCCACGTACCCGCATCCTCTACTGTGAACGGCACGAACTCGTAGCCATGGACCAAGTTGCTATCTATCATGCTTTTATTGTAATTGCTGAGAAGGATCGAGATCCCTGCGACCAAAGTTTCCAATTCGTCGCCTTTACTTTTCCGTTCAAAATAGATCCTACTTTGTACATGATAACTACAAGCAAGATATATTTCATGCATTACCATATTATAGCTTATAGCGTAGCTGGTAACTCGTTTAAACAAATTGATGGAGCGTGGGCCCCGCACATAAGTATAACGACTAGCTAGAGGGATAGATGCTTGCGTTTTCATCCGTGTGGAGTTAGTATTTTATTGAGATATTTTTTTAAACCACAATTGGTAAGCATATAAGCAAGTATCAACATTCCTCAACACAATGGGGAATTGGCTATCTTATCTTCTTGCCGGAACACATCAATGCTGTCAACATTGATGTTTGGCGGCAAGTGCAATAAGATAGTGGTAGCTAGCCAGGCGGACTTAGAAAATGCCCTACCACCAAACAAATCGACTCTTACAAAGTTAGACCCCGCGGGGAATCGAACCCGCGATCTCCAAGTGTGAAGCGAATGGACTAAACATTACGCCACGGAGGCGGTAAAAACGAATGGCTCACTTATAAATTAATAAATTTAATATATTAGATATACGCAACACACGAAGACAGCTATAAAATTTATAGTACCTATCGTAATGTATCGTGAGGAAACGGAGTTTCTCGGATCCGTAGGAGAACTAAAGTAACCGACATAGATCTTAGAATTGCTAAACTGTAGTGGCAGTGGGCAGACACATAGCTAACAGAAGGCGTTGGGGCAGTTAAGTTCTCGATTGGCGAGAGCGCACCGGAAAACGTTGAGAAGGTCGCGGGAAGCCACTGGATGCGGGCAACGCAGAGGAAATCCTCGGGGGAGGTCTTTGTCTAGCTGTGGACGTGTTTTGGTTGATATGATGATGACGAATGAAGAAAAGATAGATACCCCACGCAAAATTTAGAATTGAATATAGAAGTCATTGGGCATTGATCATATATTTTAAGTTGCAAGTTGAAAAAAATATTTAGGACGCAGAAACTTGAGGTGGTTAATTTATAGTACCTACCTACTCGTATTGTGAGAATATCGGCTGGCAAAATATTTATAAATATTGGCAAAAATGGAATTAGAAAATGTAAATCATCAATAGGTATTTTAAGAAGGAAACTTTATAAAGAGAACATTGGAAAGTAGGCGTCAAGTCGTGGCTATGTAGGTGTAAATTAAAATTACCAGTATCGGCAACTGCGTTGTTTTATTTACAACATGTTATCTCTTACGTTCAAGTTTTCTTAAAATGTCATAACCATGCCAGATCCTTTCGTATGGATCTGGCATGAAGATCAAGATGTGAAAGTGTTTACCAAAGTAATACAACTCCATCTACCTGTCAAAGTCGGGTACTACGTGAAACTACGGGAACTATAACACAAAGTTTTCTACGGAGCGAGTGCAAGTTGTAGCTAAAATCAAATTATATCGTTTGTAGACTTCCACAAGGCAGGTTCAGCATATTTTTAAACTTGTAATATTCAATTGTATTTGGCAACATTAAATTATAACAATTCAATAGGAACGTAGACAGTATAACATTTGTTTTACTAGAATTTGCGTATGTGTTAGGATGTCCTAGGATGGCCCTTTTTAATATGAATGGGTTCGTAAACCGTCAAAACTGTCATTACTGGAACAGTGAGAATCCAAAACTCAAACACCAGAATGCATAGTGCTAAAGTGACGGTATAGGCAGCAACTTGTACAGAGGAATAATTGGTCCTGTTTCTTTAAAAATGCGCGGGGGCAAAACGTCACTGTTAATACCGAACGCTATGTTGCGATGTTGGAAGGTTTTTTGGCTCCAGAACATGAAACTTTAAGAACAATGAATTCTAGGACTTGGTTTCAATAAGACGGAGCTACCAGTCACACGTCAAATGATTCCATGGTGGTTGTGAAACAGATGTTCCCAGGCAGACTGATTTCAAAAAGAGGTAACATTCCATGGCCCCCTCGTAGTCCAGATTTTACGCCTCCTGACTTTTTTTGTGGGGATACCTCAAACACAAAGTCTACAGCTATAATCCGAGAAACATCGACCAGCTCGAGGAGAATATCCGTGGTGAAATGACAGCAATTACACCAGCATTACTAAAGACAGTTTTCAATAATTTCCGTCCTCGGTTAGAGGAGTATCGTCGTAGAGAGGCTCATCATTAAGACGATATTTTTTAAAAAAATAACCTCTGTTATTACTTTACAATTCCTGATTTTTATTTTAACTATACCTCCTTTTGTATTTATTTTTGAATATATTTTTAAATAGGCTCCTTCTATTGCGCCACCCTGTACTATTCATCATGAATGTCACAGACAGTCCACTTTGCAGGGGGTGTCTTGAGACAGATGAAATAGTCAGCCATGTGATCCTGGGATACACTAGTCTGACCCAACAACGGGTAAAAATCCTCAATTATATGGGGTCGCTTTAAGAAACCTGCGAAAGTCCCAGGAAACTTCTGTGCTTCTTAAAGGAGCTGGGTTAGCTGGACTAGTCAACCACACCTGCACGCAGTGAGGACCAGAAAATAGTCCAAATGCGGTAACGGGAGCCCACCATTCCAATACTGTCCATCAAACAATATAATAAACTCAAATATATCAATCAATATACAATAAATACTACAGCTTTAAGCTAAGATTCGTTTCTCTGTCCTCGCTGGTTACGAGAGATGGACCACGGTCATTTTAAGAACATTTAGTAAAGAAATTGTAAATCACATTTTATTGTATTTTAAATTTATATTTTTTGCGTTTTTAGGTAATTATATTAATTGTATATCAATTAGCCATACATATATAAAAAGAAAACTTGTGTCAATAGATGACATAGTATACTACTAAATACGAGAATATGCTATGACAGATGCGTACACAATAAAAAAAAACAGTTTATTGGTCTTCACTTTGGCTCATAAGAACCGTATATTATTGATGTTTTATCGTTGATCAATATACAGAGTGTATCGGACAGGGTTACCGATATTTTAAGGGCATGTAATACAGACAGACACACCTTAACCGAAAATCCCCCCATTAAGCCATTTTTATTTTCAATTCATTGTTTTTGCAGCTGTTCATGAAAAATATGTTTTCTCTTGAATTAGCAGCAGTACAGATTTAACAATATTTTTCTTTTCTTTTTGTATTTTCTTTCTTAAATGTTTTGTTCAATTTTGAATATAGATCACCACAGAAATTAAATAACCTTTCATATGAGACTACTTTCAAGTCTCTACTGCTGTTAATTCAAGAGAAAACATATTTGATAATAAAAATGGCTGCTATTTAGAGTGAAGAATGATGCGACCCCTTAATGGGGTTTTTCGTCGATGAAATGTGGTGTATTACATGCCCTTAAAATATCGGTAACCCTATCCGATACATACTGTATAGTGTATTTATATAATTTTTATTTTGTTTTACTAAGCACGGAATGAAAGGTATCTGAGTTTTTAAAAGTGGACCATTTCTCTTATCAATACAGGGTAAATATTAATGAATGCTTAACATGAACATTCTTAAAGAGAATTGAACCCCTAAATTTATCGTTAATTTTACGTCACGTATCTCCAAAAAATTCCGAAGCCCCCAAAACTTCGGTTAACATGACATCAAAGGATTTCACCCAAAATATCTCTCATGAATAATCTTAGGAACGGCTCTTTGACAATTTCAGCACCACAGGCGGAATTTGAGTGGTTTTCGCAAAGTCGAAAAAGCGGAGGAGATTCTGATCACGGTTGGACGCTCGCCCCAAATATTAATTTCAGGAAATGCACACGTTTGCCGTCGGCAATGGGAAACCTTGAGTTATGTGTCTTATGAGGTCCGTACGTGCGGCAGGTTATAAGTAGAATGAGGGTTCTTTGTGGCCGACGAACTAAAAGCTTAGCGATTCTCACTGGTGATGGGGTCAAACTGTGTTGAGAGCACAATCTTGTTGGCTGTCGAGCAAAAACTAAGATGTGTTCTAATAATCGTACTTACTGAGCTGGTTCAGTGATGATAAGGATATTGGCCAACGACACTTAATCATATTTACTTAGACTTGGCTAAAAGTGTGTCCTGGCCTCCGATACAAGAACTCACCACTTGTCCCGGTCCTGTGCGGTTACTCGCCAGTCACTAGCTTGGAACTCGCGCAGATCCGCATTCACCACATCGCACCATCGATACTTGGGGCAACCTGTCGGTTGACCTTGATAGGCTCTCTTTACGTTTCGATCTTCTTTCATTCTCTATAGGTGACCGGGCCACCGGAGTCTGTGAGCTTTCGCAGAGATACCTACTGACGTTAAACTTACAACACTCTTCTGTTTGCGTCGGGGGTAGAAATAGAAGAGTAACAAGATTGAAAATAGAAGAGTTCTCGAGTCTACTAAAATGCTTAAGAGATAAAAAAAGTGACGACTAAAGAAAAAAGAACACTCTCACACTTATACAAATTGAACATCGCTCATCGTTAATGCAACCGGATTCAATTTAAACAATCCAATATGACGCGATCTTGGCAAAAAGCTGCCAGTTACGCCCAATAAATATGCAATGAACCAGCCATCGGGACAATCAATCTATGCCAATAGGTAGTGATGGGCCTGACTGAAACGGTCGAGAATAACTCGATAGTTGAGTCATAGAATAACTGGATCTGCAAGCAGGAGAAACTTGAAAACTTGGCCACTTAGAGTCAGGTTGCGACCCACTGAAGGGTTAAGTCAGACTGGAAGCGAAGCGTCGCGAAGCGCAGCGCCAGATCCCTCAAATAGTACAAAAAATAACAAAAAACCGTAAACAAAAAATTGGCGTGGTTTATTTGTTTTTTTATTTTAATTTAATCGCACTGGATGCCGGACAATGGGGACATCAGCCGAAAGAAGTCCACTGCTAGACAAAAGCCTACTCCAAGGATTTCCACAACAACTATATAGTCCAGGGACGTATAAGCTAACTAAAAATGACATTTTAGCATAATGTCACATGTAAACTATCAGGATGACTCGAAATATTTTTATTTTATTTCGGTACGTCCTATTACGTCCGTAAGGAGACTTATTTTAGGACATTATGATAAATGACATTTTATGGTCGTCTTTATGTCCCCTATCCAAATATCAAACAGGTTTAGATGGCGTTGCACAGCCATTTTGAAAATGGTGGACCTGGTAATATGCGTCGCCACACAAAAATATAAGAAATCCGGCGACGTGGCGGCAATGGTGCGACGCAAATCGCAAATGTCAGTCAATGTCATACAAAGCGTTATCCAAATATCATATAGGTTTAGTTGGCGTTGCACAGCCATTTTGAAAATGATGGACCTGGTACTATGCGATGCGTCGCCACACAAAAATATAAGAAAATCGGCGGCTAAGTATACTAGAACTAACATACAGTAAGTTCACTCCCTGCCGCTCTCTAGATTGCGACCTCACCCCCTCGTCACCCAGATTGATACAGATTGGTTACAGTTTGGTTGTCGAACGTATAGGATTTCGTCGCCATTTTGTTTGTTTCGTCATTCGTTTTTTTGAAATGTCATTTCTGGCCCGTTGCATGAAGTGTCTAGGGTGTGCCGGCGGCGTGGCGGCAAGGTTGCGAAGCAAATCGCAAATGTCAGTCAATGTCATACAAAGAGTATTTGCATTTGTACGCGTCTCGAATTTGACACCGCGCTGCACGTCGCTTCGCCCCCAATGTGAACTGACCCTAGTAGGAAGGATTTGATTTACTACAAATGAAGCAAATCTCGTAAGTAAAAGTTCGCTATAAGCACAACCTGGACACTTCATACAACGGGCCAGAAATGACATTTCAAAAAAGAAATGACGGAACAAACAAAATGTCGGCGAAATCCTATACGCTCTACAACCAAACTGTATCAATCTGGGTGACGAGGGGGTGAGGTCGGAATCTACAGAGCGGCAGGGAGTGTCCATAATGTATTTTAGTTAGTACCTACTACTCGTAATATTATATACTTTGTTATAAGTTAACGTTATGTTAACATGTTAATTTATGTTACCCTCCTTAGAGATAAGAAAAGCAAGCTGTTTATCACAATCTTTCATAGGATCGAAAATAAATTGAGTGTTTATTTATTCATTGATTTTATACGATATGAACGCTATAATGAGCTTAGGAGCTTTTTACAAGATTTTCCTTAACTTGCAATGTTCGTATGTAAGTCCGCTTCAAATCTTGCGATCGATTGTAGAGCGACTTCCAAGGGTTTTGTCATATTTAGTTTGAAGCCGTATTTTCGGTGACGAAAGATCCTTTTGGTGTTTGATGTTGATCTGATGATGAACTACGAAGGTGGAATCAAGGTTTCAGGATCGTCTATTATTTTCAGTCCAATCATAGAAAATACTGTATACCTCTCAGCCCAATTTTTTTAAATTTGGATTCAATTTGCGTAACGAGGCAAGAAAAATGTTATATTTTAATTTGTTATATTGTACTGTGTATGGATAGCGTAATGCGATGACGAATGACGGTGCACGGACAAATCCTTACGGGTTTTTGTTGCACCGGTATCATTGTGTCTTAATTTTAAGTTTTATATTAAAAAAAAGCACACTGAATTCAAATACTATTTTCTAATAAAAGCATGTACAAAAAAGTTTTAAACTTTTCGAAATGAGCTTATTGCACAAACTGTAGTGTTACCTAGATAATTATGATAGTTTTTATTTCGTTTATGTATGAATTAGCCATCCGCCCGCGGCTACGCCCGCGTTGTTTTCGATTTTCCCGTGGGAATAAGACGTTTTCCCGGGGTAAAAAGTAGCCTATGTCCTATTACACGACTTAACCTATATGTGTGCCAAGTTTCATCCCGATCCGTCCCGTGGTTGAAGCGTGAAAGAGTAACAAACAAACATACATATAAACTTTTACATTTATACTATTACTAGCTTTTGCCCGCGACTTCACCCACGTGGACATCGTTTTTGTGACTGACTTAGAGGGTGCGCGGTGCGCGAGCTGCAAGCGAGCGTGGACATGAACTTTCTCCAGATCCCTCGGGAACTATGTCAGGATATGCTTATTAGTAAATCGTGTCATTTCCCACCCCCTCAACCATCTCGGTGCAAAAAATCACACAATCCATTGTTCCGTTGCGATGTCAATTAACCAAAAAAGAGTATATTTTCAGTTAAAGAGTATATTTAGAGTATGTAGCCTATGTCCTTCCTTGTGACACAGGCTACCTGCATGCCAAATTTCATTAAGTTTGGTTAAGGCGTTGAAGCGTGAAAAGGTAACAAACAAACACATTTTCACATTTATAATATTATAGTAAGGATAGTAGGATAATACCAACACATGCATGAAAGTTATTCGGTTTTCATGAAGTTAACACTTCAGTACACTCTACAATTCCACTTACTTCAGTCACAGTATAAGGAGATGTAATAGTAATAAGACAGTATTACTACCAATAAAAACTCCTTTCTTCCCCCTAAGTGCCTCAGTGTCGATTTTCCGATGCGTCGAGTCTCTTTACGATGCTTCGTTGACCGGATGTAATCACAATTTCGTGGTCAGATATAGGTGGGTAGCCCCGAACTGAAACTTCGCGCGCAGATACAATTCATACTCAGATTTTGTAAGGAATGTAAAAAAAAAAAACAGGCTTTGTGAGGAATGTTATAAAAATCTGGGATACAAAATCTCTTATTATTATTTAGCATATCTGAAAGTTTCATAACAATCGATTAAGGCGGTGTAAAAATTCCTGTTTAAACATATAAAAAATCAAAAACCGTCAACTTAACTCTGAAAGCTTCGCTCGCTTCACTAGTTGATAAGTATTTAAATACAGTTATTTTATTTCAGACTACACAATCCATGTTAAATAGTTAGTAAGTAAAACAAAAAAATCTGAAAAACTAATGTATATTGTTAGTAGGTAGAACATTGAGTTGCAATTTTAATTAAATATTAATAAATTAAACATGTATATTATATGAGAGCCCTACTTCCTACCTTAAGCAACCCCACCCAGCAAGTGTAGTGCGTCCCAAACCAACTCCCTCACAACTCCCCTTCCAGCCTGGTTTTCAGGACGGCCAGGATGCTGTTGGTGCCGTCGCATAGCCTGCGCAGAGCCGCTGCGCAGCGTTTGCGGCTCACGGTTAAGGCCTTAAGATGGGTCAAATGACAATAGTCTATTCAAATTATTGAAAGACTGTGTAAAGCTATAAACATGGAAAAAATAAATAATATACTTAAAGTAATGAAAAATCAATTTAATTGAATAGAATTTTAATAATATTACCACTTTTAATGTATAACAATATACTGTTTTTTGGCATTAATTGCAAAATTTCTCAAAAACAAATAGTTAATATTGAATGAAACCAACAAACAAAAATCGGTGACTGTAAGATTTTTCATTTTAGTTGAACACATTTTTTTTAACTTATTTAAAAGTGATAAACAGAAGTAAAAATCGAGAATTGGGCGTTCGGTTTCAACGTAACAGCCGCGTTGAAGCCCGCATTGATTTGAACTTAAAATGAATAGACTTACGTTCGATATTATTGAAACACGTATTAGCCTGCTCGGATTGGGTGAACTTAGCGCCTTATGAAGCCGTCTACATGCGCGTCCGCAAACATCCCCGACGCACTGCACCAGCGCGGCATCCCCAACAGCGACCTGAACGCATTATTGTATTGGACGCGCAGGTCACCGATTGACCTTTGCGAATACACAGCCCACATGCTGCATGTGTACAGTGATACATACAGTAGACTCTAAACAATGTTACTTTAACCTGAGTTGTACATCTATGGAACCTGTGTGCTGTATTCGCTCTGGTCGAAAGGGCCCTGCGCTCCCAGTCTATATCAGCGTCATCCATCATTTAAATATTCGTTAATTAAGTGGCCCAGATATTCGAAATAATAAATTATTTATTATTATATCAGCTCATATACGTCCCCACCGAGGGGCTCGAGCCTACCCTGAATCAGGGCGATTAGGCCTTAGTCGACCACGCGGGCCCAGTGCGGGTTGGTCGACTTCACACACAACCTTCGAGTTTCTTCGCAGGCCTGTGCAGGTTTCCTCACGATGTTTTCCTTCACCGTTAAAGCAATCGGTAATGATATGTACGTAAGTTTTGGAAAAACTCATTGGTACATTGGCCGTCCAGATTTGAACCCGGTACCTCTGGTTAGATGGACCGAGTCGTTACCGGTTGAGCCACCGACGCTTTTTTAATAAATTATTTAAAGGTGTTTAATTCCGCAACACTGGGGAAACATGAAAGTACAGTTGTTGCCTGCCTTGAAAATCAGTAGCTCCCTTTTAGTTTCGTTACATTTAAGGCCGTATTGGGCAGCATAATTTTCTGATCATCATATCAACTCGTATAAGGCCTGAGTCGACCACGCGGGCCCAGTGTGGGTTAATCGACTTCACAAACAACCTTCGAGTTTCTTCGCGGGCGTGTGCAGGTTTCCTCACGATGTTTTCCTTCACCGTAAGAGCGTCAGATAAACATCGTACATATGAAATTGAAATTCGAAAACACACCGGTACGTGGCAGGATTCGAATCACGAGCTCCCGGACAGGAGGTAGCAAATGTACCTAGTCGTTACGCCACCCACGTTCTTTAATTTTCATATAAATTTAGCAATTTATCAAAGGACTTAGTAGCACCATATAATCTGTGTAGCTAAAACGTTATTAATGTGTTTATGTACACATCATCTTTGTGACATCCGACATGCATACTGCATGTCGATATTGAACCGCTCTTACAGTTTACCGCATCCGTGGCGTAATGGTTAAATCCATTAGCTTTGCATCAGGAGGTCGCGGTTTCGATTCCCGGCGGAGTCTATTTGTGTAAGACTCGGTTTCATTGGTGGAACGGCATTTTCTACGCCCGCCTAGCTAACTACCACTATTTCATCTAAGTCTTGCCGCCAAACATCAACTTTAACGTCATTGATGTGTTCCGGTTTAAGAAGATAGCCAGTTTCCCATTGTGTTGAGGAATCTTGGTTAGCCCGCTTCCATCTTCGGCATAATCGTCACTTACTATCAGGCGAGAAGATGCCAAGGGCTTACCAATTATGGATAAAAAAGTAGGGCAAGCGAACAAAAATTATGTTTGTAGAAACTCAGTGCCGACAAAAAAACCTAACAACATCAACAGGAATATTGTTGACAGTATTATTACACAAGGCTTTGTTTGTAATTAGAGAGGTAGTCCGATGAGACAACCTGGTACCGAACCATTCATTAGCGGAATAGCGATTGAAGTTGAGTCGACTGTAGAAAAGAAGGTTGTTTTTCCTTTGACGAAAACCTTAATTTCGGTTTTTTTTTACAGAGCAACATAATATGGATAGGAGATATGACTTGTCATTGACAATATGATGATATCAGCTCATATACGTCCCCACCGAGATTGAGCCCCTGAATTAGGGCGATCGGGCCTTAGTCGACAACGCGGGCCCAGTACGGGTTGGTCGACTTTACACACACAACCTGCGAGTTTCTCCGCAGGCGTGTGCAGGTTTCCTCACAATGTTTTCCTTCACCGTAAGATCGTCGGATAAACGTACATATGAAATCTAAATTCGAAATCACATTAGTACGTGGCAGGATTCGAACCACGACCTCCCGGACAGGAGGCGGCGGCCCTAGCCGTTACGCTACCGACGCTCTCAATTAGTAGAAGAAAAAGAAAATTAACAACCGGCCAAGTGAGAGTTGGACTCTTACACCGAGGGTGCCGTATCACCAAAACTCTGGATAAAGAACATAACTTCAAGGAGAGCGACAGAAAAAACAGGATCCTTCGCGCGAGTGCGACTCACACTTGGCTGGATTTTTTTAACTTTAGGGTTCACACAACAATCACATCAAAATTGGCGTTTGTAGGTATTACCTACCGCTTTTACGAGAGCAAACAACATTTAACAACATTGATGAGTTTCGGCTTGAAGATAAGATAGCCAGTTTCCCCATTGCGTTGGGGAATCTTGGTAAGCCTGCTTACATCTTCGGCATCATCGTCACTTACCATCAGGTGAGATGATGTCAAGGGCAGACCAATTGTGAATAAACAAAAAACCGTCGAAGTACGAAACGGAGTCGCGTTTTCCGTAAAAACGGTAAGTCGTAGAATTTAAGATTACATTTTCCTGTAAAATATAAAAGAGGCTTCATGTTTTTTTTTTTAATTTTTGTTTCAATAGTTTCGGAGATAAGGGAAATGCTAAATTTTCATATATATTTTTTTTGTCTTCTAAAATTTACATTTTTCAATTATCAAAAAAAAATATTTATAATTATCACAACTAGCCTTTTCATTTAATGTCACATTATATATTTAGCAAAACCTTGTTTTAACTTTTTTACTTTCATACTGACGGACAGACAGACACATGATTTCATTTAGGTTCTCCTGTAATCTTCAGATTATATTAACACTTAAAAGTGAGCCTCTATAATCTGTGTCTTTTTTGGTTTAGTACTTTCGGTGATACGGGGTGATAATATATTTTCTATCACAGATATTGCTCAATTTTCATACATTCGTTGAATATCTTCTTATATATATAATTTAGTATATTTAGTATTTCTTACTGTGATCAACCTCTAATATCTGAATTCGTCTTTCTTTTCCCTATACGAGTACTATATTGGGCCCTATAGTGTTTGGGTCAGCAAACCTGGGATGTAACGTGCGATAAGGAACTACGTTCCAAAACATAGTTAACCATTATAAAGGTATACTTAGAACAAATACCAAAAACAAAACACGACACGTTGACGTCACCACAGCCACTCAGGGAGGTACATCGTATCAACTTAACGAAGCGAGTTCAGCGGCCGGCCTAACAGAATTTTTGTGCAAACTTTTTACTTACTGCTGCTGTTAATGGCCTGCTCATTTAGATCGAGCCATGGAACGTTTCTTTAATCTTGATATATCTTTGTACAGGAAGAGACATTGCACATTTTGTAGAATATAAAACCGGTACAGTAGGCCCCGAGAATTCCGTAGTGCCACCAATAATATATTAATCAAAAATAATTGGATAAGTTAAACACGTTAAAAAAACTGACTTCCATCGCAACAACTGTGTACAATTTAACATTATAATTTTTGTTTTTCGGTAATTTTCTACAAAAGTACTGTACTGATTTTGATAAAATTTATATGGGACTACCTCAAGAGTATAATCGGTCCACAATTGGCGGATAAATCGATGGATATGCATTAAAAATGTACATACAGTCTAACAATGCATTAAAAATGGACAGTCTAACATAGAACCTCATTCTTCTTTGAAGTCAGTTAGTAGTTTCATTCAGTTCGGGATTCATAGAGCAAGTCCGACTCATACTTAGCTGGTTTTTATAAATTTTGTTTTAATTAAGAGTTAAAATTATGTCAAACGTCCGTGTCATACCTAGTCCTCTGAAGGTTGGAGGCTCTACACTCGAAGTTGTTACCGAATATGTATACCTGGGACAAACAGTCCAGTTAGGTAGGTCCAACTTCGAGAAAGAGATCAATCGTCGAATCCAACTCGGCTGGGCAGCGTTCGGGAAGCTTCGCAATATCTTTACGTCCCAGATACCGCAGTGTCTTAAGACCAAGGTCTTCGACCAATGTGTGTTGCCAGTGATGACGTACGGAACTGAGACATGGTCGCTTACTATGGGCCTCATAAGAAGGCTCAAGGTCACCCAAAGGGCAATGGAGCGTGCTATGCTCGGAGTTTCTCTGCGTGATCGAATCAGAAACGAGGAGATCCGTAAGAGAACCAAAGTAACCGACATAGCTCTCAGAATTGCTAAACTTAAGTGGCAGTGGGCGGGGCACATTGCTCGTAGAACAGATGGCCGTTGGGGCAGTAAAGTTCTCGAGTGGCGACCACGCACCGGAAAGCGTAGTGTAGGCAGGCCTCCCACTCGGTGGACCGATGACCTGGTGAAGGTCGCGGGAAGCCGCTGGATGCGGGCAGCGCAGAACCGGTCGTCGTGGAGATCCTTGGGGGAGGCCTATGTCCAGCAGTGGACTTCCTTCGGCTGATATGATGATGATGAAGAGTTTGCACTATAATCACACCATAAAAAATAAATGGTCCACCATCTTTGGATGTCGCCATATTGGATTTAGAATGACTTCACTTTAGGCGAGGTATTGATTGAAACTTAAGAAAATAACCACACTTTTTCAATGGTTTTTCGTTTCAATCAAAAACTACACTGAAAGTAAAAAAAATAATTACATTACTCACTTTGTATTATCATATTTTTTTTATGCTTCAAAATATTAGTCGTAGGTACACTACAGATCGATGTTTGGGATTTTTTTTCTATGGAGCCAAAACTGCTCAATCGTGTTTCTAATAGCTTTTGACTTTAAGGAACATCATCAACAATAAGGGTATTTGTTTTCAACCTTGGGTTTTCTATCGTTTAGGAGTAATTGACGTCAAAAATAACGAAAATCTGTAATATAACCGCCTTAAGAAATCATGCATTGTCATCCAAACTAAACGTGTATGCAAAATTTCAGCTAAATCGGAAACAAGTATGTGGGTCAAATTTAACTTGCAATTTTTTTAAGCGGACAATTTACACACGTACATAACATACAAAATGTGCACACATAAAAAAACCGGCCAAGTACAAGTTAGAACCGCAGACATAGGGTTCCGTACCATTATACGAGATGACGCTAGTACTAAGGGTTCCGTACCATCATACTAGATTGCGCTAGTTTCTTCACGTTTAAAAAAAAATTCGAGCGAGAACTACAGTACTCGCATATGATGTGTAACATGTGACAAAATACTTTAGGTTAGTTAGATTTGATGACGATATTGTACCTGGGTGGCGGATCTGACAGTAACGAAAAAAACCGACCAAGTGCGAGTCGGACTCTCGTAAAGTAGAATTCCGCGCTTTCGCGACTTCCTGTTACACATTTCCGTCCCATGTTACACATTTCCGTCCCATTTCACGAAATCACTCCCACAAATTGCAGGAAAGCGAGAGCAAAGATGTTACACATCAAAAACACTTTTTTTGGTATGGAGAGCCCTCTTATTTTTTCACTTTTTCTAATTTTTTGTATTTGTTGTTATAGCAGCAACATCATCTGTGAAAATTTCAACTGCCACCACAGACAGACAGACAGACGGAAGGACAGCGAAGTCCGTTTTTACCCTTGGGTACGGAAACCTAAAAATTGCAAGTTAAATAAAAGCTTGTAAAAACAATTGAAATTGATTTAGCATTGATAAAGGTGAAATTTTTTTCTATTCGACTAGTCGTACAGTCAACACTAATAGACAACGTAATCAAACGTAACTTGGTAAGTTACAACTCGAAACAATATTAGTCCCAACTCGCAACACAGAAAACAACAATGGATTCCACATTCAAAATTTGAAAATAGCAAAAACGGTAATTGGGTTTCTAGAAACTTCGACAGTTGAAAGCATCTGCCTCAGCGGATATTGGAGTGAAGTTCGCTCCGACGGTTTTACGGTTGATCGATGGATTTTAAAGGTTTGACGGTAGACCGGCTATTCTCTATTCTTGCGGAAGCAGGTCAGGAATAGGGGATCGGACTGCATCAAAAATAAAATCTGAAATATAATTTCCTAAATTGCTCTCCTCTTGAAGTTTCAAAAAACCTTACTTGTTTTGTTTTTCTATCATGTCTTTAATTTTTAATTGATCAAATTTACAAAATAAGTACGTCAATTACGCTAAAAATCTATGACGTCACTATTTCAAACATTTTTTTAAAAAAATCGTTTTTGACAGACCATAAGAATGAAAAAAGAATTTTGAACATAGGTCCACAATTGACGGAAAAATCGGTAAACATACATTTAAAAAAAAATACAGTCGAACTTAGTACCTCCTCCTTTTTGAAGTAGGTAAAAAGTAAGTCAAATGACTAGCAGTCCGATCCCTTATTGCATTACCCTTTTTTTTCATCTGCAACAGGTAAGCCCTTGGCATCATCTCACCTGATGGTAAATGACGATGATGCCGAAGATGGAATCGGGCTTACCAAGATATCCAACACAAAATGGATCGGCATCATCGTCTTTTACCAAGATTCTCCAACGCAATAGGGATCTGGCTATCTTATCTTCAAGCCGAAACCCATCAATGTTGTTAACATTGATGTTTGGCGGCGAGATTTGGATAAGATGGTGGTAGCTAGCCAGGCGGGCTTTGATAGTGCCCTTTTACCAACCAAGCCGAGTCTTACGAATCGAATTCACGACCTCCCGAACTGAAGCTAGACTTAACCATTATGCAACGATGGCGGTTAAACTAATAACTGATATATGAAAAAAAACCTGCAAAATGAATTATTATACACTAAACCCATTAAACTTGCAACTCTATCGCCAATTTTTGATTCCTTAGATTTTAATTAATAATTGTCACCTCACTCGAAAGCCTTACATAGAACTGAACATAGGAGTATACAAGGCGTTAGTATTTTATTACATGACTCGCTCACTTCTGGTCACAGAATAATTTTATTGTATTGCCTACCATTTGCAGTGACTCACGTTTAATAGGAATTTATTTTACAGTAGCCTCAGACATTGAAGTTTGAAAAACCGGCCAAGTGCGAGTCGGACTAGCAGACGAAGAGTTTTCCGTACCATTGTACAAGATTTAACACTATAAACTTTTTAAATCTTCACGTTTCAAAAAAATACGTTTTTTGAATGGAGGCTTTAATTTTTTTTATTGTTAGTCGTACTCTGTGAAAATTCTACTATTAAGTTTCATGAAATACAGCCCTCTGATGACAGACAGACGGACGGACGGACGGATGGACGAAAGTAATAGGGTCCCGTAGGCACCCTTTGGGTATGAAACCCTGAAAATAGTATTGTGTATTTTTCGTGTCAATATTTCATCTTTCTATGATTTAAAAAAACATCTTCACTGAATTTATTGGTATGAGATAAAAATAATGTAGTCAAATAGAGGCCTGAAAATTCTCAAAATAATGTAATTAAATCCGAGGCCTGAAAATTCTAAAAAAAAAAGTAGTCAAAGCAGAGGCCTGAAAATTCTCAAAAATAATGTAGTCAAATCCGAGCCCTGAAAATTCTCAAAATAATGTAGTCAAATCCGGGGTCTGAAAATTCTCAAAATAATGTAGTTAAATCCGAGGCCTGAAAATTCTCAAAATAATGTAGTCAAATCCGGGGTCTGAAAATTCTCAAAATAATGTAGTTAAATCTGAGGCCTGAAAATTCTCAAAATAATGTAGTCAAGTCCGGGGTCTGAAAATTCTCAAAATAATGTAGTTAAATCCGAGGCCTGAAAATTCTCAAAATAATGTAGTCAAATCCGAGCCCTGAAAATTCTCAAAATAATGTAGTCAAATCCGAGCCCTGAAAATTCTCAAAATAATGTATAGTCAAATCCGGGGTCTGAAAATTCTCAAAATAATGTAGTTAAATCCGAGGCCTGAAAATTCTCAAAATAATGTAGTCAAATCCGAGCTCTGAAAATTCTCAAAATAATGTAGTCAAATCCGAGGCCTGAAAATTCTCAAAATAATGTAGTCAAATCCGAGGCCTGAAAATTCTCAAAATAATGTAGTCAAATCCGAGCCCTGAAAATTCTCAAAAATAATGTAGTCAAATCCGGGGTCTGAAAATTCTCAAAATAATGTAGTCAAATCCGAGGCCTGAAAATTCTCAAAATAATGTAGTCAAATCCGAGGCCTGAAAATTCTCAAAATAATGTAGTCAAATCCGGGGTCTGAAAATTCTCAAAATAATGTAGTTAAATCTGAGGCCTGAAAATTCTCAAAATAATGTAGTCAAGTCCGGGGTCTGAAAATTCTCAAAATAATGTAGTTAAATCCGAGGCCTGAAAATTCTCAAAATAATGTAGTCAAATCTGAGCCCTGAAAATTCTCAAAATAATGTAGTCAAATCCGAGGTCTGAAAATTCTCAAAATAATGTAGTCAAATCCGAGGTCTGAAAATTCTCAAAATAATGTAGTCAAATCCGAGGTCTGAAAATTCTCAAAATAATGTAGTCAAATCCGAGGTCTGCAAATTCTCATAATAATGTAGTCAAATCAAAAGCCTGAAAATTCTCAAAACTCTCAAACAAGTACTTCTTCTTCTTCTTATTGTACGTCACAATTAATCGTAATATCCAAGGTATAGACGACGGCGGTTGCCTGGTGTTGCACTTAGCATCACCCGCGGTCACATGTAGGGCATTTAGATTTACACTTACGAACGTGTGCAACGCGACCTTCATACACATCTGGAATCAGATGTACAGGTTTCCACACGATGTTTTCCTTGACCGTTAAAGCAATCGGTTAAAAATAATGTACGTAAGTTTCGAAAAACTCAACTCAAACATTGGCCGTCCGGATTTGAACCCGGGACCTCTGGTAAGGAGGACCGAGTCGTTACCGGTTGAGCCACCGACGACGCTTTAAAGTATACAAGTACTTTAAAGTATTATTAATACGAAACACATTTGACGACATTGATAGATATTCTTGCTGAAACTTGGGGCATCATAAATAATTGATAGAGGCCACAAATTTTCGAAGTGAAAATGCTCGTCGAGCTGAAGGCAAATTTGTAAGCAAATTGGCTACTGAAAGTTTGCTCAGAGATTCAGAATTATACACTGCTCGGAGTTAGTGTTTTAGTCGGAGTTGAAATTTTCGTTTTTGGTAACTTTTTACCCGACAGAAGGAGCTTTATGTTTTTCGAGTGTTTGTATGTATGTGGATTTATTTTTTGGCATGTTCTGTAGACCAAACGGCTTAATGGATTTTGGAGTGTGACGTGTCTTTAGATTTGTTTTGATCTCATCAGTGACATAGGATTTTTTGTCGATAGGTCAAAAAAGAGGGCTTAAGTTTTTATGCAGTAGGGTTTTTAATTATTTAAAACTAGCTGATTCCCGCGGCTTCACCCGCGTGGACCACATTTCTATGACTTTTCGAGGGTGCGCAGTGCGCGAGCCGCAAGCGGCTCGCGAGCGTGGTAAAAAGTAGCCTATGTCTTAACCCAGGTCCTAATCTGTCTACCTACCAAATTTCAGCCAAATCCGTTCAGTAGTTTTTGCGGGAAAGCGTAACAGACAGACAGAGTTACTTTCACATTTATAATATTAGTAGGGATATCTAGTAAACAGAATTCAATATAATAATTTTTGCAGCATAATACTCGCAAGGGCTGGAATTCACACATGTGATCCATTTTTAAGGGTTCAGTATATCTTAAGGTCCCAGGATTCTATTGTTTTAAATTGAATCGTTAGACTAGCCAAGAAAAGAAACCATCCTTACTTTAAGCGTAGCGGAGGTACCCCAAAAAATTACAACTTTATAGTGCTAAGAGTCTTTGAGCTAAGCCGCGGACAGATGGACGGACGGACATGGCGAAGCGATAAGATTTTCTAGTTGACCACGGATTCCTAAAAAAATATAGTGAAACATCATCATCATATCAGCCGAAGGACGTCCACTGTTCCTCCCCAAGGATTTCCACGACGACCGGTTCTGCGCTACCCGCATCCAGCGGCTTCTCGCAAAACATATTTTATAGCATTATCACAGTATCACAATATAGCGGCTTACAGTAGCGCAACGAATGTACTAACGCAGAGCATCGAAAAACGTACTTGCGGGGCAGCGGCAAATTCTGCGAGTTTGCCAGGTTGACTACAGGCTAGTATGGGCTAGTACCTACGCCGCCGGTGGCGTATCGTGCGACATCAAAGGCGTTGCGCTACTGTCATACTGTGTCGGCCATATTGTCATCATCATCATCATATCAGCCGAAGGAAGTCCACGGCTGGACAAAGGCCTCCCCCAAGGTTCTCCACGACGACTGTGGTATTATTCTGTCCGCTACCGAGTATTCATCATCTTCCGGGCCTTATTAATCCCAACTATTTGGGGTCGGCTTTAAATGTTTTTTGTCGCCATTCCGGCCTCATACTGGTCAACTCCTGCGTCACTCCACACTCCTCTATATTTTTCTTCACTCCAGAGTCCGCTACAGAGTATTATAATATCATAAATATGCACTAAAGCGGTGCAATTAAATTATAATAACCAAAGTCAAACAGCTGTAAATAAATTTTAAAGACTTAAGTGGAACTTTAAATTCCCAGTTCATACAACTAATTACGACATTTCGAATGGCTACGGGAAAATGCCGTAAAACAAACCGTTAACCAAACCGATAGAGCTTTAAAGGAGGAAATAAATTCGATGAAGCTTTACCCTAATTAAAATTTGGGAAAACGGTCTTAGTTCTTCCTACCTTTGGAAAAATCCGCAGATCTGTCTGCCACGACTTTCGGGTACATTGAAAATGAATCTCGTTGTATTACTGAATTTAGTTTTATTACCTTTATTATTATTAAGATCTTCGGTGGTGTAATGGCTACGGCCGCTGCTTTCAGTCCGGGAGGTCGTGGTTTGAATTCTGCCACGTACCAATGTGTTTTCGATTTCATATTGTAACGAAAATAATTAAAATAGGTAAATAATACCCAGGAAAGATCCGTTACATCATACGTGGAATTTTGGATATTGTCAGGCAAACGGCGGAATAATGTAAAAAAAAGAGGTAATAAATTAAATTATTCCTACCTTTGGAAAAAACCGCAGATCTGTCTGCCACGACATTCGGGTACAGTGAAAATGAATCTGTAAAAATTACTGAATTTCGTTTTATTACCTTTATTATTATTAAGATCTTCGGTGGTGTAATGGCTAGGGCAGCTGCTTTCAGTCCGGGAGATCGTGGTTTGAATTCTGCCACGTACAAATGTGTTTTCGAATTTCGATTTCATATGTACGTTTATCCGACGCTCTTACGGTGAAGGAAAACATCGTGAGGAAACCTGCACCTGGGGAAAAACTCGAAGGTTGTGTGTGAAGTCGACCAACTCGCACTGGGCCCGCGTGGTCAATTAAGGCCCGATCGCCCTAATTCTGGGTAGGCTCGAGCCCTTCGGTGGGGACGTATATGAGCTGATATTAATGAATGAACCTTTATTATTATTCATCATATCAGCCGAAGATAGTCCACTGCTGGACATAGGCCTCCCCCAAGGATCTCCACGACGACCGGTTCTGCGCTGCCCGCATCCAGCGGCTTCCCGCGACCTTCACCAGGTCATCGGTCCACCGAGTGGGAGGCCTGCCTACACTACGCTTTCCGGTGCGTGGTCGCCACTCGAGAACTTTACTGCCCCAACGGCCATCTGTTCTACGAGCAATGTGCCCCGCCCACTGCCACTTAAGTTTAGCAATTCTGAGAGCTATGTAGGTTACTTTGGTTCTCTTACGGATCTCCTCGTTTCTGATTCGATCACGTAGAGAAACTCCGAGCATAGCACGCTCCATTGCCCTTTGGGTGACCTTGAGCCTTCTTATGAGGTCCATAGTAAGCGACCATGACTCAGTTCCGTACGTCATCGCTGGCAACACACATTGGTCGAAGACCTTAGTCTTAAGTTTGCCGTATGGCTCCCGGCTTAGAATAGGGCCATCCTATTTCATCCAATAGGTGTCGTAAGGGCCGACTAAGGGACTCAAACCGGAGGATGGGCAGCAGCGTCTTTCCGTGACTTGCAGCCAATCTGCAACACTGCGATCGCCAACCCGCCTGCCAAGCGTGGCGATTACGGCAACACCCCCCAAATGACCGACACAAATAAAAAAACGGCCCCTAGTCCCCGGCGGCCCCGCTATTCCTGGCTCCGGTAGCGGTCAAGGTAACGGCGGGGCATGGGGTGCGAAGAATCCCCGGCAGATGCCAGGCTACCAAAACAAAAAATATTATTATTATTTTAATATTTATCTACAAAGTTACAAAGTAGGTGGTATATAGGTATGTAGTAAAATTATTAATCTAACTCTATAACTATTACAATTTGACACTTTATTACGAAAAACCATCAGTGATACGCTCCTTCAGTATTTTTTTATACTTAAGCCTAAAGTTCTATCTTTAGGGAATTTTCGATATCTAATTTCGTTTTCGAGATATGGCTTTTTTCTGACGAAACCGAGCGAAAATCGACATCATGACATTTTTATATTTTTTCCGAGTTTCAAAAAAAAATTGAGTTTTAAAAAACTTAATTTTGTAGCCCCTTGTCAAGACGCGTCTTTAAAAACCCCAATCGGCCACTTAGTCCAAAACCCACGTTACCTGGGCAGTGTCGCACATTTGCCAAAAATCGGACCTATACACGGAAACCACCAAAAACATTTTCAATGTTAGAATGAACTTTAATATAAAAAGCTTAAGAAAGAGTTTGGTCCTATAAAATATAAAAGTTTGAGTGACATAATATAATGACAGTTTAACAACATATACATATTTTAACCGCCTCCGTAGCTCAGAGGCAAAGTTCACTGGCTTTACACAGGAGGTCGCGGGTTCGATTCCCGGCGGGGTCAATTGTAAGACTCGGTTTGGTTGGTGGTAGGGCATTTTCTAAGCCCGCCTGGCTAGCTACCACCATATATCAATGTTGATATCATTGGTGTGTCGTCACTTACCACCAGGTAAGAAGTTGTCAAGGGTTTACCAATTGTGGATTAAAAAAAAACTCGGTAAGTACACTAAATTTAATTGAGTTACCCGCAATGTGTACTTTTAAGAAAAAAAATTATTAAAAAAGAGATTTTATCACGAAGAGATGAAATTATCCTTATATCGCTAGCTGACCAAATAAACACGTGTAATTTTTATTTATGATTTGGCATTGTTCAGTATTTAAAAACCTCGTAAATAAAAACCATTTAGATATAACGATATTGTACTATTTATGTAACCTAATTAACTAATTGTAATTGGAAACGCTAAACACGTTAAAAAAACCCACGCACACACACACACACACATAAACATATAAAATTGTAAACCTCCTCCTTTTTGGAAGTCGGTTGCAAAATTCCGATCCCTATATGTCCCCATGTTTAGAACATAACCCCTCTTTTTTGGGCACTGGGGTTAAAATGTATCTTATGTCACATTCAGGACAAATCTAAAGACATAACAGCCCAAACAACTTGAAGATTTTGGAGTCCGAGTCCAAAATCTTCAAGCTGTTTGGGCTGCAGTCTCAGTTAAAGAAACAGACATACATACATATATCCGAAAAACATTACTCCCCTTTTTGGGCAGTCCGGTAAAAAAGTCATTTAATAACACTAAATAACAAAATCCATTTCATAATCTTCAATTGAATTTAGTACTGGGGCCATTTTCATAAGTATTTGGGACTATCACGTCATCACCTTTTCACAATCGAAAATCGTAAAAAAATAATAAGTTATTAAAAAGGAAAAATAATTTTATTTAGATAGTTTATATTTTCATTTTAAAAAATTACCTTAATTTTCTGAACAATCTATATTCACAATTCAGAATACATCTTATACCTAAATTATTGCATAACACAAGACAATATCGTGAGACCAAATATGTTATTTTAATGATACAAATGTAGGCATATTTCTGTCAAAAGTTATTTCACGTAGAGCGTTCATACGCTAACCTGACGTAGGATTGGCGGAACACGCCGACGCCGTTCGACACAGACACAGATTATATCGTCATCTCTCACGATTGGGTCATTTTACATCTAACGACAATGTCGGTACGATATCAGAAATTTTGGGTAATGCACAATCATCATTAAGCCGGACTTGTGAAACATACTCCACACTATTGATGTGCCTTTACCCGATAAAGTTTCCAAAAATCCATGCCATATCTTCTTGCATTTCCTTATTTCGACATGAACGGATAGTAGGTATACGAGGGCTGTTTGATAAGTACCCGTTTACTAAATATATTAATATCACTGGCCGAAAATAAGTATTCCACCTTTTTAAGCCATTTTTCAGAGGCGGGAAAAAAAGGCATTCTTTTGTTTTTTTTCTCATTTAATAGCGATTTAGTGAAAGCGTGAACTTAAAATTGTTAAAATGGAGAAAGAACAGTATCGGTCAGTAATTAGATTCTTGTTTTTGGAAGAAAAAACATGTGATGAAATAAAAGTAAGAATGCAAGCGGTTTACCATGAATGTGTTCCTTCTATGACAACCGTCAGATATTGGTATAACGAGTTTAAGCGGGGGAGAACAACCGTATTTGATGAGGATCGCCCAGGCCGGCCAATTGAGGTGACTACAGACGATATGGTTAAGAAAATTGAAAATATCGTTTTAGCCGACCGCCGAATTAAACTTCGAGAAATCGTTGATGGTGTAAACGTTTCAATCGAGAGGGCACAACACATATTAGAAGAAAAATTAGGTATGAAGAAAGTATCGGCGAGGTGGGTGCCGCGTTTACTCACGGAGGAGCAAAAACGGAACCGACTGACTACTTCGGAGCAGTGTTTGGCCGTGTTCAAACGTAACCCGAAGGAGTTTCTGCGTAGTTTCGTGACCGTGGACGAAACGTGGGTTCACCACTACACCCCGGAAATGAAAGAGCAGTCGAAGCAGTGGATTTTACCGGGTGAACCTGCTCCAAAGAAAGCAAAAACCGTCCCATCGGCTGGAAAGGTCATGGTGACTGTTTTTTGGGATTCGCAGGGTATTATACATATTGACTACTTAGAAAAGGGAAAAACGATAACAGGGCAGTACTATGCCAATTTGTTGGATGAATTTGACGCCGTCTTGAAGGACAAACGACCCCATTTAAAAAAGAAAAAAGTACTGTTTCATCACGACAACGCCCCGGCTCATTCGTCCAGAGTGGTGACGGCTAAATTAGCACAGTTACGCTACGAATTATTGCCTCACCCCCCATATTCTCCAGATTTGGCCCCATGCGATTTCTTTTTGTTTCCCAACCTAAAAAATGGCTCGGTGGTAAGCGATTTGGATCAAATGGCGAAGTCATTGCCGCCACAGAGGCCTATTTTAATGACTTTCCAAAATCATACTTTTGGATGGTTTATTGAAGCTTGAGTATAGGTGGAACAAGTGTATAGAGTTAAAAGGTGACTACGTAGAAAAATAAATGCATATACACAAAAAAATGGTTTTTTTTTCCATAAACGGGTACTTATCAAACAGCCCGCGTACAAAGCGAAAATTAAAGTATTACCACAGATTACTAAATAGTTACTACATCATAAGTGTGAGCAAAATTCTACGTCCAAGGGTTTGGACTCAGCGTTGATGAGTCAACAAAGAATTTGCAATAGAAATTCCTCAGTTGATCATCACCTCTTGACCGCGCAGAAAATTTATGTGGATAATGTTTCGACCAATACGCACTGGACCAGCGTGGTCGACTAAAGCCCGATCGCCCTATTTCAGGGTAAGCCTCGAGCCTGTCGGTGGGGACGTATATTAGCTGATATGTATGTAAATAATAAAGTAATGAAATCTGTTTTTAACCGACTTCAAAAAAGGAGGAGGTTTCTCAATTCAACCGTTTATATATATATATATATATATATAACGGCTTTAACGATTTCAATAAGTATTCTAAGGAAATATTTTACATTACAAGTCTCTCTAGATAGGACAGGTGTCACCTCTGAGATAATCCGTTTTCACACAAAAATTTATAGTTTTAGTTTACATACCCAAGAGACTCCGAGCAACGCTCGGTCGCCCAGGTTCTAATTTTAACTGTGCTATAACTAGGCTCGCTTCTCCGTTATAACAGCCTCCGTATCGTAATAGTTCAGTCCATTAGCTACACATCATGAGGTCGCAGGTTTAATTCCCAGCGAAGTGTAACTTTGTAAGACTCGGTTTGGTTGGTGGAAGGGCAATGACCAAGTCTGCCTGACCAGGCCGCTGGCCAGCTACCACCATCTTATCTAAGTCCTGCCACCAAACATTAATGTTAACAGCATGAATGTGTTCCGGCTTGAAAATAAGATAGTCAGTTCCCATTGCGTTGGGGATTCTAGGTAAGCCCGCTTCCATTTTCGGCGTCATCGTCACTTTAGCATCAACCGCCTTCGTGGCGTAATGGTTAGTCCATAAGCTTCACACCAGGAGGTCGCGGGTTCGATTTCCGGTGGAGACAACTTGTAAAACTCGGTCTGGTTATTATTATTATCGTACGGCCTTTCTAAAGGAAACCTGCGTTGTAAAGTTAAATATCTATATCTAAGTTCTGTAGCCAGTCTACAGCCGCCGGGGTAAGGTCGTTTAACTCACTAAGTCCGTCCGCGAAGCGCCTGGCCGGGCACTCCTACACGATATGAGCAACTGTTTGTTGAGGGGCGCCACAATCGCACGACGGCGAATCCTTGATGCCCCATTTGTAGAGGTGGTAGTTACAGCGTTTGGTTGATGGTAGGGCATTTTCTAAGCCGGCCTGGCTAGCTACCACCATCTTATCTAAGTTTTGCCGCTAAACATCAGTGTTAACAACATTGATGTGTTCCGGCTTGAAGATAAGATAGCCAGATCCCCATTGCGTTTGGGAATCTTGGTAAGTCCGTTTCCATCTTCGGCGTCAGCGTCATTTACAATCTGGTGAGATAATGCCAAGGGCTTACCAATTCAGAATAAAAAAAACACCATCAAGTGATATGATCCTATGGATCCGATTGTGGATTAACAAACCCAAGACACGTAAAAAATCGGAATTTGTCCCAAAATCGGATAGTATTAAAGAGCCCATTCGCGAAGATTTCTGGCAGCAGACAGAGATTGGTTGCATGATTGATGTGTAGGATCGAGCGAATTCGGTACTCGGCGATACGCGAGAAATGAAGAATTTTGTAACAGCCCTGGTTATAGTGATTGATCGAAGGTATGACAATGATCAGAACGGACGCAGTGTAAAAGACCGTTCGATCACGCATTAAAGAGTTCAAAAACGGTCTCTTGTTTTACAAATTGAGATTTTAACTCACAGATTTGGACAAAAGGATCCACCCGTCTCCATATTTTACTCAGATTTTCTTCATACATGGAAAAAGTAGCAACATCTGACAAAACTCGTACGCACTAACATGTGCGAGAGTTGACGTCAGTGCCACGCTAAAGGGAACTTTTTAGAATTGACGCTTTAAAAATGCTTTAAAAATCAATTTGTATACAATAAAAAATAGAATGTAAGGTTATTTAACGACGATACGATATCCCATGTTTCTTTTTAGCCTTTCTTTCATGATTTTTACAGCCTCTAACACAAAAAGGCTTTTTTATATGGAATATCTTTCCACGGCACTCTGCAATATCCCGCAGACGACTGAGTCGCGAGTGTGCGAAACTTTTGATTTTCGCACCAATTCGCTGGGAGCATTACTCGCCTTAGTTGGCCGGGTCCTTACGCCAGTAATATAGAAGTCATTGTTTTAACTTGTGATTCATGAAGTGGTCGTAGCTTAGTGCAAATTGCGTGTTCGCTTCGATTAACTAACAGGCAGGCAGGCCTGCCGTGACACCCTTGGCAACGTCAAAGTATATATATTAGTACTAACAAACAGTATGGACACTCCCTGCCGCTCTCTAGATTGCGTCCTCACCCCCTCATCACCCAGATTGATATAGATTGGTTACAGTTTGGTTGTGAACGTATAGGATTTCGCCGCCATTTTGTTTGTTCCGTCATTCCTTTTTTGAAATGTCATTTCTGGCCCGTTGTATGTCCAGGGTGTGGCAACGTTCAGATTTAGGGATAAATAAGAATTTAATAAATTTAGGAGTTTAGTTTTAAACTAAAATTTTGCCGGTTCTCTGTAGTCAAAATATCAGCTCATATACGTCCCCACCGAGGGGTTCGAGCCTACCCTGAATTAGGGGGTTCGAGCCTACCCTGAATTAGGGCGATCGGGCCTTAGTTGACCACGCGGGCCAAGTGCGGGTTGGTCGACTTCACACACAACCTGCGAGTTTCTCCGCAGGCTTGTGCAGGTTTTCTCACGATGTTTTCCTTCACCGTAAGAGCGTCGGATAGACGTACATATGAAATCTAAATTCGAGATCACATTGGTACGTGGCAGGATTCGAACTACAGCCTCCCGGACAGGAGGCGGCGGCCCTAGCCGTTACGCCCCCGACGCTCCAGTTCTCTGTAGTACTTAAATATAAATATCCCCATATAAAGGATCTCCTCGTTTCTAATTCGATCACGCAGAGAAACTCCGAGCATAGCAAGCTCCATTGCCCTTTGGGTGACCTAGAGTCTTCAAGACTTCAGTGCTTTGAGTACTTAGGGACTTTAAATAAAATATAGCTACGACCGCTACAAGATACAAAACTTATCAATTTCATATAAAAATAAAAAACCTAAATACATGGAAGAAAATTTGCCCCTCTTTTTTGAACAGTCGAGTAAAAATGTGCTCTATTTACTCAAGAGATTAAGATGAATCTAACGACACATCGCACTACAAAATCCACTCACACACACACACACACACACACACACACACACACACACACACACACACACGCACACACCTGAAAAACAATACCCTATATTTTGGGCACTTGGGTAACAACTTATTAACCATGCAAATTATCACGTACTTATCCAAATCACAACACCTCATTTACCTTCAGTGTAAGATTTCGTAGCAAAGACCTCACGTCAAAAGCCGGTGGCCTCAAATCGATCGGAATTAAAACCAGGGTATTTAGAGCCATCGCGTCTTCCGCCCTTCAGTTAATAACGAGCACCACGACCCAACTGCCTAATGGTCCGCCCTTCGCCCTACAAATGAGCCCAATTAACCCAGCCCTCTGTGAATCTTACCCTTATTAAAAATAAAAATATAGGGCGGCCGTGTGATCTTTTTTGTAAGAGATAAGATATACTTATAATAATTGTTTCATTGGATGAGAGCGTCGGTGGCGCAACGGCAAGAACCGCTACCTCCTATTCGGGAAGTCGTGGTTCGATTCCTGTCACGTACCAATGTGTTTAAGAATTTCGATCTCATATGTACGTTTATCCGACGCTCTTCAGTGAAGGAAAACATAGTGAGGAAACCTGCACACATCTGCGAAGAAACTTGAAGGTTGTGTGTGAAATTGACCAACACGCACTGGGCCTGTAGGCTCGAGCCCCTCGGTGGGGACGTATATATGAGCTTTGAAATCAAATCACGATACTTACTCGAATCGGATATACAGAGTGTAACAAAATTGGTGTAGGTCCCGTTAACTGGGGCTTCTACTCATCATACTGAACAACTTTTGTTATATGACATTGTTGAAATCGCAGAAATAAAATAACTCTTTCCAAATTTTTATTGAGAATTGACTATGGGTTCCTTGAGGAAAGTTGTTCAGTATGATGATAAGAACCCCTAGTTAATGGGTCCTACATCAATGTTGTTACACCCTGCATAAACAAAAACCGTGTACAGGATTTATTCGCAATTGGTAAGCCCTTGGCATCATCTCACCTGACAACGATGATAATGGAAGCAGGCTTACCAAGATTCCACAAAGCAAAGGTGAACTGATCTTATTTTTAAGCCAGAACACATCAATATTGTTAGTATTGATGTTTGGTTGCACGACTTAGATAAGATGGTGGTGGCTAGCCAGGCGGGCTTGGAAAATGCCCTTCCACTAATCAAACCAAGCCTTACGAAGTTGTACTTTGCAGGAAATCTAACTCGCAACCTCGTGGTGTGAAATGAAATGAAATGAAATGGATTACGCGATGGAGGTGGATAATATTATGTAGTGTCTTTTGGTTTCATAAATAATCAAGAAAATCTTGAAAACTATATCAGTAGGACTAGGGGATATGTTTCGCCGTAGTCAGTAAACTGGTGGGACTAAATAACGAATCCACTCCAAGGGAAAACAAGCAAATAAATTATTATAATTTGGTTAGTGGTAGGGCATTTTAATAGCCCGCCTGGCTAGCTACCACCATCTTATCTAAGTCTTGACGCCAAACATCAGTGTTCAAACAACATTGATGTGTGCCGGCTTGAAGATGAGATATCCAGATCCCCATTGCGTTGGGGAATCTTGGTAAGGCCTCTTTCATCTTTGGCATCATCTTCACTTACCATCAGGTGAGATGATGCCAAGGGCTCACCAATTGCGAATAAAAAAAAACTGATACTTGATGGCACAGATAAGATTTTTTCTCTTGTATTTAACTCGTTGAATAGAAAGATATCAAACAATCTTGAACAATTACGAGGAGGAGCCGTGCTGCTCCGCAACATTTTTTTTACTATGAACATCGAGGGTGCGCGGTAGGAGAGCCGCCAGCGGCTCGCCATCAATGACGCGTGGTATGCGAGAATGTGCGCGTTGGATATTCACACCTAGATGATAACCTAGCTTCCCTACAGCCCAACCAAAGTGGGCATAGTTTAATTAAAAGAGCTCGTTCCAAATCGGTTATATGTATTACTAGCTGTTTCCCGCGGCTTCACCCGCGTGGACAACGTTTCTATGACTTTTCGAGGGTGCGCACTGCGAAATCGAGAACAAAAAGTAGCCTATGTGTTAATCCAGGTCCTAATCTGTCTACCTACCAAATTTCAGCCAGATCCGTACAGTAGTTTTTGCGCGAAGAATTAACAAACATACACACTTACAAACTTTCGCCTTTATAATATTAGTGTGATTATTTATTACTAAACAACGTTCAATGTTCCGCAACGTATGTTACACATACTACTTACTTACCGTATAACTTTCTTTGTAAGACAAAATTAAATACCTCACCTTAATGTTGAAAGTCCTGGCGAATTCTCGAAAATAACTCCGTTAAATTCCTTTATTATCTTTTTGACGTTCCCAGACTTAGAATGTTGAGCGTTCTAAGTTATTTTCAAGCGGCATTACTTTTTAA
The DNA here is from genome assembly GCA_947284805.1 of Coleophora flavipennella. Classification (NCBI taxonomy): domain Eukaryota; kingdom Metazoa; phylum Arthropoda; class Insecta; order Lepidoptera; family Coleophoridae; genus Coleophora; species Coleophora flavipennella. Next base: position 11,864,165 of record OX369263.1, on the reverse strand, counting down.
TGTGTGATAAAACAGGGCTCTGTCAGTGCCGCCGAAACTTTGGTGTGTTGTAAGGGTTTGAGAGTTTCAAATTGTTTTTCTTATAAGAGGCTCATCGTTTATTTCGTTGAGTTCAAAACAGATTGTATTTAATCAGTTTTAATTTGCTTTTTAATGGACTTCAATAATTGACTACTCTAAACACGTACGAAAAACCGGCCAGGTGCGAATCAGAACCGCACGCATAGGATTCCGTACCATCATACCAGGTGGCGCTAGTTTCTACAGTTCCCTACTATCATACTAGAAGGCGCTAGTTTCTTCAGTTCCGTACTATCATACTAGATGGCGCTAGTTTCTTCAGTTCCATACTATCATACTAGATGGCGCTAGTTTCTTCAGTTCCGTACTATCATACTAGATGGCGCTAGTTTCTTCAGTTCCGTACTATCATACTAGATGGCGCTAGTGTCTTCAGTTCCGTACTATCATACTAGATGGCGCTAGTTTCTTCAGTTTCGTACTATCATACTAGATAGCGCTAGTTTCTTCAGTTCCGTACTATCATACTAGAAGGCGCTAGTTTCTTCAGTTCCGTACTATCATACTAGATGGCGCTAGTTTCTTCAGTTCCGCACTATCATACTAGATGGCGCTAGTTTCTTCAGTTCCATACTATCATACTAGATGGCGCTAGTTTCTTCAGTTCCGTACTATCATACTAGATGGCGCTAGTTTCTTCAGTTCCGTACTATCATACTAGATGGCGCTAGTGTCTTCAGTTCCGTACTATCATACCAGGTGGCGCTAGTTTCTACAGTTCCCTACTATCATACTAGAAGGCGCTAGTTTCTTCAGTTCCGTACTATCATACTAGAAGGCGCTAGTTTCTTCAGTTCCGTACTATCATACTAGATGGCGCTAGTTTCTTCAGTTCCGCACTATCATACTAGATGGCGCTAGTTTCTTCAGTTCCATACTATCATACTAGATGGCGATAGTTTCTTCAGTTCCGTACTATCATACTAGATGGCGCTAGTTTCTTCAGTTCCGTACTATCATACTAGATGGCGCTAGTGTCTTCAGTTCCGTACTATCATACAAGATGGCGCTAGTTTCTTCAGTTCCGTACTATCATACTAGATAGCGCTAGTTTCTTCAGTTCCGTACTATCATACTAGATGGCGCTAGTTTCTTCAGTTCCGTACTATCATACTAGATGGCGCTAGTTTCTTCAGTTCCGTACTATCATACTAGATAGCGCTAGTTTCTTCAGTTCCGTACTATCATACTAGATAGCGCTAGCTTCCTCAGTTCTGTACTATCATACTAGATGGCGCTAGATTCTTCACGTTTAAAACAACACGTTTTCTTATAAAGATTTTCAAATTTTCAAATTTTTAGTATTTGTTGTTATAGCGGCAACAGAAATACATCATATGTGAAAATTTCAACTGTCTATCCATCACGGTTCATGAAATACAGCCTGGTGACAGACGGACGGACAGCGAAGTCTTCGTAATAGGGTCCCGTTTTTACCCTTTGAGTACGGAACCCTAAAAACCAACTTCAACCGCAGCGACAATACCGCCTCCGTGGCGTAATGGTTAGTCCATCGCTTCACACCAGTGGGTCGCAGGTTCGATTCTCGGCGGGGTCAACACCAGCGGGTCGCAGGTTCGATTCTCGGCGGGGTCAACTTTGTAAGACTCGGTTTAGTTGGTGGTAGGGCATTTTCATATACCGCCTGGCTAGCTATCACCATCTTATCTAAGTCTTGCCGCCAAACCAAAGTGTTAACAGCATTGATGTGTTCCGGCTTGAAGATAAGACAGCCAGATCGCTATTGCGTTGGGGAATCTGAGTAAGCCCGCTTCCATCTTCGGCATCATCGTCCTTACCATCAGGTGAGATGGTGCCAAGGGCTTAACAAATAAAAATTTAAGTATATAATTTTGCTACAGTTTTTAGTGTTTTGTTAATTTTATAAAAAAGTACTTAACTGATTATGATAAAATGAATATTGTACCCACCGTATCCAAAAATAAGAATATCGAAATCGACCGAAGACCTGGTGAAGGTCGCGGAAAGCCGCTGGATGCGGGCAGCGCAGGACCGGTCGTTGTGGAAATCTTTTGGGGAGGCTTTTGTCAAGCAGTGGACGTCTTTCGGCTGATATGATGATCGAAATCAGACTACTCTATAAAAAGTTATGCGTGCGTTATACATTAAAATATATTGTACAGCCACGCTGAACATACTTTCTCGCGAAGCCTTCACCGTCTTTCATAGTCGGGCATACACACATTAACACTAAACATTCTACTTACTTAGTTATCATCATCATATCAGCTCATACTCGTATATACGTCCCCACCGAATTAGGGCGATCGGGGCTCAGTCGACCACGCGGGCCCAGTGCGTGTTGGTCGACTTCACCACTCAACCTGCGAGTTTCTCCGCAGGCGTGTGCAGGTTTCCTCACGATTTTTTTCTGCACCGTAGGAGCGTCGGATAAACATATATACAAATGAAATCTAAATTCGAAATCACATTGGTACGTGGCAGGGTTCGAACCACGACGTAATAGGTAGATAGTTGAAATTTTCAGTATATTTCAAAAAAAAAAGTGGGCTCAATGCAAGAAACGTGATTGTTTGGAAACGTGAAAAACTAGTAATATGTAGTAGGATCTAGTAGTTGCTTCTACATAGGGGTTCCGTCCTTCCTTAACATTTATGAAAATGTTAAGGACGGAACCCTCAGTGCGCGAGTCTAAGTCGCTCTTGGCCGGTTTTTTATAAAATGTACAAAATCACGGTGGTGTAATGGCTAGGGCCGCTACCTCCTGTCCGGGAGGTCGTGGTTCGAATCCTGCCGAGTACCAATGTGTTTTTGAATTTCGATTTCATATGTACGTTTATCCGGCACTCTTACGGTGAAGGAAAAAAACATCGTGAGGAAACCTGCACACGCCTGCGCAGAAAATCGAAGGTTGTGTGTGAAGTCGACCAACCCGCACTGGGTCCGAGTGGTCGACTAAGGCCCGATCGCTCTAATTCAGAGTAGGCTCGGGCCCCTCGGTGGGGACGTAATATGAGCTGATGATGTACAAAAGCAAACAAAAAAATGCAAACATTTTACTTGGTTGTTGCTATTCAAGTCTTTTTCGTTTTTTTAACGTGTCTTTTTAAACTATTAAAATCGATACTAGGACCGGAGCCTCGACTTCCAATAGCAGCCAGAGTCACAAAAGGAGTGATCGCAGAGCTCATGAAGCGAGAAGCGCAGGAAGTATGGGTAGGAAACAATAGCTGCAGATAAGCGAAAATGTTCCTGAAGGGAAGGAATCGCAGGAGAAGCAGAACATTACTATCGCTAAGCCGGAAAAGCCTGGCAATGGTCATGGGTATAGTAATAGGACATTGTAGGTTAAGTCGACATATGTACCTAATAGGCAGGACCATAGACAGGGGTCCCAACCCCAACTGCGGAGAACTGGAGACCAGCCAACGCTACTTGGCTGAGTGTGTACTCTACAGCAGGCTCAGGTGGGAGACGTTTGGCACCGATAGGATCAAGGAAGAGGAACTATGCGACCTGGAAATCAGTCGCATAACGGAGTACTGTAGGAGCTAAAGGTTTGAGGGGGGGACGCCTCTGGGATCACAGTAACCGTCGTACCACCATGGGAATAGGGTTTAATGAGTCCACTTAGAGACTTAAACACCCGCCTGTACCCCTTAGGCGTCCCACCCAACAATTATAATAATAAAACCATTAAAATGAATTTAAATTATGTTATTAGAGATTGCTGTTTTATGTGAAGGGGATAGCTGACAGATAATATGGTTCAAAAGTCTTTCGCACTTCATGCGTGTACTGTTCAGGCCCTATGCTTCCTGTAACTGGTCTTCTACTAACGTTAGTGTAATAAGACGGTTGTGTTACTAACAAAAATGGACCATGTTGTCTGACCAACAAAGATAACAATAATAAAAACGGACACATGCGTTCTGCACTCACTGGACTAAACGCTGCGATTTTTGAAAAATACAAGGGTTGGGTTACATTACAAGTCGTAACAGCCGGGCCAAGAAGTATAAGTTGTAGGATACCAAAAGCGGAATATTTTTTTTAATCTGCATGGTAGTAAAGATGCAGAACTATGCAGAGATTTGTTACCATAGATGGGTTATGCACTAACAAACAACATTTGAAAATCGAAGCCATTTACGCACACAATGTTATAGGTAGTTCCCTTCTATTGCACTGAATGTTACTAAGAAAAGAGATGCCAATTGGCATCTTTTTTTTGCTTCACTTTTTAGACGCATGTAACCTATCTACCTCCCCTTATATATAGCATATCTCTGGAACTATGCATTTTTCTTGCAAACGCGACATTCAATCAGCTCCGACGGTCAAGTATAGTATTTTTCCCCTGAGAAATTGTAGGAGAAAACCTTTTATTAATGAACCGTATTCGACTGGAATAGTCGAAAGAATTTCAAAGAAATTTATTACACTAGAAAATGATTTTATTATTTATTCAAACTAGGTACAATTTTTACAATCTAAAATGCAAATGTCTTACCGCTTTAAACAACATGGAAGTCATATACCGACCTGAAAGTGTTTCAGATAGGGAACGTGATCAGTCAACACTAAACATGTTAAAAAAAGCGGTAAAGTGCGAGTCAAAACCACGCACAAAGGGATCCGTATCATCATACTAGATGGCGATAGTTTCTTCATGTTTAAAGAAAAAAACGTTTTTTTGTATGGAGTCTTTAGTTTTTTCTAATTTTTAGTATTTGTTGTTATAGCGGCAACAGAAATACATCATCAGTGAAAATTTCAACTGTCTAGCTATCACGGTTCATGAAATACAGCCTGGCGACAGACGGACAGACGGACGGACAGTGGAGTCTTAGTAATAGGGTCCCGTTTTTACCCTTTGGGTACGGAACCCTAAAACGACCTCAATCGTAATACCTGTGCAATTATTTTGCTCCTTTTTTTGGTTTTCATTAATTTTGTAAAAAAGTAAACCGATTAGATAAAACTGGCTGTTGCCTGCGGCTTAGCCCCCATGGACATCGAGAGTGAGCTGGGTTTATCTATCTTGAAATTCCATGCTATTGGTGAAAGAATTTTTTTGAAATCGGATGAGCAGTTTCGAAGACTGTCTCCTACATACATACTATACCTCTTTATAACATTGGTATTTACAGATACAATTTATACGGAACCAACCAGGAAGCTTCAAAATCGAATTAAAAAAGAATCATGAAAATCGGTTTATAATCTGCGAAGATATTGCATAAGTAACAAACATAAAAAAACCGGCCACGTGCGAGTCAAAACCGCATACAAAGGGTTCCGGACCAACATACTAGATGGCGCTAGTACAAAGAGTTCCGTACTAAAATACTAGATGGCGCTAGTACTAAGGCTTCTGTACCATCATACTAGATGGCGCTAGTTTCTTTACGTTAAAAAAAAACATTTTTTTGTGTGGAGACCCCCTTATTTTTTCACTTTTCTAAATTTGTTGTTATAGCGGCAATAGAAATACATCATCTGTGAAAATTTCAACTGTATAGCTATCATGGTTTATAAAATACAGCCTGGTGAGTGGTGACAGACGGACGGACAGCGAAGTCTTAGTAATAGGGTCCCGTTTTTACCCTTTGGGTACGGAACCCTAAAAAATTTAAAAGTCGAATGAAAACCTCCTCCTGTTTCGAAGTCAATTAAAAAGTAGAGTTACAAAAACCTACAAAATGGTCATTGGATTACTACTATGCAAAATGATATGCTTTGTTTGAATTCTAAACTAATTTAATTGCAACTGCCTTAACCTTAAAACAAAGAGGCAAAAGTTCACTGGCTTTACACAGGAGGTCGCGGGTTCAATTCCCGTCGGGGTCAATTGTAAGACTCGGTTTGGTTGGTGGTAGGGCATTTTCTAAGCCCGCCTGGCTAGCTACCACCATCTTATCTAAGTCTTGCCGCCAAATATCAATGTTAACATCATTGGTGTGTTCCGGCATGAAGATAAGATAGCCAGTTCCCCATTGCGTTGGGGAATCTTGGTAAGCCCGCTTCCATCTTCGGCAACATCGTCACTTACCACCAGGTGAGTGTTGTCAAGGGTTTACCAATTGTGAATTTAAAAAAAAACAACTCACTTAACCTAATTTTGCGTGGTCCCCAATCTTAAAAGATCAGAGAAAAACTTGCTTTTTAATACTTGTCGTAATGTACTATGGTTCGTAGCTAGAACGTTAAATAAAAACAGGCCAAGTGCGAGTCGGACTCTCGCACCGAGGGTTTCGTACCACCACACAAGTACAACAATGATACACATAAATTTCAAACAAAACACATCAAAGCGAGCGAAATAAAAGTTTACTTTTCTATTCAGTTCGGACTCCTTAGCGCGAGTACGACTCACACTTAGCCAGTTTTTTATTATTTGCTGTTTTAGCTTAAAATTCGTAGATTAATGTTACACTAAGTTTTATTTTATGCTTGTAGGTATGTATTACCGTTTTTACGATAGAGCAAAAACAAAAAACCTTAATAAATCACGTTTGTTGTTAGAGACCCCTTAATTTTTACAAGATTTTATTTAACTTGCAATGTATGTATGTATGTTTGTTCGGGTGAAATCTTGCAAGTTAAATTTGACCCACTTCCCGGTTTCCGATTGAGCTGAAATTTAGCATGCACATATATCACGTGACAATGCAATATTAAAAGCTTGTACCTAAAAGTTTTTAGGTTTTTCGAAAATTATTACCTTCTTTTTCCTTTTTGTTTGTAAATCCCCTGTTATAACACATTTCTTAAATTTCAGCTGACCAGCTATCACTATTATAGAGATACAGCCTTCTATAGGTCGAACAGACGGACGGACACCGTAAGCATAGTAATAGAGTCCCGTACAACATATCAGCCAAAGGACGTCCACTGCTGGACAATGCCGCCTTCAAGGATTTCCACAACGACCTATCATGCACTACCCGCATCCAGCAACTTCCCAGGTACACTACGTTTACCGGTGCGCGGTCACCACTCGCCACCTTAAATGGGTATCAAAATTGTACGGCCTTTATCTACTCACGACTAAGAAACGTAGAGCATTAAAACCTCGGGTTTAATGCTCTTAGCTTAGAAAGATTTTCACATACTATACCTGCGTTACGTCCAGTTTATTTCACAATGGGAATTCGGATTTCATTCCCAAAACAGAGGCTCAAAGGGTCGACCGCAGCGGTCAACGGAGGGTCAGCAATACAAGGAATGTATTCAATTACAGAAAATTTCTAACAATACGACCAGTAAGTTAATAAAGTATGGTTTGATAATGATTACCAACTCAGTTTCTATACGTTTTCCACAATCTCTCTCTCTCTCTCTCTCTATCTCCTGTGCATTTAATCCCACATGGTGGTGAGATCTGCCTTCTTTGTCTTTTCTCTCTCCACTTCGCTCGGTTGGACGTGTCGTCAGCGGTAACATTGCAAGAACGTATCCTTCCACCTCGTTTTCGGTCTTCCTCTTGGTCTGGACCCCTTGATGTTCATATTCCGTGTTTTCCATATATTCAGGGGGTCTTCACCATACATGCCCGAATTATCGAAGCCTACTTTCAAGATTCAAGGTATTTAATTTATTCAAAATAGGTGAAAATTACACTCTTTCTGATAGTCATAAAATAGTGATTACCTACATAATTTCATTTGTAAAAAATCAAGAAATAAACAATAATTAGTTAATAACGTTAAAATTCAATCCTTGAAATAAGCCAGATTATATCATTAGAACATGAAAACAATATGACACGAAAATTTATACATAAAAATCAATGAATGTTATTTATACCTTTGACAAGAGTAGGTCAGTACACACGGACAGCACCCGATCACGAGTATAATGATAGAGTCAGCCATCGCTCCCATCAACCATATTAGAGGGAAAGGAAAGACCCGGCTCCCGATGCGCCACCATACGCAGTTTATAATATATTTATAGTTATAGTTTATAAACGTTCCGTATTTTATCGAGTTCTGTAACTCCGCACATATCCACCGCAGCATATTCATTCAGCTACCTGGATAGAATGAACACACGGTTTCCACAATCTACCTACAATATGTTATCCAAGACTTACAATCAAAATGTCTAACTTAGGTTGTTGAAGACAAACTAGTAATTAGATCCTGTGTGGGTATGGAATACTAAAAATGATTGAATAAATCAGTATTGATTTAATACAGTTTTCCCACTGTCTTTTGCTTTACAACTAGTAGTTAGATTGCAACTAAATAAATCCTAATGTCTATCTACGGAACAGTACAACCCTATGTTCTAATTTTGTATCTAACAGTGTTTTGTAACCAATAAAAAAATATCAAATTTTCTTCGTTACTGGTTGCAAACTTTCAAAACTAATATTAAGTTTTTTGAAGTAAAAAATCGGCTATATCACAGAAACTAATATAATAACCCTAGGCTACTAGTTCCTCGTGAGATCTTCATTTTGTATGACAGCTGTCAAACTTAAAACGGCTATATCTCAGAAACTAATGATTCTAGATAACTAGTTCCTGAAGAGAAATGATAGATATAGTCATGATAGCTTCATTTTGGATGATAGATGGCCATAACTCTGAGATCTTAATTTTAAATCTCAGGAATCTCAGACACAATGATCGGAGACGAAGCTGTCATACAGCTTAGACCTACAAGCAACGGTTTATCAGGCGGAAATGTCGCGATAGTAAAATACATTTAAGAAAACCTTTTTACGAGATCTCGTAGATCATATAAAAATAGAAACATACTTATGTGCTCCTAGGCGGCTCTTGTGAAACTGAAATCATATGAAATTGATTCCAAATTGACCTTTAAGTGTGCTTCTGCCATCAACCAACTAGAGATACAAGTCACCTTATACTGGATTCCAGGGCACAACGGCATCAAGGGGAATGAAATAGCGGATGAGCTTGCAAGAAACGGAGCAGATACACCAGATGTTGTACATGAACTAATAGTGGAAGTGTCACGTAGCACGGAAAAGAGAATGCTGAACGAATGGGCAAATAAACATTCCCCTCTCGTATATCTACCAGATACGCTAAACTACCAGGTTTTATGATATAGCGTCCCCACTTTCCTACCCTTGGGCAAATGAACAAAGTAAGGCACTCTTAGCAAGTGCTCAGGGCCAAAACTGGGACTGCAAAAGCTGCTAAAGTCTCAGACGAGTGCCGACTTTGCCTCGTAGATGAGTAAACACCTCTTTACTTACTCTGCCAGTGCGTGGCTCTCATCCCAGGGGACGCTCCCTGGTTGAACTTACAGTGCCATCAGGGAGCTTGATCCCAAGTGCATCATACAGTTCATCAGAACTAATGAGGAAGTTATATAACAGGGGCTGTGATCACAATAGAGATCTTGGGTGGCGGTGATTCATAAGAACCTTTTTTTGGTCCTCTTCCCCTCATACCCAAATAATAATAACAGATAGGATGGTGGTAGCTAGCCAGGCGGGCTTGGAAAATGCCTTACCACCAAACAAAAATCAAACCAAAGAGACTTACAAAGTTTAACCCCCGCCGGGATTTGAACCCGCGACCTCCTAGAGTAAAGCGAGTGGACTGACCATTTACCGTTTTTCAACAGTAAAGTCACTTCGAAGTACCTACTGCCATAAAATACTGGCCAAAAAGCCAGTTGTCGTAAAAAAGCCTAATCCCGTCATGGAACAATTAGAGCGCACAGACACGCAATCCGCTTCCATTTCACTTCTTCGGGCAGGATTACGAAAATCCACTGAAATAGAGCTATTCATAATCTGGAATTAGATCAGACTATAATTATTTTAAATCAGTTTGTGTTCCAATGCCAGAATTTCGAAATGAACAAGTGAATTTTGAAAACAAAACTGAAAAATCAAACTTTACGTATAATTGGGTCAAAGTATATACATGGTGAAATTTTTAAACGCCACCTGAAGGGAAAGTACTCTACATACTGGAGATAGACAATTTTACTCAAAGGATACATTCCTTTATTTTTAAAAAGAAACAGAACTGCATTTAAAGATTTTCGAAAATTCGCTTGCCACACCCGGGAATCGAACCGGGTAAAATCCGAAAAAAATAACATACTGCACTATTACGGCATCGATCGATAGGGTCAATCATAAGTATCAAATCTCTCTAACAAACGTGGTAAATTAAATGAAAGGAAAACCATGAAATCTAAACTTGTAAATTCAATGGGATAAGATAAAGCACTTTTACTCAATGGTCCATCAGATTACTTATGTTAGTAATTATTTTTTATCGTTGACGTTTATTAAAATGACGAAGAACTATTTACTTATTTAGATAAGAAGATTGCATTTTGCACGGGTTTGTAATGCTGGCTGGACACATCATTTAAAAATGGAATATTTAAAAATATAATAGTGTAATAGAACGCCGTGCAATAGTCTTTTGTTATTCACATTTTATTGTTTATACAAATCATTTCATATTTGTCAGCTCACCGTAATGATGGCTTATCGAGAACAATTTGATTTAATGGAAGCTTATTTTTTAAATCACAAAGATGTGAATTTAGCTCTGCGGTGGTATGGAGAGAGATATGTCTCTGTACCGTAGCGAGAGCAGCCATGATCGTTTCGTCCTCTGTAAAGTTTCACTTTTACCGTGGTTTCATAAAACCACAAACCTACTTTTTTCAAATTCATCGTTTAAAATGGTTGTATATGTATGCACTCAGCGAGTATTTATTTTTTACTGCGCCAGATGGAGGGTTTTGTTTTTCGAGTCTATATAATATGTATATATTTATGTATGTATGTATGTGTATTTATTTCTTTAGCACGCTGTGTAGCTTAAACGGCTTGATGAATATAGAAGTGCGAGATGTCGTTAGATTCATTTTGATCCCATGAGTGACATAGGATACATTTTTACCCGTTTGGCCAAAATTGTATGCCGTCGGGTTTTTAATTTTTACTTCATTAGTGTAGTGGTTAATGGCGCTGCCATTCAGCCCCTTTACACCTAGGCCTAGGTACCTCACAAATTAAGAAGAAGAATCAAGCTTCTGGACCTATAATTATTGACTTAATGAAATTTCAATAGATTTATCTGACATACATCCGACGCTCTTACGGTGAAGGAAAACATCGTGAGGAAACCTGCACATGCCTGCGAAAAAACTCGCAGGTGTGTGAAGTCGACCAACCCGCACTGGGCCAGCGTGGTCGACTAAGGCCCGATCACCCTAATTCAGGGTAGGCTCGAGCCCTTCGGTTGGGACGTATGTGAGCTGATATGAATAAAATCTGAAATACAATCTTCTAATATGGCCAAACCTTTTTGCTACTCATACAAAATCTTCATTAATTTCATATTGAGCAGTTTTAATCTGCTTGCGGTGTTGGTTCCATAATAGGCTTGTAAAGCTGATGGGCTTACGTATGGCTGTATGACTTACGTCCGCAGCTGGGCTCGACTTGTCCACTCTTACAGTAATAAATCTTGGATTTTGTGACAAAATATTAACAACTAGCTGTTTTCCGCGGCTTTACCCGCGTGGACATCGTTTCTTTGACTATTCGAGGGTGCGCAGTGAAAAAAAGTAGCCTATAATCCAGGTTCTAATCTGTCTACCTACCAAATTTCAGCCAGATCCGTTCAGTAGTTCTTGCGTGAAGAAGTAACAAACATACACACTCACACACTCACAAACATTCGCCTTTATAATATTAGAGTGATGTACCTGTAAATCATCATCATCATCATATAAGACGGAAGACGTCCAGTGCTGGACAAAGGTTTCCTCCCAGGATTTCCACGACGACCGGTCCTGCGCTGCCCGCATCCAGCGGCTTCCCGAGACCTTCACCGGGTCGTCATTCCACCGAGTGGGAGGCCTACTTACGACGCTACGTTTTCCAGTGCGCGGTCGCTATGCTCGTAGTTTCGCTACGTGATCGAATTTCTGATCAAATTATGATGAGGAGATACGTAGGAGAACCAAGGTGACCGACATAGCTACTTAAGTGGCAGTGGGCTGGGCACTTAATTCGTAGGAGAGATAGCTAAATATATCTATGAATCTATGATCTATGATCTATGAATATAAAGTAACAGTTATAAGTACTTACATCTGTAGGTGTCTTCTATAGTTAGGTAATTTAAGTACTTACTACTCGTGCTTGACCCAAAAGTAAATATATAAATGAGTATGAGCATAAGTCACACTTATAATATAAACGCAAAAGTATTTTTGTTTGTTTATTATACTTTTACGCCTACATGGCTGAACTTTTGAAAATAATATAATAAAAATTGACACCTCATTCATCAAAATCGGCTCAGTACTTTAAGCGGTGCGGTGAAACATACGTAAACACAAACATACATATTATATATAAAAATACGTACTTAGATTGTTAAAATCATATATCTTCCTATTGGCTTTGCCAAAGTCGGTTAAAAACAAAATTTGATTAGATTTTTTGTTTTAGTAATAAATACCGTGAAAGGATATATTTTTTCAATGCACCTATAGAAGATGTATTGCTTTTCATTATGTGTTTTTTTTTCATACACTTCTTCCAAATTGAAAGTAAGTTATGGACTTTTTACTTTTTAAAATATATACCTATGAAAAAAATATTATTTTATTAGTTGATAGGTTTTTACCTCTAAATGGCAAAAAATAGCTGCAAATGGTTTCAAAAGCATGAAAAAAGGGAAGGAGTTGTGACATCACCTTACTTTGTATGGGATTTTTTTTTCTAAACCTATCGTGAGGGGGTATTAAAAAAAGAAAGGGCCGAAGTACGTCCACTGTTGAACATGGGCCTCCCCTAAGGATTTCCATGACGACTGGTTCGCCGCTGCCCGCATCCAGCGGCTTTACGCGACCTTCACCAGGTCATCGGTCCATCGATACGTTTCCAATACGAAAACTTTACTACCCCAACGGCCATCTGTTCTACGAGCTTATGTGCTCCGCCCACTGCCACTCTGAGATTTATGTCGGTTACTTTCGGTCTCCTAAAAAAATAGTCATAACTCCTGTCCTTTCTTAATTTTTTTTTCGTACTATGGAATTGATTCATATGGCCTAAAGGTCAGTTTAACAACATTTGCAGCTTTACTGAATTTCCGGGTATACTATCACTATGAGCATCCTTGAAATAAACGAAAATGACTCCAAACTTGGCCTAGTAGCTCAACTGTTATAATTATCAAGATAAATCCAGATGCCTCCACTTCTATAACGCTGTCTGGCAGATTGTACAGGAATGAAAAATCATTTTTCCGGCTTCCTCATCTGTAGCCGGACCGCAAGGTCTGTGGCAATGCTTTGTCTATTATTCCTGAAATCAATTAGTAGCGACATCTGTTAACTTCTCTTATAATGACTAGTCACATTTCCGTTTTAGCGCCCTCTGTGTAAATAGTAACAAACTTTTTCGTTTCTTGTGCTATGGTCAAAGTCAATGCTGCATTAGTTTCAGCATTTCCTAAGAGATGGCATTGCACATGGTAAACAAAAAAAAATAGCTCCAGGTCCAGTTGTTTTTCTAAACATGCAATTATTATTTTAAATTACCTATAATTTTAAATAGATAGGTACTAAATAACTTGGGTACCTGTATATCATTGGAGCTCTGCAAGGTCGCCTCCCAGAAGTCCTCGATGTTCTCCGGAAAGTCCTTTTCCTCAGTTGGATCAGGACTCAGGCAAGGTTTCCTAGTTTTGAATACCAGGATAAGCCCACCGTCTTCTTCTTCTGGTCTCCAAGCACCACACATAGTAGCCACAGTTCTTTTATCAGTCAATTCATCACCTTCCACTTTCATTCGTTTAGCCGAGTTCAAATCTAAATATTTTGCTTTTGTTTTTGAAGGAACACTGGCCATTTTAACTATTTTTTTTAAGTTGAAATGGGGGAATTTTTTTACAATTTCAACTACTTTCTTAAACCTTTTTAGCATTTAACTGCAACTCATTTATTACTGACTATTATTATTGTTGGTGTTATATTATTTTTAACATTAAAACTATTGCTTTAAATTAAAAATCTTATTTAAACAAGTTTTAATAAATTTATGTTAATTTTACGAGTAATTAGAACACAATTGAAGCTAAATAAGACGCCGAAAAGAAACACACGTGCACACTTATATAAAGAAATCACTTTAGGTACATAGTAATCTTTGTAAAATTATAATAATCTCAGTACTTTATAGTTAGTCACTTGTTTTATGCCACTTCATAGTCAAAATTCGCGAAACTTTAATGATTTTCATCAACAAATACCGCAAATAAAGAGGTTATGGTGTAGAACGACCGAATTATAAACAAAACAGAAACAGATACAACAAACATCAAAATCAGCTGTGCTGTGTTGCTACAACAAACATGTACTATTCCCATAGAGTCCGAACCTAAGATGACCAACTTTTCTATTGGTCCTATTTATGCAAGATAAATCAGGGCTACGCGACAAAAGTAGCTACCTATGCCATATGCCAACCAACAAAAAGCAATAGGTAAACAAAAGTACTATGGAATTGACATTTGAAACTCTCAAACGAAAAAATCACGACAGATCATGTTGTGGGACTTGTGGGAGGGGTGGTATATTATGGAGACCTCACGTGTATTTTTTTTACAGTGAACGAATAAAGAAAAAATCGCTAATCGAAAAAGTAGCTAGTTTTTCTCGGTTTCATTAAAAATAAATCTTCACTTGTTATATACTTCAAAATAGGGAGTCTATTTCACGAAAGTTTGGCGCGCGTGGCCTTGACCGCGCTTGACCCATCCCTCTCGCTCGCTCCCATACGCTTGACGTGGACTTGCCACAAATAATGTGAACTTTGCAGCGAACGTACGCAAAAAATTGTGCAGTGCTTGTTGTGTTTTCGGAATAGGTTCGCGATATGTCTATTAAAAGCGAACTTTATCAACAACTTTTTAATGAACTTAAATTAGGTATAAAATCTAGCGTGTCTCAGTTAGAGTTTAATAAAATATGGACTATAAAAAGGAAGATTTTCTAAAGTGGGCGACTAATCTTTTGGCTGAATATCGCCGAAAAAATAATAATTTTTAATTTATCATGTGTTTGTGTGTGTCTGCAGATACAAATAAAACAGTTTATGTATCTATCTATCTATCAAAGAAGTCGTCCAACATTTTGTTTTATTGTTTAGTGAAGACAGGGGCAAGTGTGAACTGAGAACCATCGTGATTAGATGATATAGGTATTTATACCAACTATGATTTTTAAACACAAAAGTAACTTATTAAAATTTTATTTCTTAAGTTTGAATAGTTGGTCTACGCTGGAGATCCTGCTATGAATTTTTGACACAAATTCTATTAGAGAAATTGCGCCTGGACTATATCAAATAGTAGGTAAAAATGGTCTAATTTTAAACTAGAGCATGAAAACATGGGTGGCTGAAACAACTGTACGCACACAATGTGATATAATATTGTATAAAAGTGGAGTGTTTTAACAATATCATTGGTTATAAAAATTTCAAAATGCAATAAGTACCAACTGAACACTGTTTGAATGTTGTAATTTCACTTTTAAATATGCTTGTATTCAAATTACTTACATTTTATTTTTTTAAATTTTCATACAATGTTACATTTATGGATTTTGTGGGCATATTTATATTAATTTAATTTTTTTAAATTATTTTTACCAATACGTACGTAAATGGATTGCTTTTAAGAAACTAACAACACTAAAAATACTAATTAATTACTCAAAATATCTTCCGAATTGCTACTACTTTTAATAATACTTTAAAGTTTCAGCAATACAATAATCGTAATATTAAGTATTTGTACGTATAAATTTTTGTGTTGCATCACGGCTAATTTTGTTTAAATATGATGAAAATGGTATATACATATATTCAGAGTGGCATAATATTATATTTTAAACTATTTTAACTGGTGCTTTCACCCATGAAACAGAACAACTGATCGAGTTAGTATGGGAGAGCTAATTTTTTTTTTGCAATTTGACTATGGGTTCCATTGGGAAAGTTGTTCAGTTTCATGGGTAGAAGCACCAGTTAAAATAGTTTCAGCTAATTTTGTTACACCTTATATAATTATTTAAGAGTTTTTCTACGCACGGGTACTTGCACGGCTTTATGTTCTCACTTATAACAAAATTATTATTTACCAGGTTAATATATTCTCAGGGTGGCAGTGATAATTTTGCTGGTGGTAATGATAATAATGAGTAGCAGTGATAATGCTCACCCAAAGTACCCCTTAAAGATGATCATTCATCTTTGACAATAACCACAGAAGACAATGCTATTCCACGAACTTCAGGTAAAAACATTTATTTGTGAAATGAAATATCTATATTATTGAAGTTATCTTAAAAAAAAGTGAAATCCTAGGCTAAAACAAATGCCTCTCAATTTCAGATGCTATGAGGAAGCGTAAATCGTCTACTTGTATTGTCGACGTTGCGTCAAAGTATACAAAATGTATAAAAAAATTAAAAGAAAACATGACCGAATTCCTATGTAAGTCCTATGTAACTTGCGTAAGTGAAATTACACCTATAATGAAACTTTGAATTTTATCATTTTGCGAGGTTTGGCAACAGGTTCGCTAAAAATTTCAACAGCGTTTTTAATTTCTTCAACTCGAACTCGGGAACAAAATAAATAAAAATATATTACTTGTACGCTCAAAGGTAGGAACAGACTACCGGGGTTTACGTCGGCATTGGGTCCAATTGGCATTGCACGATGGAAGTGCCAAGAATATTTCTCCTCGAAGATGCACCGTCACCAGCATTACAAATCAAAATAGAAATGCTGATCAATAGTAAATTGAAGACTGTCTCAAAAGAGCTTTTACCTAGAGACTTAAATATTAAAAAAAAAGTAACATGCCGTGATCCGTGACCACTGACCTCTATTCTGTTATTAACTAGCTGTCCCGGCGAACTTCGTTACACCTTACACTACACTACCCTACCCTACCCTACACTACCCTACACTACCCCACACTACCCTACCCTTCCCTACACTACCCTACCCTACTTTACCCTACCCTACACTACACTACCCTACCCTACCTTACACTACACTACCCTACCCTACCCTACACTACCCTACACTACCCCACACTACCCTACCCCACACTACCCTACCCTTCCCTACACTACCCTACCCTACACTACACTACCCTACCCTACCTTACACTACACTACCCTTCCCTACCCTACACTACGCTACCCTACCCTACCCTAAAATCATTTATTTTTTGACTGATATTTTTTTTTATTGATGAATAATCATAATTTTAATACTTAATATCCTGTTTCCGAGCATAGCACGCTCCATTGCCCTTTGAGGTGACCTTGTGCCTTCTTATGAGGCCCATAGTAAGCGACCATGTCTCAGTTCCGTATGTCATCACTGGCAACACACACTGGTCGAAGACGAGTTTCTCTGCGTGATCGAATCAGAAACGAGGAGATCCGTAAGAGAACCAAAGTAACCGACATAGCTCTCAGAATTGCTAAACTTAAGTGACAGTGGGCGGGGCACATAAATCGTAGAACAGATGGCCGTTGGGGTAGTAAAGTTCTCGAGTGGCGACGACGCACCGGAAAGCGTAGTGTAGGTAGGCCTCCCACTCGGTGGACCGATGACCTGGTGAAGGTCGCGGGAAGCCGCTGGATGCGGGCAGCGCAGAACCGGTCGTCGTGGAGATCCTTGGGGGAGGCCTATGTCCAGCAGTGGACTTCCTTCGGCTGATAAGATGATCCTATTCCCGACGAAGACAAATGCAAAAACACAAAAATCATAAAAATTGGTCCAGCCGTTCTTGAGTTATTAATAGTGTAACTCACACGACTTTCTTTTATATATATATATATATATATATAGATATTACACACTGGACTTGCTGCTGACAAATATTTTTGTGCCTATTTGAGTATCGCCATTTTGGCGCTGCACGCTGTTGGATACTAGGACACGATACGATTGTCAATGGAACTAAAACACAGATTACTAAATAGTTAACTAAAATGACATAACAATATGTAAATACTATTCTCTTTGGTAACGTTAAAATCTGAGGTTAAAATCTTAACATAATACCAACGTCCAACATGAGAAAACATAGTTATGTTACATGTAGATATTTTGGCGTTTGTAGTTTAAAATTCTGTACTAAGTACAAAAGACTTCGTTCTATTATTTCATAAAAGCACACCCAGACACTGCATACAACGGTCGTGAAATAACATTTCTAAATACAAAAGACGGAGCAAACCAAATCACGGCTATATCCTATACATTCTAGAACCGAACTATAACCAATCTGTATCCATTTGGGTGACGAGGGGGTGAGGTCGGAATCTAGAGAGCGACAGAGAGTGTCCATACTGTACTATGTTAGTAACTAATATGTATACTTTGATAAAAGGGTCAGTTTCTTTAACCTACAGGTTAGAAGTCCTAAGTACAAAGAATATAGTTATGGATAGTTATTAGTGACATAAAATTGATAAGTAGGAATCCTGTAAAAAAAAATATTTTAACTGGCTTCTACTCATCATACTCAAGAACTTTCCCCAAGAAAACGATAGTCAATTCGCAAAAAATTTTAGACTTCCCATAAAAATCGATCATTTAATTAGCCAACTTTGTATGGGAAGCCAAAAAATGAAGAGATTCCTTAGAGCGTATATCTCTATCTCTTATAGTTTAGAATTACCCCATACTGACCCTTCAAAAACTCACATGTTACATCCTGTATACGGGATGTAACAAAACTGGCATATCTACTCATCATACTGAACAACTTTTGTTCTATGACTTTGCTGAAATCGCAAAAAAAAAATTTACTCTTCATACAAATCGACCAGCAGATCGTCCAATTTTGAGCATTTTAGTATGGTATTTTTTTTTGGAGAATTAAAGATGGGTTCCTTTGGGAAAGTACTCAGTATGATGAGTAGAACCCCCAGTTAACGGGTCCTACACCAACTTTTTTTACACCATACCGGGTGTAAATAAATCCGTTAACTGGGGGTTTTATTAATCATACTGAATAACTTTCCCCAAGGAACCCATAGCGCAGATGAGATACTTTCTTCGTAACCCATAGTAAATACTCAAAAAAAATCGAGCTCTCCGTACTAAAATGCACAAAATTGATCGATCAGTTGATTGATTTGTATGAAGAGTTCAATTTTTTTTGCGTTTTCAGCAAAGTTATAGAACAAAAGTTGTTCAGTATGATGAGTAGAAGCCTCAGCTGACGGGACTTACACCAATTTTGTACACATGACTTTAATTAGTTCTTGGTAGCAAACGATATGAATGTATTCGTGATTTGATTACAAACAACTTTAGAAAAAATGTTTGATCCTTTAAACATTAAAAATTATCTAAAATGTAATAACTTAATACCTATGTATCGACTACCAAAATTTTTTGGGAAAGTTGTTTGTTATGATGAGTACATGCATATGTTTTGTTGTCAAGAACAAATTAAAAGTTACCCTGTATATACGTAATGCATTGCCAGTACAAATATATACAGGGTGTCCCGCGAGAAAGAGGGTGAAACTAGATCAAAAACTATCGTAAAAAAAAAGTTTTTTTTTAATATTAATTTTTTTATTGCAGATTTAAGATTTTAATTTTTACAAGGACTCTAATGTGCAAAAATATCAATTTCTTCCAAAGTAATAGGTCGATTTCGTTAAAATAAAAAAAAGTATTACGACAAATACTTGGCAAAGAGAATAATGTAGCAAATAGTTTACAGAAAAGTAGCTATCATGAATTGAACTTGACTTTTTGTAATAAAAATGCATTTTAATGAGCTGTTTTTTTCAATGAAATCTTAATTTATCAAAATTTTGCCCATATTACTAGAATTAATAATTAATTTTTACAAGGACTCTAATGTGCAAAAATATCAATTTCTAATAATTGCCATATTATTAGAAATTGATATTTTTGCACATTAGAGTCCTTGTAAAAATTAAAAATTTTAAATCTGCAATAAAAAAATTAATATTAAAAAAAAAAATTACGATAGTTTTTGATCTAGTTTCACCCTCTTTCGGGGTTGCACTTTATCGCGGGACACCCTGTATATATATTATATTGTATACCCTGTATACCCTGTATATGGTAAGCCCTTGGCATCATCTCAACTGATGGTAAGTGACGATGATGCCGAAGATGGAAGCGGGCTTACCAAGATTCCCCAATGCAATGGAGAACTGGCTATCTTATCTTCAAGCCGGAGCACATCAATGTTGTTAACACTATTGTTATATTTTTTTTATTATTATGCAATAGAGGACTACATAAACATACCTATACTTAATATTTATTTAAAATTTTCGCCAGAAACACTACTTTCAGGAAACTTTCTTTTCTTGTAGGGACAACGGAACCCTTGAAACTGAAACAAAAAACAATAAGCACGGTTTGTGTTTAAGTAGGTACGGTTATATGAAAAATTTATCATTTAATTACTATAATATTGTGCGCAGTATGGTAATTAAATCATATCAATTGTTTTGAATTTACATACTTGTATATTTTCAAATATTAGTGATAACGTATGTGTAATATTTTGTTTTTATATTTTTTTTATAGTTAAGTACGTACCTATATTAGATAATGCATATATACATTACATTACACTTAGTATAGAATTATCAGCTAGCATACCGTTACAATATATATGTACAGTGCCTTAGATTTTCAAATTAATCGACTAGAAATATATCATAAGCTTCAAAATGTTAATCTTTAAGATCGTTTTATTATCGTATTTGTACAGTATAGACGCTTTATCTTTAAGAGTCTCCCAACTTGGCTCAGCCAAAGTAATTTTTGATTTGAAAGAAGCGGATGAACTATTTGAAGACTTCGTCGAAACATACCACAAGAACTATTCAGATAAAAACGAATACGAGCGTCGTTTTAAAATATTCAAAACTAATCTTGTTGAGATAAACAAGCTTAATCGACTTAGAAGTCATGTTGTGTTCAGTATAAATGAGCTATCAGATTTACGTCCTGAAGAAATCCTTGGAAATTTCACCCTGCCAGATGTGTCGCATGATGAACACGAGGATAACGGTACTATAGAAAGGCTTAACCTTAGGAGTGATGCAGCTCAGGTCCCGAAAGAATGGGACTGGAGGAAAAAAAACGTGGTGACTCCTGCAAAAAGTCAAGGAATGTGCCAGTCATGCTGGGCTTTCGCATCCGTTGGTATGTAGATAGAAAACCTGTTTAATTAAAAGAGGAGGGGGTGCGACGCAAAATAATCGAAATTTAATGAATGCAAGGGTAACTTTAGTAAATAGTCTATATTCTTTGGCAAGGACGAGCTCATGTAGTTGTGACGTTCGTGGTTCTAGCAAAAAGTCTCTCTTTGTATTTCAACACAGATAAGATAAGATAACATTTATTGTCCAAAACTGAGAATAAAGGGTTGTTAAAAATTGTTTAGACATCTACAGTTTACCCATTTCGGGCTACAATAATCGTTAGTTACATTGTCATAACTGTCATTACTTAATCAAATAAAATTACCTACTTAAGCTACTTTATATAAAAAAATTCTTCTAAGCTTGTTAACTTGTTTTCAATCAACCACTCCTTTAGTGAAATTTTAAAATGAGCACCATCTAGTGATTTGATTGAATTAGGCAAATGATTAAAAATTTTAGTACCCGTTACAATAGCACTTTTACTAAATATGTAGCTTCTAGCTGATACAGCATACATATCATTTTTATATCTACTCCGTAGTTCATTTCTTTGGCAAATTTCATTTTTTTTTGTAAAATATTCTTTATGACTTTTTATAAAAACACACAGTTCCAGTATATAGATAGAAGTGAACGTTAAAAATCTCCTACAGATTCAGTGCTAATCATTTTGTAAATAATCCTAAGACATCTTTTTTTGCAGAATGAAGGTAGACTGAATATTAACAGAGATGCCCCAATACATGATACCGTATGTTAAAAGTGGGTAAACATATCCTTAATAGGCATTTCTACAGACATCTATTATTAAAATTGCTTAATATTGATAAAGCGTAACATTTGCTTGATATCTTTTTGTTAATAATGTCAATATGAGATTTCCAATTTAAATGTGTGTCAATCGTTATTCCTAAAAACTTGTGGCGGCAACTGCACTAACCCGCCACTGAACATTAACACAAGCGACGAGAGAACAAATGAAAAACAACATCTAGAACGCGCTATTCGAATTTTTTCAGCGCTGAGTATATATACGGATACCAATCATCAAACGATTGGTCCACGCCTGGACCCCAGGAATACCACCTCGCCAGGCGGAGATATCTCCCTTTTCTCTCGTCGAGTAGGAACGCACCGTTCCTAAAAACTTAGTCATTTACCAATTCTATGTCTTTGTTGTCAATTATAATAGTTCAAGTTTGACACAGTTAAGTATGAAATGTAGGGTAATTACTATACCGGTAACTCAACACAAGCATAGAGATGCTATTTAAAACGACTTAGTATACCTAAAAGGTTGAGAGTCGAAAAACGTAGCGTTAAATAGTTTAACACATTATCTTATGAAGCTTGCAGGAAGCTATTGTCTCAGGATCGCGCTAAGAAAAGATCATTGGAGAAGAATAGGGTAATTGACTGTATAAAAATAATTTATGAAGTATTAGGGTAAGTTGGAACATGTAACTATAACGATAATCAAAACGTAACCAGCCGTCAAATCACCGGTTATATGTGGGTTGCGTTATTTAACAACGTTTATGAACTTAACGCTAACGTTAACCTCTCGATTTTGACCGGTTGTTGTTATTAATATGTTCAAATAACGGCGATTTGACGGCTGTTTAGGTTTGGTTATCGTTAAAGTTACATGGTGCAACTCACCCTTAGTCACTAAATTACTATCCTACTTAATTTAAAAACACGTTACTGGTTTTGTTAATCTCGTGTTTAATTTATTTTCACTATCGAAAATTACAAAATTAGTGTAGATCAATGACGCTGAGGCAAAGAGTAAGTAATAATTATGTACTTTAAGCTAAGGTGACACAAACACATTACTCGTTTTGTTATTCTCGTGTTAAATTTTAATTATTGAAAATTACAAAATTAGTGTAGATGAATGACGCTGAGGCAAAGAGTAAGGAAAGGCTGAGGTGATATGATTTGAGCCTTACTACTTAATTTTTTTAGGACTAAGCGTTTTAACATGCCCTTCTGTATTATCTATAGGTCTTTATGTAAGGCAGCGCTCAGTTTGTTTCTTATTATGACTCACGTTTCTTTCATAGTATAAGTTTTAGTGTTAAGAGTAGTCTTCTTGACTGTCCTCAATTAATATAATGAAAAATAAATTTGGTTTGATTGTTTTTCTTTCACTGAATTTCAGTTTGCTTTTTTACAGCCTGCATAGAGAGTCAAAACGCAATTAAAACTAATAAGTTGATTGCCCTATCTCAACAACAACTAGTCGATTGTCTAGGACATAAGTGTGAGCCATACTACCCTGATAGAGCGATGAGGTACGTCTAAAATCATTCTTCTTATTTTCATCATTATAAGTTATTGGGTATATAAGAATTTATAACAGGGTGTCGTCAGTGGCGTAACAGGGGCAGTTATCTCCTGTCCGGGAGATCGTAGTTCAAATCCTGGCATGTTTTCGAATTTCTATTTCATATGCACGTTTCTCCGACGCTCTTACGGTGAAGAAACTCGAAGGTTGTGTGTGAAGTCGACCAACCCGCACTGGGCACGCGTGGTCGACTAAAGCCCGATCGCCCTAATTAAGGGTAGGCTCTAGCCCATCGGACGTTACCTGTAACAAAATTGGTGAAAGAGCCGTTAATTATATGGAAATCAACATGAATATAGGTCAAAAACGAGACCATTTTAAGCTGAGTGTTTGCGCTGGATTTGCTGATTCTCTTTATAAAGCTGTAGATGACCAGTTAGCTTGTTTTTCACAGTTTTATCAGTACAATTTCTTTGTTTTGATTATGAGTCAAATAAAATGCGTTAAAGCGAAACATCGAGAATACCGAATTAAAAAAAAAACTACTTATAGGAATAGGGGCCGGGCTGGTTTCCATAACCAGGCGCTCTATGAGCCCATTTTGCGTAAGTTGGTCGGCGTCACCGCCCGTCCAGCTTCTCCAGGAAGTTCAGTAGCAGTTGCCGATGACTTCCTGGAGCGACCTAGGGTCACCAAGGTGCACGACCCTGTACTGTGCTAGCTTCTTCCTTGCAATCCAGTAGGATGTGAGCAAGCAGTATCCTCAGCCTCCATGCACGCTCTGCATAATGGGCTATCCGTGATACCTAGAGCGAAAACGTATTTATTAAAATGATCATGTCCAGTAATAGCGGCTGTAAGATTGCAGAGTTAAGCTGCTGGAAAATTGTCTTTTCTTACTTCATCGGCAAACTTATATGCAGTAATTTTTAAATAAATTATATGGATTTTTTTCGGGAAAGTTGTTTAGTTTTGTAGATAGAGTCTACCTGTTATTATTATTTAAATAAATACAATTTAGGCTAATCTGCTCACTTAGCACGAGGCGAAGTGGACTGCTTTTTCTATTGCCGCAATTACAGGTCTGCCTCGGAGTTCCAGCCGCCTTGGGTGTCGTTCAACGTCGGCCGGGATCAGTTTATTTACGGGGATGATTTCGGTGGATCCCACTTGCCGCATATTAGTAACCTCATGCGCCAGGTCTAGGTACTTGGTCCTTTTTTCGGCATCAGCCTGCACGAGGTTTTTGTCGTATAGGATAGTGACATCTACCAAAACCACCCTTAAATGCGCCCAATCCATCAACACGATATCAGGTTTATTCAAAGGAATCGTCCTATCCGTGATGACGGGTCGGTAGTTCGTCGATGGTCCCAGTAGAGCTTGGCGCGGTTGTTCTCGAGAACTGGCTCCGGCATGTAATTGTATTACGACAACCGCTGATATATGAGGCCATATTTCAAAGCGAGCTTTTCACGCGACGAAGTGGCAGGAGCACCTCCAGCGGAAGCACAGTCGGCTGGAGTTCAGTTTGACAGGGAGGAAAAGCGTCGAACTTTCCTGGCATTATCGAGCAGATTATTGGTCTGCCTCGGAGTTCCAGTTAGCCCAGTTAGCCCGTATACAGATATGACAACGGGGATGATTTCGTTAGGTTCCACTTGCCGCATATTAGTAACCTTGTGCGCCAGTACCTAGCTTGGCCCTTTTTTCAACATCAGCGTGCACGAGGTTTTCGTCGTATAGGATAGTGACATCCACCAAAAACACCCTTGAATGCGCCCGGTCCATCAACACGATATCAGGTATATTCAAAGGAATCGTCCTGTCCGTGATGATAGGTCGGTCCCAGTAGAGTTTGGCGCGCTCCGGCACACGTACTTGTAATACGGCAACCTCCGTAATATGAGGCGATACTTCAAAGCGAGCTCTTGGTGTAGGATCCTGGCTGCTTGGTTGCGCCTGTGCAAATACTGATGGTAAGCATGGAACAACCGGAAGTTATTCATATAACTAGCATTATCGCAGACTCTCCCCTGGTTGATGGCACAACAGACAGACGTCCACGGTGCCATTTTTATTCATTGTCATCGGCTCATATACGTCCCTACCGAGGGGCTCGAGCCTACGCAGAATTAGGGCGATCGGGCCTTAGTCGACCACGCGGGCTCAGTACGGGTTGGTCGACTTCACACACAACCTTCGAGTTTCTTCGCAGGCGTGTACAGGTTTCCTTACGATGTTTTTCTTTACCGCAAGAGCATCGGTTAAACGTACATATGAAATCGAAATTCGAAAACACATTGGTACGTGGCAGGATTCGAACCACGACCTCCAGTTATTATTATTTCAAAATATAGGACTACGGGGATGATTTCGGATTACTACGGGTGTGATTATTATTTTTTATTATTATTTTAATGTATAAGCTTGAGCCAAGTGAGCAGGCACGAGGCAAAGTGGCAGGAGCACCTCCAGCGGAAGCACGTGACAGTCAGCTGGAGTTCAGTGCGACGACGACGGGGAGAGAAAGCGAACAATCCGGGCATTATCGAGGAGGACTGCTTTCTGCATTGCTGCAATTATTTGTCTGCCTCGGAGATCCAGCCGCCTCGCCTTAGGTGACGTTCAAGGTCGTTTAAGTTTTAGTTTTAGTTTTCGTTATAGTTTGTTTTAGTTTTACTTACAGTTAAACTAACAGTTAAACGAACAGATAAACTAACAGGTAACCAAACAGTTGAAGTAACAGTTAAAGTTACAGTTAAAATAACAGTATAATTAACAGATAAACTTAATAGTTAAACTTAACAGTCAAAGTAACAGTATAACTAACAGTTAAACTTAACAGTTAAACTTAACAATTAAACTTAACAGTTAAACTTACAGCTGAACCACAGTTAAACTTACAGTTAAACTAACATTTAAACAAACAGTTAAACTAACTGTTAAATTTACTGTTAAACTTACAGTTTAAATAACAGTTAAACTAACAGTTAAAGTTACAGTTAAACCTACAGCTTAACCACAGTTAAACTTACAGCTAAACTTACAGTTAAACTTACAGTTAAACTAACAGTTAAACTAAAATTTAAACTAACAGTTAAACTAACAGTTAAA
The DNA here is from genome assembly GCA_947284805.1 of Coleophora flavipennella. NCBI lineage: Eukaryota > Metazoa > Arthropoda > Insecta > Lepidoptera > Coleophoridae > Coleophora > Coleophora flavipennella. The sequence goes on along the minus strand of OX369263.1, from coordinate 11,837,413 downwards.
CTTAACATTTAAACTTACAGTTAAACTGACAGTTAAAGTTTAACTGTAAGTTTAGCTGTAAGTATAACTGCTAGGTTTTACTGTTAAGTTTAACTGTTAGTTATACTGTTAGTTTAACTGTTAGTTATACTGTTAGTTATACTGTTAGTTTTACTGTAAGTTTAACTGTTAAGTTTAACTATTAAGTTTAACTATTAAGTTTAACTGTTAATTATACTGTTAGTTTAACTGTAACTTTAACTGTTAGTTTAACTGTCATTTTATCTGTTCGTGTAACTGTTCGTTTAACTGTTAGTTTAACTGTAAGTTTAACAGTAAATTTAACAGTTAGTTTAACTGTTTGTTTAAATGTTAGTTTGACTGTTAGTTTGACTGTTAGTTTGACTGTTAGTTTGACTGTTAGTTTTAACTGTTAGGTATACTGTCAGTTTAACTGTAAGTTTAACTGTTAAGTTTAACTGTAAATTATGCTGTTAGTTCAACTGTTAGTTAAACTGTTAGTTTAACTGTTAGTTTATCTGTTCGTTTAACGCGAACTATCCGGGCATTATCGAGGAGGACTGCTTTCTGCATTGCTGCAATTATTTGTCTGCCTCGGAGATCCAGCCGCCTCGCCTTAGGTGACGTTCAAGGTCGTTTAAGTTTTAGTTTTAGTTTTCGTTTTAGTTTGTTTTAGTTTTACTTACAGTTAAACTAACAGTTAAACGAACAGATAAACTAACAGGTAACCAAACAGTTGAAGTAACAGTTAAAGTTACAGTTAAAATAACAGTATAATTAACAGATAAACTTAATAGTTAAACTTAACAGTCAAAGTAACAGTATAACTAACAGTTAAACTTAACAGTTAAACTTAACAATTAAACTTAACAGTTAAACTTACAGCTTAACCACAGTTAAACTTACAGTTAAACTAACATTTAAACAAACAGTTAAACTAACTGTTAAATTTACTGTTAAACTTACAGTTTAAATAACAGTTAAACTAACAGTTAAAGTTACAGTTAAACTTACAGCTTAACCACAGTTAAACTTACAGCTAAACTAACAGTTAAACTTACAGTTAAACTAACAGTTAAACTAAAATTTAAACTTACAGTTAAACTAACAGTTAAACTTAACATTTAAACTTACAGTTAAACTGACAGTTAAAGTTTAACTGTAAGTTTAGCTGTAAGTATAACTGCTAGGTTTTACTGTTAAGTTTAACTGTTAGTTATACTGTTAGTTTAACTGTTAGTTATACTGTTAGTTATACTGTTAGTTTAACTGTAAGTTTAACTGTTAAGTTTAACTATTAAGTTTAACTATTAAGTTTAACTGTTAATTATACTGTTAGTTTAACTGTAACTTTAACTGTCATTTTATCTGTTCGTGTAACTGTTCGTTTAACTGTTAGTTTAACTGTAAGTTTAACAGTAAATTTAACAGTTAGTTTAACTGTTTGTTTAAATGTTAGTTTGACTGTTAGTTTGACTGTTAGTTTGACTGTTAGTTTGACTGTTAGTTTTAACTGTTAGGTATACTGTCAGTTTAACTGTAAGTTTAACTGTTAAGTTTAACTGTAAATTATGCTGTTAGTTCAACTGTTAGTTAAACTGTTAGTTTAACTGTTAGTTTATCTGTTCGTTTAACGCGAACTATCCGGGCATTATCGAGGAGGACTGCTTTCTGCATTGCTGCAATTATTTGTCTGCCTCGGAGATCCAGCCGCCTCGCCTTAGGTGACGTTCAAGGTCGTTTAAGTTTTAGTTTTAGTTTTCGTTTTAGTTTGTTTTAGTTTTACTTACAGTTAAACTAACAGTTAAACGAACAGATAAACTAACAGGTAACCAAACAGTTGAAGTAACAGTTAAAGTTACAGTTAAAATAACAGTATAATTAACAGATAAACTTAATAGTTAAACTTAACAGTCAAAGTAACAGTATAACTAACAGTTAAACTTAACAGTTAAACTTAACAATTAAACTTAACAGTTAAACTTACAGCTTAACCACAGTTAAACTTACAGTTAAACTAACATTTAAACAAACAGTTAAACTAACTGTTAAATTTACTGTTAAACTTACAGTTTAAATAACAGTTAAACTAACAGTTAAAGTTACAGTTAAACTTACAGCTTAACCACAGTTAAACTTACAGCTAAACTAACAGTTAAACTTACAGTTAAACTAACAGTTAAACTAAAATTTAAACTAACAGTTAAACTAACAGTTAAACTTAACATTTAAACTTACAGTTAAACTGACAGTTAAAGTTTAACTGTAAATTTAGCTGTAAGTATAACTGCTAGGTTTTACTGTTAAGTTTAACTGTTAGTTATACTGTTAGTTTAACTGTTAGTTATACTGTTAGTTATACTGTTAGTTTAACTGTAAGTTTAACTGTTAAGTTTAACTATTAAGTTTAACTATTAAGTTTAACTGTTAATTATACTGTTAGTTTAACTGTAACTTTAACTGTCATTTTATCTGTTCGTGTAACTGTTCGTTTAACTGTTAGTTTAACTGTAAGTTTAACAGTAAATTTAACAGTTAGTTTAACTGTTTGTTTAAATGTTAGTTTGACTGTTAGTTTGACTGTTAGTTTGACTGTTAGTTTGACTGTTAGTTTTAACTGTTAGTTTTAACTGTTAGGTATACTGTCAGTTTAACTGTAAGTTTAACTGTTAAGTTTAACTGTAAATTATGCTGTTAGTTCAACTGTTAGTTAAACTGTTAGTTTAACTGTTAGTTTATCTGTTCGTTTAACTGTTCGTTTAACTGTTTGTTTAACTGTTAGTTTAACTGTAAGTTTATCGCTATAGCGATAGTGTTCGAGCGCAATATGTACCGAACTCGATCCGCTAGGTTTTGCTGCGAGACAGACAATGCAGGCTCTAATCGCAAGAACTTTTGGTGCAGCCTCGCTCGGTAGCCCGTCCGACGTGTTTCTCCCCCCGTCGCACCGTAGTACGCACGAGGTTTTCATTTTGAGATCTAGTCCATCTCATGCGGCGTACTCCATCAGCCGGGCGCCGCTTGCTGAGCTTGTAAAGACTCTGCCGGCGCCAAGCGCACTGGTGGCGATGATTGAATTGACCGGTCAGGTGTTCGAGCCGGTCGTGGTGCGCCGACTCGCATCCTGTCACGTCTGGCATCAGCGCGACCAGACGCGCCCCGGCGTCCCCCTGGGTAGCGACCCTATTCGCTCTTCATTAGGTAAACTTTCCATCATCAAGTACAAAGTAACCGTTACGGACCCCAATATTTTTGTAACCGGGGTTAACTAGGAGCTCTGAGTCCAAGGGGTACTGACTGACTACACTGATGAAGTAGCTACACTGTCACTGCAGCCACTTCCTCAGTGGCGATTGGGTCGTCACATTCCTACGCATTTTATTATTTTTATTATTGGGTAGGACTCCTACAGTCGGGCGTCCAAGCCACTAGGTGGACTTATACACTCTATTCCCATAACGACTTGCTCAATTTATAACCGACTTCAAATAAAGAGGAGGTTCTATGTTCGATTGTATATTTTTTTGAAGTAAAACCATAGATTACTAAATAGTTACTTCGGTAAACTTCTTTACGCACGCTTGACCTGGGGAGTAAGCTGGTGAATGCGTTACGCGAACGGTGATTTTTAGCGTTACGAAAAGTGTAAACGGGCGAGGCGAACGACACGCTTGACTTGGGGAGTAACCTGGTGAATGCGTTACGCAAACGGTGATTAAGTTTTACTTCAGTACACTCGTTTTTATGTATGACCACTAATTTCTCCGTCAATTGTGGACTGATTTTAAAATTACTTTTTTTTCGAAAGAGTATACCTACTCCTTAGGTGTTTTCATATAAATTTTATCAAAATCAGTTAACTACTTCTTTATAAAATTAGCAAACACATCAAAATGTATCAAAAAAGTATCATTTGTCTGTTGTCTGTCCGCGGCTTAGCTCAAAGACTATAGTACTAGACAGCTGTTATTTGGCATAGGTAGGTAGGTATACATATTAATCACGCTGACAAAGTAAGTGTGCAACAAAATCTTGTAAAGTAAAGTACATGTAAAGAGGGGGTGAATTTTTTTCGTTGACGTACCATAGCGTATGGGGTATCGTTGAATAGGTCTTTTAAAACTATTAAGGATTTGCTACAATGATTTTTCCAATTCGGGATTGCTTTGCGAAATAGAAAGCTTCAAAGTGCTAAAGCGCTATATCAGGACATCTGATTTTTATTAAATATAATCAATTTAAAAGGAAAACTATAACGGCTAAGTATATTAGGCTTTAGGAAAAATATTAGACCAACTTAAGGTATGCAGTTAGATTTGTAAAAAAATTATAGATTTTCCTACAAATTGTTTTATTACCAACTGCAAATATAATATTTTTTTTAATATAAATTTATTTTTTAAAACGACTACCGAACCTTACTTTGCGCAAGTCCGGCTCGCACTTAGCGGCTTTTTTAACAAAAAACTTATATCACTTTTTATTTTCCAGAGAAGTGGCCGCTAAAATGGACGGACTTATGACATATGCGGACTACCCTTACGAGTCTGCTTCAAAAGTCGTTGGAAAATGTAGGTGGAGCAAAGACAAAGTAGCCGTTAGGATCAAAGGAGGTGACGTAATGCGAACTATTCAGAATGAAGAAGATTTAAAGCATTTGATATATAAATATGGGCCCGTGGTCACGGGTAAGTGTGACATTTAACAAAATAACTTTAAATTAAAAATACATGTCATAAAAACATACTTTTCTTTTTCGGGAAGTCGGGTAAAATTAACCTATGTTACTAACGGGATCAAGACGAATCTAAAGATACCTCGCACTATAAAATCTATCAAGCCGTTAAGATGGCATTGTGGAATAAAGAAACACACATACATACATTAGACCTGAAATCAGTACATTTCTTTTTGTGGGTAGTCGTGTAAAAATAGGTAACTGAAACTTCTAATTTACCAATGCACGTGTATCTAAAAAGTGAAAGCGCGTGTCGTACCACGCGCTTCGTTGGGTCCTGTTGTCTTTCCAAAAAATCCTTACTTATAATATAATAAATGTGAAAATGTGTTTGTTTGTTTGTTACCTTTTCACGCTTCAACACCTTCAAACCAATCTTGATGAAATTTGGCACGCAGGTAGCCTGTGTCACTGGAAAGGACATAGGCTACTTTTTATCCTGAGAAAATAGCATAGTCCGATACAGTTCTTGAGGGAACTGGAAATATTATTATTTTTTGGTTAGTTTCTTTAACATTGCCAAGAAACAATGGATTGCTGTGATTTTTTGCACAGAGTTGGGGTGGGAAATGACATAATTTATAAATTAGCACACCCTGACATGGTTCCCGAGGGAACCTATTTCCGCGCACGCGCACGTCAGCGTCGCACGCAACGGAGCTACGGACTGAAGTGGTTTTTTGTATAGAATTGGTTGAGAGGGTGCTGAGTGACATAGACTTCTAATTAGAATAGCCCGATATCGTTGTTGTGGGATCATAGGAAAACTCATGTCCGCTAAAAGACAGTCATAAAAACGATGTCCACCCGGGCGAAGCCGCGGGCAAAAGCTAGTAAATGTATAATTTAAAAACAACCGTATTACCATTTTTACGATAAAGCAAACACAAAAAGCCTTGAAAAGACATGTTTCTAGTATTTTTTTATTTTTTTTATTCACAATTGGTAAACCCTTGACAACATCTCACCTGGTGGTAAGTGACGATGTTGCCGAAGATGGAAGCGGGCTTACCAAGATTCCCCAACGCAATGGGGAACTGGCTATCTTATCTTCATGCCGGAACACACTAATGATTTCAACATTGATATTTGGCGGCAAGACTTAGATAAGATGGTGGTAGCTAGCCAGGCGGGCTTAGAAAATGCCCTACCACCAACCAAACCGAGTCTTACAATTGAACCCGCCGGGAATCGAACCCGCGACCTCCTGTGTAAAGCCAGTGAACTTTGCCTCTGAGCTACGGAGGCGGTTGAACCCCTTAATTTTTTCAATTTTTGTAATTTATATTACATATTTGTTAGTGCCTTGATTATTTTTAACATATTATTTCTAGGAATGTATGTTAGTAATGCATTTGTATTCTACCGAGACGGAATAGCAACGCCAGAAAATTTAAAATGTCGTGAAAATTCAAAGCCTAATCATGCAGTCGTGATTGTCGGATATGGTACAGGTAAGTCGAACAATAGCGTTGTTGTAAGGCATGAAGGATAATATGGGTCACCGCCTACAGCCAAGAGGCAAAGTATATATATTGGTACTAACATACAGTATGGACACTCCCTGCCGCTCTCTAGATTCCGACCTCACCCCCTCGTCACCCAGATTGATACAGGTTGGATATAGTTTGGTTCTCGAACGAATGGGATTTCGCCGTGATTTAGTTTGCTCCGTCATTTGCTTTTAGAAATGTCATTTCACGACCGTTGTATGCAGTGTCCGGGGTGAGCTTGAGGTTAAGTTAGTTTTGAGTCGTGAAATATATTCAGGTAGGAACATTTACCTGAAGTCTACGTGGCAAAGAATGTCATAATATTGTGTTAACATAAAATTGCCGCTGCACTCAATCTGCAGATTAAAATAGGGCTGAACTGGTAGTATATTGTCTCTTTGTTTTTTTATTTTGTGTTAGTCAAAAACACAAGTATGGTTGTTTTTTAACCAACAATTGGTACGCCCTTGGCATCATCTCACCTGATGGTAGGTGACGATGATGCCGAAGATGGAAGCGGGTTTACCAAGATTCCCCAACGCAATGGGGAACATGTTGCCTTATCTTCAAGCCGGAACACATCAATTGTTACCTTAGATATTACATGTGAATTTAGATGTACGGAGTATGGGCTAGGGGGCTGTAAGGGCGGGATAAAAGCGAAATGCCGGTGGAAAATGTCACTAAAATAATTTGAGAGCTAAATACAGGTGGTTAGTTGGTGAATAGTCTTTATTTATTTATTTTATATATTTATTGAAACTACAGCGTAAAATCTACAGTAATCAAACTTTAGAAAATACATATGCCAATCAATTTCAAGTTCTTAAAATTTAACAAAATTATTCAAATCTATCCATCCGCATGCAATCGACTACATTATATGTGTTGTTCGTTAGTGTGTATTTGTGTATGTGTGCGTGTGTGTGTGAGGGTGTGTATGCGTGTGTGAAGGTATGTTTATTATGTTCAAAGATTTTAGTCGAAAGGTCTGTAGAATTTTCCAATTTTTGCTGTTTGGACATCTCGTCCCGTGTCAGATTCGATGTCTGATTTTTTAAGACAGCCGTCATTCGTCAAGTCGTCATCAGTGAACTTCCAGCCAGTTCATTCAGTTGCCATGAAGGCTGGACAGCTGCGACGATTGGCAATAGACTTGACATACATTTCGCTAGTCCTGTAGCTGTTCATTGGTTAGACATAGCTCGATTCGCAGGTCGCATTGCAAAATAAAAATGTAGCTCACTTTTGGGAAATCCAATATTACAGCCAATGAAATGCCGATACCGATGCTGATAAAGAAATGCAGCGATCGTAACGGCAAAAAATTAACATCAGGTGTGATGATGCCAAGGGCTTACCAATTGTGAATTTAAAAAAAATTAAAAATAAATTCTTCGCCTTTGTGGATTTTATTGGTGTCGGTTCTTTTAGTACAGGGAATCCAAGTTTGAGAAGACCATGTGTGATTTTGATTTGTCCATGTGTAATATTTAGCGTTAATAGCGTTGGTGGCGTAAGGAGCGTCGGTGACGTAATGGCTAGGGCCGCTACCTCCTGTCCGGGAGGTCGTGGTTAGAGTCCTGCCACGTACCAATGTGTTTTCGAATTTAAATTTTATAATAATGTACGTTCATCCGACGCTCTTACGGTGAAGGAAAAACATCGTGAGGTAACCTGCACATGCCTGAGAAGAAAATCGAAGGTTGTGTGTGAAGTCGACCCACCCGCACTGGGCCTGTGGTCGACTAAGGCCCGATCGCTCTAATTCAGGGTAGGCTCGAGTGAAGACGTATATGAGCTGATATATATGTGTAATATGTACAGTATTTTTGTCAAATTTATTTCGAACATAATAGACGCAGAAGTTGTTTTCAGTTATAACCACTTTGCACTTAGTATTATCTTGAAAAGGCTGCAATGCAGATACTAACACATGATGTTGATGTTAGCAGGAGGATTGCATTAAAAAAATAAAAGGTCTGGATATTCTGCGTATACGTATATAAAATATATATTCTTCTTCTAAGAAGAAAAATAGGTACTAGGTGAGCAAAAAAAATATCCATTCACCAACCAAAAAGCTGAACCCTGCTGAAAATATAACCCAGGACCTCTCTATATAACCCAGGCATGAGCCAAAGCGCCACTAAAGCTGTAGAAAACTCTTATTTAGGATCTTTTTAATACGTATATTCATATTTAACAGAAGACAACGTACCATATTGGATTGTGAAGAACTCCCTTGGTCCATCCTGGGGTGAGGATGGATACATGAGACTGTTACGAGGCAAAAATGCTTGCAAAATTTTGTATTACGTTGCTGTTGCTGAACTTTAATTTGTCTCATCTTCCTTGTTGTTTCCGAATGTATTTATTACTTCAGTAAAATTATATCAATCAACTTTTATGTTTATTTTATTTAATAGCATATCTATACACCCCAGACATCGCAAGATAGGTACGTACACGAACCCAAAGTGGATATATATTATGCACCTACCTACTCGTACGTAATATCTCTGCCATGTTCTCACATGGTCCTGGATAGCATCTTGTACAGACAGATTGACTATGATGTATCACCTATTTATCTTTGTGTAAACCCTGTTCTCTTTCTGCCATCATTTTTTGGACACACTTTTTCGCATGGATAGGGTTACGAAAAGAGCGTTCAAGAGCTAAAAATATAGAAGTGAATTATTTTTAGTTGATCCAAAAAAAAAACATGCACTTTCAAAAAAAACATAGCATATTTTTGCCTAATAACTGTATTATACTCTTTTTTTCCACTTTTTATAACCAGTGGTTTGCCCCGAACTGTAAACTCACGATGTACTCCTTTAAAAAAAATGGTACGCTCACTAATGCTTGCGCGATGTAGGATCCGTCCAGCACCATCTAGTGGTGTTTAGAGAAACTATGTTTTAAACATTTACAACCTCCTATATCTCGGCATCCCCTTGACCGATTTGGATTATGTTCGTACGCAGGAAACCTTTTTGTCTCATTAATTCGCCTACCAAATTTCAAGTCATTCCGATCGACCATACTCGAGTTATCTTCGAACAAACATTTATATACATATAAGTTGCATATAAACGCCGGATTATTCCAGTAGACTGTGAGAACTTCACTTGATTGTTCAATTATTTTTATAGGATTTACATACAATATCTTGTATAATATATGTAATTTACTAATCTCTTCTATGGTTACCAAAGGGTTGAAATAAAATAATTTTATTTTTATTAACCCCCGATGCAAAAAGAAGGGTGTTAAAAGTTTGACGCCAATGTCTGTGTGTATGTGTCTGTCTGTCTGTGGCATCGTAGCTCTCAAACGAATGGACCAATTTTGATACTGTTTTTTTTACGTGAATGCAAGGTTTTTGCTGTGGTTCTTAGCTATAATTGATGAAGATCTGTTCAGTCGTTTGAGGATCATCAGCTCTTATCTAGATGATGACCTTTTATCTGGGAAACTTATACAGGTCTGATCGAAATAAAAATTTGGTGGACTGTTATTGAAATACTATGGTAACCTTGACCTGATGCTGCAGCATCTCCTGGAATCTGCAGGATACCCAACTCCTGACCAACTTACAGCAAAGATATCGTATTTGGGCTCATTGGAATAGTCTCAATGAATAGGTGTTAGATAGAACATGGTAACTTTGACCTGATGCTGCAGCATATTCTAGAATCTGCAGGATACCCAACTCCACACCAACTTAGAATAAATCGTGTTTGGGCTCATTGTAATAGTCTTAATGAATAGGTGTTAGATAGAACATGGTAACTTTGACCTGATGCTGCAGCATATTCTAGAATCTGCAGGATACCCAACTCCACACCAACTTAGAATAAATCGTGTTTGGGCTCATTGTAATAGTCTTAATGAATAGGTGTTAGATATAACATGGCAACTTTGACCTGATGCTGCAGCATATTCCAGAATCTGCAGGATACCCAACTCCACACCGACTTAGAGAGAATAAATCGTGTTTGGGCTCATTGTAATAGTCTTAATGAATAGGTGTTAGACAGAACACGGTAACTTTGACCTGATGCTGCAGCATATTCTTGAATCTGCAGGATACCTAACTCCTCACAAACTTACAGCAGATTAATAGTGTTTGGGCTCATTGGAATAGCCCAATGAATAGGTTTTAGGTAGAACACGGTAACCTTAACCTGATGCTGCAGCATCTCCTAGTATCTGCATGATACCCAGCTCCTTACCAACTTACAGCATAAGATAAAGATAAAAAAAAGCATGAAATAATTATTATTTTTTAAAACCCAGAAAAAAACCTTTAAAAAGTAGAAAATAATACGTTTGGCCCTATAAGTTTAATATAAGTAGGTATATTTTCATTCACTTTTATCTCCTCATTATCACGTGGTTCAAGTCCTCTGGGCGTCCTGGCATGGTGTCTGTTGCGTCCTTTGCCTATTTCGTGGCCCCAACTGAACAGTCCATCCAAACTATTAAGGTATGTATCATTTGTCACCTCTGTCGGATCGTTTACTTGACGCAACGCAGACAGACGTTTGGACTGCTTGTGATTATGGTATTTCGGAGCAATCAAGCGAATAGTGGTGCGCGTGAAATGTTTTTTTTTGCAAATGTTTGTGGTGATGAAAGGTTTTTTTATTCACAATTGGTAAGCCCTTGGCATCATCTCACCTGATGGTAAGTGACGATGATGCCGAAGATGGAAGCGGGCTTACCAAGATTCCCCAACGTAATTGAGAACTGGCTATCTTATCTTCACGCCGGAACACATCAATGTTTTTAACACACTTGATGTTTGGCGGCAAGACGTAGATATGATGGTGGTTGCTAGCCAGGTGGGCTTAGAAAATTCCCTACTACCAACTAAACCAAGTCTTACAAGTTGACCCCACCGGGAATCGAACCCGCGACCTGAAGCGAATGGACTAACCATTACGCCACGGAGGCGGTTAAAAGTTTAGTTTAGTTTAATTAAGGTGTTGATGTTTTGTGTTGTGTTGATGAGGTTTTAACCGCCTCCGTAGCTCAGAGGCAAAGTTCACTGGCTTTACACAGGAGGTCGCGGGTTCGATTCCCGGCGGGGTCAATTGTAAGACTCGGTTTGGTTGGTGGTAGGGCATTTTCTAAGCCCGCCTGGCTAGCTACCACCATCTTATCTAAGTGTTGCCGCCAAATATCAATGTTGATATCATTGGTGTGTTCCGGCATGAAGATAAGATAGCCAGTTCCCCATTGCGTTGGGGAATCTTGGTAAACCCGCTTCCATCTTCGGCAACATCGTCACTTACCACCAGGTGAGATGTTGTCAAGGGTTTACCAATTGTGCATAAAAAAAAAAAAAAAAAGATTAAGGTGCGTTGGCTTTATCTGCATTCTGCTTGAGTTAGTCAGAAACTTTGACACAAAGAGGGACTCAAACAAATATTTATTTAATACTTTAATTTTGAAGCTAACTTTGTGTTTGCAATTAGAATTGGAACTAAGACAATGTACGCGTAAGATTTTAAAGGTTGATCCAAAATTTACTCTTAAATAGAGAAAAAAATTACAAAATAGATATATACATAGATAAAACTTCGTTACAAACACAGATATAGGTGGTTTATGCTAAATATAAATGTAGACCATTAACATGTACAATGTAATGTAAGAAACATATTAGTAAAAGAAATAATCTTAGTATTGGAAATAAAAAAATCTGGCCAAGTGCGAGTCAGAACCGCACACAAAAGGTTCCGTACCATCATACTGGATGGCGCTAATTTTTTCATGTTTAAAAAGAACACGTTTTTGTATGGTTTTTTTTCCATTTTTCTAAATTTTAGTGTTTGTTGTTATAGCGGCAACAGAAATACATCATCTGTGAAAATTTCAACTGTCTAGCTGTCATGGTTCATGAAATACAGCCTGGTGACAGACAGACGGACGGACAGCGAAGTCTTAGTAATAGTGACCCGTTTTTACTCTTTGGGTACGGAACCCTAAAAACAAAGGATTCAATCTGCAATTTCTAAAGTTTTCATAGAAGCCAGTTTACATTAAGTAAGGAAGATTTTTTGCGAATAGACTTTTTCTAATATTTTTCTGTATTTTACAGTTATTTCTGATTTACTCATAAAAATTTTACTCTTTATTTTTACACCCTAAATGTGGAGGGAGATATTCACCGAGTTTGTCTATTACGCGATCGAATCAAAAATGAGGATATCCGTAGAAGAACCAAGGTAACCAACATACTCGTAGCTCACAGAATCGCTTAATTTAAGTGACAGTGGGTGGGCCACATAGCTCGTAGTAAGCTTTGAGGTAGTAAAGTTCTCGAGTGGCAACCGCGCACCGGAAGACATAGCGTAGGCAGGCCTCCCATTCGGTGTACTGATAACCTGGTGAAGGTCGCGGGAAGCCACAGGTTGCGGGCAGCGCAGCACCGGTCGGTGGCGTGGAAACCCTTGGGGGATGCCTTTGTCCAACAGTGGACGTCTTTCGGCTGCTATGATGATGATGATGATGATGATGATGATGATAATAATAATATATAACGAAACTTTTTTTTTAATTAAAAATTTAAGTGCGTTTGACTGCAACTCACCTGATGGTAAGTGATGATGCAGTCGAGGATGGTACACGCAAACTCAAATAATGATTTATTTTCAAACGCCGGATGTTCAAATACCAAGCGATTTCTACTCAAACACTTTTTTAAGACATGTACACTTACCCACAACAAAAGTGCCACACATTTTTATTCAAACCCTCAATAATTAAACAAAAATAAAAATCAACCAGTCCCAAATCCGAAACAACGACCCAATCATGAACGAACCGTGACCCGTAAGCCGTAAATGATTTAAACTGGGCCCTTAACCGCCCCAATGGCTTCAGCGGGTAGCCGGCTTAACGGCATCGCTTCCCAGTTGTCTACACGGTCTTACACAAAGTGCATCACAAAAAAATACATGACTTAATGGAAAGAATAAATTGCCTAAACTTAGTACTAATATATATACTGTGCCTAACCTAATGTAATAAACCTAATCGCTTCAGTGGCGTAATGGCTAAGTCCATTAGCTTCACATTAGGAGGTCGCGGGTTCCATTCCCGGCAGAGTCTATCAGACTCGGTTTGGTTGGTGGAAGTGCATGTTCTAAGCCCGACTGGCTAGCTACCACCATATTATCTAAGTCTTGCCGTCAAACATCGACGTTGGCAGCATATATGTGTTCCGGCTTGAAGATAATAATAGTGGTCCAGCTAACCACAAATCGATGTACAGGATAGCAGTTTGGTACACGGGTACTTTAAGTGAAGACAATAATTTTGAGCGGTATTTCTAAAAAATATTCCCCTTAGGGGGGGGGGGGGGCAGTAATGACGTCATAAATTTTTGTATGGAGTTTGATTTTTTTTTAAACCTATCGTGTGTGGTATCAAATGAAAGGGCTTCATAAACCGGTTCTAAAAATATATCACATCATTACATTTCAGCAATCTTTTTTTAAGTTAAAACAAAAATAATTTTCAAAACATACCAAGTTTGGGCTCCTCCAGACACGATATGGCTGATTTTTTTCGTACAATATACCACAAATGATACGTGATATTCTTTAATTAAAATGTTCCATCTACAGTATTCAAGGTACTTTCCCTCCATGTGGCATAGCCGTGGGAGGCCCTGTATATGGATTCCCACATGTCCACCCATTTCACACTTTTCCATTCGACGACAAAGTTGATAACTGGAAACAGACGGCGGCGCTATGAAGCCAAGCCGGGCTGATATGAGGCAAACAGCCAAACCATGTCGGCTGCAATTAGCGGCCGGCTGTATAACTATCCAGCTGAGGGCCCACCTCAACCATAAATTAGATCCTGCTTGAGCGCTACACGGGTTAGATGGGATTCCATTGTTGTACGACACGATAGAATAAGAGGACCGGTATTGCATGGCAGCTCGGATGATTCTTAATCGTAAAATTCAAATGTAATGTTTTTACTCAAAAAAGCTATTTTATACTCGCTTTACTTTCTTAAAAGAAGATAGGGATACCTGATTTCAGGATCGTCAAAAAAAAATACTTCTCGGCTCATTAACGGCTTCACCTCCGGTTTAGTTATTAAATTCTACTCATTCAGGTATCGCTTACTTTCCCGGCCTCATTAGTAATGTAATATATATTTGTTGTCTTCTTCCATGCTCTTTCACAATATTTGGGGTCGGCCCTCTTTGTTCTTAAGCGCCAGTACGCTCTGTCCTCAGTTGTCTGAGTGTTCAGCTGTGCCCATTCTATTGTGCCCCACGTGGCTAGCGGCCGCTCTTCTTCTTATCTGGGATGGCCAAATATAATATACATAATAATTATCTCTCTCCTCCGTATCCGAACCATCTCATGCGGCTCTCGACCATATCTTCTACTTCTTATGAAAGAGCGTCTGATGTACTCTTTACGTACTTTACCATGCCTCGTAGCATGTTCATCTCATTTGTGTGCATCTTTTGTTCGTGCTTTTTCTTGACAGCCCAGCACTCAGCAGAACCATGACTAGTTTAACTACCGTTGTGTAGGTTTGGCCCTTCAGTTGTATTGGTATTTGTTTATCACAGAGTTCTTCCGTTGAGGGTCTCTATATCAACCATCCTGCATTAATTCTATGGGTCATATCTGTTTTAATGTTTACACGGGCAGTTGGCAATCTCTCTAGGTATTTAATATAGCTACACTTTAGGTATAAGGTTTTGTTTCGGATAATGCGTAGAGCATTGTTCTCAATCTCTTATCTCCATTGCTGAAGAGTGGTATTTAACTGGTCCGCGCATTCGTCAATGCGCACAATATAGTCCGCATATACAATGCTCCATGAAAAAGGAGACTGGATATCTTTTGTGAGAGTTAATCGACAGATTGAATAGTAGCGGACTGAATGTAGATCCCTGATGTACTCCTGCTTTTATTTTGAACGGTTTGCTAAACCCAGCCTGGCTTACCACTTGCATGCTGACGCGATCGTACATATATATCATGCACTAGGGTGAAATTGATAAACTAATCAAGACAGCGTTACTAAGTTGTCTATGGGTTAAGGCTTTAAGATGATCACACCGCCACCGACGCTCTCTAAAATTTTCTTTACCAATAATAAATTGATTGAAGGCTTTAAGATGACTCATACCGAGCAGGTTGATACGTATTAAAATAATATCGAACATAAGTCTATTAATTTTAAGTTCAAATCAATTCGTGCTTCAACGCGGCTGTTACGTTGAAACCGAACGCCCTATTCGCGATTTTAACATGTGTCTATTACTTTTTTCACTTTCAAATAAGTTTTTAAAAAAATTGTTCAATTTAAATGAAAGGTCTTAAAGTAACCGATTTTTGTGTGTTGGTTTAATTCAACATTAACTATTTGTTTTTGAGAAATTTTGCAATTAACAGTGTACAGTATATTTTTTTTACATCAAAAGTGGTAATATTTTAAAATTATATTCAATTAAATCGATATTTTATTTACACAGTCTTTCAATAATTTTAATTGAATTATGTAATTTGACCCATCTTAAGGCCTTAAATTGTGAAAACTAAAGGCGCTCGCAATAAGCCGCACTGTGCACTAAACTAAATGGTGACCGCTTTTGGAATGGGGCTCTTCCCGTGTCGTCCCCGCGAATGGATCACTGCTAAAGCATGGGCCATAGACTTTTAATCAATCTGCACAGCCGGCGTGGGACTGCAAAAATGGCAGCAGGTACTAACGGACTTAATTAAAACCACAAGGAAAATTGTTCGGTCTGTCCGTGCGTCTGACCATCCAGTCTGTCCGTTCTGTGACAATTTTGGAGCCGGTATTTTTCCTGCGCGGAGTTTTTCGGTATTTGAGTGAATGAAAACATGAAGAAGACATTATTGATTTTTTATTATTTTATTATATCAGCTCAAATACGTCCCCACCGAGGGGCTCGAGCCTACCCTGAATCAGGGCGATTAGGCCTTAGTCGACCACGCGGGCCCAGTGCGGGTTGGTCGACTTCACACACAACCTTCGAGTTTCTTCGCAGGCGTGTGCAGGTTTCCTCACGATGTTTTCCTTCACCGTTAAAGCAATCGGTAAGTATATGTACGTAAGTTTTTGAAAAACTCATTGGTACATTGGCCGTCCAGATTTGAACCCGATACCTCTGGTTAGATGGACCGAGTCGTTACCGGTTGAGCCACCGACGCTTTTTTGATTAGTAAGTATATTATAGGCCAGCCATGAAAGTATCCATTCTTCTGAACTACGTCGACCTACAAAGTTGGCATATTCTTCATCATATGAGTCGGAATACGTCCACTGCCCCCAAGGATTTCCACAACAACCGGTCCTGCGCTGCCCGAATCCAGCGACTTTTAGCGACGTTTACTAGGTTGCAGGTCCACCGAATGGAAGGCCGGCCTACGCTACGTTTTCCGGTGCGCGGTCGCCACTCGAGAACTTAATACCCTTAAATATACATAAATCTAGACAAGATTTGTTTCTTAATTTGTATTTTTATAGTAAACAGCCAAGGATAAGCAATATAGCAATAGTGATTTACAAACATAATTTTTTAAATAAAGAAACTGGCCAAGTGCGAGTTGGACTTACTCACTGAGGGTTCCGTATCAAAGTATCTTCGTTTATAAAATTTACAGGTGATACTACTAGACCCTACTAGATGTCGCTAGTTTCTTTACGTTTAATCACGTTTCTTGTATGGTTTTTTGATTATGAATTTTATTTTATTTATTTAATTAAAAAAATAAATGATAATAAATTTTATTAGCTACTTTGGCACTATTAGGTGTATTCACAAAACGTGAATACACTGTTTTTATTAATGTGTTTTTATAGCGGCTATCGGAATACTACTCTGTGAAAATTACAACTGTCTACATATTACGGTTTATAAAATACAGCCCGCTGACAGACAGATGGAAAGCGAAGGCTTAGTCATAGGGTTGGCACCCTTTTGGTACAGAACCCTAAAAAATAGCAATGAAAGTAATAAATAAACATATCTGTCCGTCTGCACAGCGTTATGCTAATACACCCCCGTTTAATCTTCATACCAAATCGTACCTTGAATGTTTACACACACTTTATGGTAATAATATTCGGTACAGAAAGTAATCTGCTCCTGGCGTATTATCCGCAGGCCATAAAAATATACCTACATAAATATATGACTTGAATAGTGAGCGTCTTCCTAATATTTGTTTTAGTTCCCTTGGAAATAAAAAGATGGCAGTATACGTCACACCCACAAAAAAGTTCGTGAAGAGGAAATCCCTGAGAAATAAAAACTAGTCTTTGTTGTCATATTTGTTAATGTTTTTTATTTATTTTTATTATTTAGTTAATGTTATTTTTAATCTTCATTGTAAAATTAATACATGAAAACCAGGATAAGCTATCTAGAGGTGTCAAAACGAAGAGATATAAAAACAATCAGCGGCTACCCTCAGCTAAATAGCGCCGCCATCAGTTAAAAAATAATTACTCGGTCAGTACATAATTTCCCGCGACCTTCACCAGGTCATCGGTCCACCGAGTGGGAGGGAGGCCTACCTACGCTACGTTTTCCGGTGCGCGGTCGCCACTCGATAATTTTACTGCCCCAACGGCCGTCTGTACTACGAGCTATGTGCCCCACCCACTGCCACTTAAGTTTAGCAATTCTGAGAGCTATGTCGGTTATTTTGATTCTCCTACGGATCTCCTCGTTTCTGATTTGATCAGCGGGAAGCAGCTGGATGCGGGCATTGCAGAATCGGTTGTCATGGAAATCCTTGGGGGAGGCCTATGTCCAGCAGTGGACGTCCGTCGGCTGATATGATGATGATGATGATGACATAATTTAACGAAAATGTTTAACAATGAAAATGAAAAATAGGTAGCCATTGTAGTTTCATTTTTTTACAGAGTTTTAAATAATATTATTAAAAAAATATCTTGTCAAATAATAATAAATAATTAAAGCAATCAACAAAAGGTGTAAGGTGTCGGTAGCGTAATAAGCTGTCGGTGGCGTAATGGCATGGGCCGCTATCATCTGTCCGGAAGTTCGTGGTTCGATCCTTTTACGCACCAATGTGTTTTCGTATTTCGATTTCATATGTACGTTTATCCGACGCTCTATACGATGAAGGAAAACATCGTGAGGAAGTCGACCAACCCGCACTGGGCCCGCGTGGTCGACTAAGGTCCGATCAAGTTCTAGTTCTAGTTCATTTATTTCTAAGCAACATACATTGCGCTGTAAAATTTTTATAGTTGTAAAATTAAAATAACCTTATGGAATTAGAATTAAATAAAAATTAAAACAAATAATTTCCCTACGTCAGTTAACAAAAACATATCAAAAATGGATACACATAAAGAATCCATTAGGTACTTATATCATGTCAAAGTTAAATAAAAATAAAGTAGACATAAATATAAAAATAACCTACATAATCAAAATAATTACAATAATATATATATATATTCTTTATTGCACACAGATATTTACATGAAAAACAATTAGAAAGGACATGTACAAAGGTGGACTTATCTCTATAAGAGATCTCAAATACACACACCAAAATTAAATACATGTCAAGAATTTATTATTATTACAATATGCCAACATTGTATGAAAGTGAAGTCTGAAAGCAATATAATGTCAGTCCTAACAAAATTATTTTATAACTTTTGTCAACTAATTTAGATAATCGCCCACACTATAGTAGTTTTTTTTAAGAAAAAAAGACTTCAGTTTGTGTCGAAAATGGCTATTGTATATTAAGCTTTTTATATAATCTGGCAACCTGTTAAACAGTCTTACTGCCTGATAGTGTGAGCCATGCTTATCTAGTGTTGGTTGTATCTGATTTGGTAGGTCTTGCCTTCTCGTTTGTTCCCATAATTGTCTTTCTTGTACACTTTCATTCTTACGTATGTTTTTGGCAAGGTTACTAAGTACTACCATTATGTAAAGACTAGGAACTGTCAGGATCCCCAATTTTTTAAAATGTTCTTTACAAGAATCCATTTGAGGTATACGTATCATAGTTCTAATGGCACGCTTTTGTAGTACGAAAGCTTTTTCTACATTGTACTTGTAGCTGTCGTCCCACAACTGAATGCTATATCTCAGTTTTGACTCTATAAGGGCATAATAAACCGTTTTAAGTTGTTAAATGGTAAGTTCGTCACGTAAGCTTCTCAAGGCGTCACATCCTGAACTGAGAGCACTCTCTATATTCGCTAGTTCATTTTTCCAGTTTAAATCAGAATCTATAAGTACTCCTAGGAACTTTGCATTTTCCACCATTTCTTTTTTGTTTCTATTGAAGCAAACGTCTAACACATCCTTGTTTCTAGAAGTTGATCGAAACATTATTACGTTAGTTTTGTTAGCATTCAATTTAAGGCCGTTTTTTCAAACCATGTATTGAAAGCAGTGACAGAGCGATATACCTTGTCATTTAAGCTTGTCAAGTTATTGGCAGATAAAACTGCGTTTGTATCGTCAGCAAATACCACCAATCTCGTGTTATCATCCAGACAGTTATGCATATGTGTAATCATGTCATTAATAAATGTTATAAAAATTTTGGACCCAATACGGACCCTTGCGGTACGCCTCTGTTTATGCTAACAAAATTTGATTTATGCACCTTTTCATGTCCATCATCATTGATCTAAGTTCTACAACCCTAATTAGACCAGACTTTAGACAGTTCTAGCCCTAATTCAGGGTAGGCTCGAGCTCCTCGGTAGGGACGTATATGAGCTGATATGATGATGATAAAAATAATCCAACCATAATCGTTACTGGTGCAAAGGTTCCCATGAGGCTCGCAACATTGCCACACTGCATTGCTATAGATATCCTTTGCATCAGGCAGGATCTGGAGCGGGAGTCAAACCCATTATTTATAAGTCGGCGGCGCCCAATTTCTCCTACGAAGGGCTAGCCGTTTCAACCGCGAAGGGAACGAAATCGTATGACAGCTCAAGTTTTTAATAAAACAACGGCATTTAATTTTAACCGCCTCCGTGGCGCTATGGTTATTCCATTTGCTTCACACCAGGAGGTCGCGGGTTCGATTCCCGGCGAGGTCAACTTTGTAAGACTCGGTTCGGTTGGTGGTAGGGAATTATCATAGCCCGCCTGGCTAGCTACCACCATCTTATCTAAGTCTTGCCGCCAAACATCAATGTTAACAGCACTGATGTATTCTGGTTTAAAGATAAGATAGCCAGATCCCCATTGCGTTGGGGAATCTTGGAAAGCCCGCTTCCATCTTCGGCATCATCGTCACGTACCATCAGGTGAGATGATGCCTAGGGCTTACAAAAGTAAAAAAAATAATACTTATTTTCGTAAAAGTATGTAGTCAGCGAGTAATTATTTTCTAATGGCGGCGTTAGTAAGGTAGGGGATCCCCTGATATTGACTGACGGGTCTTGAAGTCTGGTCAGTTGTCGTTGTGTTTCTATGATATAAAACAAGAAACATATAAACAGGGATGATGACTGCTTTACTAGCTTGAGTTACTTTTTATTATGTGATATTAATATCTTTCGAATTTCCTAAAAGCTTTTAAGAAACAAAGGTGTCGTGTCAAATTTCTGCCCGATAGTTTCAGTGGAAGTGGGTAAAATATTAACTGCAAAATTCCATGACATATATACAAGTAAAGTTAAGGCAGTAATATTACATATTTTCGTTATTTTTGACGTCAATTAGGTACTCCTAAACGGTAGAAAATCCTAGTTTGAAATAATGTTGATGATGTTCCTTAAAGTCAAAAGCTATTAGAAACACGATTGAGCAGTTATGGCTTGATTGATAGGAAAAAATGCCAAAGATAGGTCTACACCGTTACTTTCAACTCTAGTTATGACTAATATTTTAAAGTATAAATAAAACAAAATATACAACAATATCTGCTATAATGATACAAAGTGAGTATTGTTATTATTTTTTTATACTTTCAATGTAGTTTTTGATCGAAACAAAAAACCATTGAAAAAGTGTGGTAATTTTCTTTACTCTTTACACATAAAGTAAAAGACAGAGAGAACTGTTCCAATCAATACCTCGCCTTAAATAAAAGCTTTTAAAATGACATTTTGTTCTTAAAATGTTTGTACTAAGTCTACATCCAATGACTTATATATTACTGGCGTAAGGACCCGGCCAACGCGCGCGACTAATGGGCCCAGCGAATTGGTGCGAAAATCGAAAGTTTCGCACACTCGCGACTCAGTCGTCTGCGTGCGGGACATTGTTCAGTGCGGTGGAAAAATATTCCATATAAAAATGCCTTATTGTGTTGTAAGAGGCCGTAAATATCATAAAAGAAAGGCTAAAAAGAAACATGGGATGTCGTATCATCGATAAGTAACCTTACATTTTTCTTGTAAACAAATTAAAAAAACGAATTTTTAAAGCGACAATTCTATCAAGGTTCTTTTAACTCGGCACGTCAGTCAACTCTCGCCCACGTTAGTTCGTACGAGTTATGTCAGATGGCGCTACTTTTTGCATGTATGAAGAAAATCTGACTAAAATATGGAGATGGGCGGATCCTGTCTACATCATACTTTTCAACGCTGTTTAGTGTCTATGTATAGGTAGGTACCCATTTCATGATTTTGATTAATTAAAAATTGAAACTTGTTGGAAAACGAAAAGTAAGATCTTTATGATTTTAGTATTTAGTGATCGATAGTTTAGAGTTTATTTCTGATCATCATCTCAATTAAAATACTGTACTTATTTATCCTATATTTTTTTCGTAACTTGTCACAGGATGTAACTTTAACTCTATGCCTTTCATCTAAGTAAAATAGTAAATATACATTATTGCACGCCAAAAAAATACATGACGTACTTACTTATGATCATTGATAGTCATCATGATCATATAGAATATCGTGAGGATAAGTCACAAACAAATCTTTAAACTAGCCGTTTTACAAACAAACTAGCCCGTTTATGAAGTAATGTTTTAGAAATTCTGAATAACAGGTTAACTTAGTTTAGCATTTCAGTTTACCGTAAAAAGGAGTTCTAGCCCTCTTTGTTACTACTGTAATTAAAAACATTTCAAAATATTTTTTTTAGTTAAAAGTGGGTTGAACGGGCTAGTCCGTTTGAAACCTCTAATTGGTCGATTTTACTGTGACCCATCTACGCAACGGTTGCTGTAGCCACAAATTCGCCGATTCTACACATGTCCGCTCCTCTGGCTATGCGCAGGTAACCCTCTTCGCCCCAGGTTGTGCCCCAAGAATTCTTGATCAGCCAATATGGGCCATCTTCAGGGTCTGAAATAATAATAAGATTTTTGAAAAAAGAAAAATTTCGGAAACAAACTCGAGGTCTACTGTGAGCTGTAGACCTCACGAGTTTTTCGAAAGGCTGAAAATAATAAACTTCCATGGCTCCGCCATTTTGAATGAATCGACATATTTTTTTTCATAATTATCGAACCTGCTTATAAAATTTCACGAGAATCGGTTGAGAAATGCGACCTGTAGAGGATAACAGCCGGACATCCGCCGGACAGACAGTCGGAATCATTTTTGCCCAAGCTGAACTAAGGAGAGCAATCTTGGTATTCCGAGATCTCCAAATACCGAGATTTCGCACCAATTTTGCAAGATTAATCTTGCACCCAAAATCGCGCGTGATCTCGCAAGATTTGCTATATTGGGCAGCAACAAATTTCATGATCATTTTAGAGCGCGTCCGCGCGCGCGCATACTGAATTGCTGCGCAGCCGCCGTAGGCCGTCGTCCGGCTCATCCCGGCGCTAGACAGAAAGGTGGAAGTGCCGGATGAGGAGCAGGAGTATCGCGTTTGGCGTTTTATTCACCAGTTTGCTTTTGTTTCCATAATTGTGATTGTGACGTATTTATTTGTTCTATTGTTTTAATCCTTACTAATAATATTATAAATGTGAAAATGTGTTTGTTTGTTTGTTACCTATTCACGCTTCAACGCCTTCACCAATCTTTATGAAACTTGGCTTGCATGTAGCCTGTGTCACGAGGAAGGACATAGGCTACTTTTGATCCCGGGAAAATAGCATAATCTGATGCAGTTCCTGAGGGAATACTCGATTGTTGTGATTTTTTGCACAGAGATGGTTGAGTACGTGGTAAATGACATAATTTTCGAATCACTCTTAAAGACAATCATTAAAACGATGTCCACGCGGGTTCAGCCGCGGGAAAAAGCTAGTAGTAAAATATAAGGCTTTCAGCTAAAAGTTGGTTATAAATCATATTATCCATCATATCATTAAATGTAATTTAGGAGTTTACTAGTCCACTGTAAGTATGGAAGTACTTTTTTAAGACAGAGGATGGCTTGACTGCTCAATTCAATTTGCGTAGGTCTATTCTAAAAAAAATTGGCACGTTCTCTTAAAGGTTTACATGTACATATGAATGCCAAGCTTAGAATTGATACAACGCAAAAAATGTATTACAAAATAGGACCCTGGTTCCATCAACGTCTTTATCAGCACGATCTTCGCCGAGAACCAGTCCCATATTTCATTATTTCGTCCCTAGAATAACAACTTTACCAAGTTTCATATTAAATTAAAATAATTAGTAGATTTGCGAGATCTCGCTAAAATCAGAGATCTTGCGAGATTAGACCTCTTTAATCTTGCAAATACCGAGATTGAAGATTTTGATGCAAGGTTAAACTCCCTTTGCTGAAACGGAGACACTTCACCCGCGGTTCGCGCTCGATTACTCAATAATTGGGGTGATAAAATAATTATTGGCCGGTATCAATACGATTTCAAATCTGGACGGCCAATGTACCAATGAGTTTTTCAAAACTTACGTACATACTTACCGATTGCTTTAACGGTGAAGGAAAACATCGTGAGGAAACCTGCACACGCCTGCGAAGAAACTCGAAGGTTGTGTGTGAAGTCGACCAACCCGCACTGGGCTCGCGTGGTCGACTAAGGCCTAATCGCCCTGATTCAGGGTAGGCTCGAGCCCCTCGGTGGGGACGTATATGAGCTGATATAATAATAATAATCAATACGATGTGCTTGTAACAGGTAATCAGTAACATTATAAATTTGTGCAGTTACTTGACAATTTCAAGTTATGTATGCGGTGAAAATACACATGTTTTGTGAGTTTTTTTTCGTATCTAGAAGATTTAAAAGGATAGTTACTGATTTTGGTAATAGGCCCTTTACATATTTGACCACTGACGGATGAACTCAGAAAGAGGGCGACTGAATGGGTTGCCCTGTTTCTAAGTTCATCCGTCAGTGGTTATATTTGGCAGAAATACTCAATTTTAACCGCCTCCGTGGCTTAGTGGTTAAGTCCATTAGTTTCACATCAGAAGCTCGACAGTTCGATTCCCGGCGTACTCTAACTTTGTATGACTCGATTTAGTTGGTGGAGGGGCGTTTTCCAAGCTCGCCTATCTAGCTACCACCATCTTATCTAAGTCTTACCGCCAAGCATCAATGTTGAAGATAATATAGCCAGTTCCCCATTGCGTTGAGGAATCTTGGTAAGCCCGTTTCCATCTTCAGCATCATCGTTACTTACCATCAGGTGACATGATGTTAATAAAAATACGGTGAAAATGAACGGTAGTTACTAGGGATGCATCCGTAACGATACCGATACCGATATATCGGCGATACTTCGCGTTT
This sequence comes from Coleophora flavipennella, assembly GCA_947284805.1. NCBI lineage: Eukaryota > Metazoa > Arthropoda > Insecta > Lepidoptera > Coleophoridae > Coleophora > Coleophora flavipennella. Next base: position 11,812,442 of record OX369263.1, on the reverse strand, counting down.
GCCGATATATCGGTATAGGCGATCTTTTTATGGCACATACGATACTTTTCACATTTCACGCTTTAAAAATGTAATCTAAACGCGCGTGTTGTCCCATCTATTTTGTTGCAAACGAGGCATCTGTCGCATCTGAGAGACTATATTCCACCGCAGGTCTTATTCAAACAGACTTGCGAAATCGCGTTTGCTTAAGAATGCTTTCTTTTTTAAATAAAAATCTTATAAATGTTAATTTTGATTACTAAAACTATTAATTAATTGTGTTTTATCTACCTTCCTTTTTGAATTCAATAAGCGTATCGGTATCGGTATCAGTATCGTTGATATTTTTATAAGAGTATCGGTATCGGTATCGTATCGGCAAAAAGGCGTATCGGGGCATCCCTAGTAGTTACTTACCGGTTCCGTACCCAACTAGCAAAACAGCGTGGTTCGGTTCTTCAGAGCCGCACGTGTCGTCGTTGAAAACTCCATCCGTGTAATGTTGTAAAGACGGATTGACTGTTATTGCTGAAAAACAAGTATACAAACAACTTAAAAATTAAGTTCAACGGTTTTTTTTTGCAACACCCTAATACCCACATTCATCATCATCATATCAACCGAAGGACGTCCACTGCTGGATGTAGGGTTCTGCGCTGCCCGAATCCAGCGGCTTCCCGCGACCTTCACCGGGTCATCGGTCCACCGAGTGGGAGGCCTGCCTACACTACGTTTTCTGGTGCGTGGTCGCCACTCGAGAACTTTATTGCCAAAACGGTCATCTGTTCTACGAGCAATGTGCCCCGCCCCGCCCACTGCCACTTAAGTTTAGCAATAACACCCACATTACTATTTCAAAGTCATCACACTCAAATTCAAACTTAAATTTAATCTATTTGTGATTATATGTTTTAACCGCCTCCGTGACGTATTGGTTAGTCCATTCGCTTCACACCAGGAGGTCGTGGGTTCGATTCTCAGTGGGGTCAACTTGTAGTTGGTGGTAGGGAATTTTCTAAGCCCGCCTGGCTAGCTACCACCATCTTATCTAAGTCTTGCCACCAAACATCAATGTTGACAGCATGTGTTCCGGCATGAAGATAAGATAGCCGGATCCCCATTGTGTTGGGGAATCTTGGTAAGCCCGCTTCCATCTTCGGCATCATCGTCACTTACCATCAGGTGAGATGATGCCAAGGGCTTATCTATAGTGAATAATAATAAAATATGTTAAGTTTAAATCATGCCCTATAATATATTCAAAGCTAAGGTTGACATTACCTCTGTAGTATTAGGATTTGAGGGTCGAAGCAATGTATATGTCACCGGGATATTGTGAAAACTGCGATATTACAATCTCACTAGTTAGATTATGATATAACGGTAAATTGTATCTCGGATCACAATATCACGGCCACTTCTTGTATCTCCGAATAAAACCGATGATTTCTTCTGCTGCGAGGCTCTTTGTCTGTTAAATCAATCAAACCTGACCGAATCTAACATTGCTCATTTATTTAGTGTTTTTCACTTCGCTTAGTGTTATTTTAATGTCACTAGTGAGTTTACAATGTCACTAGTTAAATTGTAAACAACATGTTTTCGGCGGTTCACAGTCTCGTGAAATAAATCCCGTTAGATTATAATCTAACGGCATTTACAATCTAACGGTGACATATACATACTCGTATTAGTACTAACATACAGTATGGACACTCTCTGCCACTCTCTAAATTCCAAATGATCAGCTCTTGGCATCATCTGACTCTATGGTAAGTGACAATGATACTGATAGTGGAAGCGGGCTTACCGATATTTTCCAACGTAATGGTTAGCTAGTTAACTTGTGTTCATGCCGGAACAAATAATGTTATGAAAATAAATTTCAAGGACAAAATATTACAAGCTTTTGACCGCGGCTTCACGGACATCATTTTACTGACTGTCTGTGAGGGTGTGTCCTTAACTATCTCACAATGAAGATAACGTTAAGGAATCAATAAATGACTTGTGTGTTAATTCATCACGACATATGCAAGCTTGGAAATGAGTTTTCTCCAGATCCCTCGGGAACTACGTCGGGCTATGCTAAATATGCATAGAAGTCTATGTAACTGTGCACCCCGTTAAACTATCTTTGAACAAAAGATCACGTCAATCCATTGCGTCTTCACGACATACGCGAGCTTGGAAATAAGTTTTCTCCAGAACCCTCAGGAACTACGTCGGGCTATGCTATTTATGTAAAAGTCTGTAACTTTACACCCCCTCAACTATTACTGTGCAAAAAACCACGTCAATCCATTGCTTCACCACGACATTCGCGAGCTTGAAAAGAGTTTTTTCCACAACCCAGGGGAACTACGTCGGGCTATTTATTCTATTTATGTAAAAGTCTTAGTAACTGATCCCGCTCAAATATCTCTGTGCAAAAAATCACGTAAATCTATTGCTTCGTCAATACATGCGCGAGCTTGAAAAGATATTCTCCATAACGTTGGGGACCTACGTCGGGCTGTTTATTATACAGGGTGTAACAAAATTGTTGTAGGTCCCGTTAACTGGAGCTTCTGTTCATCATACTGAACAACTTTTGTTCTACGATTTACCTGAAATCGCAAAAACAAATGTTTACTCTTCATACAAATCGATCAGCTTATCGAGCGATTTTGTGCATTTTTGTATGGAGGGTCCAATTTTTTTTTTGAGAATTGACTATGGTTTCCTTGTAGAAAGTTGTTCAGTATGACGAGTAAAATCCCCAGTTAACGGGGCCTACACCAATTTTGTTACACCCTGTATTTATGTAAAAGTTTTTGTAGCTTTACCCCCTCCACTATCTCTGTGCAAAAAAACACCTTTATCCGTTGCTCCGTTGCGACGTAAAGAAAGGACAAACAAATAAACAAGCACACTTTCACATTCATAATATTAGGAGTATAGCAAAGATAAATCTTACCCACTGCTAAGGGCCCGTACACATTTAAGGCTTTTACCAAAGCTTTTTCACCGCCTTCCACAATGTTCCCTCTTGTTACGCGAGCCACAATGTTGCTTTCTTTCACTCTGCATGACCCTTGTTCGCCACGATAACGGTAATCTCTTTCTGTCACTAGTCCCCCAAAACTGACCAGTTGTCTTAAAAACAAATAAATACAGGATGTGGTATTAGTCAACAGAAACATATTCATGGATGTTGATAATGACAGCATCGGCACTGATGCCAAAAAATCCGACTAGATAGTAATTCATCAGCCCGATGAGCCAACTTTGTATGAAACAAAGCCTTTTCCCTGTCTTCGCTAGAAGCAGGGTTATTATTTTTCAAGTGTATGTATTTGTATGTGTGTGTATGTATGTATATTTTTTGGGTACGCTCTGTAACACGGCTTGATGGATTTTGTAGTGCGAGGTGTCATTAGATTCGTATTGATCCTGTGAGTGACGTAGGGTACATTTTTGCCTGACTGACAAAAAAGAGGGGTTAACAAAACAGAACCTATTGATCCTTATTGCAAATAAAACAAAGTATAATTATGGTCTTTACTGCACCTAAAACCCAATTACATATTAAACTACACCTTTGTCTTACACACCTTACGAATTATGAATTTAAAAAAAGACAGCAAATCAACATGTACCCACTGCCAACCGTCCCGTATTTCAGCGGACGTTCCGTATTTCTTGCATAAATTTCTATGTCCCGCCGTGACAACCCATTCCCGTATTTTACGAAAATCTAGCGACATGCTCCAACAACGATTAAAAGACAACTTTTTCGGTAGCCAAGCCCGCCAAATGCTTGGCGGCTTAAACGTAGCCCAGAAAGAATCTATAATGACCGACTTTCGTCAATTTTATTCAAACTTTTGTCCACTATGTACGACTTTTCCAAAGATAATATTTTTCCAAAACTAGTTTTTCTTTACCTTCAATCAACTATCAACTACAAAGATTTTGTATCGGCGGCGGAAAGGCTAAAAATTAAAGTGAGTACGTAATTTGTGAGGAATAGGCTATTTTACGGTATAAAAAATAAATTAAAAAACATTATTCAATAAAACACTTGCTCATTTCAAATATCAAACAATTTTTAATTTTATATTTATTAAAAATAGCAAATTAGTTCGATAAAGACTATGACACTTATGACGTCACTTGTCAGTAACGCGAATAATTGCAGAACAAACTTTCGTTTTAGACAGTTGATAAAAAGACAGTACTCAAAGTACTAGTAGTAAAATACCGTATTCCAACTGCAAATAAAAAGTCTGGACATCGCATGTTTATGAGACCATCTCCATGAGGAGACGACAAAGAATGATTGCTATCGAAAAGTTGAAGAAAATTATACACCAAGTTTCTAAAACCGAGATAAGCAACGTTTACACGATAATTTTTTGGGATAGTAAAGTTCTCGAGTGGTTACCGCGCACCGGAAAACGTAGCGTCGACAGGCCTCCCACTCTGTGGATCGATGACCTGGTGAAGGTTGCGGGAATCCGCTGGATGCGGGCAGCGTAGAACCGGTCGTCGTGGAAATCCTTGGGGGAGGCCTATGTCCAGCAGTAGACGTCCTTCGGCTGACATGATGATGATAACACGATAATTTATTTTATTTTCAGTATTCCTACCTCAAATTGTTTTGTCGAAAGAGTATTTTCTCAAATGAACCTAAAATGGACTGACGTCCGTAACAAATGCACGCCGCGTTTAATAAAAGCCGAACTGATAACCATGTTTAACTACGATTTTGACTGAGTTTGTTTTCATAATAATGTCAAAAGACAAAAAGATATGTTACGTGCAGTAACATCTGTAACGAAGTATAGTTTTAAATCTACATAAAACGAGTTTTGACTAAAAACGCCATGATTTTTATTTGTCATGGGTAAAAAAGAGAAATTCCGTATTTAAAAATAAATGATCGTTTGTCCTATAATGCCGAAATAAAAGTTGACAACCCTACACTGCACATGGGTATAATACGCTAATAAATCGCTCGATATTTTGTTATAAAAACGTCCAAATAAGCTGTGCGTCCGAGTAGCTGCTCGGGGTAAGGTTTGTAATTTTTTTGTGTGTTAATTTCTTTAATTTCGTAAATAAATATAATAATTGAAAACGTCAAACACGTTAAAAGACCGACTTCCATCGTGCATCGCAAATACATCGAACAATTTTGCATTGTTTTTTTTGGTTTTTGTTACTTTTCTAATAAAGTACTGCACCGATTTTGATAAAATTTATATGGGATCACACGGAAAGCACTAGCTTTCGAATAAAAAAATAATTATCAAAATCGGTTCACCCAGTCAAAAGTTCTGAAGTAACACACATAAAAAAAACATATAGTCGAATTGAGAACCTCCTCCTTTTTGGAAGTCGCTTGAAAATTCGTAAATGTTTTTAATTTTACTCTCTCAATCAGTTTTCAAACTATTTTACATAATAACAATAATGAATAAACATTAACTAAAATTAATATTAACCTCTAAAGACACGGGTGGGTGGAATCATATGGGTTTGTCACACTTACCTTATGCTCCCTGTTACAAATTTTAGCCTTACGCACGCCGGGTTAAGATTTATGATCGTTTGTCCCTTAAGGCCGAAAAAAAGTTGGCAACCCTACACTGCACAACAGGTTAAGCATATTAAATACTTAGGAGTTTCTATATATGAACATCTCACATGGTCTCACTAAGCACATAGAATTAGAAAATGTATGTACATATTTAAGCGACTACGTTTCTCAGCACAGGCCCACACCCTAAAACTTGTGTACCAGGCATTGTGTGTGTCAATCCAACCTTTCCTATTGTGCAACGACTAGGGGAGCAGCTTGCAAGATAACCATCATAAAACTATTGTTTTACTACCGAACACTTATACCAGGAAGCTCAGTTTATGACTGTAAGACAGCAATAGAAGCCGCAAAACTTAAATTCTAGACAGCTATAATAACCTTAGCCGAAACACGCTGTGCTAAAAGGAAAAAGTGGATAATACGAAATATAAAAAACACAATTTGCAAAAAATCCTTCATTTTTACGAGAACATTCCTGTACAGTAAGTTTGAAAATTACTTGAAAATATTTCCTTTACAAGAAACCAGTGCAAAAAAAAGATAGAACAGTAGTTGCTGAAATATTATTTTAATTTTTCAGAAAAAGTATTGAATAATGGCACTTTATTGATAACTCTACTCAAACATAAGTACACACAATGCACAAATCTAAGACACACTCACACTCAACACACATCACACACACACACATACATAAACACACGCACACGCATACACACTTACCCATAAAACACACAAGATCACCTACTCTTTTAACCAACCTAGTTAACTTAGCTGTCTCAAAAAAAATAACTTACTTATATTTACATAATAATAAATTAAGATTAATTACTTTTAAAACAATTGTACTCTACATAGCATTTAAACTCACCTACCTACTATTTTTTTTTTGTATAGGACGAAAGAGACTACATACCACAGCACAATAGGTAATGTTAGCGTCTTAACACTAAGAAATTCTACTTTATTTGTACTAATATACAATATGTTTTAAGGATCCAAATAAATAAATCTAAAAAATTAATTTATTTAGTTAATTTGAGACAGGATTTTTTTAGGCGTCAGTGTCGTTATGACCCCACCAAAAGCACATGCTGTATATAAGAAAGGTTTCAACTGATGACCACGCAGCGTGGTAAAGTGGAGAGACAATGTGTTCAAGGTTGCTGTGTAATAAATGGATACGCCGGGTCTAAAACCATACAAGTAGCGTACATTGAAAGATATCTGTACAGCAGTGGAATTATACGGGATAATCACACTATAATATTATAAAGGCGAAAGTTTGTGAGTGTGTATGTTTTTTACTTCTTCACGCAAAAACTACTGATCGGATCTGGCTGAAATTTGATAGGTAGACAGATTAGGACCTGGAATAACTCATAGGCTACTCTTTTTTACGTTCGCGAGCCGCTTGCGGCTCGCGCACTTCGCACCCTCGAAAAGTTGTCCACGCGGGTGAAGCCGCGGGAAACAGCAAGTGATAAATAATTATGACTTAGTATTTACTTAGTTATGAGTTATGACAAAGGCCTCCCCCGAGGATTTCCACAACTACCGAGACTGCGCTGCCTGCATCCAGCGGTTTCCCGCAACCTTCACCAGGTTGTCAGTCCACCGAATGGGCGGTCTGTCTACTCAACATCTTACGGTGCGCGGTCACCATTAGAGGACTTTACTACCCCAACGGCTATCTGTTCTACTAGCTATTTGCCCCGCTCACTGCCACTTGAGTTTATCGATTCTTCGACTTTGTCGGTTCATCATCATCATATCAGCCAAAAAACGTCCACTGCTGGACAAAAGCCAAGGATTTCTAGACCGGTCCTGTGTTTACTTACTTTGTTTCTGATTACTTGGGAATTAATGAATGATAATAATAGACATACTGCATAACATCCTGAGGTATGCCGCCGTCACACCCGTCCGTATCCAAGCAGTCCAGCACTTCCTGCTCCGATAGAGATTGTAGTTGGCTATGTTTTTTGGCATATTGACCTTCTATATTACCTATATAGAAAAAATACACAAACATTAACTTAGATGAAAACTGAATGAAAGAAAATATTTTTTTAGTGTTGGCCTCGTCTTTTATATTGAATGTCATTGTTGTAGGTGTACGCGTTTACGTTTTAGGGTTACAGAGTTGTGGCGGTAGAGAACCCTCTGTGCGTGAGTTCGACTCGCATTTGGCCAGTTTATAAACATTCGTAGCTCTGTCTCGCTTAGGGCTAGCGCGCACTGCTTTGCGGTGACCGTGATTGCGTTTATTCTACCGTGCGGTAGATTATTCTTCTATGCAGGGCTTTTTTTGTCACCTACGTTCGTATCCAAATGGTTTTTCGGATATTATAGAATGAGTGTTAGATCTTTTGATAATTTACACGATTTTTATCCTAATTAACTTAAATGTCAAACTAATTTAGAGAAAATAGGTGTTTTAGTGGTGGTGTCTTTTATATTGAAATGAATATCATTGTTGTAGGTACGCGTTTATGTTTTCGGATTAAATTAAATTAAAATTAAAAATTGTTTATTAGGTCACTTTTACAACATCTCAGAATAGAGGTTGAGACCTCCTTTTACTATTACCGTGGTGGTAAAGAACCCTGTTTGCGTGAGTTCGACTCGCATTTGGCCAGTTTTTATATATTCCTAGCTCTGTCCCGCTTACACTATTTTTATCCTAATTAACATAAATGTCAAACTAAATTAAAGAAAATTAGTATTTAGTGTAGGCGTCTTTTATATTGAAATGAATATCAATTTTGTAGGTACGCGTTTATGTTTAAGGTTACTGTGGTGGAAGAGAACACTCTATGCGTGAGTTCGACTCGCATTTGGCCAGTTTTTATATGTTCCTAGCTCTGTCCCGCTTACACAATTTTTATACGAATTAACATAAATGTCAAACTAAATTAAAGAAAATTCGTATTTAGTGTAGGTGACTTTTATATTGAAATGAATATCAATTTTGTGGGTACGCGTTTATGTTTAAGGTTACTGTGGTGGTAGAGAACACTCTGTGCGTGAGTTCGCCTCGCATTTGGCCAGTTTTTGCACATTCCTCTCTGTCCCGGTTACACAATTTTATATTCTAAAAAAATTTCCTTCATTTGATAGTGGCAATGGTGGTTTTTATCACGCTTTTATTAGCTTCACCTGTATGTTTGTATGTATGTACCGACTCCTTTGGACTCGATTTTGACCCACTTTAAACGGACAGATTTAATTCAAACTTTGTAGACTTATCAAGAATCAGCGACAATATAATAATTTCATAAGTTTGAACTAAAAAATAAAAAAAGTAAATGGAGTTTAAAAAAAATATAAAACACGCTTTTAAAGTACATCAGATTAAAAAGTAAAAAATAATTCTTAATATAAGTTGAAAATAATAATTAACAAAAAATACTAGTATTATTGTGAAAAAGTGTGGGTTGCTCGATAGACGAAAAATATGGCACAGAGTGGGTTTTTAAAACATCACTATAATTTGTTTTGATTTTACCTGGGCTACCGAGCGATATATAGTCTTATAGGCATGTATTTTTTTTTACACAACAGTTGTACCCATAACATGAAAAATAAGTAATAATAAACAACAAAACCTAACCACTCAGGGAGTGCCGACAGAAGTGAAAACTTTTTACAGTTTTATAAGTTTTGACCCTCCGAGTCTTCCTGGTGGTACAGAAACATCAGTGTCGGTTACGCTAACGGTGACGCGAGTTTAATGGTTTTTCCCCATATCAAAAAATGCCCAACGCGGTTTTACCAGTGTTCCTGGTGGTAATAGTAACTTCGGTGTCGGTTACGGTATCGGTTCAATGGTTTTTTTTCCATCTCAAAATTGCACGGCCTAAAGAAGTTTTCTCTTCAAAAATCACGCCTTTAGTAAGGATTTGAACTCGGCTACGAACGCTTCAGAAATTTTTGTTATAATGTGATAAGATTTTATCTACGAAAACGTTAATCTACGAAAAACGCGTTTTTCAGAGATGAGAAAGACCTATCTAGATCGATTTTTCGCCTCCATAAACCCCCGTATACCGATTTGCAACAAAATCATAGGAGCCGTTTCTATAGTTTACGGTTTTAGAGCGAAATGACTTAAAGGGGGGAGTAACAAACATATTTTTAACCGCCTCCGTTGCGTAATGGTTATCTTTACATCAGGAGCTTGCGGGTTTAATTCCCGGCGAAGTCTAACTTGGTAAGAATCAGTTTGGTTGGTGGAAGGGCATCTTCTAAACCCGCCTTGCTAGCTAGATAGCTACCATCATCTTATAATATAAGTCTTGCCGCCAAACATAAATGTAAATACCATTGATGTGTTCCGGCTTGAAGATTAGATAGCCAGTTCCCCATTGCGTTGGGGAATCTTGGTAATCCTGCTTCCATTTTCGGCATCATCTTCACTTACAATCAGGCTTAAAAATTGTGGTTAAAAAAATAGGGTTCCAATACTACTTATTACATACCAACAGCCAGCACTGGGCCCGCGTAGTCTAATAAGGCCCCATCACCCTAATTCAGGGTAGGCTCGAGCCCCTCGGTGGGGACGTATATGAGCTGATACGAGTGAACTTACCAACAGCGCTAAAGATGTAACAGCAACCACAATCCTCTTGATCTTTGACATCTGTCACTATGTTATCCGACCTATAGTCAAGTTCCACTGGATAGTCGTCATCAGACGAACTGTCCAAGTTGATGGTATTTATATCATCGGTCACTATCTCATTATTTGTACTAAAGCAATTAGCGTAATCCATAAACTCCTTCTCGGTTAGGTCGGCAAACCGAGTGATGCCATGCAAGTGGAAATTCCCCTTTAAATTTAATTCATTTATCTTTTGCAGGTTTTTCTTGAAAGCACCAAATCGACCTTCGCGTTCGTTATCATCATACTTCTTGTTAAAATTTTCAATGAACTTGTTAAAATGATGATCTGCTTCTTCTGAATCGTAAAATTCAACAGGAGATCCGTTATTGTCGCAAGTTACTTTGGTAACCGCAATCACTGACAACAAAAAATAAATGAAGTACATCGTTGCGATGTTTTCAGAAGACTGTAAGTCGCGCCACAAGTTTGAAACATTTATATCAGGCAAATCGCTGTTTGCGGTTTCAATGGCTTTGTCATCAGATGTGGTGTTTAGGTGATGCAGAAGGAGTCAGGTGCCTACGAAGAACTATGTGGTCAGGGTGTAAAACATGTTTGTTTCCTTATCAATAACTAGGCTTTGCTCGCGGTTTTACCCGTGTAGATAACGGTTTTTACCCGACCATCTGAAAAGGAGGGTCATATTTTTTAAGGCGTATTTGTATAATATGTATGTACGTATGCTCTTTTGCGGCTGTTTCGACTCGGGGTTTCATTCTTTATTAATATTTTTATTATGAGATTAATATAATTAATTAAGTTAGGTTTTAAATTAGATTTTTAATGATTAGGGTTAGACATTGGTTTTCGATGTCATTATCATATCAGCTCATATACGTCCCCACCGAGTGACTCGAGCCTACCCTGAATTAGAGTGATCGGGCCTAACTTTAACTTCTCAACACTACAAAAAAAGAGACGGTTTAAGATAATGAGATCAGGTTATTTATTGTGGTGGAAAAACAAAACCCATGAAATTATACATCATAGAAAAACGTTTGCGTAGGCAGTAGTAAAAAAACCGGCCAATTGCGAGTCGAACTTGCGCATGAAGGGTTCAGTACCATTATCTATAAATAAATAAAAATTTAAAAAACTTAAAACCGACTTCAAAATGAAATTCACTCAAAAGTATGAAATACACAGTTACTTACGTATCAAATGTTTTAGATTCAATGGTTTGCTGACACAGACGTCAAAAAAAATTCAGCAAACCATTGAATCTAAAACATTTGATACGTAAGTAACTGTGTGCTGACACCGACCTCAAAAAAAAATTAAATCCCCTAATTTAATTCGTACCCACCTTTGATTTCGTTATTGTTGGTTAATGTTGTGTATTTCAGTATAATAATATTATTTCATACTTTTGAGTGAATTTCATTTTGAAGTCGGTTTTTAGTTTTTTTAAACTTTTATTTTTATTTTCTTTATTTTTAGTGATAATGCTATTTATCTAACAACTTTAAACCCAATCACCTACTCACCAATAGGAATTATCAAATCATAATACATGTGTTTCATTAACAGATAGAAAGTCCTGTTCCTTCCATCATCATCAGGTCATCTGAATAACCTGAAAGAATACAACCTATCGTTCTATGCATACCTACGTATATATTTATGTATAATATTGAAAGAATTTTCCTCCAACTCCTAACCGTTAAGCAGTTGTACCTTCCTTCATCAGCTTATCAACATGAGATGATGACTAACAGACGCAAGTATTTTAATAGCTTTAGAAAACGTAATGTACGTAGTGTAAAAGCTTATGTACAAAGGTGGACTGATACCAAAGTATATATATATATTACTAACATACAGTATGGACACTCCCTGCCGCTCTCTAGATTGCGACCTCACCCCCTCGTTGTTGTCGAACGTATAGGATTTCGACGCCATTTTGTTTGTTCCGTCATTCCTTTTTTGAAAAGTTATTTCTGGCCAGATGTATGAAGTGTCCGGGGTGTGCTTATACTCTGTTTGTAGCAGTGACATGTAATAATATTATGTCGTCTATGCCAATGACGTGAAATAGTCTTTGTTTGATCTGCACGTATCTGAGCGCACGGCAGTGCGCATACCAAGTTCCTTTCAGAAAACACGATCTATATCTTTACGTGAAGCCTTTCAACCAATTTTTCACAACCTCATTCATATCTCTTGTTCTATTAATCAGAAAGCTTTAATATTTGGCACATACATTTTATATGTGCATACGCTACGTCTACTCAAGAACTTTACTGACCCAACGGCCGTCTGTTCGCCGAGGTATGTGCCCCGCCCACTCCCACTGGACGCGGGCAGCGCGGGACGGGTCGCCGTGGAACTCCTTGTGGTAGGCCTTTGACCAGCAGTGGACGTCTTTCGGCTGATATGATGATGATTTTCTACAAGTAACTCGACATATTTACCACTTTGACCAATGTTATAGCTATGGACCGGCCTATGCGAACAGCGATTTCGATGCCTACAGAAAGAGCGAATTCTTCCATTTCGTCTCAGTCGATCTGTATTCCCCAAATCGGTTGAAGGTCGAAGTGAGTGAAATGCTACATTTCGAGTGCGTCTTTCTATCTCTGTCATCCTTACAAATACATATTATAAATGTGTTTGATGGTTGGTTACCTTTTCACGCTTTAATGCTTTGACCAATATTAATGAAATTGGGCATGCAGGTAGCCTTGTCACGGGGAAAGATATAGGCTACTTTTTATCCCGTCAATTTCTTAAATATCGCAATTTTTGCACATAGATGGTTGAGGAGGTGGGAAATGAAATAATTTACTAATTAGCATATCCTTTCCACGCACGCGCAAGTCGACGTCGCAACGGGGCAACGGATTGGAGTGATTTTTGGTATAGAATTGGTTTAGGGGGTGGCAAGCGACATACTGCCAATAAGGATAGCCCGATCAGGGATAGGGATCTGGAGGAAACTCATGTTCACGCTCGCGAGGCGCTTGCGGCTCGCTCGCCACTCACCCTCAGAGACAATCATAAAAAACAATGTCCACGCGGGCGAAGCGGAAGCTACATGTTTATAGAGAGTCGATAGACTATAGTGGGTTGACTAATTTTTGATGAGATCAAAGTATGGATAGGGCTGGTCCAGTATTTTGGTCGAAGACATACCCTGAAAACGCGATGTCAAAACATCTATGATTATTATCTATGAGTTATTAGTGTGAATGAATTTATTTGTTCTTTTGTTATGTAGGCACTTATTTTGATAATAATATTTTCATAATACTGTGTTCGGTGGCTCAACCGGTAACGACTCGGTCCATCTAACCAGAGGTACCGGGTTCAAATCTGGATGGCCAATGTACCAATGAGTTTTTCAAAAAACTTACGTACATACTTACCGATTGCTTTAACGGTAAAGGAAAACATCGTGAGGAAACCTGCACACGCCTGCGAAGAAACTCGAAGGTTGTGTGTGAAGTCGACCAACCCGCACTGGGCCCGCGTGGTCGACTAAGGCCTAATCGCCCTGATTCAGGGTAGGCTCGAGCCCCTCGGTAGGGACGTATATGAGCTGTAATGATGAATACTGTGAATAGGTAATAACTATAATGCAGTGTTACAAATAAAATAAAATAAAAAAAAACGCGGAGATAGACAATTTTAAAATTTGCTATTTTGTTACTAATTCTCCCCCTCACGTACTGCCTGATCATCGAAATTATAAAGCACTTCCCGACTAGCTAGGTAGCTAAACTTTTGCGGGCCTTAAGGATTGATGTGTAAGTAAAAGGAAAAATCTAAAAACGAGATTTTTTTTTAAATATTATTTTTACAAATGATGGGGTAGGCTGAAGTCGGGCTACTACCGCTAGTTTTTTTCGTGAATTCGATGATCAGTATTTTCCATGTTTTGGCGGTTTTCAGTTTGAAAGCTGTCATCTGAAAATATATTCACATTGAGACCTATCATTTCTCCTTAGACAAGGTTCTTACTTGTCTATGCATTACTCTTAAGAAACTAGTAGCCTGGATATTTTTTTATGAGATACAACCCTTTTAACTTTGACATCATCATCATATCAGCTCATATAATTATGTCCCCTCGAGGGGCTGGAGCCTACCCTGAATCAGGGCGATTGGGCCTTAGTCGACCAAGCGAGCCCAGTGCGGGTTGGTCGACTTCACACACAACCTTCGAGTTTCTTCGCAGGCGTGTGCAGATTTCCTCACGATATTTTCCTTCACCGTAAGAGCGTCCGATAAACGCACATATGAAATTGAAATTCGAAAACACATTGGTACGTGGTAGGATTCGAACTTAGATAGGATAGGAGGTAGTGGCCCTAGCCGTTACGCCACCGACGCTCTTTGACGAACTTTGACAGCTGTCATCTAAAATGAAGATCTCGTATATACCAATTAAGCATTACTGGTAGTCCAGGTTCAATAGTTTCCGTGTTATATTGATTTAAAATTTGACAGCAGTCGTCCAAAATGAGGATCTCGACGATACGAATATCTATCATTTGTCTTCAGGAACTAGTAGAATCATTAGTTTCTAAGATGTAGCCGTGTATATGTATCGATAACTTTTACATAACTAAATAGCCTCTTCTCCGACCTTATTAACGGTATATTGCATGTTTGTTAATTGTTTCAAACTTTTGAATTAGTTATGTTCCTTTAAAATTAATTGTCTGCGTCACCTAATTTTCAGAGGTCACTTGCGCGGTCAATGACGTCCTCGGCGAGTGATGGATGAGACAAGGGGTTTAAATATATACAAGTTCTTAACAATCTTACTTTTTCTTACTTTTCTAACTGGAGCTTGTGCTCATGAAACTGAACAATTTTCCCCAAGAAACCCACGGTCAATAAAATTATTAAATTGTGCGGAATACTCCAGAATAGGTAAGGCGCGGTATCGTAAAGTGAGTGCCCGCGCGGTCATTGAACCTGCGTGGCCTCAGCTGGGAGTAGTATTCTGAACAGTTTGGTAATTTAATTAAAAATAATAATTGCGATTTGACCGTAGGTTTCTTGGGGAAAGTTGTTCAGTTTTATGAGTACAAGCTCCAGTTAACAAAAAGTGCATACCTTTGTTAAGACCCTTTATTTTCTTATTGTGAACAAATGGATCCTATAGGTGGTTTAATTATCAGTTTTGTATCTGCTATAGTTCAGCTTTTACGAAGCCCTCAAAAATGGACGTTTTTGGTAACATTATTTTTCTGAATGACGTTTATTAAATCCACGTTAACTGTCAAAAATTCGTCTAAAAAAAACTTCATTAGCTGCTTATTAATCTTGAACTACGTATCAAATTGATTTGTGTTTATTTCTTTTTATAGAACAGGTTTTGCCCTTTCTATAATGGTACATTATAAAATACTAAAATTAAATAACCTTTTTTTATTTTATTCATAATTGGAAAGCCCCAGGCGTCGGTGGCTCAACCGGTAACGACTCGGTCCATCTAACCAGAGGTACCAGGTTCAAATCTGGACGGCCAATGTACCAATGAGTTTTTCAAAAACTTACGTACATACTTACCGATTGCTTTAACGGTGAAGGAAAACATCGTGAGGAAACCTGCACACGCCTGCGAAGAAACTCGAAGGTTGTGTGTGAAGTCGACCAACCCGCACTGGGCCCGCGTGGTCGACTAAGGCCTAATCGCCCTGATTCAGGGTAGGCTCGAGCCCCTCGGTGGGGACGTATATGAGCTGTAATGATGATGGAAAGCCCATTGTTACAGTAAAGCGTGTGGCAACGTAGCTTGGACAGAAAATCTGGTTAAGGTCGAGGGGAGCCGCTGGATGCGGGCTGCCTAGGACCGGTCGTTGTGGAGACCCTTGGGGAGGCCTTTGTCCATTAATGGACGTCTTTCGGCGGAACCCTACGCCACAGTACACCAATAGAGTCGTCCCTACAGTCGTCCAATAGAGACTAGGGTAATCGTGCGGGGGTCGAATTGCCATAGTCACCACTCGGGACACGTCATACATTCAGGAGTCGCCGGCGCAGCACGTGACCTGTATGACTGACTAGTGACGTCGGTTTTGACGTAGACATCAAAAGCGTTGGACTATCTTTAGGTAAAGGAAAACATTTTTTGGGCGCTTTGGAGTAGTTTTTTTCCTTCATGACTGTATTGTTTTTTACACTGTGCCTACACTATTATTATGACACGCTTTTGGGTATTTTTTTTATCAAACATTCAGAGTCTGTATGTGAAATATTTGTCATAAATTATTAAAAATTCATGTAGCTATGATTAGAATAAAGAATACCTCACTTTGCGAATGTGACCTGGACGGGGGTCCATCATCATATCAGCTCAAAAACGTCACCACCGAGGGGCTCGAGCCTACCTTGAATTAGGCCTCGGGCCTGGACGAGGAGTCCACTGATCAACAGTATTGACAATTGAGTGTAGTAGTAGACTTGCAACAAAAGTTGTTAAAAATAAATTACAGTACATAGTATTTCCGGTGCGCGGTCGCCACTTGAGAACTTTACTACCCTAACGGCCATCTATTCTACAAGCTATGTAGGGCACATACTGCCACTTCAGTTTAGCGATTCTGTGAGCTATGTCGGTTACTTTGGTTCTCCTGCGGATGTCCTCGTTTCTGATTCGATCACGCAGAGAAACTCCGAGCATAGCACGCTCCATTGCCCTTTGGGTACGTCGATTGATATCTTTCTTCAAGTTGGACCTGGTGAAGATCGCGGGAAGCCGATGGATGCGGGCAGCGCCGGACAAGTCGTCGTAAATATGGAGGAAAATATGGTGTTATCCTTCAGTAAGGGACGCAGATAATATGGTGTTATCCTTCAGTAAGGGACGAAGAAAATATGGTATTATCCTTCAGTAAGGGACGCAGAAAATATGGTGTTATCTTTCAGTAAGGGACGCAGAAAATATGGTGTTATCCTTCAGTAAGGGACGCAGAAAATTTGGTGTTATCCTTCAGTAAGGGACGCAGAAAATATGGTGTTATCCTTCAGTAAGGGACGCAGAAAATATGGTATTATTCTTCAGTAAGGGACGCAGAAAATATGGTGTTATCCTTTTATGGTGGTACTTGGAACCCCAACTTACTGGCAATTATCGGGCCAAGCGGCCAAGTGCGAGTCGGACCCGCACGCAAAGGGTTCCGTACCATAGTAAAATAAAATACATTTCTTGTATGGGGCCTCTATTTTTAATTATATTTTATTTTTAACCGCCGGGTTGTTATAAGTGTAACATTTTTATCAGTGTATCTGTCTGCTCCATCGCAGTTTCTAAACGAATGGACCGATTTTGATTCTTTTTATTATTTGAAAGCTGACGTGATACGAGAAGGTTCGCATTAAACCCCGACGCAAAAAGAGGGGTTTTATAAGTTTTATCCTCATATCTTAACTCTTTGGTAATGTTTACATTAAGATATTTTATATAAAAAAAAATTGTTTCATTCTTTACATTACATTTTTAGGGGAGGTCTTTGTCCAGCTGTGGACGTGCTTCTGCTGATTTGATGATGATACTGCAACGTAATCTCGTTGCATAGCATTGGTGGTCGTGGAGACTTTTGTATTATTGTTGTCTGGTTTTGGTATTGTGTTGGATGATTACGACTTTAACTTTGACTGTTGTAAGTTTGGATTTTGTTTATAACTTAATTTAGCTGCACATTTTTTACTAGGGCTGTGAATTGTAGATTTTTTTAGGGATGTCACACCGAGATTATTTTTTTTGGGAAATGAGGTTGAGATTTATTCTTTTTTTTGTGTTTTTATTAGGATGGGGATATTGCAACGTAATTTCGTTGCGGATTTTTTATATTATGAACTTTTTTATGGTGGGCGCGAGTTCTGGCCTTTAAAGTTTGTGAAGGGTTAGAAGAAATATAATTTGTTTTTTTTGTCAGAATTGATGTTTTCCGGTTTGAAGATAAGATAACCAGATCCCCATTGTGTTGGGGAATCTTGGTCAGCCCGCTTCCATTTTCGGCATCGTCGTTATTTACCATCAGGTGAGATAATGCCAAAGGCTTACCAATTGTAAATAATAATAAAAAAGGAACGAGCGTAAAAATATGTTGTTTTGGGAGGCATTGCAAGACAGACGTGAGGTGATGTAAGATGGAAAAGAAATTATTTTTTCACCAAAAAAATAACCAGCGAAAATTAGTTTTTTTCACATGAAAATTAGTATGACGCACAACCTACGCGTGGAATTTTCAGTTTCTGTACAGTTGACTTCGGGGACAATGGCGAGCCACAATTTTTCAAAGGAATCCCACTGATGTCGAACCCGAGAAGCAGAGGCGTATTTAACCTATGTCCATCACGGGGGCACTTGGCCCGGGGCGGCAAGAGGTGAGGCCGCCCCTTTTTCTGTTCTTTCGTCAGTCGTAGTAGGAAAAAAATTGAGCAAAATTTGAAATTTTTAATTTAGGTATGTAGACGATAATTTCATATACATTAAAAAATTCATTAAAAAAATAAGGGTGACGAACCACTACGAACATGCAAACAGAAGTACAGTAAGGTGACGTTTATTTTGTGGCAGTACGGAACCTTTAGCGCACAACTACTATTCGCATTTGGCCGGTTTTTTGTCACTTACGGAAGCGTATTTTTTTGTGCCCGGGGCGCCGGATTCTTAAATACGCCTCTGTATGTTTGTATGAAGAACTGTATGTTTGTAATTTATGTGACCACAAGGAACCCGATGGGTAGGATAACTCAATTTTTTAGTGAAACTTTTATTACATCGTCTCAAATTTTTTCGCCTGTGTGTCGCGTGACGGTCGGTACCTATGTTCGTTTCGTCCACTGTACCGTAGCTCCAAGACGAGAACAGCCATGATCGTTTCGTGCTCTGTAAATGTCTATAATGTGAAAAAAAGTTTCACTTTTACCATGGTTTCATAAAACCACACACTACTTTTTTTTTATTTATCGGAGCGAACTAGCTCAGCCAGCTTTATTCTGCTGGATCTAACCCTGTAACCACGGCCATGACACACGGCTAACCGCCAGTCACGACCAGAATTTTATGGCATACATCCGTTGGAGATTCCAGAAGACGTCGAACACCACGGACTAGTACGACTAAGAGGCCTTGGGGGAATTTACGGTGGTTCCAAAGTATAGCTAGGGAGGTAGGCTGTAGTAAGGCGGTAACCTAAGCTACATTTGTATGTATCGAAGTTCTTGTTCCTCCCTCCTTATATTTAACTAGTTTAAGCTGTGAATCCTATGTTTTCGGTGATATTTTTTATTACCTTATTATCTCAAAATTCAGAATGGGACATTGTAGGGCCTAACCACTTCGGTATCAGTTCTCGGCATTTACAATACCCGTGGTTCATTAGCTTGAGAATTTGTTTGTTTTTTTCTAGGTAAAAATACCTAATGGAATAAAAGAGGTATCATAAGATTTAGCTCTATAGTAAAAACTGTCATACATAGAAGCCTGAAGTCAAAAAAAATATAACCCATACATCTTTTGTAAAAAAATCATCCGGCTACCTATTAGTCCGTCAGCCAGACGGACGGGTAGCGTAAGCTTACAAATAGGGTCCCATAGGCTGGTACGGAACCCTTATAGGAAAAAATGGTAGGTACACAGGCCAGCACATCAAGCTAGACACGCGTAGTGCGATTCTGAGCCATACGCGTACGGCATAAGAACGGTACAAAGTCCAAAGTGTCTAGCTTGATGTGCTGGCCTCTATACATAGAAATAATTAACAAGTATAGTTGGTATGAAATGAATGCTATAATAAAATGCAAGTAGGTAAGTAAGTAGCCATAGTTACAAAAAAGCTTAAGGTCCTCGCACACTTATCAACTCGGCACCAGACCAACACTCCGCCTCAACTCTCGTAGCCAACGAGCTACCAGCTCAGTGAACAGCGCGTCGATAAGTGTGTGATTACCTTTAGTAGGTCAGTAGGTACTATAATCGTTGACATAATTTCTCCAAATGGTCTGTAATCTAAAATACAATTGAACTGATATAAGTACCTTACTTAATTTTTATTAGTTATTACCTTTAATTCTAGTCAAATTCCAATTTATTGAAGTAATTGGAATCGCTAAGTCAAACAAGCCACCATCGTCATCTTCTGTCAATTTTCTTTTTGGAAAAAATGTAATCTTCTACTAAGACCTCCTACTACCACGGAATAGGCAATTTTTGGAACAAAATGAAATAGATATAGAACTAGCATATAATATTAAAGAGGTATACAACTCTAAATTATAGCATCCGTCTCCCTCTTTGAGATTAGTGTTTCATTTAGGGTATCATTTTCCTAGCAAGCAACGTTAGCTTATAAATTGTAATTTTTTAAAAGTTTCAGCCAATGTCAAGTTCAGTTTTAGCTTTGTTGTATCAACGATTTCTCATTTAAACGAATATACTAATCTAAAAGAGAGGTGCAAAGTTTTTCATTTAGGCCATGGTTGCTGTGGCGGCATACCCGCCGATCTTACACATCCCAACTCCTCTGGCTATGCGGAAAAAGCCCTGGTCTCCCCAAACAGTTCCCCATGAATTCTTGATCAGCCAATATGGACCACCGGCATCTGAAATTGTAATTTTAGGTAGTAGAACTTTTGTTTTCAAAAATGCAGCAAATACGAAAAAAAATTACAAGGGAGTCATGTAGTTACGAATAAATGATTCGGTAGGTTATCTAAGCAATACCAGAGACAATAGAGTGAAACGGTTGTAGCCCAGTGCGAGTAAGAACCTCACACAAGGTTCCGTACCTACCATCATACTAGTCTTAGTAATAGGGTCCCGTTGCTACGAACAAATGATTCGGTAGATACCTAAGCAATGCCAGAGAAAATATACTTGCGTTGTTGAGACGATCACGTGGGTTAACTGACCTAAAGCACGGTCATTATCTGGATAGATTTAACTGTTAGTAACATTTTTATCGATCGTTTATTCGATCGATTAGTTAAGGCGTTGGTGCCGGTTGCTATTAATAGAATGCAGTCGTTAAGCAGAGTCAGATGCCTTTTAGATGGCTATATAAATTCTTGGAAGTGAGTTTTCGCCACTAGTTCTACGACCAGGACTTGGCCAAGTGTGTGGAGTATCCCAAATTCGGAAAGAGGCCAGTGCCCCAACAGTGGGGACGATTATATATTAACCGCCTTCGTGGCGTATTGGTTAGTCCATTCGCTTCACACCAGGTGGTCGCGGGTTCAATTCCCGGTGGGGTCAACTTCTAAGGCTCGGTTTGGTTGGTGGTAGGGCATTTTTTAAACCCGCCTGGCTAGCTACCACCATCTTATCTAAGCCTTGCCGCCAAATATCAGTGTTAACAACATTGATGTGTTCCGGCTTGAAGATAAGGTAGCCAGTTCTCCATTGCGTTGGGGAATCTTGGTAAGCCCGCTTCCATCTTCGGCATCATCGTCACTTACCATCAGGTGATATGATGCCAAGGGCTTACCAATTTAGAATTAAAAAAACGGGTTTGTTAATATTCAACCGCAATACAACAAATTTGGCTAGTTTTGACGAATAATTATTTTCCCACTACACAATGTTTCTTGTTTTTTTTAAATTTTTGACTTTGACGTTTGACTATGTTGAGATCCTTCATGCCAAGTTATAAATAATTGCGTTATTTGTTTTTCACGTAAATGCACGTATTAATCTTAAATTGGTATTTAGAGAGTAATAAATATTATGTCGTAATTAAATTAAGATATCTCATAAAAACGTAATATCTAGTAAATTAAGGTGTATTGTGTATGTGGCTGTAAAGCCTAATTGCCTTAGTCTTAAAAAAAAGAAATATATCCTTATGCTTACCTTTTCTGTGCAAAGCAGACAGGTGAGCCAACATTACATTATAACTATTTCTAGCCACATGTTTTATTCAGTTTTTTTAGTAGGTAGAGGTGCTCTATTTGAAATTTTGGGAACGATTTTAATTCTTCTACTTTTCGAGTCGACGGCAAACGCAGTTAGTCCCATCCCAAATCCGAGCCACGCAAATTGCCTTGTCAATGGCCTACATCAAGTCCTTCCGCGTGCAGGTGACAGGGCAAGAAAGACACGTAATGAGGTGGTCCATCCTATGAGGGAATGCTCACACCTATACTCCAGATTCGTATCTCCAATCAATCCCTACCTGAACAAGTTTTCTTTCTTTCCGCCAACCTGAGAGAGATTTCCAGGTCGACCATGGTAACCTATATCCAGGTGAGGGATTCTCGGAGATCGGAGCGAAGGGACCAGTAACGTAGACACTATTCTTCCATAGTTCAACTCTTGTTTCTGGAAGTTTTTACGGCTTTTGTGGCACATAAGTATGATTGTGTAGAGAATGCCGAGTGACGCTCACTATTTTGGTTTCTTCACGGCAGCTTAAGAGGGCACAATTCCAGCTAGCGGATACAGCAATTGCACAGGTGTCGGCATAAGACATCCAGCCATACTCCAACAATTAGCGATTTTAATTAACATCAATGTTAACAGCATTGATGTGTTCCGGCACGAAGATAAGATAGCCCGTTTTTGGCGTAATCGTCACTTACTATCAGCTGAGACGATGCCAAGGGCTTACCAATTATGGTTTAAAAATATATTTAAAAAAAACCTGTAGTGTAGGGTTCTGGAGTCAGCTGCTTATCACAGGATAACACAAAAAATATAAGTCGAAAGTATTTATACGTCATACAGTGTAAATGCCAGAGACACATGATATAAATAACTTTGGTGGGTCATAAGTATCTCGTAAATATTTTTTTTTATTATTATTTTTTATTCTCAATTGGTAAGCCCTTGGCATCATCATAAGGTTTGTACACACGAGCACACAAGATAAATTTTATATATTTCTTACCGGTTCCGTATCCAATAAGCAAAACAGCGTGCAAATCGTTTGATGAACTGCACGCAGGATCATTAAAAATGGAACCACCAGCAAAAGATTTAAATAATGTACTGACGCTTATAACTGAAAATAAAACACTTCGTTAATAATCATAATTATTATTGTATGAATTAAAGGTAACCTTTTAATTTATCTTTAATTTAGATTTATGGTTATCTTTAAGAGCATCGATTGATCTTTTAAGAGTTTTATTTTTCTCGTCAAACCCAGTCGCGTGGGGTAATAGGGTTGAAAGTGCAAAATTTTGTTGTAGTCGAGTGTGGAACACACCAAACAACTAAACCGCTCTATTTGAAAATTTGAAAAAATTCATGAATGTAGTTTAAATAATAAATTTAAAAGGAAAACTATCACGTCTAAGTAGACTTTCTTAGTTTAAGAAAAATAGTCGACCAACTTGAGATGTGCAGTTCGATTTGTAAAAAGTTCATACATTTTTCATACAATATGTTCTATTACTAACTGCAAATAAAATTTTGTTTTTTTTAAATAAACATATATTTTTTTAAAAGACTACGGAACACTGCTTTGCGTGAGTCCAACTCGCGCTTGGCCAGTTTTTTAAATGTAATCTGTGGTTACTATCCGTTGACCTAGAATTAAAATTAAGTTTGAAGATACTCGTTAATGTATTTTTTTCATTATATTAAAAATTTTAGTGCCTTTGGCTGCACCTCACCTGATGGTAAGTGCTGATGTTTGTAGGGTTTTGTAACCAAATGTGTTTCGGTACGGAATCCTCAGTGAGCAAGTTCTACTTGCACATGGTCGGTTATTTTTAATGAATTAATCTTACCTTTTTTATTCAAAAAGTTAGTTGCGTTTGGCTGCACCTCACCTGATGGTAAGTGCCGATGTGTGTAGGGTTTTGTACCCAAATGTGTTTCGGTACGGAATCCTCAGTGAGCAAGTTCTACTTGCACATGGTCGGTTATTTTTAATGAATTAATCTTACCTTTTTTATTCAAAAAGTTAGTTGCGTTTGGCTGCACCTCACCTGATGGTAAGTGCCGATGTGTGTAGGGTTTTGTACCCAAATGTGTTTCGGTACGGAATCCTCAGTGAGCAAGTTCTACTTGCACATGGTCGGTTATTTTTAATGAATTAATCTTGCCTTTTTTTATTAAAAAAGTTAGTTGCGTTTGGCTGCACCTCACCTGGTGGTGCCAATGCAGCCGAGGATGTAACATGCAAGTTCAAATAGTGTCTATTCACTCTTGTCTTGAACATTCCTAAATTGTAGGAATCGGGGAATACAGACGCCGGCAGGGATTTCCATTCCTTGGCCTTTCGCATAATGAACGAAGAAGCAAAACGCTTCAAGCGTAAAGGTGGAACATTACCTACTGATAAGGGCCCGATTTCAAGAAGAGCTCGTTCCAAAGCAGCTTCACCTCCTTGCAGAACTTTTCCCCCCGCTACACGAGCCACGATTCGGTCTTTGTTTACTTTACAAGTTTGTTATTGGCCTAAGTAGGGGTAATCAGTCTCTGTCACTAGTCCTCCATATTTGGCTAGATTTCTATAAATCATGCGTACACGTGGGTAAAGGTAGAACATTACCTATTAATAAAGGCCCGTAATCAACAAGAGCTTGTTCCAGAGCTTCTTCACCCCCTTGCAGGACGTTTCCCCCCCCCTACACGAGCCACAATTCGGTCTTTGTTTGTGTTACAAGCTCCCTGTTGGCCTACAAAGGGGTAATCGGCCTGTGCCACTAGTCCTCCATAATCAGCTAGTTTTCTGTAAATCATACCACACTATTATAAATAAGAAATTATGTTTGTTTGTTTGTTTCACTTTCACGTTTAAATGGCTGAATGGATTTAGATGAAGTTTGGTACATAGATGACATAGATGACTAGATTAACTCATAGGCTAACACTTATTCCGCAATAAAACATGGTTCTTTTAGAGTAGCTATTATTGCATAGAACTTCATCCAAGACTTAAGGTCTGAACGGATTAAAATGACAGCTGCCGCCACAAGAAATAATCAGGTTTCTTCAAATAGTAATAAAATATCTTTTTTCTTTGGTTTTTTTTTTCAATATTTCTTTATTACAAAATAAAACTTAAAATTAACACAGTTCGTGCAACGTCTTTCATCATCGCATTACTAAATTTATTTGTTTACATTTGTTAAACTTGGCAAGTTGATTTTGGCAAACCCCTCGAGATATAAATATTTAAAATAACTAGCATTAGCCCGCAGCTTCGCCTTCGTGGACATCCCTTTTGCCCGCGACTTCGTTTCGCTTTATTTGCTATCCCGTGGAATTGGAAAAATTAACTTGAATGAATGAATGAATGAATGAATGATTTATTTATTGTATTGCTTAAGTACACAAATATAAATAAAAAGAGAAGAGTAGATAAACAAAAAAAAAACAATTATAAAAAGAGAAGAGTAGATAAACATAAAAAAACAAATATTTTTTTTTTACCTATAAATACCTAATACTAACATCAAAGGAGTATTTTTTTAAAGAAAAAGGGAAACACAAAAGCAATACAAAAGGCAATAAAGCTCAGCGTAATTTTTACCCTAAGGCAAAACGCTGTTATTCTGCTATTGCCCGGACCGAGTTGCGAGAGATGTTGCTAAAAAAATATATATATTATGTATGTGTGCATAGTGTGAGTGATGTGTGTGTGTGAGCGTGTGAGCATATGCGTGGACTAATGTGACATGATTTTTAATAGTAAGTATGGATGTGATACGAGTGAGTGTGATACCTATGAAGATAAAGAGATACATAGAAGAATAATCCAATAGAAGAAGAAAGGAAGAAGGAAAGAAAATAGATTCCGTTGCTTATTTTGACTACTTTAATCCGTCCCAGTGAAAAAAAAACCTTTTCATTCAATTTATTTATTTTACTTTTTAACCCAGAATAACTGATCTCTATGTCTCAAGCAGCAAAAAAAATAGGACTCCCATAGTATAAACTTACAGTAGCCTTAAGCATCCCTTAATTCGGCCGTGTCGCAAAATCCGATGTTAGAATAGCTGATATCCTATGAACTATAAACTACCTACCTGCCAAATTTCAGCTTCATAGGTTAAGTAAGTAGGTAGTATTCGAGCTTTTGTATGTAATGAGTGAGTCAGTGACCTTTCGCTTTTATTTATACACAGAAGCGAAAGTTTGTAAGAATGTATAGATGTATGTTTGTTACTCTTTCACGCAAAATCTACTGAACGGACCTGGCTGAAATTTGGTAGATAGACAGACTAGGACCTGGATTAACACATAAGCTACTTTTTATGACGCTCGCGAGCTGCTTGCGGCTCGCGCACTGCGCACCCCCGAAAAGTCCACGGTGAAGCCGCGGGAAACAGTAAGTACAAGAATATTAGTAAAAGATACATACTGCATAACAGCATCAGGCCAGCCGCCAGTAGCACACCCCTGTGGGGTCATGCAATCTAGGACTTCCTGTTCCGAAAGAGATTGTAGTTGGCTTTTCTTGGCATATTGACCTTCTATGTTACCTAGACAAAGAGAAATGTATGAGGCATACCTATAGATATAATGTCTACCTGAAATACTGGCGATGTGCAATTTGTACACTGTATTATTTGTATTCTGTGAAAGACCTGTCCAAATTCTATTTTCAACCGATTTCAAAAAAGGAGGAGGTTCTTAAGTCAACACGTATAATACAAACATCAGTTACGTGTTACGTTATTCCGAGCAACGGGGGCGGTATTACGTTATTCCGAGCAATGGCGTCGGCATTTTCTCTTCAACGGGGAAACGACCAATCTTGCTAGAAAAATTAGGGTTCCGTATGAAATTCTTCAATAATTATGGTTTTACTACCACGTTTCTACCAAATCTCATAGAACTAGATTAACCTTCCAAAAATAAGTTGTCATTCAGTCTCTAAAAGATTCTGAGTAACTACTATCACAAATTAGGGTTCACTAGACGATCTGGCCAAACGTTCTATTGTATTTTTAAATACAGTGTTATTTAGGTTTGGTTTTATATTATTTATATATTTCTTCTATGCTTGTATGTGTTACAATTAAAACCCGTTTAATGTTAGAACCCGTTTTCTCTAGTTAAAACTAGTTTTTACTAAATGCCTTTGTTAAAACTAGTAATAAAACTAGTTGTCACTATACGAGCTTTAGTAAAAACTAGCACTAGGGAAACATATTATGTAGGGTAGGGTAGGGTAGGGTAGGGTAGGGTAGTGTAGTTTAGTGTAGTGTAGGGTAGGGTAGAGTAGGGTAGGGTAGTGTAGTGTAGGGCAGGTTAGGATAGTGTAGGGTAGTGTAGGGTAGTGTAGGGAATGGTAGGGTAGAGAAGCGTAGGGTAGGGTAGTGTAGTGTAGTGTAGAGTAGGGTAGGGTATGGTAGGGTAGGGTAGGGTAAGGTAGTGTAGTGTAGTGTAGTGTAGTGTAGGGTAGGGTAGGGTAGGGTAGTGTAGTTTAGTGTAGTCAAGACAAGGCAGTGTCTCAAGACTAAGGTCTTTGACCAGTGTGTATTGCCAGTGATGACATACGGAACTGAGACATGGTAGCTTACTATGAGCTCTGAGTTTCCCTATCGAATAGGGGCTAGTCCTTAATCACGAGATGTTTTTAGCAATTTTTTAACTCCCCGGTAACAGTCTGAGCAACTTTTGGCACCATCTCACTTGATGGTAGGTACGATGATGCCAAAGATGAAAGTGGGCTTACCACGATTCCCCAACGCAATGGGAACTGGCTATCTTATCTTCAAGCCGGAATACATCTATTTTATTAGTATTGACGTTTAATGGCAAGACTTAGACAAGATGGTTGCTTATTTCTCAATACTGCCTGACCTTAACGGTTTAAAAGACCTACCCCTATTCCGATGTATATATGTTTTTTTTTTGTTTTTTTTTATTAAAAATTTGAGTGCGTTTGACTGCAACTCACCTGATGGTAAGTGATGATGCAGTCGAGGATGGTACACGCAAACTCAAATAATGCCTATTCACTCTTGCCTTGAAGATCCCCAAATTATAGGAATCGGGAAACACTGACGCAGGCAAGGAGTTCCACCCCTGCGCTGTACGCATAATAAATGAAGAAGCGTAACGATTCGTGCGAAAAGGTGGAACATCAACAACAAAGGGGTGCAACCCCTCCCTGCGTCTCGTTGACCGACGGTGGAATGGAGCAGGGGGAATGAGGTCGTGAAGTTCTTGCGCGCACTCTCCGAAATGAATTCGATAGAATACCGATAGACAGGCGACTTTGCGGCGATGCTCAAGGCTTTGGAGCTTGTCATTGACTAGCTCATCGTCGCCAATGAGTCTCCGTGCGCGTCGGTCGATGGCGTCCAAGGTATCCAGCTGATAGCGGGCTGATCCATCCCATAAGTGTGAACAGTACTCCATACATGAGCGGACCTGTGCTTGATACAAGGTAAGCAGCTGTCCAGGTGTGAAGTACCGTCTCACCTTAGAGAGAATGCCCAGCTTCATTGCAGCAACTTTTGCCTTGGACTCAATGTAACGACCGAAGTTAAGATTGGGTGTTAAATCCACGCCGAGGAGTTCCAGGTGGTCAGATATCTGAATCGGTTCATTCCGGAGAGTTGGAGTCAAGGTGAATGGACTCCTTTTGGCGGAAAAAAGACACGCCTGTGTTTTAGAGGCATTAAACCTTACGAGGTTGGAATCACCCCATTCAGACACTGCCTGAAGTGATAGGTTAATGCGCTCTATCATGGCCTCTCTCAGAAACAGCGTATCAGCGCTGTTAGCTCGTGCACTGGACAGGTATCTTTCTACAACCGTGCTATCGTCTGCATAACCAATTATACCGGGTTTTAGCAGATCGTTTATGTGAAGCAGAAATAGTGTTGCGGAAAGAACAGATCCCTGAGGTACCCCGGCATCAATCGCCAATAGGTCTGACGAACAGCCATCAACGACCACTCGAATAGACCGTTCCCTCAGGAAATCAGCTACCCAGTTACACAATCCCAAATGAAGACCATAAGAAGGAAGCTTGCCAATAAGGCTAGCGTGCCAGACCCTATCAAAAGCCTTCGAGATGTCGAGTGACACAGCTAGAGCTTCGCCATGCTTCTCGATGGCCTCGCCCCATATATGCGTAGCATACACTAGAAGATCTCCAGTAGATCGACCTCGGCGAAATCCGTATTGTCGATCGCTAAGGAGGTCATTGTCTTCTAGGTATGCCAGAATGCGGGTGTTCAATACACGCTCCATAATCTTACAGATTACGGAGGTGATTGCTATAGGGCGGTAGTTTGCGGGATCGGCACGACTGCCTTTTTTGGGCACCGGCTGCACGTTGGCCAGCTTCCAGGACTTTGGGACTATACCCGTTTCAAGAGAGAGGCGGTACAGACGTGTCAGAACAGGAGACAACTCAGGAGCGCAGTTCTTTAGCACTATAGCTGGTATACCGTCAGGTCCACTGGCTTTGTTCACGTCAAGATTGCGAAGTGTTTTGAGTACCTCCTTTTGCTTGATACGAATAGGGGGCATTGTAGTATCGCAAGGAGATAACTGGGGTGGTATTCTATTCGCTGTATCGAGACGTGAATTTTCGGCAAACATAGAGGCAAACAGATTAGCCTTCTCAGTTGCCGTGTGAGCCAATGATCCATCAGGTTTCAGCAGTGGAGGCAAAGACGAGCGGCAAAAGTTCGCCTCGACCGATTTAGCCAAGGACCAAAACGCCTTACTCCCAGAAGGGTAGGTGGCAAGTTTTGATCCGATACGGCTTATATGGTCGAGGCGTGCCCTACGCAGCGTCTTTTTGTAGGACTTGGCGGCTTTATTGAAGGCTTTCTTTTTAACTCGCGTGTCCGGAGCTTTACGATTTCGAGCATCTGCCCAAGCCTGGTAAGCTGAATGCTTCAGTGCTTCGGCCACTGAGCAATCAGCATTAAACCACGGGCGAGCTTTGCTCTCGAGAGGAATGTCAGAAAACGGGATATAATATTCCATCGCCTGACATATGACTCTCGAGATTTCTGTCGCACAGCTCGACGGATCACTAGAAGAAAAGCACATTCGCCGCCAAGGATAAGATGCTAAGAAGTGGCGCATCTCATCCCAATCTGCTGACTTGTACTGCCATACCCGTCTAGAACCCCTAGGGCTGGGATCAGGTGGTGAACAAGACAGTACAGACTTCACCAGACAATGATCGGACGTACCCAAAGGTGACGATACTGACACGTTATATCGGTCTGGTTCTGTTGTCAGCAGAAGGTCCAAACAATTTTCCGTTTCGCCTTCAACGTCCGGCACACGCGTCGCCTGGTCTACCAGCTGGGTAAGATTTAGCGACAAAGCGAGTTTGAGCGCTTCTCTCCCAGCATGGTCGGTCTTCTGGTATGGGAACAGCCACTCCTTATGGTGAGCATTGAAGTCCCCCAGAAGGACCAGTTGTGCTGACGGGTACCTTAGTTGAGCCTCATCGGCTGCCTCACACAGATGTTCAATTAACCTGGTTGTCTCCTGATCTCCGCTGTGCGATCGGTATACACAAGCGTAGACTATTTTGTCTTCGCCGGTGTCGACCAACACCCAGAGTGTCGAAAATGAGGAGTTTACTTACCAACAGCACTGAATATATAACAGTCATTACACCGTCCTTGGTTTTTGACTTCTGTGACCAAATTTGACTGCCTATAGTCAAGATTAGTGGGATTGTTAGCGTTAGGTGGACTGTCTATGTTGATGACATTTACATTGGTCATATTCATATCGTCGAAATTAACACAGCCAGCGTAATCCATAAACTCCTCTTCGGTCATGTCAGCAAAATGGTTCACTACATGAGAGTTGAAATTCGCCTTTAAGTTCAAGTCGTTAATTTTCATAAGATTGTCTTTAAAAACTTCAAAGCGATATTGGTGCTCATAACTGTCGTAATCCTTATCAAACCTCATAATGAATTCATTGAAATGGTGCTCTGCTTCTGCTATATCGTAAAGGAATACTTCAGAAGATCCATCATAGTTGCAAGTTACAGAAGTAACCACGATGACAGACAACAACAAGTAAATTAAGTACATTGTTACAAAGACTATCACGGGCTAAGTAACTGTGCGTCTGAAATAGTCGTTATTTATACAAAATAAAGTAATTAAAATGCATTGTTAATGTGTGACATTTTAGTATTTAGTAAGTAATAAAAATACTAAGATTCTTGAATACTTATCAGAATATGTAAAGTTTGGGGTTCAATAAAAGAGTTAAAGTGAAAATTCAGCTTTTGAAAAGATTTCTCTCTTTGCAAGTCTGTGTTGTTTACTCTTCACTGTATTCTATTTTTAGGGTTCCGTGTTAAAAACGACACCTATTAGCTTTAAAGAGCTGTATCTTTTGAACTGTAATAGTTTATAGGTAGAAATTTTCAAAGAATCGGATTTAAAGTGGATGCACACAAAAATAATAAAAATTAAAAAGTAAAACTTTTTAAGTGGACCCATTTCAAGAAACTTGTTTTTTAAAGTTGCGTGAGGAGTAAAACTTTAAAAAAGAATTTCGAAGGCATGAGTGGAACCCTTGGTGGATAATTGAGTAATTATTGTAAAAATATTTGATACTAAAAAATAATTTTATAGGTGTTTAAATTATTCAGATTTAATAACCTATTTAAATTAATTCCTGATTGTAATTTAAATGTAAAATGTTATCGCGTCAAACATTAAAAAGTTAAAAAAATTATATTGTCAGCCACATGTTTCGTATCTTATTTAAATTTTTGTACTTTTTACACGTAATTTTAAACTACATTTTTATTTAATTCATATATATATTTATATCGATTGTATGTAACGTACTGCCCACGTGTAACAACTATGGCAATTGTGGTAAACCCAACTCCCCACCCCCTCCCCCTCCTAACTCACAGCAGTGGACGTCTTTTGGCTGATGTGATGATGGTCATCATTAGAACAATATTATCTTCATCTTTTAGGGTTGCCACTATTCCAAAAAGTAATAATTAATTTATTTCTTAAATGGCTCTTATAATTCAATCCAGATTCTTTGTTATTTTTTTCTTAAAAATATCTATAACGGTTTTCAAAAACCTTGTGGGTTATGAAATCAAGGTCACTCAATGTGACCGAAACCAATTTCGTCTGTTTCTGTATAATCAGGAGTGTCCCAATGTCGATTATAGAATAAAAATCCATAGATGTGGTACTATCTCTAAGGCCCAACAGTGTTCATGCTCATCCATTAACAGGGTAACATATCTTAAATATGTGGGAGTAATGTTCCATGAGCGGCTTGACTGGTATACTCATTTAGTTGCCGGCAAAGTACGTAAGTTAATTTAGATTTTCAAAAACCTTAGATATATTGCTCCTATTAGTCTGTTAAATAAAATATACATTGCCTTATCTCAGTTGATATTGACTTAATGCATAATTGGGGTGGAGCCCTAAAGATAGAACTACACTTTTTAGATTAGAACGACCACAACGTAGACTCCTAAACGTCATGTCTTTTAAAACCCTCAGATTTACAACGAAACAGTCATTTGAGTACAATTAGTAACCTACTAACCGTTAGACAATTATATAATACATACTTAGTATAGTTACCAAAACGCATAAATCCCTAGTATATAACCCTGATAACCTAAATAAAAGGCGCAAGTATTTAATAGCTCAAACACAAATAAATAGGACCTCATTCGCTTACAATCAATATAAAACCAGATCATCATACATTTCTATTAAAATAAATAAATTGCTTGATTCATTTCCATTAAAACTCTCCGATTGTAAGAAAACTATAGTATCATGATTGCAGTCCCTTAATTACGATGATAATTTATCTCTACTTGAAGATGTCAAATAAACAAACAAACACACACACACACAAATACACATACAACACCGCACCGCAACACACCACACTACACCCCGTCACACCACACAAATACACACACACATACAAATACCGCACTCAAACTTCGTTACATATACAATTAAATTAAACACAAAACAAAGATACATAAGCTTTTTATACATTTTTGTTTGTTTAATATTTTGTTTATGTGTGCACATTGCTTATTATCAGACTTTTGTTATGGAAGCGCGAGTCCTCCTGACACAGGTTTACATAAAAACCTAAAAGGAGGCCTCTACCTCTATTTTGAGATGTTGCTACAAGCGACGTAATTAATTTTTTTTAGTTAATTTTAACTCAATAAGTCTACTTCACTGGGTAATTCATAATTTTAGAAAAGTCATAATAAAATACATTTTAAACCCAGATTATTTGTATTTTTTATCAACTCTGGTATTTTTTGTTTTTATTACTTATATTTATTTTACAGACAATAACATAGCGTCGGTGGCGCAACGGCAAGGGCCGCTACCTCCTATCCGGGAGGTCGTGGTTCGAGTCCTGCCACGTACCAATGTGTTTTCGAATTTCGATCTCATATGTACGTTTATCCGACGCTCTTACGGTGCAGGAAAACATCGTGAGGAAACCTGCACACATCTGCGAAGACACTCGAAGGTTGAGTGTGAAGTTGACCAACCCGCACTGGGCCCGAGTGGTCGACTTAGGCCCGATCGCCCTAATTCAGAGTAGGCTCGAGCCCCTCGGTGGGGACGTATATATGAGCTGATGTGATGACAGAAAATAAGATCTAATATACACATTGATATAGGTACCGACCTCTTTTTTCCAACAGATGTTTTTAATGTTTATTCCTGTATGCTAGCGCAGCGCAGGATCGCTCGTCGTGGAAATCCTTGGGGGAAGCCTTTGTCTAGCAGTGGACGTTTTTCGGTTGATATGATGATGATGTTAATGAAGGGCTACGCAAGAAAGTACGTGCAAAGTGGCTGTACTATTTTTTTGATTAAAAATTTGAATTCGTTTGACTATATCTCACCTGATGGTAAGTGACGATGTAGTCGAGGATGGTACACGCAAACTCAAATAATGCCTATTCACTCTCGCCTTGAAGATCCCCAAATTGTAGGAGTCGGGAAACACAGACGCAGGCAAGGAGTTCCATCGCTGTCCGCATAATAAATGAGGAAGCGTACAATACAATACAATACAATATTCTTTATCAGCGTAACGCTTCGTGCGTATAGGCTGAATATCAACAACAAAACGGTGGAACTATTTATTACGTTTGTAGACCACTTTTCATGAGGTGGGCCGTCAGCGTTTGGCTATCATTAAAAAAATTGGGTGGGGCTGTGTCGGGGCACACTGCCGTTGGTTTAACGTGAAACAATTTCAGTTTTCCTCCGTGAATGGGTAACCAATGAGGTTTGCTTGTTCCAAGAAATAAGGCTGTTATACAATTGTCCGGTTCTGCCTAAAACAGATCCAAGTCTCTTTCGTTATATCGTTGCACTTCAGTTTATTGACCTGGTACCCCGTATATTATTTTAGATAGACTTTTCACGTCAAAAAATTCTACTAAATATTGTCTGTAAAACTGGCAAACTCAGGACTTGGGCTATTGAAACGGAAGCAGATTGACTGTTAATACATAAAGATGATGTTGCGAAGGGTATTGGAATTGAATATCGCGCATAAAAGAGAAAAATATGGTCTAAGTGTTAAGCAGAAAGAGATATTCTGAAATATCTAATAATATCTACTTTTACTTTCGGGTGACTGAATAGCATTAGCGAACGATGAAGGGAAGAAGGTATTGTGATGGCAAAAAAAGTTATTAATTGAGATTTTGATGGTGATCGATTTTCCGGTTCAGTACTCTAGTGCCCAAACTACAGAAAATAATTACGTAAAATTTAGGTAAGACTAATATTGTTTTATATCTCTTCAGCCATTTTTTCAATTTTTTAACAATCTTGATTTATTTAAGATTGCCACTATATTTAGATATCACTATGTATTTTTTTCTCTAAAATGGCTCTAACGATTTTAATGAAACTCTGTACTTTATTGTAACTTTGTATGATCTAGGTTACGCCGTAATTTGTTGTTCCAGGAAAAACGGAATAAGGTAGCTCTAGTACAAACCCAAGTTGTTAGTTCTATGTATTTCTCAAGTATACACATATTTCACGAAAAGCGCAACCAATTCAAAAAATAATTTTTCGACATATTAAAAATAAAATAATTAAAATTAAAATAAACATACATTCACAATATATACACTCTCTCTTTTTTTCTCTCTCTCTCCCTCCCTTTCTCTTTCTCACACACACGCACACATACACAACACACACACACAAACAACACATCTGATGTAGTCGATTACATGTGGATGGAGAGGTTTTATTGATTTTGTTAAATTTTAAGAACTTGAAATGTATTGGTATATGTTTTTCCTTCAGTTTGATTACTGTATTTTTAACAAAGTAATTTCAATATATAAAATAAAAATAAAATAAATATATTTTTTGTGAGAAATGGCTTTAACCATTTTATTGGATGCTCTTTCTATTACTTTATGAGGCCTACTACACTGAGTCGTTTCCAGGAAATATCTAAATACGGTACCGCCATACAAATTTAAATTATTTAAATATTTCATCAAGTCTGATAAACATGTATTAGTTGCTACTGTAATGTTTTTGCTGAATAACCCACTTACCACGGAAATTACAATTTTTTTATAATCGCATGTGATTTGTGATCGTTCTACTAACTTAGAAAAAAATTAATTAAAAATAATAAACAAATAAAATTTCCAGTGTTATAACAGCTGGTAGGCGTATCTGCGTTAATATATGCCTGACTACATTAGACGATGAAGGCATAGCGAGAAAGTTTGTACGGCGTGGCTGTATAATTTATTGTTACACCCTGTAGTTAGCAGTACTAACTCGGCTATGGAAATCTCTCTGTCGTCAAAATCCGTATTAATACATTCACTATTTGAACTTATCATTTTGATAAATTGAAAGCGGGACTTCACGTGATTTTATATAAAATATGAACAGGTATTGATGTTGTTTTTACCTCAACGTTTCCACTAGGCTTCGATAGCCGTGGTCACGAGTAGACTGAAGCCGCGGTGTCATCGCCGCCGGCGGCCGGCGCATAGCAGGAACCATCTGCCCTCACTTCATTTTGTGAAGGGTAAGGGTCACCACACATTTTACTTAATAAGTTAGGGTCACGACACACTACACTGACACAGTCCACAGGCCGCACGGTTGTTTGTTCGCAGTTTACTTATCAATTTGAAAATTTGTTCTTTTTAAGTAATTGGAATATTTATTCGATATCATTGACGTAAGCTTTAGTTAGACAATTTATATTTTATTTTATTTTTATTAGGAGAACACAAACGGTAATGTACATTGATACTTAAGGGATGAAATATAAATAGTAAGGTAAGTCTATACATTCCAACAACGAGTTCCACAATTATTTAAAAATATAAGCCTACTTATCAATCTACCGCTATAAACAGTCAAAAAACTGTCATATTTGTTTTTAAAAAAACTATAAAATAAATTTAGAAAACAACAAAATAGTAGTAAAAAGAATGGATAACTATTAAAGAGAAAAAAAATTAGTAAAACTAAGCATCAAAAAGTGTGTTAAAAGACAATAAAAGACGATAAAAGTGCTATTAGAGCAATTTAGAGCAATTTAGAGCATTTTGTATTTGTTTTCAGCTTCGATCGCGTGGATATTGTTTGTAGGGTTCCGAAGTCAACAAGGAACCCTTGTAGTTTCGACACGTCTGTCCGTCTGTCCGCAGA
This sequence comes from Coleophora flavipennella, assembly GCA_947284805.1. Taxonomy (NCBI): domain Eukaryota; kingdom Metazoa; phylum Arthropoda; class Insecta; order Lepidoptera; family Coleophoridae; genus Coleophora; species Coleophora flavipennella. The sequence goes on along the minus strand of OX369263.1, from coordinate 11,775,591 downwards.
TTAGCTCAGAGACTATAAGTACTAAAAAGATGTAATTTGCTATGAATTTACATATTAATCAGTTCGGAATAGTGGTACCTACAATAAAATGTTGAAAAAAAATTTTCGGGAGGTACCTGAATTTTTTTAAAAAAAATATAAGCCTACTTATCAATCTACCGCTATAAACAGTCAAAAAGCTGTCATATTTGTTTTTAAAAAAACTATAAAATAAATTTAGAAAACAACAAAATAGTAGTAAAAAGAATGGATAACTATTAAAGAGAAAAAAAATTAGTAAAACTAAGCATCAAAAAGTGTGTTAAAAGACAATAAAAGACGATAAAAGTGCTATTAGAGCAATTTAGAGCATATTAGTATTTGCTTTCAGCTTCGATCGCGTGGATATTGTTTGTAGGGTTCCGAAGTCAACAAGGAACCCTTGTAGTTTCGACACGTCTGTCCGTCTGTCCGAAGATTAGCTCAGAGACTATAAGTACTAAAAAGATGTAATTTGCTATGAATTTACATATTAATCAGTTCGGAATAGTGGTACCTACTATAAAATGTTGAAAAAAAATTTTCAGGTACCTCCCCTACGTATAAAGAGGGGATGAATGTTTTTAAGGAGACGTATCGTGTAGGGTATCGTTGAAAAGGTATTTCAAAACCACTGAGGATTTTCCTAAATATTTTTTGTTCAGGGATGGGTTTGCGAAATGTTAAGCTTTAAAGTGCAAACTTTTGTTCGAGTCAAGTACCAACTAACCCGATATTTCCATATGATTTTTGTGAAATTGTTAGTAATTAGTTGTAGTAAAGTAAAACAGTTGTATTCTGTTTTTATTGTTATTTTCTACTTTTTAGCGGTTTTTGTCGGCGTTTTTTTTTAAATTTAAGTTTTATTTCATGCTATATAAAGTTTACGTATCTTAAATATGATACCTCTGCTGTAATTTGGTGGGTATCCTGCAGATAACAGGAGATGCTGCAGCATCAGGTGAAGGCTACCATGTTCTTTCTAAACCCTTTCATTGAGAATATTTCAATGAGCTCAAACACGATTAATCTGCTGTAAGTTGGTGAGCAGTTGAGTATCCTGCAAATTCTAGAAGATGTTGCAGCATCAGTCAAAGTTCAAATGTTCTATCTAAAACCTATTTATTGAGACTATTCCAATGAGCCAAAACACGATACCTCTGCTGTAAGTTGGCAGGGAGTTGGGTATCCTGCAGATTCCAGCAGATACTGCAGCATCAGGTCAAGGTTACCATGTTTTATCTAACAACTATTCATTGAGACTATTTCTATGAGTCCAAATACGATGCATCTGCTGTAAGTTGGTGAGGAGTTGGGTATCGTTGCAGCACCAGGTCAAGGTTACCATGGTTTTGAAATATTATTACAGTAACAGGGCACCAAATTTTAAATCGATCAGACCTGTATAATGTGCCCACATCCAGAGATATAGCATATCTCTGCCCACATCCCTTTATCACCTAGATAATAGCTGGTGATGTTCAAACGGCTGAACAGATCTCCATAAATTAAAGCTAAGAACCACCTCAGTCACATCACCTTTAAAACAAAAAAACACATCAAAATCGATCCATTTGTTTAGGAACTATGAAGCCACAGATAGACACACAGATACACACGTTAAACTTAGAACACCTCTCTTTTTGCGTCGGTGGTTAAAAAAATATCTGGTTCGCCATCTTTGGGAGTCCGCCATATTGGATTTAGAATGACATCACTGAGATAACCTTGCATTGTGCTCCAAAGTTAACGTGTATGCAAAATATCAGCTCAATCGGAAAATGAAAAGTTTTTAAAAATAACTATTAAAAAACTTCATTACGTTTTCACGGATTATTATCCATAGTCAGAAATCAAATCAGAGGAGCGAATTAACCCGCCGGTACTCGCGCCTCATATTGTGATATGAGTAGTCGCACAGGGTCTAAAGACCCCAAAGTTAAATGTGTTGTTTTTCTATAAATAAAGAAATGTATAGATTTTTTTTACATTTAATAGAAAGAGACTAATAAAACGATAACGAGAAATCACAAATATTTATGTATTTAGGTAACAATTTTAATCTATATCACAAATGAAAAGAGATATGTGCTAAAACGCGTGAGGGTCGAAACAACCTATACTTTATGCGTCCGTGCTGTCCAAGCGCCGCGCGCGAACTTGATGAGGCGAGGTGTAGCACAGTATACACAGTATACAGTAACTTAAAGGTGTTGAGCATGAGCTTGCATAGTAACCATCATCATCATATAAGCCGAAAATCGTCCACTGCTGGACAAACGCCTCCCCCAAGGATTTCCGCGATCTTCACCAGGTCGTCGGTCCACCGCGTGGGAGGCCTGCCTACGCTACGTTTTCCGGTGCATGGTCGCCACTCGAGAACTTTACTTTCCAAAAAGGCTTTAGTACCATAGACCAGATACATACGCTGCGGCAGTTTATACAAAAGACCGAAGAGTACAAGCTACCATGCTTGGCGTTTGTGGACTATGAGAAAGCCTTTGATTCAGTCGAAACCTGGGCTGTGCTACCAGTCTCTCCAGCGGTGCCAAATTGACCATCGATACATCGAGGTGTTGAAGTGTCTATATGACACGCCACCATGTCGGTTCGCCTCCAGGGTCAGAACTCAAGCCCTATCCAGTTGCAGCAAGGGGTGAGACAGGGAGACTTTATATGTCCAAAACTGTCTACCGCCGCCCTGGAAGATGTTTTTAAGCTTCTGGACTGGGGTGGACTCGGCATCAATATCAACGGCGAGTACATAACCCACCTCCGAATCGCTGACGATATCGTGGTCATGGCTGAGACTATGGAAGACCTAAGCACAATGCTCGATGGCCTCAGTAAAGTCTCTCAACAAGTGGGTCTTAATATGAACATGGACAAGACGAAAATAATGTTTAATGTCCGTGTCGCACCCACCCCTCTAGAGGTTGGAGACTCTACACTGGAAGTTGTTGACGAATATGTATACCTGGGACAAACAGTCCAGCTAGGAAGGTCCAACTTCAAGAAAGAGATCAATCGACGAATCCAACTCGGCTGGGCAGCGTTCGGGAAGCTTCGCAATATCTTCACGTCCCAAATACCGCAGTGTCTCAAGACTAAAGTCTTTGACCAGTATGTGTTGCCAGTGATCACTTACGGAACTGAGACATGGTCGCTTACTATGGGCCACATAAGAAGGCTCAAGCTCAATGGAGCGTGCTATGCTCGAAGTTTCTCTGCGTGATCGAATCAGAAACGAGGATATACACAGGAGAACCAAAGTAACCGCAATAGCTCACAGAATCGCTAAACTGAAGTGGCAGAGGGCAGAGCACATAGCTCGTAGAACAGATGGCCGATGAGGCAGTAAGGTTCTCGGTAGATCGTTATTTTAAATAGTCATCACTAACTGTTATGTAATAACCGTTTGTTTTCCAAATAATATAAAATAAATAAAATAAAATAGTAACCAATATTTAAAAAAATATGGAAGAAGAAATGAGGCGCTGGGTCCTTTCGACCCATGCGCGACTACCCACGGGTTAATGTCAGCGCATTCGCTTATGAGGTCATTTCATAAGCTTTAATACTTCGATCAAAAATACACTCACTTAACACGAATAATAATTAATAACTAATGGGATATCATGATTGATTAAAAACGTTAAAATCTATAATCAGAAGTTAAATTCTCCTGCGATAAGAAAGTTCTTCCGAATGTGACGTAGAAAATTCTGAAATGGGTACCAGACCTCAAAAAAAGTATTTTATCCACTTTAAAATTAATTCAAGGAGTTAAAGAAGCCATTCTAACTCTTATAATTTGGAACAAGGCAAAACGCCAGAAGCTCGCAGAAACTTAAATTCGAAATCTTTGAGATTCAAATCGGCACAAATGATGTTATAACGGCAGACTGTGGGATTTCAAAGGAGGAGAATTCCTTTGCGATGTAGCGGGTTATACTTATTTAAGTACATTATTTTAATATTACAAGACATATATAGAAATAAACGTATAAACCTTGGCTCACTCCAGATCTTAAGCGTATAATGGCTAAACACGACAGGGCCAAAGTGAAACATAAAAAGGACCCTACTAATAAAAATTTTGTCGCATACAAGAAGATTCGCAATATTTGTAATCGGAGGTGCAGAGATGCTCAACGTCGCTACATTCACAGCAGTTTACAAAACATCTCCCCGGCACAAACATGGCGCTTCTTAGAGACATTAGGAGTTCTGATAGACAATGTGGCGCACTGGACTTGGATGACCTCGACCGTCATTTTTCGACTCCCCCTGTCACACTAGATGAGCCTATCAAATCTGCATCTCTACGTTCCCTGGCCGACTTGCCTCTGCCTGACTGTGACCCATTCGAGTTTACCGAATTGTTCGAGGTTGATGTTATAGGCGAAGTATTGCAGCGATCTCGACGAGGGCGGTGGGTAGTAATAGTTTGAGCCGTGAAATGCTGCTTCCAATCTTGGACAGTGTAGTCCCGGTTATTACTCACATCATGAACATCTCTTTATCCTCGAATACATTTCCTAAATATTTCCTAAATATTTTTTGTTCAGGGATGGGTTTGCGAAATGTTAAGCTTTAAAGTGCAAATTTTTGTTCGAGTGAAGTACCAACTAACCCGATATTTCATATGATTTTTGTGAAATTGTTAGTAATTAGTTGTAGTAAAGTAAAACAGTTGTATTCTGTTTTTATTGTTATTTTCTACTTTTTAGCGGTTTTTAAGTTTTTTTTTCATGCTATATCTTAAGTGGGTAGTTATATATTAATAAAAGTCAGTTGTCATTTTGTACATGAATGTGTATCATTGCTCTCCCAGTTATAAATACTTTATGGTGTCAGGTGTTGTTTAATTGTATTATAAATCGGCTTAAAAGTGCATAGTGTGTACCTAAATAATGACTACTAAACAGGATCCCGAAAATAAACCCGTAATATCTACATACACGGCGATTCAGCAGCCAGCCGCTTTGCAAGAACATGGCAATATGGCGGTCAACTGGCGTGAATGGAAAAAATCATTTAATTATTATTTGATTGCGTCAGGCAAAGATACCGCTTCGTCGAAGGAGAAATGTGGTTTATTCTTACATGTGATTGGAAGATATGGACGTGAAATTTACGAAGAATTTGATATTACCGATAGCAGTGATTTTGATGAATTACTAAAAAAATTTGGAGAAAGGTTTGATCCGAAAAAGAACGTCAACTTCGAGCGACACACATTTTTTGAAACCTACCAAAAAGATAGAACTTTCGATGAATTCCTAAGCGATTTAAAAATTAAAAGTAAAAGTTGCGAGTTTAGTGAGTTGCGTAATAGTTTGATTCTAAGTCAACTCATACGTGGTCACAGAGATTCTCATATGCGTGAAAAGTTGTTAGCAAAATCTGGTTTGGAGCTGGGAGAAGCAGAGACGTGTTGCCGAGCAGCGGAGCGTGCGAGTGCGCAGGCGGCGGCGTGCGGCGGAGCCGACGCGGCCGGCGCAGCGAGCGGCCAGCGCGAGCCCGGCGAGCTGGCATATGTGAGCAGAGGGCGCGGGAGCCGGCGGGCGCGCGGACGCCGCGCGGCACCGCCCGCTGGGCACGGTGGTGGCGGCGCCAGCGCCAGCGTCGTTGGCCGGTCGGGGACCGGCAGCGGGAGCGGCTATGTGTTACGGCCTACGAACAGTGCGTTTGACAAGGAAAGAACAAAGAAGAAACAAAGAAAGATGAGACGCTGATGAAAGTGAAAAGTTATTATTTCTCTGGATGGCCTACAGATAAGAAAAAAATAGATAACCTTACTACTCAATATTGGACCTTTAAAGAAGAATTACAGGTTGTTGATGATATTTTATTTCGCAATCATCAAATTATCATACCCAAAACGCTGCGAAAAGAAATGTTGGAAAGGATACATGAAGGGCATCTTGGGATAGAAAAATGCAAAAGAAGAGCGAAAGAAGTGATGTGGTGGCCAGGGTTGGGTGCTGAGATCGAAGAGCGCGTCGCGCGCTGCGACACGTGCCAGCGCCACCGCGCCGCCCAGCGCCGTGAGCCGCTGCGGCCGCACCCCCTGCCGGACCTGCCGTGGCAAGTGGTCGCCACTGATATTTTTGACATTGATCGAGAACACTACTTGCTGGTGGTAGATTACTATTCCAAGTTCGTGGAGGTAGCTAAGTTGGGCACTACAATGACAACCACAGTAGTTATAAGAAAACTAAAAAATGTTTTTGCAAGATTTGGAATCCCTAAGAAATTAGTTTCAGATAATGGAACTCAATTTTCGTCATCAGAATTCAAAAAGTTTTCACAGGAATGGGAATTTGACCATGTGACGAGCTCTCCTCTTTATCCGAAATCAAACGGGCTCGCAGAAAGGAATGTACAGACTATAAAAAAGTTAATTATAAAAGCACGAGAAGATGGTGGTGATTGGCAATTAGCATTATTGAATTTTAGAAATACGCCAATTACAGGAGAAAGATTTTCTCCAGCACAATTACTAATGGGACGATCACTCAAAACTCGTCTTCCTGCTACCACAGCAACACTGAAGCCGAAGGCTATAGACTATGAACAGGTTAAAGAAGGACGCATACAAAATCAAAACAAAATGAAGGCATATTATGACAGCAAAGGAGCAAGAGCCCTATCTCCTTTACAAGCCGGAGATAATGTTCATTTACGCGACAAGCATCAATGGGTGAAGGCAAAGGTACACGAGAAGACAGCAAATGACCGTTCATATTGGGTAAAAACTCAAAACGGCAGGTTATATCGACGTAATAGAGTAGATATATTAAAACCCAAAAAAATAACTCAAAATTGTGGACCGTCCTATAAAAAAGTAATGATAAGTTCTGGTTACGGTTGTGACGATATCATAAATACTCCTTCAAGTCCGAGCAGTAGGAGATCTAGTGCATACGCACCACTGACGCCAGATCAGAGATCTGCAAACGCAGTCAGTCCACACCAACACACTGGTGCGTGCGCGTCGATCACACCATCATTGTCTCCATCCACCCGTGACTGTTACGTTACGAGAAGTGGTCGACAAGTTAATCCCCCTAAAAAATTTGCTTACGATTTTGATTAAAATATATACTCACTGTATATTATTGTAACTTTAGGATAATGTGTTTAGCAGTTGTAACATGTGTTATTAAACTTATAGATTATGATTACAACTGATCCCAAGAAATATTTTTCGTAGGGCTAGTACACCATTTTACTTTTTCACTTTAGAGTATGTTTACAATAATATTATTTACTTAATATAAGATAGGTAGTAGGCACTTACAGTTAGTTATATAAATAAATAGATGGGTCTTATAATACCTTTGTACCCCAGACAAATTATCACAACTTTATACAAGGTAAAATGAGTCACATCTTCTTATTTATATTATTTCATTATATTCTAAGTTCCTCTGTTTCAAACAGCATAAAAAAAAAAAAAAAAAAAGTGTAACAAATGTATGTAGTGATTTATATTGTGAAAACAAATACATATATATTTAGAAATATTTATTATGAATTATTTTATTTTGTTTATTTAAAAGGGTGATGATGTTAAGTGGGTAGTTATATATTAATAAAAGTCAGTTGTCATTTTGTACATGAATGTGTATCATTGCTCTCCCAGTTATAAATACTTTACTATATAAAGTTTACGTATCCCAAATATGATACCTCTGCTGTAATTTGGTGGGTATCCTGCAGATAACAGGAGATGCTGCAGCATCAGGTGAAGGCTACCATGTTCTTTCTAAACCCTTTCATTGAGAATATTTCAATGAGCTCAAACACGATTAATTTGCAAATATTTAAGTTGGTGAGGAGTTGAGTATCCTGCAAATTCTATGTTGCAGCATCAGTCAAAGTTCAAATGTTCTATCTAAAACCTATTTATTGAGACTATTCCAATGAGCCAAAACACGATACCTCTGCTGTAAGTTGGCAGGGAGTTGGGTATCCTGCAGATTCCAGCAGATACTGCAGCATCAGGTCAAGGTTACCATGTTTTATCTAACAACTATTCATTGAGACTATTTCTATGAGCCCAAATACGATACCTCTGCTGTAAGTTGGTGAGGAGTTGGGTATCGTTGCAGCACCAGGTCAAGGTTACCATGGTTTTGAAATATTATTACAGTAACAGGACACCAAATTTTGAATAGATCAGATCTGTATAAGGAGCCCACATCCCTTCATCACCTAGATAATAGCTGGTGATGTTCAAACGGCTGAACAGATCTCCATAAATTAAAGCTAAGAACCACCTCAGTAACATCACCTTTAAAACAAAAAAACACATCAAAATCGATCCATTTGTTTAAGAACTATGAAGCCACAGATAGACACACAGATACACACGTTAAACTTATATACACACGTTAAACTTAGAACACCTCTATTTTTGCGTCGGTGGTTAAAAAAATATCTGGTTCGCCATCTTTGGGAGTCCGCCATATTGGATTTAGAATGACATCAATTAGCTAACCTTGCATTGTGCTCCAAAGTTAACGTGGTAGTGGGCAGAGCACATAGCTCGTAGATCAGATGGCCGATGGGGCAGTAAAGTTCTCGATAGTAACCAATATTTAAAAAAATATGGAAGTAGAATTATGGCGCTGGGTCCTTTCGACCCATGCGCAACTACCCACGGGTTAATGTCGGCGCATTTACTTATGAGGTCATTTCATAATCTTTATTACTTCGATCAAACATACACTTCATCACATCAGCTCATATGTACGTCCCCAACGAGGGGCTCGAGCCTACCCTGAATTAGGGCGATCGGGCCTTAGTCGACCACGCGGGCCCAGTGCGAGTTGGTCGACTTCACACATAACCTGCGAGTTTTTTCGCAGGCGTGTGCAGGTTTCCTCACGATGTTTTTCCTTCATCGTAAGAGCGTCGGATAAACGTACATATGAAATCTAAATTCGAAATCACATTGGTACGTGGCAGGATTCGAACCACGACCTCCCGGACAGGAGGCGACGGCCCTAGCCGTTACGCCACCGACACTCTTTACGCCACCTTACGTTTACGACACTTACATAACACGAATAATGATTAATAACTAATGAGATATCATGATTGATTAAAAACGTTATAATATATAATCAGAAATTAAATTCTCTTGCAAGAAAGTTGTTCCGGATGTGACGTAGAAAATTCTGAAATGGGTACCAGACCCCAAAAAAAGAATTTTTATTCACTTCAAAGTTAATTCAAGGATTTAAATAAGACGCCATTATAACTCTTATAATTTGGAACAAGGCAAAACGCCAGAAGCTCGCAGAAACTTAAATTCGAAATCTTTGAGATTCAAATCGGCACAAATGATGTTATAACGGCAGGCTGTGGGATTTCAAAGGAGGAGAAGACCTTTGCGATGTAGCGGGATATACTTATTTACGTACATTATTTTAATATTACAAGACATATATAGAAGGAAACGTATAAAGAACCCATAGTTACTTACCTATATATCGTAAAAATAGACTTCAACATTGTACGATTTACAACCTTTATCATATCAGCTCATATACTTTCCCACCGAGGGGCTCGAGCCTACCCTGAATTAGGGCGATCGGGCCTTATTCGACCACGTGGGTTGGTCGACTTTACATACAACCTGCGAGTTTCTTCGCAGGCTTGTGCAGGTTTCCTCACGATGTTTTCCTTCACCAGAAGGGCGTCGGATAGACGTACATATGAAATGTAAATTCGAAATCACTTTGGTACGTGGCAGGATTCGAACCACGACCTCCCGGACAGGAGGCGGCGGCCCTAGCCGTTACGACACTGACACGATGATAATAAATTACATTACAAGTACATGTAATTTATTTTTAAATAATTTTACTAAGATTTCGAAGCAGTCGCGCTTCAACAATGTACTTTGCCCGCGACCCAGTTAAGAGTGCATTGACGCACGACGACTTAGCAAATTTTTTTTTTACATCAGGGTTCAATTAGAGATCCATCTGACAAGACCATTGCATTTCGTTTTGGACCACCTCTAAGACACTCATTGACATTGATATTACATATCCTGTCCTGTACAAGCATATCGCTACACAGAATCGCAAGCTTTGAGTGGCAGTGGGCGAGGCACATAGCTCGTAGAACAGATGGTCGTTAAGGCGAAGTATCTATTTAGTAATCTGTGGTTAAGGCGGTAGCACAGATTACTAAATAGTTACTGTAGTTCTTGAGTAGCGACCGCGCAACTGAAGAGGTATCGTAGGCAGTCCTCGCACTCGGTGGACGAGCCTGCTTTGGCATGGATGATGTTGATGATCATCAATATAGTTTATTTATGAACTTCTTATGTAACCGCATAGATGGCTCTCTAAGTAGCTAGCGTAGATCGATAACAACTCGTAAGTCGATAGCTACGTTAACGCAAGAAATATATACTCTTTGTATTCCTCGGTATTAAAATGGTGGTGGTACATAGAAACATGCTGTAATTATTTTCAATCCCTTACAGATGCTCTGTGCTTATTTACCTTTATTTTTTATTTACAACATGTTATTTATTATTATTAAATGTGCCACGGTTAGCTTCACCGACTCTCAGGAATGCGCGCGCGCACAGCTTACCCTCGAATACCATGCTGGCGAAGCCGCGGGCAACAGCTCGTACTTATCTAATATATAAAAATAAATCGCAAAATGTGTTGGTAAGCGCATAACTCGAGAACGGCTGGACCGATTTCGCTAATTCTTTTTTTGTCGAGTTCGTTATTGTCAGGAGTGTAGTGTAGTGTAGGGTAGGGTAGGGTAATGTAGGGTAGGGTAGTGTAGGGTAGGGTAGGGTAGTGTGGTGTAGGGTAGTGTAGTGTAGTGTAGGGTAGTGTAGGGTAGTGTAGTGTAGTATATGTAGGGTAGGTAGGGTAGTGTAGGGTAGTGTAGGGTAGTGTAGGGTAGTGTAGTGTAGGGTAGGGTAGTGTAGTGTAGGGTAGAGTAGTGGGGTAGAGTAGTGTAGGGTAGGGTAGTGTAGGATAGGGTAGTGTAGTGTAGGGTAGAGTAGTGTAGGGTAGGGTAGGGTAGGGTAGTGTAGTGTAGGGTAGGGTAGTGTAGTGTAGTGTAGGGTAGGGTAGGGTAGGGCAGTGTAATGTAATGTAAGGCGGTACATAGTTCGCCGGGACAGCTAGTATAATATAGATATAAGGTAGGTCTTGATAACTTATATTCATATTTGTCTAATAAATATACTAGACCAATTATTGCTTCACACCAGGAGGACGCGGTTTCGAGTCCCGGCAGGGTCAACTTTGTAAGACTCGGTTTGGTTGGTGGTAGGGCATTTTCATAGCCCGCCTGACTCTTACTACCACCATCTTACCTAAGTCTTGCCGCCAAACATCAGTGTTAATGGCATTGATGTGTTCCGGCTTAAAGATAAGATAGCCAGATCTGTAAGTTGTTGAAAAATTGGGTATCCTGAAGAGTCTATTACATGCTGCAGACGATATATTAGAACTAGAACCAGTAAATCCTATCATCTCTGAGGAAAATCGAAACATTGACTGTCAAACAAGTGACTTTTTAGTAATCTGTGGTCAAACTACGACACCACCGCCATCTATGAGAACACGTGAGAACTGCAACAGCAGCACTCGGCAGCAGCAGCTGCAGTCCAAACGCATTTTGAGGAGTCGTCGGCTATCAGCGATCTAACCGAGAAGAATGCATCTTCGCTAGATGGCGCTAGCTGTATAAAATCTAAGCGCCCTTTCTATATTTTTTGGTGATCTTACTAGTATTATCAGTAGTATTAGTAGAATGATCATCACAATGTTTCTGGATTTTTGATGAGCAATACGTCAATTTCGGTAATCTTGGATATTGAATCAATTTAACCCTAATACTGTAACACCCCCCCCCTTGTACAGAGCTTAACCTACCTATAATAAATATGCGTACGTACATACAGTATACAACCTTCCACCATCTACCTATAATAAATATGTAAACTATACTTAATTTTATTGTATTTTAAAATATAATGAAATGTTTGGCCAGATCGTCTAGAAAACCCTAATTTGTGATCGCAGCAACCCAGAATCTTTTTGAAGGTGAATGACAACCTATTTTAAAGAGATTAATTCATTACGTTGTGTTTGGAAGAACGATGTAGTCTAACTTATAATATTGAAGTATTTCGCGCGGAACCCTAGTTTCCCTACTAAGATTGGTCCCTATTTTGGCCCCCCCCAAAATTGGGGAGGGTAGCTGGCCCCCAGTGCTCGGAATAACGTAATACATAACTGACGCTAGTACTACATTATTTTGGTAATAAAAAGGTATAGAGCTAATGCAAGATAAATGAACGAGCGATTTTAGCTCAAAACAGGTATTTAAAGCAAAGGCGAGCCACGCCAGCTACTATCAGCCTGCAACCACTAATTTACCAGGCGTCTACCCGTCTTCAAGTGTAATTTGATTAAGCTACACGACATTGTATAGTGTACTAAGCCGTGTACCACCCGAAATCCCAAAACTAGTGTATATAAAACGCTTGTGAGGCGTATTATTATACGTGTACAGTGTGAACTATGACTGAGTCTTTACAGCCATAGTCTGTCATCCCTATTCGTCAGGTAGGTTTAATACCTTCGAACAGCGATAGATCGCGAATACAAGTTAGCACTAGGTACTAAAACAAAGTAGATATTCCGCCTTGTACGTTGCTCAAACTGAAAGCGGAGCACGACGGAATGTGAAGGAAGTAGGTAATCTACTAATATGGTTCTTAGACCTGGAATTGTGTCAACCAGTTGTATATAATGGTATAAAGACCTACGGTCAATATAGCTAAGGCGAAATGGACACACTATCCTCCGTACCGCCGGCTCCAAAATAATACATAGTGTTAGAGGTCTGTCTTTAGACGTAGCCGACCCTTGATAAAGGGCGAAAGCAATGACAGTTCAGTAGGCTGGCTAAGCGCAAAGAACAACTAACCAACACAAGTCGCAACTCATTGTGACACCCACGCGGATCATAGCCACAGTATTACAATTAAGTCAGAGCGAAGAGACGTATAAGTCAAATGTGTAGTCAGGTCCCTGCCCGCACCACCAACATAATCTGTCGCTTGTAACAGTATACGTTAGTTTAGGACGCGACAGGAACCGGCAGAACGCGGACACCGTGAACACCCGTTCTCATTCATCAAAAACCGTAGAATAGATTTATTTTCTAAATCTAGCACAGATTAACTGACCCTAGCTATGGTCACCACCAGGATGGGTTGGCTTACCTACACCCATAATCGGTCTTACTATAATCACTCTAGTAGTAAGGCACGAACGCCTAAACCATTTGTTTGTTTGCCCAAAACGTTCCTAAACGCTCGGTCCGATTCGGGTGAAATTCTGCCGAGGCATGCTTGTGATAAGCTACAGATAGGATCTACCTATCTATAATTACACTAGTATCAGAATTGGCGAAGCTCAAACGCCTATATTTTGTTTGTTAGTCCATTACATTTATCCTACGAACGTGTGGATAGATTTAGCTGAAATTTGGTAAAATTAGGAGTTGTTCATATCTATGAACCACTAAACTACATAACTAGCCCATATTGCATGGAGCTTGGTAAACAGTCATCTCAGGTATGAAATAGGCCCCCCCGACAGCATACCGCTGTACTATCCCAAATGAAATTAGTGAACCGAGTTGACCTTGTGTTCACGAAACCCTAAAACTTATGATGCCGCGTGGCACTTGCAGTGAAGGCAGTTCTTAAATAAATAAAATGTGGGCATAGCTTTGACCTACCTACTACTTATCCACTAATACGACACGCATTTCTTTCAACTAACGTTTATTCCAAAACCTAATTCGCTATTCCCTAGAAATAGATTTATTTACTAGATTTTCTACAGATCGCATATCCCCTAACTCAGCCCTAATTTTACCCTTTCCTAACGAGATAGCTAATTATTACGAGAGCTAATTTTATTTTGATGTCTATGTTTCAACAAATGGTTACACCACGTGGAGGCTTTATACGTCTTTCCCCCGGGGTACTAGACCAACCGTGCCTTCGAGATGAACCTAATTAGGTGTAGTGTGTCATGGTGTGATGCGTACCTAAAGCTAACTTGTGTCCTAGTTCCCTACGGCTAAAGTGTACCTGCCCTGAATAAGAGATGCCGCTGCCACGACAGACCAGGTCTGCCGCTTCGCTGCACCTCCTAAACAGTGTGTTTGGATGGGATTTGGATAGGTAAGGCCTGTCCCAAAACGGTGGCTCCATACATGAGCGCGCTAACGCATGTCCAACTTGTGGTCCTCATGACGGTAGGTCGTAAAATGGTACAGTCAGGATGTTCTGACCATAACCAAACTTGGGTCGCTAGCCAGGCAAACCCTCCTGTCAGCTTGCTTTCGGCACTAGCATTGAAAAACCCACGCTTCGTTGTCACGGTAACGTTTCCACGTGAATTTAGTCAACTAGCCTTCCTGAAAACATAAACTACCAACCTGGTTACTGACGAAACCTTCAGCTAGCAACCGACCTGGCATCTTGTTTCAATTCCTAGATCCCAGCTCGATTGCTCACTGTACCTCACTTCCTAACTGCACTAAACAATGGCTTGATCCCAGGCAGGAGCCTGAACTTTCTAAGGCAAATATCTAGGATTTCGGCCACACTAAATTCTATTCTAAACTCACAATATAAAGTGAAATTCTTAATTTAATTCGCGGACAAATAAGTACTTGGCGTGACACTTGCCCGGGGCGTGCGGCAGCTGTTCTTCGAGTACGTCTTTCTCCTCTGGCGGTCTGTTCGACTGAGGGCGAGCGTCGGCGTGTCCGTGGTTATATAAGCCTTCACACAGATACAACCTCGGCGGCTCGCGGGCCGCTGCACACATGCATCCGACCGCATGGCAGGCCTGCGCAGGCGTCGATCGCCGCCGGTAACCAGACAGGGCGGCGCCTATATCGCTTCGGCCCCTAGTTTTGGCGCCAAAGCACTACTAGTTGCCTTTAGACAATCTGTTATAATGTGCGCATCGCGTGGTTCGAATGACGACCGACCAGGCGCCAGCCTGGCTTCTCGGAAATAATCCCTGGGCTAATTTGTTTCAACAACTGTCTATCCACTCGACTCGAGGTTAATCCTCACCCGACTCAATAAAACTTAGTTATGTTTTGTTCAATAGACAGTTTCCTTTTGGTCTATCAAGACTCACTGTAATACCTATAGATATTTATTTATAAATATGAACCCGTTACAATACTACATGCTTTGAAGAATGTCAGTGTTTATTTTGTATTTGTCAATAAAACCACGCACCAGAATGAAGGGACTTTAAACCATCATCTACATTTGAGGGACTTAACATCTAAGGCATTGCACTATTATCAATCCATAATACCATATCTTATCGGTAGAGGAATTCCTAAAATACGTCTGTAATAGAATTGCCTAACTTTAACATTGACACTGCTGACTAAAATTTAAGGTACCTTAACTTCAAAAATGTTTCAAGAAAATTTCTAAGACATATATATCCAAAAATTGGCCAAGTGCGAGTAGAACTAGCACTCAAAGGGTTTCATACCACCACACATCTCCACACAGCTAGGTAGCGTAAGGACAATGATAACTATTAACATTACAAACAAAAGACATCAACGCGAGCGACAAATATATGTTTTTTTTTGTCATTCAGTTCGGACTCCTAAGTGCGAGTACGACTCACACTTGGCCGATTTTATTATTTGTTGTTTTACTTCAGTATTAGTGCTAAAATCACATTAAGTTTCACGCTTGTATGTATTACCGTTTTTACGATAGAGCTAATTCAAAAATACTTCTAAAGACCTATAAAAAACAGAGTTTTTTTTTGCAGTTTTAACTTTTCAATTTTTTGTATTTTTGATTATAGAAACACACATTCTGGAAAAATTTCAACTGTGTACCTAATACGGTTCATGAAATAAAGCCCGCTGACAGACGGACAGACAGACAGCGGAGGCTTAGTAATAGGGTCCCGTTGGTCATCCGTTGGGTATGCGGAACCCTAAAAAGGTAAAATTCCCTATTACATTCCCGTGATCCAGCCAGGCTAAGCCGAAAGAAAAGACTAAGAGCTATTGTGCAGATGGGCAGGTTAAAAAAAATAATTCGAGCGAGACCTACAGTACTCGCATATGATGTGTAACATGTGACAAAATACTTTATAAAAGGACGGCAAAGATACGGCAGACTAGGCTGTATGGTCATAGATACCTTTGCCTTTTCCGCGCTTTTAAAGCCTGAAAAAAGGACGGCTAAGATACGGCAGACTAGGCTGTATGGTCATAGATACCTTTGCCTTTTCCGCGCTTTTAGAGCCTGAAAAAACGCGACTTCCTGTTACAATGGGACACATTTCCGTCCCATTTCACGAAATCACTCCCACAAATTGCAGGAAAGCGAGAGCAAAGATGTTACACATCAAAAAAATGACTTGATAAAACCCGAGACGGATGACTTAGCTTTGCCTTGTAATTCAAATAGCCCAGACTTATATAAGGTCTACCAAAATTAGCTGAAACTATTTTAACTCGTGCTTCTACCCATGAAACTGAACAACTTTCCCAATAGAACACATAGTCAAATCTCAAAAAAAAATTTGAACTTTCCATACTATGTTGACTGATGAGCTAATCGAGTTGGAGAGCGAATTTTATTTTTGCGATTTGACTATGGGTTCCATGGGGAAAGTTGTTCAGTTTCATGGGTAGAAGCACCAGTTGAAATAGTTTCAGCTAATTTTGTTACACCTTATATACAGCATATCTCTAAGCGAGACGCAGTATTTTCGTCTCTAATGTAAATCGTTTTGTTCTACTTCATCAAAACATTCAGGGAGTCTCATCAAAAAAAGAACTACCAGAGATAACTCTTTCTGATCTTAGTAACCGTTCCGCATCTGTGGCGTAATGGTTAGTCTGTTTGCTTCACACCAGGAGGTCGAGGGTTCGGTTCCCGGCGGGTTCAACTTTGTAAGAGTCGATTTGGTGGGTGGTAGGGCATTTTCATATCCCGCCCGACTAGCTACCACCATCTTATCTTAGTGTTGCCGCCAAACATCAGTATTAACATCATTAATGTGTTCGGACTTGAAGATAAGATAGCCAGATCCCCATTACCTTGGGGAATCTTGAAAAGTCCGCTTGCATCTTCGGTATCATCGTCACTTACCATCAGTTGAGATGATGCCATAGGCTTATCAATTGTAGAATAACAAAAAAAATTCGAGCGAGACCTACAGTACTCGCATATGATGTGTAACATGTGACAAAATACTTTAGGTTAGTTAGATTTGATGACGATATTGTACCTGGGTGGCGGATCTGACAGTAACGAAAAAACCGACCAAGTGCGAGTCGGACTCTCGTAAAGTAGAATTCCGCGCTTTCGCGACTTCCTGTTACACATTTCCGTCCCATGTTACACATTTCCGTCCCATTTCACGAAATCACTCCCACAAATTGCAGGAAAGCAAGAGCAAAGATGTTACACATCAAAAAGTCCATAGTATGATCTATCTATCCGAGACTTTCATTATAAATCACGTGAAGAGAAATATATGAATTTTAAAGGGAACGAGGAGGCATCATGCTACAGTAGAGATAAAAAAACGCCCAAGTGCGAGTCGGACTCGCACAAAGTAGGGTTCCAAAGTCTTTTCAAAAAATAAAGTGACAAAATATATTGACTCCCGCTCCAGATCCTTCCTGGTGCAAAGGATATCTATAGCAATACAGCGTGGCAATGCTGCGAGCCTCATGGGAACCTTTGCACCAGGAACGATTATGGGTGGATTATTTTAATTAATTTATTATTAACTGATATGTTAGAGGGTCAGTGGCGTAATGGCTAGTGCCTCCGCCTTCTGTCCGGGAGGTCGTGGTTCGAACCTGCCACGTACCAATGTGATTTATGAATTAAGATTTCATATGTATGTTTATCCGATGTATCCTTAGCTGGTAATATATTAAAATTTGTAAATCAAATCGTGTTTCTAGGTTCAACTGTTGATTCAAAGCTTTAATGGGACCCTCATATAGAAACTCTAGCAGGCAGGCTTAGCTCAGCCGCATACGCAGTTAAAAAATCAGGCTCCTTACAGATATAGACACCGCAGACTGGTATATTTCAGCTACTTCCATAGTATTATGTCTTATGGGATACTTTTGTGGGGACATGCAGCTGATATAAATACCATATTAGTCCTGCAAAAAAGAGCGGTTCGCGCGATTTATGGAATGCGTTCTCGTGAGTCGCTCCGAGATAAGTTCAAAGATATTAATATACTGACTTTCCCTTGTCAGTACATTTATGAAAATATAATGTATGTTCGTAAAAATCTGTATCTCTTTTCACTGAATAGTGAGAGGCACAGTCGTAATCTTCGGAATAGGAATAAACTTCAAGTAGCTTATACCAGACTTAGGAAAATCAATAAGTCATTTGTGGGTCAATGCACACTCATGTATAACAAAGTACCTGTTGATGTCTTAAATTTGTCAGAAAAACAGTTTAAAAATTGTGTGAAAAGAACTCTCTGTAAAAAAGGTTATTATAAGACATCCAAATATTTCAATGACAAAAATGCATAGGTAGACCAGAGATATGCTATATATAAGGGGAGGGGGTAGACAGTGTTTCTTCTATCAACGCTACTAATCCTGTTAAATAGTAATAAAATGAAGATCAAACTAAGAATTGACGTGAAAGCAACAAGGCATGACAAGTAGTACTTCTTTTAATTAATATTTTTATCTTAGCATTGACATGAGTGGTGCTGCGCGCTCGCTTAAATGTTCGTGCGGATGGTGGCGCATCGGGAGCCGGGTCGTTCCTTTCCCTCTAATATGGTTGAGAGGAGCGATGGCTGACTCTTGCGTTATACTCGTGACCGGGTGCTGTCCGTGTGAACTGGCCTACACTTGTCAAAGGCGTTCATGACATTCAATAATTTTGATGTACCTATAACTTCTCGTGTCATATTGTTTTCATGTTCTAATGAAATTTTTTTTATATCACGGATTGTATTTTGACGTAATTAACTAATGATTGTTTATTTCTTGATTTTTACAAATGAAATCATTAAATTACTATTTTATGACTATCAGAAAGAGTGTAATTTGCACCTATTTTGAATAAATATCTTGAATCTAGAATCCGACGCTCTTAAGGTGAAGGAAAACATCGTGAGGAAACCTGCACACGCCTGCGAAGAAACTCGCAGGTTGTGTGTGAAGTCGACCAACCCGCACTGGGCCCGCGTGGTCGACTAAGGCCCGATCGCCCTAATTCAGGGTAGGCTCGAGCCCCTCGGTGGGGTCGTATATAAGCTGAAGATGACCTTAAATTCTAGCGTCAAATTCCAATTCGTTGAAGTTATGAGAATCACATAGCCAAATAAGCCATAATCGTCATCTACAGTCAATCTTCTTCTTGGAAAAGTCGGACTCTTCAATTAGCAAGGAACAGGCAATTTTACGAACAAAAACGAATATATATATTAAAAAAGACACATTTATATTATTACAGAGGTAAATATCTCTTAATAATTATAGCATCCGTACCCCTCTTTCAGATTAGTGTATCCTTCTTTCAGCCAGCAACGCTAGCTTGGTGGGTTTAAATAATACTATTTTTAAAGTTTCAGCCAATAGGGATGACGACAGCATCAGAAATAAATTATGAACTATTGATCACTAAATTGCCCTCCTACTTAAATTTCGGAAAAGCGTACTCGTTTTGTTTTCAATCAGGTCTTTGCTTTTTAATTCATAAAAATCACAAAATAAATACATAAATGACGTTGCTAAACTATGACGTCACACCTAGGTGTTCCTAACATTTTTAGAACAAAATGTCATTTTTGACATATGGTAAAAAGTAACTCAGATGACTAGCATTCGTTATCCCTCAGCTTTGATGTATCACGATTTCCCATTTAAACGAATACTAGTCTGAAAGAGGGGAGCAAAGTTTTTCGTTTAGCCCATGGTTGCTGTAGCGACATACCCGCCGATATTACACATCCCCACTCCTCTGGCCAAACGGATAAAGCCCTGGTCTCCCCAACCAGGTCCCCATGAATTCTTGATCAGCCAATACTTACCAGTGGCATCTGAAATTATAATTATTGAGTAGTAGAACTTTTATTTTCATAAAAATACAGCAAATAAGTAAAAAAAATATCAAAAGAGTTATGTTATGTTATAGCTAGGAATAAATAATTCGGTAGGTTATCTAAGCAATACCAGAGACAATATAATGAAGCGGTCGTATTCCAGAGTGAGTCAGAACCGCACACATAGGGTTCCGCACCATCATATTAGATGGCGCTAATAATTTTATGAATTATCAATTCAAAAAATGGTCAACCGTTTAATGAAATTGTCAATTCTATGATATCACTACGACAAATACTTTTTAATTTTTACCTCTAGTGTAGGGTTTCGAAGTCAACTCATAAACTACTAGCTGTTTCCCGCGGCTTCACCCGCGTGGACCACGTTTCTATGACTTTTCGAGGGTGCGCAGTGCGCGAGCCGCAAGCGGCTCGCGAGCGTGGCAAAAAGTAGCCTATGTCATAATCCAGGTCCTAATCTGTCTACCTACCAAATTTCAGCCAAATCCGTTCAGTAGTTTTTGCGGGAAAGCGTAACAGACAGACAGAGTTACTTTCGCATTTATAATATTAGTAGGGATTAGTAGGGATTTATCACATGTCACCCGAAAAAATGTTATCGAAAGTTGTAACTAAGGCTCAGTTTCACGGATGATTTAAAGTTTCTTTGTCAATGAGTGTTAAACGACAGGGTGACATAATTCAAATGACTGGGTCAGACTTATATTGTAATTATTAGGTTTCTACGGATAGCGTCGGTGGCGTAACGGCTAGGGTCGCCGCCTACTGTTCGGGAGGTCGTGGTTCGAATCCTGCCACGTACCAATGTGATTTCGAATTTAGATTTCACATGTACGTTTATCCGACGCTCTTACGGTGAAGGAAAACGTCGTGAGGAAACCTGCACACACCTGCGGAGAAACTCGAAGGTTGTGTGAGAAGTCGAACAACCCGCACTGGGTCCGCGTGGTCGACTAAGGCCCGATCGCCCTAATTCAGGGTAGGCTCGAGCCGCTCGATGGGGACATATATGAGCTGATATCATCAATTATTAGGTTGGTACAGACATGCTTAAAAGATTATTTCAATTTATTTCTTACCGGTTCCATATCCAATAAGCAGAACGGCGTGTCTACCGTATTGTGTGCTGCACGCAGGATCATTAAAAATCCTGCCACTGCTATAAGATTTAAAAGACGGACTGATGCCTATACCTGAAAATTTATCGCTCCGTTAATAATCTAAACACATATTTAAGTTTCCGACTTCCACTTACTCGTACTACATACCTAAAGATGAACAGATATACGTAGGTTGTTGGAAATATATATATATAAATGTTTTTTTATTGTTTCTTTTAGAATAAAGGACCACTTTGTTGACCATCTGTCTATCTGTCTGTCAAGCCCCTTTTTCCCCTTCAAAAGTATGAAAACATGAGTTTCCTGCCTGAAAACATAGCCTTTATTTTTCTCTTCATCTTGGGTAATAGCCGTAGACGTATCGTAATATTTTTTTGATGTGTAACATCTTTGCTCTCGCTTTCCTGCAATTTGTGAGAGTGATTTCGTGAAATGGGACGGAAAAGTGTCCCATGGGACGGAAATGTGTCCCAGGGAGTCGCGTTTTTTCAGGCTTTAAAAGCGCGGAAAAGGCAAAGGTCTCTATGACCATACAGCCTAGTCTGCCGTATCTTTGCCGTCCTTTTATAAAGTATTTTGTCACATGTTACACATCATATGCGAGTACTGTAGGTCTCGCTCGAATTTTTTTTTATCATGATACTTATCATTTTGGCTTGCGACCACGGCTAGTACCCCAGATGAAGGGAAATATAAAGGCTATGATTTCAGGAGGGAAACTATTGCTTTGATGCTTTTCCGTACTAGGGTTTTAGTTTTTAAACTTTAATTTTTAATGAATTAATCTTACCCAGTGATAAAGGCCCATAGTCAACAAGAGCTTGTTCCAAACCATCTTCGCCTCCTTGCAGGACATTTCCCCCCCCTACACGAGCCACAATTTGGTCTTTCTTTGTGTTACAAGTTCCTTGTTGGCCTAAATAGGGGTAATCGGCCTCTGTCACTAGTCCTCCATAATCAGCTACTTTTCTGTAAATCATATCATAATAATATTATAAATAATAAATTATGTCTGTTAGTTTGTCTCACTTTCACGCTTGTTTATTAATAATTTATTTATTAAAATCTAAAAAAACTGGATGGAGCTGTGTTTCTTGCACTGCCAACAAAGATTTGATAAAAACACCAAACAACTCAATGTTACCTAACAAAACTATAACAACTGTGGCACAGGGTGACACCGCTGGCATAAATAAAGAACAACTGCAGTGTATGAAGCCCGGAGAAACTCAATCAACCGGCGATACCAATGTCAGGACTGGCCAACCGCAGGATTTTGCGACCATGTTTGAGCTGCTCCAGGTAGAAATAAACCAGTCACAGAAACAATCACGTCTGGACTATAAGGAGGATCTTCAGTCTTTCAAAATTGAAATCTTATGTTCCATTTCAGAAAAATATAAAGATCATGAGGAAAAACTCAATAAGTTGGCTGTAACTGTTGAGAGTTATGCTACTCAAATAGCCAATTTAACCAAGATGTGTATGGATATTGAAGAATCAAATAATTTTTTGTCAAATGAACACGAGGCTCTTCAGAAAAAGATGAACAAATTCCAGGAAGAAATCAAATCACTGAAGGATGAAACAGCAAACAATAAAAATCGGGATGATTTAATGTTTAAGCTAACCAACAAAATCATTGAACAAGAGCAAAAGGTTTGGGCTAATAACATAGAGGTGTTCGGAGTTCCAGAATTCAAAAATGAAAACCCTACAAATATTGTTATTTCACTCGCTCAATTTCTGAATGTTGAATTAAATCCCAATGATGTGATTTTTGCATCCAGGATACAACCCAAAAATAAATCAAACAATCTGCCTATGCCTATTGTGGCTAAGATATCCTACATACAAAAAAGGGATGAATTAATTAGTGCTATACGGAAGAGGAAAGGTTGCACATCATCTGAACTAGGATTCAAGGGTGAAGATCGGAAAATCTACGTCAATGAACATCTGACCTCAGAATATAAGGCTTTACACAAAAAAGTCAAATTGACTTGTCAAGAAGTGGGTTTTCAATATTGTTGGGTTCGCAATGGAAAAATTTACGCAAGGAAAAACGACACGTCACCGAAGAATCTTATAAGGTCAGAACGGGACCTCCTAAAAATGAGCAGGAGCCAAGCACCAAGTCTGCAGCCCCGAGGTTGAGCAACACTGGCGCGCTAATACCGGTACCGGTTATCAATTTATTTGTAGGCATCCTTTATACACAACATTTTTATAGGCTTCATTCCACATTTACCATAATCTGCAGTTACGTAATAAATAGTTACATAATATTACTTCTACACAAACACACTACACTGTACACATGTGACATACAAACAATGCTGATTCTTTCCAGTAGTTTTTACAGCTCATTAGGCGTTTTATTGTTAAAAAAGTATAAAAATTTTATTCGATTGATACATATTTATTTATTTATGGCCCGTTATTGCTCGCTGTTAAATATGTACCTAGAAAATTATAATGAGTTTTTACCGTCAATGTTTGCTAAGAATTATTTTGTTGATTATTATAATAATATTATCACTAACCGGTTCTAATAACAAGATAAGTGTATATATACAAAATACGCGTAGTATAAGAGGCAAAACTCTTCAGTTTAGACAAGGACTTCTAGCAACGGAGTACGATATAGTAGCTATCATGGAGACCTGGTTGCCAGATAGTGTTTTTAGCTCCGAAGTCTCCGACAATAGGTACGATGTTTACAGGTGTGACCGCGATCCATTAGCTACAGGACATGAGTTAGGCGGAGGCGTGATGCTGTTAACCCGGCGGAATCTGTCCGCCGTTGCCGGAGCAGACGCGTCCGGTGACGGTGGCGGCTCGCTGCCGGCGGCGGCGCTAGCGGCATATTTCGAGGCTCTTCATGTGACGGTCCCAGCTAGGGCGCTGAGATCCAACTCAGACTTGCATATTGTATGTTTGTATGTTTCGGGAACACGTACTATACAAGATAGTAGGCTAGACTGCGTTGTACAATTCTTAAACAGTCTTTATACTAAATACATAAATGACGACTTTTTAATAATCGGAGATTTTAACATGCGTTCCATTAATTGGGTCCGGGATTCTAGTGATATTTTACAGCCTTATGGGAAAATGGAACAATCAATATCAGCCTTTATAAATTTTATAAACGAGTCCGGATTAAATCAGCATAATCACATAGCAAATGGGAACGGTAACTTTTTAGACTTAGTTTTTAGTAACTTACACGTGACAGATAAGCGCGCTGATGCTCTAATAGTTAAGGAAGACTTGCCTCATCATTATGCTCTTGTGCTGGAGCTCACTGATATTGGGATATTGCCAATATACGAACCGCCTAGAAAGTTGAAGGCCTTTAAAAAAGGTAATTATGCATCAATAAAATCATTTCTATCTGCTGCTGACTGGGAACCAATTTATATTAATAATTTAGAGGATAGTGTGAGTTACTTGTATGGCACAATTAATGAAGCTATAGAAAAGTTTATTCCTACATTTACTATAGTTTCTAATAAATATTCCCCTTGGTACTCTAATAGCCTAGTTAAAATTATTAAAGAGAAACTCAAGTATCACAAACTCTGGAAAAAATACAAAAATGTTAGAGATTATGACACTTTTGCTATGCTGCGTGTTCGACAAAAGAGGGTACAGAACCAGTGCTGGATAAGGTATATATCGAGATGCCAGGAATCCATATCTACGAATCCCAAGTTCTTTTGGAAATACGCCAAGGACCTTAGGGGAACTAACAGTATTCTAAAACAAGTAACATTTAACAACAGAACAGCTACCACAATTTCTGACATTTGTAATAACTTCTTGGAATACTTTTGTTCGGTTTATCGTTCACCTAGTAAAACTTCATCTATGCCTTCTGTTTCTTCATCACCGTCAATTAATATTATTAATACAATCAATATTAACAATAATTTGGTCTTGAAATATTTAAAAACTCTTGACAGCACCAAGGGCGCTGGAAGTGACGGTATACCTTCATACTTCGTTAGGATGTGCGCAGAGCAATTAGCTGAACCATTAGCTGCAATCTATAATAGATCTATAAAAGAAGGAGTTTTTCCACGTGTCTGGGGAGAAGCGTTAATTGTACCTATTCATAAAGGTGGCTCTAAAACTGCTGTAGACAAGTACCGACCTGTCTCCATTTTACCTATTTTTAGTAAAATTTTCGAATTAATCATTCACAACCAAATTTATCCAATAATAAAACATATTATACCAGAATTTCAACATGGTTTTATGCGGGGGAGGTCTGTTGTCACAAATTTAGCTACTTTTACTTCTGTGATTGCTGAGTCACTTGATAAAGGGAGTCAGTTACATGCAGTATACACAGACTATGCAAAATGTTTTGACAAGTTGGATCACAGCGTCCTTTTGAGTAAGTTACAAGCCGTAGGTATACACGGAGATCTCTTCCGATGGATGAAGTCTTATTTAGATAATCGCAGCCAGGCAGTTAGGCTCGGTCTATACTGCTCTCAGTTTAAAGACACCCCTTCGGGTGTTCCTCAAGGATCACATTTGGGTCCATTACTTTTTAATATTTATGTTTTTGATATAGGAGTTTGTTTTCGGAATTCACTTGACTTGATGTATGCAGATGACATGAAGGTATTTTTACCCGTGACTGACATTCATGATTGTATTCAGTTGTAGGAAGATCTGGACAGATTGAGTTCATATTGTGATACCAATATGTTAGATCTTACTTTTCACGAAAAAAAGTTGTGGTGAATTTTGACTATGCTCTGAAGGGCTCGTCACTTGAAAGAGTAGCCTCGATTAGGGATTTAGGAGTGATACTTGACGATAAGTTAACTTATTTAGATCATTATAATTACATTGTACAAAAGTCGTACAAAATGCTGGGCTTTATAATAAGAATAACGAAACCTTTCACTCAGATTGCTCCACTAAAGGCTTTATATTGCGCCTATGTCAGAAGCATCTTAGAATTTGCTTCACAGGTGTGGTCTCCTCAATACCAAGTTCACCGAGATAGAATAGAGGAAATTCAAAGAAAATTTTTGAAATTGCTGGTGAACCGTGGTTTGATACAGCGTTCTGACCTTGATAACAAAGCTAAACTTCATAACTTATTACCTCTAGAAGACAGGCGCTTAACAGCGGATGTAAGATTACTGCAGCAGATAATATCTGGTGAGATTGATTGTCCTGAACTATTACAACGAATTCATCTTCGTGCAGTTCCACAACGCCTCCGAAGTCGTCCGATATTTAATATTCCATTCTCAAGAACAAAGCATGCTGACCAATCGATCATGGTTAGATGTCTTTCAGAATACTATATGTATTTCTCAAGTATTGGCATATTTTACGAAAAGCGCAACCAATTCAGGAAATCAGTTTTTGACGTTATTAAATCAAAATAATTAAAATAAACATACATTCACACACGCATACACTCCCTCATACACTCTCACACACACACTAACACTAACAAACAACACATCTGATGTAGTCGATTGCACGCGGATAGATAGATTAGAATAATTATGTTAATTTTAAGAACTTGAAATTTATTGGCATATGCATTTTCTTAAGTTTGATTACTGTAGATTTAAAGCTGTAATTTCAATAATAATATATTAAAAAAAAAAATATATATTTATTCCAGTGCGAAACTCGTGTAACATTCGTTTAACTACATATAATTAAAAACGAAACGGTTTAAACGGCTGAATGGATTGAAATGAAGTTTTGCGAGTAGATAGATGAAGAGCTGAATAGGCAAACTTTTATTCCAAAAACACATGATTCTTTTAAGATATCTATTATTGCATAGAAATTCTTTCACGCCTAAAGGGCTGAACGGATTTAGATGATCCATCTAAATCAATCTAAATCTGTTCAGCCTTTTAGGCGTGAGTAAAAAGCTACAGGAATTCAAATTAAAACATTCAGACTTCTCCAAATAGTGTAGAATGTACAATATTTTTCAGTTGCTTAAAAACATTCTTTGATACTCATCATACCAGCTCATATACGTCCCCAACGAGGGGCTCTAGCCTACCCTGAATTAGGGCGATCGGGGCTTAATCGACCACGAGTGCGGGTTGGTCGACTTCACACACAACCTGCGAGTTTCTACGCAGGCGTGTGCAGGTTTCCTCACGATGTTTTCCTTCAAGGTAAGAGCGTCGGATAAACGTACATGTGAAATCTAAATTCGAAATCACATTGGTACGTGGCAGGATTCAAACCACGACCTCCCGGACAGGAGGCCGCGGCCCTAGCCGTTACGCCACCGACGCTCCCGTAGCCGTTACGCCACCGACGCTCTTTGATACTAAATGGTGTAATTTGGCAAGCTTGTACAGGCTAGCTGCACAAAAATAAATTAAATGACTAGCTTTTGGCCGCGACTTCGTTATCGCTTTATTCCCAGTCCCGTAGGAATTTGAAAAATTGACTCACTTGTTTTGGCCACTTTAGTCCTTAACTGTGAGAAAATCTTATTAAATAGGGTTTAAAGATTCTGCTTTTAAATTATAAATTTTAAAGCAGAATCTTTATATCTCGAGCAGGAAAAAATAAAACTTATGTACAAGTTTACGATATCCTTAGATCCCCTTAGTCGGCCCTTTCGCAAAATCTATTTTTAGATAACATCTCCTTCTTATAAACTACCTACCTGCCAAATTTTAGCTTCATAGGTCAAGTCATCATTATCATCATATATCAGCCGAAAGACGTCCACTGCTGGACAAAGGCCTGTCACAAGGATTTCCACGACCACAGTACCTATGATGCCCGCATATAGCGGCTTCCTACGACCTTCACCAGGTCGACGGTCTGCCGCGTGGGAGACCTTCCTACGCTACGTCTTCCGGTGCGCGGTCGCCACTCGAGAACATTACCCTCCAAACGGCGATCTGTTCTACAAGCTATGTGCCTTGCCGAGTGCCACTTAAGTTTAGCGATTCTGTGAGCTATGTCAGTTACTTGTTCTCTTACGGATCTCCTCATTTCTGATTCGAGCGCGTAGGGAAACTCCGAGCATAGCTCGATCCATCGCCCTTTAGATGACTTTGAGCCTTCTTATGAGGTCCATAGTAAGCGATCATGTCTCAGTTCAGTATGTCATCACTAGCAACACACCCTGATCAAAGACCTTAGTCTTGAGACACTGCGGTATTTGGGACGTGATGATATTGCTAATTTCCCGAACGCTGCCCAGCCAAGTTGGATTCGTCGAGTTGGATTGGTCGATTGATCTCTTTCTTGAAGTTGGACCTAAATAACTGGACTGTTTGTCCAAGGTATACATATTCGTCAACGACGTCGAGTTTAGAGTCTCCAACCTTCAGAGGAGTGGGTGCGATACAGATATTTAACATTATTTTCGTCTTGTCCATGTTAATTTTAAGACTCACTTTTTGAGAGACTCTATTAAAGCCTTTGAGCATTGTGCTTAGGTCTTCCATAAACTCAGCCATGACCACGATATCGTCAGCGGATCGGAGGTGGGTGATGTACTCGCCGTTGATATTGATGCCAAGTCCACCGCAGACCAGAAGTTTGAAAACATCTTCCAAGGCGGCGGTGCACAGTTTTGGAGATATAACGTCTCAGAGTCTCACCCCACGCTGCAGCTGGATAGGTTTCGAATTCCGGTTCTGAAGGCGAACTGACATGGTGGCGTTATCATACAAACACTTCAACACCACAATGTATCCATAGTCAATTCGGCACCACTGGAAACACTGTAACACAGCCCAGGTTTCGATTGAATCAAAGGCTTTCTCATAGTCCACAAACGCCAAGTATAGTGGCTGATTGTACCCTTCAGTCAATAATAATAAAAACAATAATAATTTAATATAATCTGCCACAGCGTATGTATGTGGTCTATGTCAAAGGCTCTTAGGAAACCGGCTTGTTCGGGAGGCTGGAAGTCGTCAAACCTGCGTGCGAGACGATTCGTAATGACTCTCGAAAACAGCTTGTAGACATACTTCAGAAGTGAAATGGGTCTGTTGTTCTACAGTAGGGTAATGTCACCTTTTCTGAAGAAAAGCACGACCACACTTCTGTGCCATGCTTTAGGCGTTTGTCCCTCGGAATTGAACACTTCTGAAGAGCTTTTAGTACCAGTGTTGCGCCTGCATAAGGCAAGTAAGTAGGCAGTATTGGAGCTATCGTGTGTAATGATTGAATGAGTGAGTTAGTGAACTTTCGCTTTCATAGTATGTAAATATACGATGTTTTTACGGTGAAGGAAAACATCGCGAGGAAACCTGCGCCGTCTGCGAGTAAACTCGAAGGTTGTGTGTGAAGTCGACCAGCCCGCACTAGGCCCGCGTGGTCGACTAAGGCCCGATCGCCTTAATCCAGGGTAGGATTGAGCCCCGCGGTGGGAACGTATATGAGCTGATATGTTGACCTACGTATAAAATTTCACCCAAATCGTTAGAGTCGTTTTCTTGAAACTAATCCCTACTTAATATTATAAATGCGAAAGTAACTCTGTCTGTCTGTTACGCTTTTCCGCTTAAACCTCTCAACCGATTTTGATGAAATTTGGCACAGACAATCTTTAGACCCTGAGAAAGGACATAGGCTACCTGAGTTTCCACGTTCGCGAGCCGCTTGCGGCTCGCGCACTGCACACCCTCGAAAAGTTTTAGAAACGTTGTCCACGCGGGTGAAGCCGCGGGAAACAGCTAGTTCTATATAAATTTACAAGAGTATAAGATAGAGATACATACTGCATAACTTCATGAGGAATGCCGCCTTCAGAACACCCCTGTGGGGTCATGCAATCGAGGACTTCCTGTTCCGACAAAGATTGTAGTTGGCTTTTCTTGGCATATTGACCTTCTATGTTACCTACACAAAGAGAAATGTATGAGGCATATGGATATAATGTCTATCAGAAATACTAGCGATGTGCAAGTTGTACACCGTTTTATTTGTCTTCTGTGAAAGACCTGTCCCAAGACTATTTTCAACCGACTTCGAAAAGGGAGGAGGTTCTCAAGTCAATACGCAATTTTTTTTTATGTTTGAGCTTTTTTTTTTACAGAGGAGTCTGATTTTGATATTTACTTTTTGGGGTTTCGTAGTCATCAAGGAACCCCTTTTAGTTTCGCCTTTTCCGTCTGTTTCTCTGTCAGTTCGTCCGTTTGTCCGTCCATCCGTCTGTCTGTCCGTGGCTGCTCAGATACTCTAAGTACTAGAAAGCTGTAATTTAGCATGGGAATAAATATTAATCACACCGACAAGATGGTAAAATAATTAAAAAAAAAGTTTTTTTGAGGTACCTCCCCTACATGTAAAGAGGGGTTGTATGTTTTGGCGTTAACGTACCCTACGGAGAGGAGTATAGTTGAAAAAGTCTTTCAAAGCTACTGAAACCTTATTTTTTATATATTTTTTTGTAAATTTTTTCGGCGTGATTGTGTATATCTATCTAAACCTAAATTTTAAAACCAAATGAGTATAAATTGAGGTCTAAAGAAACTTGTTTTTGAGGTCATTCAGACCTCTTTCGAGTTCATTAACGTCTCGAAGAAAAACAATTAAGTCTATATAAAATTACAGCTTTCTAGTTAGTACTAGGTAGCCTCTGAACTAAGTCGCGGACAGACGGGCAGTCAGACAGACAGACATGGAGAAAATTGGTTCTTTGTTCCCTAAAAAGGGTCTGGTTTGATTGAGTAATAACTCCTGTGATTGTTTACATTCAGTTAAAATTAAAATAACATTGGTTGGAACAGCTCAAATACTTTTGAATGAGTACAAAATAACATTAATAATAATAATAATAATAATAATAATAATTTATTCACTTTAAGAAGTCTTATCATTACTTTATTCGCTTCATTTTAGGATATGTAAGTCGAAAAATTTTAAACAAAAAGATATTTTTTACGAACAACTAACGTATTTTAAAAAAAATCTTACGTCACATGGTTCTCAAAATTATTTATTAAAAGAAGGCAGTGTATTTTTTTTACTTTATTTTTCGATACGTAAACAAATAGATGTAATTCAAGGGGTTGCGACCGCTATATGGGGGTTTTTATTACGTGAGTGACCGAGGAATACTCGGATTCTCCTAGGCATGTGAATTAAATGTTTTGTGTGAAAACGGATTTTCAGAATAAATACGTTGAAAAAAACCGATATTGTGAAAAAAAAACTTGAAATAAATTTAAAAAAAACACGCGTCTACTGAGGTTTGAAGCCACGTCTGTATCTGTTTATGGTATTGTGGGCTAGACTCGTAAACAGCTCGGCTAGGCTCGCTTCTGAAATGGTTGGTTAAAATATGATCAATCACATATTTCGTGTCAAAAAACGCATTGCGTTATAACTTGGAAGAAGCGTTTTCTAATTTTTCGCCCCCTAAAAATTCCCGTATACCAAATTTTAGTACCGTTTTCGAGAAACTAATTATATCACAGTAATATAAAAGTCATTGAATTGTATATTATACGAGTATGTATAAACATTTTTTTTATTCACAATTGGTAAGCCCTTTGCACCATCTCACCTGATGGTAAGTGACGATGATGCCGACGGAGCTGATGGAGGCGGGCTTACCACGATGCCCAAACTCAATGGGGAACTGGCTATCTTATCTTCAAGCCGGAAAATATCAATGTTAATAGCACTGATGTTTGGAGGCAAGACTTAGCAATTTTTTTTTTGTTATTCACAGTTGGTAAACCCTTGACAACATCTCACCTGGTGGTAAGTGACGATGTTGCCGAAGATGGAAGCGGGCTTACCAAGATTGCTCATTTAAAGTCATCAGATGAAAAAAATACATGTAATGCCTGAGCTTAACGGTTTAAAAGACTTACCCTATCCCGATGTATATGTTTACTTACCAACAGCACTGAATATAAAACAGTCATTACACTCTGCTTGGTTTTTGACTTCTGTGACCAAATTATGATCCCTATAGTCAAGGTTGGCGGGATTGTTAGGATCAGGTGAACTGTCCATGTTGATCACATTTACATCGGTCATATTCATATCGTCGAAATTGAAACAGTTAGCGTAATCCATAAACTCCTCTTCGGTCATGTCGGCAAAATGGTTCACTACATGAGAGTTGAAATTCTCCTTTAAGTTCAATTCGTTAATTTTCATAAGATTGTCTTTAAAAACTTCAAAGCGATATAGGAACTCATAACTATCGTAATCCTTATCAAACCTCATAATGAATTCATTGAAATGGTGCTCTGCTTCTTCTATATCGTAAAGGAATACTTCAGAAGATTCATCATAATTGCAAGTTACAGTAGTAACCGCGATTACAGACAACAACAAGTAAATTAAATACATTGTTACAAAGACTATCACCGGCTAAGTAACTGTGCGTCTGAAATAGTCATTATTTATACAAAATCAAGCAATTACAATGAATTGTTAATGTGTGACATTTTAGTACTTAGTAAGTAATAAAAATACTAAGATTCTTGAATACTTACCAGGATATGTATATTTTAGGGTTCAGTAGAAAAGTTAAAATGCAAATTTAGCTTTTGAAAAGATTTCTCCCTTTGCGAGTCTGTGTTGTTTGCTCTCCACTGTGTTCTTTTTCAGGTTTCCTTGCCGAAGAGGATACCTAATACTAATCCTACACCGTCTGTCTATCCACCCATCTAACAGACCTATAAAGCTGTATTTTCTGAACTGTAATAGTTAACAGTTTGAAATTTTCAAAAATATGGTGTTTTCATTACAAACAAATAATAGAAATATCAAGGACTTACTAATTGTAAATAAAAAAAATAAAAACTAAAAATTTTAGGTGCTGCCTTTCAAAAAACTTGTTTTTTAAAGTTGCGTGAGGTGTTGTCAATGAGGCGGGTTCAAATATATGTATTTTTTATTTTCGCCAAATGTATCTAATAGGTGGTACAATTGATGGAGTTTACCTCTTAACAAACGATTTTCAGATAGGAAGTGAAATCGAGTGTTTATGTCAGTTACCTTTTATATCAGGAAGACTAATGCTCCATGGTCATACAGCCTAAGCCGCGAGGCCGCAGGGCGAGCTCCGCGTAGGGCAAAGCCCAAAGGAATCCGTCCAGGAAGGTCATGGACGTCAAAACTAGACGTTTCACGATGAATAAACTTCAGTCGCGCGTCGGAGCTGACACGCACACTTTTTTATTTTACTACGAGTATCTGCTATAGTGTAGTTGTGCGAAGCCCCTAAAACTACCAGATTTTGAAGTCGCAATTTTTCTGTAATGCCTGCTGGGATGACGGGAAAACTTTCATCGAATTCACTTTAAAAAGTGTTTTTAACATATTCTTTGTCTTATATAAAAATAACTTATTTTGCAACGATTTCAATTAACCAAGTCCTAAAGTTTATTTTATATGGTGCAGATAATAATGTACGTAAATATTATTAATAATTATTTGCACTTTAGCGGACCATGATGGGGAATCTGCGCATTATCAGTGACTAAACTCTACCGGTTTCACATACGGTTATTTATAACAGTACATTACACCTACATATCGTTTTTAACTGATTATATACTATAAATGTGAAAATGTTTCTGTTTTTTGTTTGTTTGTTACCTTTTCACGCTTCAACACCTTGACCAATCTTGATGAAATTTGACATGCAGGTAGCCTGTGCCACGTGGAAGGACATAGGCTATTTTTCATCCCGTGATAGCCACTTGCATCTCGCGCACTAAACACCCTCAAATACAGTTACGATGTCCATGCGGGCGAAGCCGCGGGCAAAAGCTAGTAAAATTATAAATGTGAAATGTGTTTGTTTCCTTTTCACGCTTCAACACCTTGATCAATATTGATGAAATTTAGCATGTAGGTAGCCTGTGTTACGGGGAAGGACATAGACTACTTTTTTCTCGTGAAAATAGCATAGTCCGATGCAGTTCCTAAGGAAACTGAAAAAATACTCTTTTTTGGTTAATTTCTTGTGATTTTATCCACAGAGATGGTTGAGTGAATGGGAAATGACGTAGTTTACCAATAAGCATATCCTGATATAATTGTCAGGGATCTGGGGAAAATTCATTTCCACGCTCGCGCACGTCGGTGTCGCAACGGACTGAAGTGTTTTTTGCATACAATTGGTTGAGAGGCTGGGAAGTGACATAGGCTGCTAATCAGAATAGCCCGATATAGTTCCTGAAGGATCTTGAAACAACTCATGTCCACTCTTTCGAGCCGCTTGCAGCTCGCTCACCACTCGCCCTCAAAGACAGTCATAAAAACGGTGTCCACGCGGGCGAAGCCGCGGGCAAAAGCTAGTATTACAATTAACTGAATTGCAACTTTAAATATACGATACAGGCTTAGCCTATACTAGTGTAGAGACCATTGTTCTATACAGGATGTAAGGGACATGTTTCTGAAAACTGATAGGGTTCAATCAGTACATCATTCTGAGACATAATATCTCATTGGAAGTTCTTTCCGGAAATTTCTGTAATTTTTATCGTGCTTTTTGTTTCGACTCCTTTATTTCAACGTAACATTATGTTCTCTATACGCAGCACTCGTTTTTTGAAGTAAAACTTCTTTACGCACGCTTGACTTGGGGAGTAAGCTGGTGGATGCGTGACGAGAGCGTTACAGAAGTGTGGTCGGGCGAGGCGAACGGAAGTAGAGAGGGATATATAAATTTGTGAAGATAGAAAGAGAGATACTATTTATTTTTATTTACCAACAATATCGGTTGCCAAGGCAACAATATCGGTTGTCAAAACAATATAAACAAACATATAAGATAAAAAAGATTTGATCATTTTCAGAGGATAATAAAACTTTTTTCATAAACTGTCTATACCTCCATATGACAAAAAATATTAGATTATTTACTGAAGACTTAGTAAACAAACATATATAGATGGAGTTAAAGAAGTTTTACTTCAATTGTGTGGACTAAAGCACACTCGTATTTTTAAAAAATACAGCTAGAATAAAAAAAACGAAATGTGTGCTGGGACATAATAATAGTAAAAGTGAAATTTCAACGGACAAGTGGAAAGGGTAACCCAGGCTAAGTACCTGCTTTATATCTCCATCTCAACTTTTCTATGTCTTCGAATACAGCCGTTACCCTCTCTCCGCCGCCAGCCTTTCTCTGTCTACCCCCTGCGGCCGTAACGCTTTTTCGTGTCCGAAAAATCTTCATACCCCCAAACTATATAGAACTTTCACTTCAAAACGGGAATGTATGCATGAATATACTGAAACTCTCATAGAAGCACCGCTCACAACGATAAAAAAACCGAATCAGCTAGTTACTTGCCCTGAGTTCAATCGAGTTTAATCGCGGCGCTCGCTCGCGCGTCGCTGCGCCGCCGTGACGTCACACCCCTGCACCACGGGGCCGCCCGGCCGGGCGGAATCGTTCGCTCACTTACAGTTCTCGTTACATTGCGTTAAAGAAAATAAAAGGGACTCGGTTTCACGGGTTAACTTAACATTCCGGAACTTTTTGTTCATGCTGAATAACTCAGTATGATGGATGAACTGTATATGTCGCCGGAATATTGACAAAATCGCGATATTACAATCTCACCACACAAAATTCAGTGAGATTATAATATCATGGTGAATTGTCAATCGGCTTACAATTTCACGGCCCATTCTTGTATCTCCGAATAAAACCGATGATTTCTTCTTCTGCGGAGCATTCAGCTACTTCGCTTAGTGTTATTGTAATGTCACTAATGGAATTTTAAGCAATGTTACGGTTCACAATCTTTCGACAGTTCACAATCTCGCGAGATATATCCCGTTAGATAATAATCTAACGGTTTTTCAAATTTTACGATTACATATACCCCCTTTCAGTTTTCGGAAACTTGTCCCTTACACCCTGTATATTAACTTGTACTATATTTTTAGATTATTTATTTAAATAATGTATTGCAATTCATGGAGTTTGTGATTTACCTAGATACCTTTTTTTACTCACGATTGAGAATGGTCACTTTAAATATGAATACCCTCGACCCTATTTACACCATAACCTATTCATTAACTTTAACATTCCAATGAGGCTAAAAAATGATAACTCTCTTATAAGTTGGTAGGAGTTGAATATCCTGCAGATCAGGTCATGGTTATCAAGTCCTTGTTGTATCATTGAAGCAACAGGATACCAAATTTTAAATCAGTCAGACCAGTAGATGTTATAAAAGAGCTGATGGTCTTCAAATGGCAGAAAAGATTTTCTTGAGTCATATAGCTAATGACACTCTCGATCAAGTCACATATCAAACAAAAAAAAAATTCGAGCGAGACCTACAGTACTCGCATATGATGTGTAACATGTGACAAAATACTTTAGGTTAGTTAGATTTGATGACGATATTGTACCTGGGTGGCGGATCTGACAGTAACGAAAAAAACCGACCAAGTGCGAGTCGGCCTCTCGTAAAGTAGAATTCCGCGCTTTCGCGACTTCCTGTTACACATTTCCGTCCCATTTCACGAAATCACTCCCACAAATTGCAGGAAAGCGAGAGCAAAGATGTTACACATCAATAATAAATCAAAAACGGTTAATCCTTTTGGTAGCTAAAACGCCACAGACAGAAACACAAATACACACGTCAAACTTTAAAAAGGAAGTTCGACGGCATGTAAAGAATCCTTGGTGGACAGTTGCGTAAATTTTGTAAATATATAGGACACAAAATTAGTTATTTACATTTAATAACATGATTGTATGGTATTTAAATAATTCTGGTTTGTCATTAAAATGTAAAATGTTGTGGCGTTAAACATTGAAGTAGTTACCATTATCATATTATCAGTCACATATTCGGTACCTTATGCATATGTATGTACTTTTTAGACGTGTCATTTTAAATGCGGCTGAAACTGCATGTAATTTAATTAGACATTACGTAACTACCACAATAGTTATTTGGCACTGCCAAGTAATGAGATGGCGCCATCGTAACATGAGTGCTAGTTAGACAATAGACAGCACGAGTGTTACAATAGCTAATAGGGATGACGACAGCATCAGAAATAAATTATGTACTCTTGATCACTAAATTGCCCTCCTACTTAAACTTCGGAAAACCTTTACTCGTTTTGTTTTCCATCAAGTCTTCGATTTTCAATTCACCAAAATCACATAATGAGTACATAAATGACGCTGCAAAACTTTGACGTCACGCCTAGGTATTTCACACCTTTTTAGAACAAAATGTCGTTTTTGACAGATGATAAAAGTTAATCAGATGACTAGCATTTGTCATCTATATTGCGTGCAGTGGCATACAATACTAATTTTCCTGCAACCATGAAATAAATAAAAGAAAATTTTAAACCGTCAAAATTCATCCATACAGCCTAATCACACGCAGGTACGCGTGCTTTTTTAAATGGCTTTGGCATCTTGCACAAAATACATTGAAATTTTGTCAGAATCATAATATATGGATTTTTTTAGCCAAAGCCATGAAAATTTTTTAAAAAGTTTCATTGTTGTACAGTTATCTCGTTTTGAAATGATCATTGTAAAACGGCTTGTAGCAATGAATACTTTTGTGATATGATTTGAGTAGGACATGGTACATGTAGGATAGGTAGGGCGTGGGTAAAATAATGTACGTGCTTACAGATGAATTTAATGACAAAAATAATAGAGAATAAGTTGAGAATAGGTAATTTAAATTAATTTTATATTGAGATATGATGGTAAATGATAGAATGATTTTTTTAAACACATGTGTCACAGTTTACTCAAATTGTGACACATGGCTCGTTTTATGCCAGCGAATACGTACCATGTGTAAGTTTTATACTTTTGGCGATGACAGCTCCCCCCCCCCCCCCCCCCCGCCAACTCGCAGCAGTAAACGTCTTTAGGGCTGATATAAATTTAAAATTATATTAGCTAGCATTTCTTATTATAATATTGTTAGGTATAGGTATCATGATAATTTTTGGGATCTGTTTACATCGACATATCGTGGGGACGCTGCACGTAAAGAAAACTGTCAAATTAAATGACACTTGCACAGTCGTCTGCCATTATGGAATTTGCTAGTTCCTCCATTCTGCCTTATTCACTGAGTCACTGTGGTCGTAGTTCAGTGTGAATTTCAGTGTTCGCGTCGATCACACAGGTTAAATGATCATAAATATGGTCATTACATAGATGGGTTTGACTGTCAGTGATAGTGCTAGTTTAGCCGATGGTGCCGGTTAATCACTAGATGGCAGTCGTTAAGCCGTGTCAGAGCCTATAGGCGGCTTAAAAAATTCTAACAGTAGAGTTTACTTGGCCCCTATGTTACAAGCTTTTTATTAGCTTGCTGTGTTAGTTAGTTTTTTTGTTACTTTGGGACAAACCTTGGAAGCTAAATCAAACCTCTAACTGGTTTCCGATTTAGCTGAAATTTAGCACACAGGTTAAGTTTGAAGCACAACGCATGGTTAGCTAAATGACGTCTTTCTAAATCCAATATGGTGGACTCCCAAAGATGTCAGACCAATTTTTTTTATGCATCCCCATGATATGGGTAGCAAATGAAAGGGTTTGCTAAAAAAGAATACGAAACACTTAAAATTCTTTTCTAATTACAAGCCTTAAAGTTTTTAAGTTTTTCTAAAATAATTTGGAGTATGAACTAACCTTGCCAAGGAGGGACGTGAACGTGATGGGTTGTTAAGGAATGACCCTTTCAGTTCATGACAAATTGCGACAAATATAGCTACGCACTACGAAGCGACTACGCCAAGCCATTCGTAGTCCGTAAACCCGAAGCACACCCCGGACACTACATACAACGGTCGTGAAATGTCATTTCGAAAAACAAATGACGGAGCAAACAAAATCACGGCGAAATCCTATACGTTCGAGAACCAAACTATAACCAATCTGTATCAATCTGAGTGATAGACCGGCAGGGAGTGTCCATACTGTATGGTAGTACTAATATATATACTTTGCCCGAAGGGTCTGTCTGTCAGTAGGCTGTGTTGTGTACCGTAATATAAAAGACAGGATAAATTTTCACAGTCTGTGAAATAAAAGACAGTTTAAATTTTCCATACTGTATTTCTGTTGCCGCTTTAAAAAGGATAATAAAAAAATAAATAAAGGGGCCTACTTGCAGAAACAAATGACATCTAGTAGTATCAAAGTATCCTTACTTATCCCTACTAATATTATAAAATGCGAAAGTAACTCTGTCTGTCTGTTACGCTTTCCCGCAAAAACTACTGAACGGATTTGGCTGAAATTTGGTAGGTAGACAGATTAGGACCTTGCTTAAGACATAGGCTACTTTTTACCACGCTCGCGAGCCGCTTGCGGCTCGCGCACTGCGCACCCTCGAAAAGTCATAGAAACGTGGTCCACGCGGGTGAAGCCGCGGGAAACAGCTAGTAATATTATAAATGTGAAAATGTGTTTGTTTGTTACCCTTTCACGCTTCAACGCCTTGACCAATCTTAATGAAATTTGGCATGCAGGTAGCCTATGTCACAAGAAAGGACATAGGCTACTTTTTATCCCGTGAAAATAGCATAACCCGATGCAATTCCCGAGGGAACTGAAAATATACTGTTTTTTGGTTAATTAACATCGCAACGCAACAATGGATTGTGTGATTTTTTGCACCGAGATGGTTGAGGGGGTGTTAAATGACACGATTTACTAATAAGCATATCCTGACATAGTTCCCAAAGGAAGTGGAGAAACACACACAAACGCACACTCTAAGTCAGTCACAAAAACGATGTCCACGCGGGCGAAGCCGCGGGCAAAAGCTAGTATAATATATATTATGGTAATATCCTCCGTATAGTTGATTTAATAAGTTGTTTTGATAACGAACCCTTAGTGCGCGAGTGTAACTCGCACAAATAAAACCGTTGTATTTCCGGTTTTTAGCTAAAACTTTCTCTTTAGATTTTGGAGTGGGTAAAGTAAAAACACTTTGACTTTAATGCCATTAGCTTTCCAGTTTTTATTATTCCTACCTACATTAAGCGTCGGTGGCGTAATGGCAAGGGCCGCTACCTCCTGTCCTCCTGTCCTGGAGGTCATGGTTCAAATCCTGCCACGTACCAATGTGTCATCACCCTAATTCAGTGTAGGCTCGAGCCCCTCGGTGGGGACGTATATAAGCTGATATGACGACCTACACTAAACCACTAAATGTTACATGGATAATATTGTCAGTAGTTCCCTGATTTGAAAGGGACAATCATTTTCTTGTTTGTCTGTCTATCGTTTCGGGTGGGATTTTGCACCGGTTTTTTTTATACTTTCTGTTATCCGATCATGCTGAAATTTTGTAGACAGCTTCAGTTCCGATGATAACACAAT
Organism: Coleophora flavipennella; assembly: GCA_947284805.1. NCBI lineage: Eukaryota > Metazoa > Arthropoda > Insecta > Lepidoptera > Coleophoridae > Coleophora > Coleophora flavipennella. Next base: position 11,734,879 of record OX369263.1, on the reverse strand, counting down.
ATAATCAATTTAATATCACGGTAGATACAATAAGGCGGACTACTTATTTCTTTAGAACCCCTCGATTCGGGTATCAAAAGAAAGAGAATGATGAGTGGAAAACGACAAGACTAATGAAAGTTAAAAAACCGACTTCAAATAAAGAAATTCACTCAAAACAATGAAGTATTTTTTTTATATATAAATACACGAAATAAACCAATAATAACGAAATCAAAGGTAGGTAAATTAGGGGCCTAAATTTTTTTTTAAGTTGGTATACCAGCACACAGTCACTTATACCTATTATTATATTTATATTATGTTTTATATTCGACGGCTTTTCTAGCACCGACCTCAAAAAAATTGTTGCCACCTAATTTGATTCGTACCTACCTTTGAATTAAATATCGACCGAATCGACATTAAGTTGGTTTTTACTTTTTAGTTTAATAACTTTTATTTTTTTTATATTTTGCGATATCTATAAATTCGTTTGCTGAATTAGCTGCACCTTTGACGGCTTGCGTCAAACATTCAGTCAAAGGGGCCGCCCTGAGGTCAATTGTACCAACCGCTGCGCCCCTGACGTTGTCAGCTGAAGTTGTCGCCAACGTGATTAAACTAAGGGCGGCAGGCAGCGGTGAGCGGCATTTATCAAAGGTGCAACAAATTCAGCGAATGAACTATATCTAACAACGTTAAACCCAATCACCTACTCACCAATAAGAATCATCAAATCATAACGAATGTGTTTAATTAACCAATACAGAGTTTTTTGGCTTCCATCATCATCTCAGCTGCATGAAAGTTAATACTTCAAACCTTCCATCATCAGCTCACCTAAATAACCTGAAAAAATATAACTATCGGTCTATACGTACTACCCGTGCGAATTAACTGTGCACCTCGCGCTGTGACGTCATTCGGACGGTATCGTTTGCAAACTTTGTTTTACTGAGCGCTTTCGGCGAATGCGGGGTGCCGCGCGGGGTAGTGGGAGAGGGGTCACATTCCAGCGGAGTACCTACGTATAATATTTAAAGAATTATTTTCCAACTCCTAATCGTTAAGGAGATGTTCCTTACATCATCAGCTCATCAACGTGAGATGATGACAACCAGACGCAAGTACTTTAATAGCTTTAGAAAATACATGAAACACCTAATACGAGGCTATAAAATTTGAGGGATTTGATCCCGACTTGTTCACAAAGGGACTACCTTAGGAGTATACTCGTACTCTTTCGAATAAAAAAAATTGAAAATCGGTCCAGAATTGACCGAGTAATCGGTGAACATACATAAACAAAATACTTACAGTGGAACATAGAACTTCCTCCTTTTTTGAAGTCGGTTAAAAATAAGAAAATATTTAATTCAGATATAAGGTAAACAAATATCTTTCTCAAAATCAAGACACCGTGACGAATTAAAGAGACGTATTAATATAACATGGAACAAGTTGTGGAGCCACATAAAAGTTTTAAAATCTGATCTACCTATAAGATTAAAAAAGAAAGTCCTGGACTCATGTCTTTTACCTTGCCTCTCATATGCAAGTCAAACCTGGAATATAATACGCACACAAAAGAAAGAATTGAAAAATACTAAAGAGCCATGGAGCATTCTTAACTTAAAACTCAAAGCAATTGATGCGTTAACCCACTAAAAAAAACTTAAATGGAATTGGGCTGGTCACATTGCACGTCAGGATAAAGAGAGATGGACTAGAAAAGTTACTACATGGGCTGAAAAAAAAGGAAAAGTCGCCCCGCTGGAAAGATGGGAAGACGCACTTATAAAATTCGCAAACAATGACTGGACGAGAACAGCCCAAGATAGGAAAAAGTGGAGTGAGATGGACCTATACTCGTCGAGAGATCCTTAGTTTAAATTATGCTTAAAAAAATAAAAATATTTTAAAAAATATATTGTTACTAAGGAATTAAAGAAACTAAATAAATAAATAATAAAAGTAATCTAAAAATCACGTTGTAGATGCCAAAACTGATAAGCAAAGAAGTTTGGTTAGTTGCCTTTACCAGCCCCCTCCAGAGACCATCAAGGGCGATAAAAGTCTTGAAACGACACTCGGCGTCCAAAGCGCGTAACAAAGTCCTTGTTAACCTCTAGCAATCGATCTCCAGGAGCATCGGCAAAGTCTGATAGCAAAAAGGCCGGTTCAAGGTGGTCTATTGATACCGCAACCTCTTTCCCATTACGAAGGATCTTAAAGACCTTATCCCCTCTGTTCCACAGTTGGACCACAGGCATACTACCTCGCCTGGCGAAGACATCTCCCTTTGCTCTGAAAGAGTAGGAACCCATCGTTCCTACAGTGGTGACCCCGAGCTGAACACAACCAAAGCTCCTTCATTCAACCAGCAGCTCGATATTCCAACACCAAGCCTCCAGCCAGTAAAGTAAGCCTCAGCAGCACAGCAATCGCATCGCACCGTAGTTTAATCAGGGCCATCGCAACCCGAGACGTCGAGTTTCCTGGCCTGTTTCCTGACCTTCAGGCAGCAGCAAGTTGTCGGCAGTGACACGCTAATTCTATGCGAATCACCTGCTTTCCTTGCCATGACGCCTGCCGCCTGCCTCCATCCCGACTTACCGTGGACATTGGCCTGGCACATGCATTTTGACCCAACTTACTGAGGATGACGGCACCCGCGACTTTAGACTGCTGTCTCAAATTGGACCGACCTCCGATTTCGGAGGGGGAGTAATGTGAACGCAACTGCAGTAACCCGCTGAACCTTAACACAAGCGACGGGAGGACAAAAGAAATACGATATCTAGAACGCGCTATTAACTTTTCTTCAGCACTGAATATTTATACAAGTACCAACCATCAACGGGTGGTCCACGGCCGGACCCCAGGCCTACCACCTCGCCTGGCGGAGATATCTCCCTTCGCTCTTGAAAAGTAGGAACACACCATAATATAAGATCATCATCATCATCATATCAGCCGAAAATCGTCCACTGCTGGACACAGGCCTCCCCCAAGGATTTCCACGACGTCCGGTCCTGCGTTGCTAGCATTCATCGGCTTCCCGCGATCTTCACCAGGATGTCGGTCCACCGCATGGGAGGTCTGCCCACGCTACGGTTTCCGGTGCGCGGTCGACACTCGAGAACTTTACTACCCCATCGGCCATCTGTTCTACGAGCCATATGCAATATAAGATATTAAAACCTAATCTTTCATGATCATTCATGCGCCCTACGTTTTTCAAGTTCACCTGTAAGCATGTATGTGGTGTGGTGGTGTGTGTTTTATGTGTGTATGTCCGCTTGGGTCATCAAGGCTCCCGGAGGGTTTTTTAAGGCACATAAAAACGTGGCAGAATACTTTTAATCTACGATAAATATTTTCTTTTTTAATTTATTTTTTATGTTTCAATGAATTTTGATTAAAGTCAGAAGTCTTATTGTTTTTTACTAACACCCGTTCATTTGATACCCATGTTGAGGGGTTTTTTTAAGAAACACGTAGTCCGCCATTTTGAGGAGGCGGCCATATTCGATCTACCGTGTCATTGAATAAACTATATTATATTGTGTTGAAGGATGCGCGCGAAAGATAGTCTATTCTGACCATACCAAGCTTTATAGCAAGTGCAGGTAAAATAAATAAAGTTAATTTAAAATACCCAGTTACGGTATCGCTAAAATACGTAAAATTTTGTGGAATAGGGCCTAAACGGAGTTTAAGAAAAGAATTATTTTGGGGTAGAAAGGTTTATATTTCAAATGAATGAAAGGTAAAAAGAAGGTAAAATGGTCTATACAATGATGGCAAAAAAGGAGGTCCTGACATATAGTACATAAAGTTAATTTAAAATTTAAATACCTTATGAACAGATTTAAGTATTTTTGAATATAAATTTTGTTGTGTCCCTGATGAACAACGCGTTGCTTTCCCCAGGATCCGAATAAAATAAACAATTACTTCTTAAAACTAGAATAACGTCGAGGTAGTCTAAACACTACATAAAACTAGAGGTTAAGAGTTGCCTCGAGGCACCCTAAACAGTTCTTCATCTACACTTCTACACTACAATAATATAAAGAGGAAAGATTTGTTTGTTTGTTTGTCCTGAATAGGCTCCAAAAGTACTGGACCGATTTGAAAAATTCTTTCACCGTTGGGAAGCTACACTATTCGCGGTTGCTATAGGCTATATTTTATTTTTAAACAATTAGGGATCCTTTCTAACACTTAAAAAATGTAACACAAGGTGTAAAACATTATCTATAAATTTTTGCAATATTTACAAAAGGTAGTGTAGTGGTAGTGTAGTGGTAGTGGTAGTTTAGTGGTAGTGGTAGTAGTAGCGGTAGTGGTAGTGTTAGTGGTAGTGGTTGTGGTAGCGCTGGTAGTAGTGTGGTGGTATTGGTAGTGGTAGTGGTAGTGGTGGTGGTGGTGTTGGTGGTAGTAGTGGTGGTAGTAGTGGTAGTGATAGTGATAGTGGTAGTGGGAGTGGTAGTGTATTGGTAATGTAGTGGTAGTGTACTGGTAGTGTAGTGGTAGTGTATCGGTAGCGGTAGTGTAGTGAATTGTACTGTAGTGTAGTGAAGTGTACTGTAGTGTAGTGAATGAAATGTACTGTAGTGTAGTGTGAGGCGGTACGAAGTTTGACAGGACAGCTAGTCTATAATAAAAAAAACTTGATGTGACGCAGGAAAATTGACAGCTCCCGATTTTTTAAATCTTATAGAGCATTCCAAAGATATCCGTCTAGCCGAAAATTGAACCACACAGATTTTAATTTTCTTACGAAAAAGAGTTTTCGTTACACTAGCTGTAATAGTTAATAAGTAACTAGTATCTCATCTGTGGTAATAGTCTTCGAGCGTAACGGCTGTGACATACCGACAGATACAGAAGGAGACTCCAAAATCCATCAAGCCTTACTACCAGGCTCAGTCAAAGTAGCGGACATACAAACTATACCTCAAAAACATTACCCTCTTTCTTGGTTAGTCGGGTAAAGACAAGTTTTTCCTCCCAGAGAGACTGAACCGTTACGTATTACGCATATATCTCAATATATTATTATTACATCTCAGTATACATTTCTAAAAGAAGATAGCAATTGAAATTTTAATCAGCAAATCATATTTAGAGGTCCGTATTTCAGTCGCTGCTCGCGATCCACGACTCGCACACATACAACCAAACAACAAACACATTTCATAAAAATAAACACTCAGAAAATAAGAATTTTGGGCTGGTTTCATCTAGCCCCAGAATCAGATTTTAGTAGCAACGGCTACCGGCAGAGCCGTCGTGCATTCTTGATCTGAGCTCGTGCACATTTAAAATTTCGAGTGACCGATGGAATTTGGAACGATGGATATTGTTATGGCAAAACAGAGTCAGACGAAGAGATTCCTACGAAATAGGCCACAGTTGTGGCCACACAAACGTACAGGAATGTTTGATTAAAAAATTACTTTCATAAGTATACACAACGTCATTATTTACACGAACTTACGGCATTCAGTGAATTTTACATGCTAACCATTACAGAATTTCATGAGCGTATGCACTGGTCCTCATAAATTACTAACATTTTCCGAATTGGAATTAAAATTATTATTTTTTTATTATACACGTGTTGCATTCAAACGTCACCACGTCACACAAAAGATTATCAATTAGTATAAAAACAGCGACTGGCAAATAACTGTATTCTTTAAAAGTGATTCTTACGATACTCATATCTAACACATGTGTACTGTGTACTTTTTACGACTGTTATTGCATTGACAATATTTAAATGTCATGCTTTTCCATATGAATAACAACATAGTGAACAATCTTGAAGAAGATTTTTTTGTTCAATACCATTTATCCTTCTACTACCAAGAGACCGACGACGTGTAAAGAAAGAACTTACGAAAGAACGAATATTGGTCCGAATATTACAAAAAGACTTAAAAAATGATGCTTCTCTCACGGATTCGTCACTAGAAAAATAAAAAACCGGCCAAGTGCGAGTCAAAACCGTCCATCATACTAGAAGGCGCTAGTTTCTTCACGTTTAAAAAAACACGTTTTTTGTATGGAGAAAATAACTTTTTCAGTTTCAGTATATTTTGTTATAGCGGCAAAAGAAATAGATCATCTGTGAAAATTTCATCTATCTAGCTATCACGGTTCATGATATATAGGAGGTAGCAGCCCTTGCCGTTGCGCCACCGACGCTTTCCAGCTATATCCAGATAAGGTATGAAAAATCGGAATAAATTACTTCCCATACAAACCAGGACCTTTGTTTTTAGGGCTCCGTAGTCAACAAGGAACTCTTATATTGCTGGGACCTTTTGATGTCGCCGGGCTTATATCTAAATTATTTGTTATGTGTATTTACTTCTACTCGTTTATTTAAAATTGACATGTCTGTCTAGTGTAAGTTAAATGTTCATTTTTAAAATAACAGTAACTATATACCATTAACTATATATTATGTGCCTGGTGTCTAAATAAACTTATTCTATTCTATTCTATTCTTATAGTTTCGTTATGTCTGTCTATCCGTTTTTTGGTCTGTCCGTCTGTCTGCGACCTAGCTCAGAGACTATTAGTACTAGAAAGTAGTAATTTGGCATGCTTATACATATTAATCACGCCAACAAAGTGGTAAAATAGATTCTTAAAAAAGGAAAATTTTAGGGCACCTCCCCTACATGTAAAGAGGGGGTGACTTTTTTTGTTGACGTACCCGATCGCGTGGATCATCATTAAATACCTATCTCTAAACTATTGCGGGTTTTCTTAAACTATTTTCAGATTCAGGGTTCCGTTTGAGAAATATTAAGCTTTAAAGTTCCAATTTTAGTTAGAATCAAGTGTGGGGGACACTTGATTCTAACTAAAATTGGAACTTTAAAGTATTAATTACTAGTTTCCAGCAGTGCATACGCTCATGAAACTATTAGTTACTAGTTTCTGTAGTATTTTTTTCAGTGATAAAAAAATACTTCTATCAAGAATATCTAATCACAAAGCAAATCTAATTCCAAGTTTAAAGCAGTGGTTGTAAGAAAGACAAAATCAAGCAATTTATCCGAAACACGAAGAAAATCTTAAACCGTAAGCAAGCAAACAAAGTCGAAGTCTAGTCAAATATCTGTTAACAGTGAATAGGTAGCGTATGTGGTATAGGTGGGAGCGCTCTTTTTTTTCGTTAGGACAAGCTTGTTGCTGGCCGTGGGGGCCTTTACAGGGCAGGGGAGGCGAGTGCGGAAGGCACTCAACCTAGAGTAAAGCAAAAAGATGCAACTGCCTAAGTGCTTCCAGGTGGGCACGGACCTCGGCTTAAGTCGTTGCTTGGACGGGGGTGAATAAAAGAGAAGCGGCCTGGTATGTGCCGGTAGCGCTAGTAAGCGCCAGAAGCGGGGGTACGCCGCCCTCGCCGGCAAGGTCAGAATGTCGGTGCAGTGATTCTCTGTGCGTTCGGGAGCGGGGTCAGGGTGGCTACGGCTAGCGTGGTCGGGTAGTCGGGGTCAGTGAGTCGTGTCTGGGGCATCGGATTATGCGAAGGAGGTTCGCGGGTAGCTCGTAATTATTATTTTTTTCCCCTTGGACTGCGGTAGAGGGGAGGAGGAGAATGCATTTAGGCATACGCAGTATCAACCGGCTGAACTGGTTATGTGGGACTCACAGCCCTGCGCCTATATGCATACATACCCATTATATACATAAGGTATATGTATATAAATAAATATGCACAGGCCCAAGACTACACTACCCATTAAACTCCCCCTAAGGCTTTGGCAGCATAGACCACCTTAAAAGCCCATCTGAGCGACCGATACCCTTAGGGAAGGGTGTGGGTGCGAAAAATTTTACACTAAGGGGACAGTGCGGAGAGCTCCTGATGGGAGCGGCCGCTTGGTAAATTAAATTAATGTGTTAGTGAGGGGGACTGAGTCATTCAAGAAGTGACACTATTGAATCCTCCCTGAGCTGCCAGGAGGCAGTTCAGGTCGGCTGAAATTTGATCGGGAGGATCAGACAGTACGTGTCTTGGTCTACGGACCAAATAACTAGATATTTCGAGAGGCGGGGAATAGTCCGCTGCCTCTCGAATTAACGGATTGGGATGCGTCTCCGAGGACTTGAAGAAGTTCTCGGGGAGGCCTTTGATAAATTGTTGGATGGTCTGTATGTCCATGTCTCGGTGTAGGTCGGCGTTTCGGATGTAGCATGGGGCGTTAAACGCTGTACGGCAGAATATATTTTGAACGACTTGGATCATGTCCATGATTTTTGGGAGCGTGTGCGCAAAACCGGGGGCCGCGTATGTCATTACTGGTCGGATGCAACCCTTAAAGAGTGTTCGCTTGTTGGAGGGGGACATTTTACTGTGCCTACCTATCATGCCGTTAAGCCTGCCTTGGTAGAAACGGGCGTTACGGGTCACTCTTGTGATTTGGGGTTTAAAAGTGAGTTGGGGGTCGAGGGTGACTCCTAAGTATTTGGCTGTGGCTTGCCAGAGGACGGGGGTGCCTAGCAAGCGGATTGATTCATCTGGAAAACGGATCATGCGACGCTAACTGAAGCGGACCGCGGAGCTTTTGCTCAGGTTTACTTCAATTCTCCATCTCTTGAACCATTTGCTTAGCTCGTCAACTGAGCGTTGTAGTTTGCCTATTAGTGGTGACATTTGCTACCCCCTTACGTAGAGGGCAGTGTCGTCCGCAAAGAGAGCAAGCTGCAGTGATTGCCCTGATGGACTTTTCTTTGGGATGGGGATATCGTTTGTGTACAAAGTGTACAAGGTCGGGGAGAGACGGATCCTTGAGGGACCCCGGCTTTACTTTCCAGCGACTAAGGAGCAAGCAGTAGCGAGAAACGAAGGAGTGAAGAAGGTATTATATGGCAACAAAAATAAAATTTTAAATATTGATGGGGATCAATTGTCTTACACTAAGAGATTAAAAAACTATAAATATAAATACTAAATACGTTGTTAGTTTTACTTTCGAGCGACTGAGGAGCAAGCGGTAGCGTAGACGAAGGTGTGAAGAAGGTATTATATGGCAACAAAAATAAAATTTGAAATTTTGATGGGGATCAATTGTCTTACATTAAGAGACTGAAAAACTATAAATAAAAAAGTATGTATTGTGTGTGTCTGTGTGTCCTTCTGGTGCTCTAGTTCCTAAACTACTGCACAGATTTTGGTTAGGTACATTTCGGTTAGAGCATTTCAATCTTTGTGCTGTCGTACAGGTGTCACTAAAATCAAAATGTCAGCGGTTCATGGACGTGTTTGATGCACAAGGATATTACCCAGCTGGAAAAACAGTTACGGTGGACTTACACTCCTTAGAACAGTTTGATGTAAAGTATGATTATTAAAAAAAGATACCTTCATGACTAGGCGTCTTAGAAATTGAACAGTCGAAACCGCTATTACGGGACATTTCTTTTTTTTATATTAGTAAATTTAAAAAGGAAAACCATCAGGCTAAGTAGACTTTCTTAGTTTACGAGTAATAGTCAACCAACTTAAGACGTGCAGTTGGATTTGTAAAAGTTCATAGATTTTCTATACAAAACATTTTTTTTTTGAAAAGACTACGGAACCGAGTTCAACTCGCACTTCGCCGGATTTTTTTTTAACTTTTTGGTCTCATTGCTGGAAGTCTAGTAATCAGAAAGTCTAGGTCTAACGATTTTCAAGTTTTGTTATCACTTTTAGGTCTTATTTTATCACATATACGATGACTATTTGATTTGGTTGGATGGATTATAACAGCTGCTTATTTTTGGCCGCTAACTTCACAAATTTGTAAACTTTTCATCAAGTCTGATAGATATACTTTTATTATTTGCTACCTACTAAGTCATTGTATCGTTACTTTTATTGTTGACTAGCTGTCCCGGCAAACTTCATACCACCTTACACAACACTACACTACCCTACCCTACTAAAGGATGCAGAACCGGTCTGTATCTAAGAACCGAGTTTTTCGGTTCCGATTCCGCACAGAACCTAGTACCCTACTCTACACTACACTACACTACCCTACACTACACTACCCTACACTACCCTACACTACCCTACCCTACCCTACATAGGAACGCTCTCCTGACAATAACGAACTCAACAAAAAAAGAATTAGCGAAATCGGTCCAGCCGTTCACATGATGCGATGACCAGAAAAAATAGGGGTTCATTTTTATATACAGATCTGTATGTAGCGGATGGCACGTGAGAGTATGCACAGCATGTCAATACCATTTATTTGTCTAGTGTCCGTTGCATCTTGATCCCGATCCCAGGGCCGGATGAAACGAACGCGAATCGCGCGGTACGTACGACCCATCTTTTGGAATAATGTGAAAAAGTAAAGCCGGTTCAAAACGACACCCCAGAGAGGGCAGATCGGTTATTTGGGCTCGTATTGTTTTGAATACATATGCTGATATGAGTAGGGTTAGCTGGATTTTCGGGATATTGAAATAAAAAGCAGTATTTTGTTGCAGGATCTAAATTAAACACAACATTGAAACACTTACTAACTACCTAATTTATTTCTAAATCTAAATTACCAAATGATCGAAACGGTACCTCTACTTGCCATGTTTTCATACTTAATGGCGCTTGTTTCTTCCCTTTTAAAAAACACGTTCTTTGTATGAAGACTACCATATTTTTTCACTTTTTCAAATCTTTAGTATTTGATGTTAAAGCGGCAACTGAAATACATCATAATATGTGAAAATTTCAACTGTATAGCTATCACCGTTCATGAAATAATGCCTGGTGACAGACGGACAAACAGACAGACGGCCGAACAGCGGAATCCTAGTAATAGGGTCCCGTTTTTACCCTTTGGGCACGGAACCCTAAAAACGTCTACCATTTTGTTTAAGGCAAAATTATTTAAGAGTTTTTGCTATCACTTTTTATTAAGGGGTTTGTCAATCAGACCTTAAATAAATTATGCTGAGTATGCCATATCGCTGTGCTAGAGCACTAAAACGTAACTAAACTAAACGGACGTGGAAATGAGTTTTCTCCAGATTCCTCGGGAACTAATATGTCTGGATATGCTAATTAGTATATTATGTCATTGCCCAACCCCTTAACCATTTCTGTACAAAAATCCATTGTTCCGTTCCGATGTTAAGGAAATTAACCAAAAAAGAGTATTTTTTCAGTTCCCCAGGAATTGCTTCGGACACTGCTATTTTTACGGGATAAAAAGTAGCTTAAGTCCTTCCCATTCACACAGGCTACCTGCATACCAAATTTCTTTAAGATTGGTCTAAGTTAATTGGCGTAGTGGTTAAGTCCATCAGAAGGTCGCGGGTTCGATTTCTAGCGGAGTTTAACTTTGTAAGACTCTGTTTGAATGGTGGAAGGGCATTCTAAGCCTGCCTGGCTAGCTAGTACCATCTTATCTAAGTCTTGACGCCAAACATTAATTCTAACAACATTGATATGTTCGGCCGTAAAGATAAGATAGTCAGTTCCCCATTGCGTTGGGAAATCTTGGTAAGCCCGCTCCCATCTTTGACATCATCGTCACTTACCATCAGGTGAGATTATGCCAAGGGCTTGCCAATTGTGAATAAAAAATCATAAAAACATTTCAAGTTAAGTAACATTATACTGCCGTGATCTGTAGGTAATGACTGCGTTGCGAGCCACGCTAATCATGGCCGAAAAGGCTTATTTAGTGCTTTACTCAAAAAATGCGAGCAACTTTAATAAAAACTAATTTAATTTATCAATGAAAAGGATTTAATTACAAGAGAAATTATTTAATTTATTGTAGATTAAAAAAAATACTCTAAACCACGTTTAACGTGCCCTAAAAAGAATAAATAGACATACAGACAGACAAATTGAATCCTTACTAATATCATAAACGCGAAAGTTTGTATGTACGGATTTTTGTTACCTACTCTTTCACGCTACAACAGATAACCGGATCTGGATTAAATTTGGTAGGTAGACAGATTAGGACCTGGATTAACATAATTATAGGCAAGCCGGTTGCGGCTCGCGTACTGCGCACCCTCGAAGACAGTCATAGAAACTAAGTTCACGCGAGCGAAGCCGCAGGCAAAAGCTAGTATAAAATATTGTGATGTCGTCAGAACTAAGGCTGTGTGCAAAATTTTAGCATGATTTGATAACATGATTTGATTTTAAAAATCAATTGTAAGATTCCACCCGGCCCGACAGACAGACAGAGAAGAAAGTGACTTAAGGCCCTAAGAGCACTCAACCCCAGCAGGTTGAAACGTGTTTAATTAAATAATATCGAACGTAAGTCTATTCATTTTAAGTTCATTCATTTTACGTTGAAACCGAACGCCCATTTTTCGATTTTTACATGTTTTTATTACTTTTCATCATTTTCCAATAAGTTTAAAAATATGTGTTCAAATAAATGAAAGGTCTTAAAGTCACCGATATTTGTGTGTTGGTTTAATTCAATATTCACTATTTGTTTTCGAGAAATTTTGCAATTAATGCCAAAAACAGGGTCTACAGTACATTTTTTTACATCAAAAGTGGTAATATTTTTAAAATTTTATTCAATTAAATCGATTTTTTATTACTTTATGTATATTATAAATTTTTTCCATGGTGATGGCTTTACACAATCTTTCAATAATTTAAATTGAATATTGTCATTTGACCCATCTTAGGGCCTTAATAAAAATATGTTAAAAAAATAAAAACGTGTTAAAAATTAAAGTTACAAATATTTAGGACCGCTTTTCTAGGGTTTATATTACTTATAGTTTGTGATATGGTAATAATCCTAGCGCGGAGTTTAGGTGTTGGAACACTTCTTCATCACCACACTTTTATATAATTACTGTTTGATAATAAGTAAAGCCATCTGTCTCTGTGCCTTAGTTTGCAGGTCTTGGAATAACATTAATTTACATGTGAAAATAGATTTTTATTCCTTCTGACCAAATTAACAATATTAAAGACTAGATTTTGCCACCGGTTTCGCTCGCTTGAACATAGTTTATGACTGTCTTCGAGCGTGGAAAAAAATAGCCTATATGTTAATCCAGGTCCTAAGCTGTTTACCTACCAAATTTCAGCCAGATATTATGTTCAGTAGTTATTTAGTTTTCGCGTAAAAATAGTTTTTATGTCTGTCGTCCTGTTCAGCGTCGGAACTGAGTCAACTCTAGATCCCTTGGGAACTATGTCGGGCTATGCTAATTAGTAGTCAATTCGATAATCAGTATTAATTAGCACGTCAATCCTTCGCTTCTTTGCTAAGTGACAGTAATTACCCAAAAGAGAGAGTTAACAGCTATCCCACGGAAACCAATTAAGAAATCTGGATAAAAAGTAGCCTATATGTTAATCCAGGGCTTAACCTATATGTGTGCCAAGTTTCATCCCCATCCGCCCAGTGGTTGAAGCGTGAAAGAGTAACAAACATCCATCCATACATACAAACTTTCGCGTTTATAATATGTACTAGCTGTTTCCCGCGGCTTCACCCGCGTGGACCACGTTTCTATGACTTTTCGAGGGTGCGCAGTGCGCGAGCCGCAAGCGGCTCGCGAGCGTGGTAAAAAGTAGCCTATGTCTTAATCCAGGTCCTAATCTGTCGACCTACGAAATTTCAGCCAAATCCGTTCAGTAGTTTTTGCGTGAAAGCGTAACAAACATCCACGCTTTCACATTTATAATTTTATTATTATTATTATTATATTAAATAATAATTAAGGATTAAGGATTAAGGATTAGTAGTATGTATATGGAATTAAAAGTCAATTTTTTCTGTTCTTTGAAATAAGCCTTGCAGCTGTTGCAAAAGCAAAAGTTATAACATAAATGTTCACAATAATCGTCAGGCATCTTTTTTGAAACAATAGGTTGCCTATGAAATATTTATATTGAAAAAATAAAAGTTATTTTTTTATTATTGATCTAATGGTACTAATTATGGTATTTTATTAGTAACTAGTGGTATGTCTTTCATGTTTCAATCCCTGAGCTATGTACCATTGAATGGAACAAAGTCGTTTACTTAGTGGTCAGATGGAGCAATTATAGACTAGTTAATTTTCTTGAATTTTCCTGGAAGTGTCGAAATCTTATGTGGAGTATTCCCAAATATGACATTAGTAACGAAAAAACTGCTGCGATAACTCTAGAGCTTTAAAATTAAAAATGTGTATTTTATTAAATGTGTAGCCTGTGTCACGGGTAAAGACATAGGCTGCTTTTTATCCTGTGAAAATAGTACAGTCCGATGCATTTCCTGAGGAAACTGAAAAAATACTCTTTTTTTGGTTAAAATCTTTAAAAATTGCAACGGAACAATGGATTGATGTGATTTTTCGCACAGAGATGGATAAGGGGGTGGAAAATGACTTAATTTACTAATTAGCATATCCTGACATAGTTCCCGAGAGATCTGGGGAAAACTCGTTTCCGCGCTCGCGCACGATGGCGTCGTCGCAACAGAGCAACGGATTGAAGTGATTTTTGTATAGAATTGGTTGAGGGGGTGTGAAGTAACAAAGACTGCTAATAAGAATAGCCCGATATAGTTTCTGAGGCATCTGGAGAAAACTCATTTCCACGCTAAAAGCTAGTATGATAATAAAAATCTAAAAAGTTAACCCTGGCAAAGGATTTCAAACATCAATTTACGTACACACACACAAACACACATACACATACACAAATTGTAAATCATATAACTGATTTACGACTAACTGAACTAGACTGAATGGTTTACAACAGTCGCATTGCAATAATAGATTGTTAATCAAGGGAAGAAAGTGACCCTCGAACGAAGTGAGAGCGCCAATAGTTCGAGGGTGAAATAGGTAATTTCACCCGAGTTAAACACTCTACTTTTCATTTCGACTGTGAAGAAATGTATTATTTATATGATATAAAATATAAATTAGATATCAATAAATTACGTTTACCTATATCCAGCCTCCAACCTTTACGCAATGGCCGCTTGCCACGGCCAAGTAGATTGTACCTGATCGAGTTGGTTACAACGTGCATCTAGGTGGCCATGCCAAAAATTGAAAAAAAAGTGTCATGTGATAATGGCATTATGGCGTGCAGCAGATAGAGAAATTATTTTTAGTTTTAATCTTCTGTAATTGTGAAAAAATAGACCAACTATAAAATGATTTAATATCAACCTATAGATCGTAATAACACGTCGTTCAATGTATAGTTGAGTTAATATACAGGGTCTTCGGCAGATGGTTGAAAATACGAAAATGGGGGATAGGTGGGGTCGCCTCCCACCTATTTTGAGAATTAAAAAAAATCTAGGACTTGTAATTTTTTTTACAGGATTTTTTTTCCTTTTTTTAGAAATTTTGCCATTTTTATACCTTTGAACACATGTAACTTTTTGTTTTTTAAAGCTAGCTCCAAAATCTTTTTTTTAATAGATTTTATAAGATTGTCGGCTCTAAAAAAAATTATGTTTGTTTCAAGTTATTGCTAAAAACAAAAATGTGGGCCCCCGAACTTAAAAAAAAAGTTGAACAAAAATTTAAAAGTCAACTTTGCGATGCATTTAAAAAAAAAATAATGGGGCTGGAAGGCTTCTGGTTTTTTTAAAACATCTCTAAAGCTTAGGCTTTTGAATGGTATGTAATTTGTTTCGGTATCTTTTTTGTAACCGGAGTTGTTAATTTTTTTTACTCAATTGGACCATGTTGACGAAATTCCACTAGTTACATGTTTTGTGAAATGTATCAAATGCAAAGTTGAAAATAATGTAAATACTTACTCTTGGGACGGTTACAAAGAGCAGGTACGTTTTTTTACATTCTTGCACACACATAATGGCTATCTTTTGTCATTTATTGGCATATTGGAGTTAGCACTTCCATATGCCAATAAAATGTCCGCATATTCCGCATTGGTAAATTGAGCCATTTTAAACCACAACAAAGTCTTAACAAAACGTCTGATAATAACAAAAAGTGACAAACAACAAAAAAACTTAACAAAATCACAAACACAGCAAAGTGAAATTAACGAAAACAAAAAAAAAACGTTAACATTATTAACATTTCCGTATTTTCAACCATCTGCCGAAGACCCTGTATATGAAAACCTCTTATTTTAATGTAATTTAATAATATGGTGTATCTCAGTTATCTTCGACTCTATGGCTGGCAATTAAAAAAAAATTACTTTCCACCCTAGGGATGAAAATACTTTCCTCCCTAGGGATGGAAAAGCAACTTTCCACCCGGCTATCTACTCATGAAAATTAAACTTTCCGAACAGGAGAGATGAAAAAATATTTGCATTTGTCAATAGGCATTATTTGAGTTTGCGTGTACCATCCTCGACTACATGGTCACTTTCCATCAGGTGAGATCATGAGATGTAGTCAAATTCACTCAAATGTTTAAAAAAGTTTTCAAAGCTCTGTAAGAAAGTCGACGAAAAAACAGCCTCACGGGAATCGCGTTGCACCGCGATAACAAGTCTTCAAAATCTACCCTCAGAACAAAGCAGTTTATTCAAGAATCTGGTGTTGAAACCCTGACTCATCTACCTTACAGCCCCGACTTAGCTCCCTTTGATTTCTTTTTATTTCCAATTGTTAAGGATACAATAAAAGGAAATTTTCTTCAAGTGCCGAAGAAGCGGTGGCTGTCTACGAATCAGTCATTTCTGACCTGTAGGCGGAAACTGGGATAAACTTTTTCAGGCAAATGGAGAATATTTTTAATGAATATAATATAAACTATCATTTTCCCGCGGCTTCACCAGCGTGGACAACGTTTCTATGACTGTCTTTGAGGGTGCGCAGTGCGCGGCTCGCAAGCGCGGGAAAAAAGGAGCCTATATGTTAATCCAGGTCCCAATCTGTCTACCTACTAAATTTCATTCAGATCCGTTCAGCGCTTCAGGCGTGAAAGTGTAACAAAAATCCATGCATCTATACATATAAACTGTCTCAAAACTGAATGACCTACCATACAAACTCAAATATAATGTGTTTAACCAAGTGTTATATATCTCATTTCTTCGCTACTATATTGATAAACATGTTTTATTGCCGATTTATGTATGCCACGGGGTGAAGGCTATGCGAAAAAGTATGCACAGCGTGTCTGTACAATTTATTTTCAGTTAAGCATACACAGAATCATCCACTTCCTTTTATATAGTGCAATCATTAACAGCTAGTTGTTTGTAGTTCGTCCTCGTCATGTTGATTATGGAGATTACGGTCGCTTCCCGGGGATTTGTTATGATCGCTTTAATTGTCCGCATCCCGGTCGAGGTTCGTTCCTTCCTCATTAGCGGAACGGGTGCTGGTGACGTCATGCATGCGCGGAGCAGAAACCGGGCCAAATCTAGACTTGATCGTACTTTTTACAAGCTTCTACAGTTCGCGAGGCCTAAGCTCAGCTTTGCATTTGTGTGAGTGATTGACAAAATTAGTATGGAAGTGACGCGGGACCGTAAGGGACGGGTGGCGCATCAGGCCGACTTCAAAAACCAGTGTAAACTGGTTTAAAGCAATAGGCGGAACGCGCGCCGCCACAAGCCGGTATCCCATTCTATGCAATACGTGTACAAAAAAAGTCATCATCATCATCATGATACGTGTACACTTACCCAAATGAAAAGCTCAGCTTAGGCACAGTAATACAATAAAGCGGCTTACAGTATTGCAACCAATGTACTTACGCAGAGCAACGGAAGGGTACTTGCTCCGCGAGTTCGCCAAGCTGGCTACAGGCTAGTACCACAGATTACTAATTAGCTAGTACTGCTAGTACATCAAAGGCGTTGCGCTACTGTAAGGCATTCGTAATACTGTGGCTTAGGCCTCGCGAAATGTATTTATTTTCACCTATCCCGGTATCCTTAATCAAATCTTGCAAGTAAAATTTGGCCCACCTTTCGGTTTTCGATTGAGATGAAATTTGGCCCACCTTTCGGTTTTCGATTGAGATGAAATTTGGCCCACCTTTCGGTTTTCGATTGAGATGAAATTTGGCCCACCTTTCGGTTTTCGATTGAGATGAAATTTGGCGTACACGTTTAGTTTGGATAACAATGCATAGTTAGCAAAGTGACGTCATTTATAATTATGGCGGACTCCCAAAGATGGTGGTGGTTTTTATCCACTTTTTTTGTTTTGTGCTAGTGCATGCGAAATAGAAGATATAGATCGAAAGGAAGTAGGTTAAATAACAGCGTTACCGTGTTACATGCTCAAATGAATATAAATACACGTTTCCAGATTCTAAAAAGGCAAACACAACATTTTCTACGATTCTATTGAAAATAAAAGACGATCCTGGTACATTGATTTCACCTCCAAAGTTCATCATCAGATCAACTTTAAAGTACCAAAAGGATCTACTGTCACCCGGAATACGGCTTCATACTAAATTTTAGCTCAATCGGACCCCTGGAAGTCGCTCTAAAATCGATCTCAAGATTTGAACCTACCTAATTAAACTAACTAAATTCATATATATCAAGTTTAAAAAAACTGATGGACCCCACCGATAAGTTAAGGTGGCACATTACTGGATAAGACAGATATGACTTGTCGACACAATAGAAGAAGAAAGGTTTTAAAAAGACTTTTAAAATTCACAATAGAAGAATAATTCATAATACCTGAAGTTAGGTGAAATTGATGCCGTAGATGGATGCGGGCTTACCAAGATTCCCCAACGCAATGGGGAACTAGCTCAATAAAGTAGAACGTGAGTAAAACAAACAGAGTAAAAATTTAAAGAAAACAAAGCTAAAACAAATTGGTAGCTATTAAGCAAACCCAACTAAATTATAATTTGGTCCGAGGCTAACTGGACTCGAGACGAGGCTGCACAGAGTAAGTAGTTACAACAAATAAACCTTTTACCCCCAAATTGAATTACAGTCCGTTTGAGATAAAACACACAGGAGATTGTCACGAGCACTGTGTTGATCAGTGCATTACGTAAATAATAATAATGCTAGACTTCAATTAAACGTGTTTTAATAGGGGATCGGACTGCATCAAATATAAATTCTGAAATATGATTTCCTAAATTGCTCTCCTCTTAAAGTTTCAAAAAACCTTACTTGTTTTGTTTTCCACCACGTCTTCAATTTTTAAATGATCAAATTCACACAATAAATTCGTCAATGACGCTAAAAATCTATGACGTCACTTGTGGTTATTTCAAACATTTTTAGAACAAAATTTCGTTTTTGACAGATCATAAAAAGTAACTCAAATGACTAGCAGTCCGATTCCCTATTATATGTATAATGAATTACAGCATTCGAGATTGACCGTCGCCATATTGACAGCCCGCCTACTTATCGGCTAGTAATGTTACATCACAATTAGTGATGTGACATACTCATAAAATGGAATGAAGCGTCGGTGGCTCAACCGGTAACGACTCGGTCCTGCTAACCACAGGTACCAGGTTCAAATCTGGACGGCCAATGTACCAATGAGTTTTTCGAAGCTTACGTATATACGAGTATTACTCACCGATTGCTTCAACGGTGACGGAAAACATCGTGAGGAAACCTGCACACACCTGCAAAGAAAGTAAAAGGTGGTGTGTAAAGTCGACCAACCCGCACTGGGCCCGCGTGGTAGACTAAGGCCCGATCGCCCTAATTCAGGGTAGGCTCGAGCCTCATACTAAGCACCACGATAAATGAATGACTTCAGGCTTGAACAAGAAAACCACAGGAACGCTTCTAAATATTATCTTTAGGACTTTTCTGAATATTGAAGAGTGAATCACCAAACTTCTACTAGAGATTGTCTAATATTTCGATAGATTTGCTAGGACGAAAGATAAAAAATCTATATCGGGCCCAGTGCGGGTTGGTCAACTTCACACACAACCTTCGAGTTTCTTCGCAGGCGTGTGCGGGTTTCCTCACGATATTTTCGTTCACCGAAACACAAACCTGTAAGTTTACAGGTCATAATATTCTTGTGAAAATGTGTTTGTTTGAAAATAGCATAGATCGGCCTATGCTGAAGGAACTGTAAAATACCCTTTTTTCGTTAATTCCTTTAACATCGCAAAGGAACAATGGATTGTTGTGAATTTTTGCACAGAGATGGTTGAGGAGGTGGGAAAAGACATAATTTAATAATTATCATATCCTGACATAGTTCCTAAAGGAAAACTCTTTTCCATGTTCACGCTTCCATGCTCAAAAGAGCAACGGATTGAAGTGTTTTTTTTTAAATAGAATTGGTTGAGGGAATGGGAAATGACATAAACTGCTAATCAAAATAGTCCGATATAGTTCAGGGACCTAGAGAAAACTCATGTCCACGCTCCACACCACTCCCTCTCAAAGACAGTCATAAAAACGATGTCCATGCGGGCGTAGCCGCGGGCAAACGCTAGCGAATCGGATCAATTTTTATTTGAGGACATAAAAATCATACTAAAGTGTAATAAATGTAACTTTTATTGGCAAAATGGTAATCCAACTATCCAGTTACGCAATATACGTTTCAAAACTTAATTGTTTACAAATTCTTCAAAATATTAACAAAAAACTTGAAAGACAGAAATATCCGAATCGCCCCAATTCTCGGAGCGAATGGGATCATACGCAACATATAACGAAATTAAAATTATCTTAATACTATAAACTATGGAATCATTGACAATATTTAAATAATAACTAATGACTTCAATATTAATTTGTAGCACATAAATCACATAATTAGTAAATCTCAGCTGCTCGACGTAAGATTAACTCTTTGAAGAGAACCTTATTAACGGCTTCTCTCATTTTTTCTCGATACCCTTCTCCCGCATTTGTCTTTCTTTGTACGTGCGAACCATCTACGATAAAATAAAATGTATAAATTCAGAAATACAAAAAAAAAACACTTTGAAAAAGTGATCCTATTCGCCCCCAATGACGTGATCCGAATAACCCCTAATTCATGACTTTTGAAATAAATATTTTACACATTAACCTATAGCATTGTGCTCAAAAACTAAAATGTTTTCTTAAAAACACTTCTTCCCAATCAATTTTAGCGTTATATTTCAATTTTTTTACACGAATCCTTTGAGTGAAACAAAAAAACTGTAAGTACGTACCTTAGATGAGCGCCAAAATTGTAACGCACACAAACACCCGAGTTCGAATCAAAACACTACCAATGGCGGTAAGTGCGGAGCGGAAGGGGGGTCATAACATTCCGCTCCACGCGTTTTGAAAATATTTAATAATTTCTTATTTTGATCCGATTCACCCACTGATCTAATTCGCCTCGGTCTACTCTATAGATAAGGACAATATATAGGGTGACTGGTAAGACAACGGACGCATTTCAGGTTTCAGGAGATGAATGAGAAGAGGAAACTGAACATTTTCCCTATTAATTATTAGTGCAATAATAAATTAAAGTTAAAATTGTTGTCTTGTATGTTTACAAACTTAGCAGGGTATGAAATAAAAAGGCAGTTGCGTTAAATTAAGTTCAATTAAGTGAAAACTGTTATGTTTCGTGAAGAACTGAGCTGCTGCTTTTGCTGTCCGTTCCACTCAAGCACAGAACAATATCTAAATATTTTTTACATCCATGCAGTGCATACTTTTTTGCGAAGTCTTCGCCGTATGCCGTAGCTGGGCAGACAAAAACAAACATTATGCTTACTTCATTGTTAAAGCGGTATCTTATTTAGATGTTTCTTGGGTTAATGAACTAGGGCGTCTAGCTAGTAGGACTAGTAGGCCATAATATAAAGTTATACTTGTAGTAACGTACAGAGTTCCATCAAATTCGCCAGACCTATTATTGAAAAAAAAATACTTGCCTTGGCATCCTAAAAAACCAAGATAGGAGAAATTTAAACGCTAAAGATATTAAAGTATTATTTTTGTAACCCGTTTTTTGGTAGCATATAATCACCAGACGGAAAAAGACACAAACACACACTCACGTTCAAGTACATACATATTTTTTTATTTTAAAGTTTTGAGACCTTTGTCAATTATTGGACGTTTTTCGGCCGATATGATGATGAGACTCTATAATTATGTATTAAACCATCGATTCCCATCATAATCTCAACTTCATTTTTTTTTGCCATTGCAATATCTTCTTCACTCCTTCGTCGCTCACTCCTAGTACAGTACATACGTCTTCGAATATTATCTATACTTTTGTTTTTCTATTGCAATAAAGTATTAATTTGATTTGACTCACAAGTTTTTGGATGCTATTTTCAGTATTTATATATTCATACATTTCTCTATTGCTGTGCTGAGTACAATAAGTTTCAATTTGGTGATGGTTTTTACAGCTATTTAATCTTTAATTAACTTAACCGTTATGTATGGGTATTGAAGTTCAGATATCCTAGACAGTTGTTTGACATACTAGGCGCTGTGATCAGACAGTGGTTAGGTTTTTTAATCTGTCAATCTTTTGGATGTAAATTCATCATTGACGCCAATTTTTTTAGCTGTCATATTATAAACTTCATCATCATCATATTAGCTCATATACGTCCCCCCCACCGAGGGGCTCGAGCCTACCCTGAATTAGGGCGATCGGGCCTTAGTCGACCACGCGGTCCCGGTGCGGATTGGTCGACTTCACACACAACCTGCGAGTTTCTCCGCAGGCGTGTGCAGGTTTCCTCGCGATGTTTTCCTTCACCGTAAAAGCGTAGGATAAACGTACATATGAAAACTAAATTCAAAATCACATTGGTACTTGGTAGTATTCGAATCACGACCTCCCGGACAAGAGGCGGTGGCCCTAGCCGTTACGCCACCGACGCTCTAAACTTATAAGCTTTGAAAACATACAAGTTGGTAAATTTTTCAATATACACAAATTGGAGTATCGTGCGGTAATTTAATTATTGACAAAAGATGGCAAAGGGCCAACATGGGCCAACCGAAATCAATGAGCGCTACGCTGTTTATGGGACAGATGCTTCATCGTTTCCTAACGTGAAATTCTGGGCGCGCCAATTCAAGCTTGACCGGGAGTCATTGAATACCGACCTTCGCAATGACTGCTTCATCGTTTTCTACCGTGAAGTTGTGGGCGTGCCAATTCAAGCTTGGCCGGGAGTCATTGAATGAAGACCCTCGCATTGACTGCCGGTCAAAGGGACTGTAATAGAATTTGTCAAAAAAATTGGGGTCTCATCTTAGAGACCCTACTGGACACATTTCTAATGAAACCCTAATTTCCCTAATGCCCTAATTTCTATGAAACCATTAGCTGAGATCGTCAACATCTCGACGGAAAGTCTACTGCGGATTTTGCACGAAAAACTGGTCACGAGTAAGGTCAGATGCCGTTGGGTGTTTCAAGTTCTGACAGTTGAAAACGAGCGCCAGCGACTGATGGCTGCGAATGAGTTTCTCGAAAGGTGCAAGGTCGATCCGGAAAATAGTTTCTGTCGTATCGTAACATGTGATGAGACATGGATACATCACTACAACCCGGACACAAAACAACAAAGCATGTAGTGGAAGCCGCGCTGAAACCTTACTCCCATCAAATTCAAGATCCAACTCAGTGCTGGCAAGATTATGGCCTCCGTTTTCTGGGTTGTAGAGGGAATACTAATGATTGATTATTTGCCAAATAAAACCAGTATTATGGGCGTCTACTATGCTGATTTACCCCGATAATTGCGCGACGCCGCCATCCTTGACTTCGAGATTTCGAAAATTCGAATTCGAAAATGTACTCTGTATCACTTATAGACACACCAAAAACGTGGTCTAGAAAAAATAAGTTTATGTTTGTGTGTGTGTGCATATGTTGTAGCCACAGATAAGAAAATTTTTTTCCGCTCCGATAGATTGCGTAAGGAGGCG
Source organism: Coleophora flavipennella (assembly GCA_947284805.1). Taxonomy (NCBI): domain Eukaryota; kingdom Metazoa; phylum Arthropoda; class Insecta; order Lepidoptera; family Coleophoridae; genus Coleophora; species Coleophora flavipennella. The sequence continues at coordinate 11,711,019 of OX369263.1, read as the reverse complement.
TGGCACGCGCGTCGCCTTCATGCATAAACGGGTATGTTGCTGTCATTCGTAAATGATTGTACTGCGCAGAAATTGCACAACTTCATGACAAGCTGAGCTCCGAGTATTTTTGTAACAAAATGCCGAAATGTGCTATAATAAGCTGCAAAAATTCAAGTAGTAAAGTGAATTTAAAAAATGGAGGAGTTTCTTACCATGTGTAAGTGAAAAACATTAATGAAAATCAATAGAATAGAAATATGAATATTTGTTTTTGGGTCTTTGTTATTTAGTGCGAGGGTGTTGTCGATATTTTTCAACGATATATTTTTATTTTTACTTTCAGTTTTCCAAAAAATCCTGAATTGAAGGAAAAGTGGATCACAAGTACAGGGCGTAACAGTCATTGGTTTCCCACAAAAACAAGCACTGTTTGCTCAAAGCATTTTAACGATGATGACTTTGTGGTTACACCAAACAAAAAATACATAAAATGTTTTGCTCTGCCTCATGTAGACGTTTGCATACTGACTTCAGTACGTATCGGTCGTTCTAATATTTTCTTTACTTTTTACAAATTTACAACCCCATAGTAAACATAGTTTGGGGCTAGATGAAAGTGTTTGATTTGTTCATGAATATTTTTACTGTAAGTAGGTAAGTATCTAGTAAGCATCTTTGTGTAGCAAAAATTATAGTTTTAATAAAGCTTTAGTTTAGTTTTCCTTGAAATAAATCATTAGTACAGGTAAGCAACAAAGTATTTCGTGGCTTAAAAAACGTAATAGTTTGTTACCCATTCGTAAAAACATAAAACTCGAAGTCAACAGAAAAAGGTTGCTAAGCAACGCATATGTTGACAGTTATAAACAGCAATAAGTACCTATTTACAGTGGCACGACTAAGCAGTCCGCGGACTACGGTAAATATTAAATATTAGGGTAGTAAATTATTAGGTTTACTTTTTGTAAGTACGAAGTATTTATGTATAGTAACATTACATTGTTTAAAAATAGTAACTAAGGGTTTTATTATCTTCGCATCGGAACCCGCTTTAGGTACATCATTTTATTAGCCAAGGGACGTCCACTGCTGGACAGAGGCCTCCCCCAAGGTTATCCACAACGACCGCTCTTACGCTGCCTGCAAGCAGCGGTTGTCGGTCCACCGAGTTGGAGGCCTGCCTAATCTACGTTTTTCGTTACGCGGTCGCCACTCAAGAACTTGACTGCACCAACAGCCAACTGTTCTATGTACAGGTTGTTAGGTTGTTGTTGTATTCTAACTTTGTATAAATTCTGAAATTGCAGTAATGTTTTAAAACAGAAGTTGTTCAGTTTCATGAGTAGCTTTCTTAAAAAAATGTGTTCTATTAACATCCTATATAGTGAAACGCTAACTATCGTTTCGAGCCGATCTCTTTTGTCGCGTTTCATAATTAAATTCTTTTTTGATGTCGTTGCTCTATGGTATTTGAATTTGAAAATAGTGGTTATTTTTTGACAAGAGAAAAACAAAGGTTGATCGTGATCCCGTCTACAGTCATGCGAATTTAAATTTTTGGATAAATTGTTTTATAAGTTGTTGTTGAGGCCCACAATTTTATTCTGTGGTAAGTAATTTGTATAAGGAAACCGCTTTGCGTGTATTTTTGGTACTGCGGCGAACTACATTTATATATCTCCGTAGGGTTTCATCCACCCCCCTGCGAGGTTGACGTCCCGACGGTTTTCCTCAATAAGGATTAATCCTGAGATAGAGCTGTGCTGACCACCAGCCAGTCCTTTCACTGCCCGCCCAGCTGCTTGCCAAGGGAAGTGAATATTATTTTATCTTTTGTCCCGAGCGTCTCTCTAACTCTTTGACTTTTCTGCCTTCCTAGAAGATTTCCAGCTTCCAGTTTCTAACCATTAATTATTTATTTTAAATTTTAAAGGTGTTTTGTATCTGATACGTGTTATGTTAGAAAAATAGGGTAATTCAGACCAAAGCGAAATTTAATTATTTTAGAGTTTAGTAATTTACCAAATGTACCAAAGGGGCGGTAACGATCGTTGCCAACCGGCATTCTATAAAATAATCTTCTTATATACTAATAAAATTGTAACTTTAAATTAATGTCCGGGAATTGCCCATAATTAAAGTAGGTCATTGTTTTAAATTTTCAACACGGTCAACCAATGTAATCGCACCTTTTTTTTTATACTCATATTGTTTATTGTTCCTTCCTTTTAAAATAATCATAAAATACATATATTCTAATTTACCCCATAACATTTTTTTTTTCTTAAAACTCCGTTTAGGCCCGAACCTCTAAATCTTACGTATCATATGTGGCAAACTCCGTAAGGGTTTTTATCCCCAGTTCCCATTATTTTTGTCACAATAGGTACTTCGATTTTTTTTCAGTTTGATACAAGTCCAATAAAAGTAGACAATGTTTCTGGATCGGCTCTGAAACGAAAACAGCACGTAGTTGAAGACACAATTACCAGTTCCAGTGGCGCAACTCCAGCGGGAACACCCGCAGGCCGTAGCAGGACTTCTGGTGGACGCACTCCGTCACGACCTTAGCCGTGACCGAGTGGTGCAGCCACGACACGTAGAGCGCGACGTTCGGTGTGGCGGCACGCAGCAACGGAGCCCTCTTCCGGTGCGGCCGTACCACACAAGCTTCTGCGAGGTTGCCTTCGGAATTTGCACCTCCTCTGTACCAAGGTGAAACCCTCCTCATCCACCCTGGCACAAGAGGGGTCGCTCGATGTAGGCGGCGACCTCGGTTTTCCGGACGACTTAGGTGGTGCGGGTCGCCGGCGGTGGCGTGCGGTGGCGGTGAAGTCACGGCAGCTCGCACGAACCAGCGGCGTTGGATTTTCGGACACAGGCGCCCGCGGCGGGGGCTGAGCGGCCGCGCGGGCAGCGCTCACAGGCTGCGACGAAATCGCTGACACGACGGAGCTCGACGTCGGTTGTTTGTCGAGGGCTCCACGTAGCGCGTCGATGTAAGCTGGCCTAGTTTCAGTGCTGTGTAGCAAACGTACTTCATTGCATGTCGGTCAGACTCTTTTTTAGGAACACGATGTCCTTCAGCAGGCTGGTGACGTCGACGTGGTCGAACCTGACAGGCGGTAGTTTGGCCAGCTCCCGCGCCACAAACGACGGCATATCGTCAGAGTCCGTCTCCTTCAGGACCTTAATGATGTCTTGAAGGGACTTCTTTCCATGTTCATCACCCCTTCTATGGGGAGCGAAGGTGCCGCAGATCTTCAGTGACCGGTAGAGCACCTCTTTGGCGCTGCAGATGTCACTCACGCTGAAGTTGCTGGAACAGATGTGGATGGTAGACAGCTCGTCCATCACGTCCAGCTTCTGCTGCAGGAACGCCAGGAGCTATTTGACGATGAGTGGCGCGTCGGAGGTGCTCTTGATGACGCGAGCAGCGGTGCGAGCCGCTCTCGACACGTAAAATGTATCACTATTAATTCCCTGACTCGGTAAATCGACCGCATCGCAGCGCGCATTGCACAGAACTGTGACACTATATTATAGTAAAGTGTACGTACGTTTAATATTATAGTACGTGTAATAAACACCTAATCGATATCTGACGGTCCTTGAGGTCTCTGACGACGGATCCGTGGTCACTTTCGTAGCAATCGACGCAGTAACTGAAAAACCTACCATACCTCGCATTCCTAATATATCTATCGATATTTAAAAAATGCCTTAATATAACCACAACACTATGAAAATGATACCATTTTTGGAAAAATTATTGCACGGAAAGTTTCAATTGAATAACCTTACTTCTAGTATTACGATCTGAAATTTTATTCGAAATAAATGTTTTTTAATGAATTGCACAACATTACATATTATTTATTTAGTTCTAAACAATCACATTATTTTTTAAACTTTTAGTGTTCATCAATTAAACTGGGCAGTTTTACTATTCTGGTATCACCTTACCGTTGTCATTCTGTCAATTTTCATAAACTCAATCTTATACAATACAGTTTTAAGTCTATTTTTATTAAATGATTTTAAAGGTTTGTTTTTTTGTTTTTGGGGGAGGTTACTTTAAAAAATACCCAATAGCATCAACCTGTTTGTAGTGTGCTGTATGTGAAATGGCTCGCTCGGTGCTAGTACTAAAAAATAAACATCAGCGTTCTATTTAATTCTTCTATTCTGTGGTTGTAGCACGGCTTAGGTAAGTATGGTAGTAGTTAGGGCGTGAGCTTCGAAATAAATGCGTGCTACGGGTAATCGGACTTTAATAAAGATGAATTATACCTGGCATGCCTTTTAAGTTCTGTCGTTTCCATATTTCCCGGCAATTTTGAATTTGGAACTGTTCTATATTCGAATGTGTGTAAATTTAGAATCTCAAAACAGTTGAAAGTATTAGCATTAATGCTATTGTTTAGTCACAGCGTCGATTGGAATCTGTCAGGTTACGTACGAAAATGAATCTTTCTAAGGAAAATGTTCGTGCAATAATTTTCTACAACTTTAGAAGAGGCCTGACACGGCTTCAGTGTTTTGAAGAGCTAACATCTGCGTTCAGTGATGAAGCCCCATGTCTGCGGACTGTCGAACGCTGGTATTTAGAATTCCAGCGTGGACATACTAGTGTTAGTGACAAATCTCGCGAAGGACGCCCAAAATCCGCCTTCACTGAAGATAACATCATTGCTGTGAGACAACTAATTCTCGAAGATCGTCATGTGACGTATCGAGAGATAGAGGCTCTATTGGGCATCTCAGGGACAACCATTCAGAAGATCTTGCATGAAGCGCTTGGTGTGAGAAAGCTAGTTTGCCGTTGGATAACGCATCTGCTTTCCGACGATCACAAGGCGGCCCGCGTCAGATGGTGTAAGAAAACTCTGCAAAGGTTCAACCGATTAGAGTCAAATCACGTCTACGACATCATAAGTGGTGACGAATCTTGGATCTATGCCTACGATCCTGATTCCAAACAACAATCTACAATCTGGGTCTTTCAAGACGAGCCAAAGCCGACTAAAGTTGTTCGTTCTCGAAGCACTACAAAGAAGATGGTGGCCACGTTCGTTGGAAAAACCGGCCATGTTGCGACTATTGCACTTGAAGATTGTAGAACGGTTAACGCAGAGTGGTATACCACAGTTTGTTTACCACAAGTCATCGCCGAACTTCGAAAATCTAACTCAAAGCGACGCATCATCCTGCACCACGACAACGCAAGCTCACACAGCGGTCGTCAAACGATTGAGTATTTGAAGCAGGAAAAAGTAGAAATTCTTGACCATCCTCCATACAGTCCTGACCTAAGGCCTAACGATTTCTTTACATTTCCTAAAATTAAGAAAAGTCTTCGTGGTCAAAGGTTCCAGTCCGGTGAAGAAGCAGTCGACGCTTTTAAAGCAGCCATTTTGAACACCCCCACTTTATAGTGGAATAAATGTTATAATAACTGGTTTGAGCGAATGGAAAAGTGTTTTAAGATACGTAGTGAATACTTTGAAAAACAATAAAAATTACTATAAGGTTCTAGTTGTGTTTCTTTCTTCAAACGACAAAACTTAAAAGGCAGCCCTCGTAGACCTAAAAAAGAAGATAAGAATTAGAAAACGATACACACTTAAATTTAAAATGCGAATCACAAAGCATAAATAAATCTTACTCGAGATGGGTCTTAATATGGAGAAACAGGTTTAAATAAAAGTTATACTAGATTATGATTAAAAAAAATGGTGAAATGGTGGAAGATATTGAATGATTTTTTTGAAAACTAATGTCAGCGCATGCGAAAGAAGAAATAGATGGAATGAAAAGAAGATCGGATGAAAGGAGATTATATAACAGCGATACCGCGTTACAATGTGTGTCTATAACCCAGGATTGCGAAGAAACTACGGGACCGATTTCAACGAAATTTTAAATAAAGATGTTAAAGTAACTTAATATTTGTTAGAATGAGATCCCTTAAAAAAAGAAAAAATATTTTATTTTATAAAAATGGATAAAGATATTTCTAAAATAATTAACATCTAAAATATAGAATAAGTGGTACATGCGAAAAATATCTAAAAATGGTGCCTGTCATAGAAAACATATTAAATATATGTTTTTCTTCAAAATGGCGCAGATATAATTTTTTGGGGAAACTCTAAAAAAGTACCTGCCTTACAAATTAAACGTTAGAAGAAGCTCCCACGAGAAAGTAATATTATCCGTTTGCTATTATATTTCTAGCAGTGGTAATTTGAAAAGCCGAGGGATAGTATTCGTGTGACAAACTGGTATCTCTGTCGCAGCCATCTAGCTCAATTATCCATTTATTTAACTGATTATTCAGCCATTTATCTAAACGCCTAGGCAACTGGTTTGGATCGATAACGTTCAACTTCTGCTAGCCGAGTAGTTTAAATCCACACCTCAGGGGGAGGAGTGCTAAAGGGGGAGGTGAGAAAAAAAGGGGACTTTTCTCAGTAAAAAATCAGTCTCCTTTCTTTTTCAATCTAGCACTGCGACTCCTCCTCACAGTCTCTGAACCTAACCAATAGAGTCGGGGGTTCTCCGAAATTCAGAGCTCTTGTTTCGATTGTCCCATTTCTCAGTAAATCGTGCCCCTTCGAGCTCTTGCTTCTGTATTCACTACGCTCGTTTAATGAATGGCCTACGCATCAGCCAGCTTAGTCTTTAAATGTGTTGTCATTCAGCCAGTTAGTTGAATGCCGCCATTTAATGACCCGGCTAGGCAGTTAATTGAGTTTCTTATTTAATCAGTTGGCTGCGACATGTCTACACTGTGTCGGGTGCTTACGGGATATTTAAAAAAACTGGTGTAGATCCCGTTAACGGAACTTTTACTAGTCCTACTGAACAACTTTAGTTCTATGACTTTGTTGAATTCACAAGAAAACTCTTCATACAAATCGATCAGCTGATCAACCAGTTTTGTGCATTTTTGATGTATAGAGGGTCCAATTTTTTTTTTGAATGGACTACGGGTTGCTGGAGGAAAGTCGTTCAGTATGATATGTAAAACTCCCAGTTATCGGGTCTTACATCATTTTTTTACAACCTGTATAATACGTATGTACTTAAATGTATATGTCACCGTAAGATTGTAAATTCCGTTAGATTATAATCTAACGAGATTTATTTCGCGAGATTGTGAAAAAAAAAATGAAAAAAGTTTATTGCGGTATCTCATTGTGAAAAATAATACATGTTGCAGGAGACTTCTTTTAAGTATAAGAATACTTGTGCCAGAAGAATCCGCGCTTCCATAACTAATAAACAACACAGAGATACAGTATAAAAAATTAAAATAATTTAAAACAACAATACTTTACAAAATATATGCGCTACGTATTATTAAGCACGCGCGCAAGTATTTATGTGTGCATGTGATTGAGTGTGTGTGAATTTGTGTGTGTGTGTGTGGAGAGAGTGTATGTGCGTGGTGTGGTGTGTGTGTGGTGTGTGTGTGTGTGTGTTGTGTTTGTCTTAGGCTATGTGTTTTAAAAGACTCTCTACTTCTTCATAATGAAGAGTATTGAGCCATTTAACTATAGTATCTTTACAATCGTGCATATTTAGGGGATATATATTAGTCTTACTATTTATTTTATTATATAAATACGATGATAAATAATTATATTGATGCTGTGCAAAAGATGTTTTTGTAAATTTAGAGGATGCTACGATATCATTTCGTCTTTTGTTTAATATGTTAGGGTCATAGCCTAAACTTCTATGTTTTTTTGAAATTATCTGTAAGATGAACAGTTTTCTAATAGAAAGCACTTTACATAAGGTGAATGTAACATATTGTGAACTGTAACATATTGTTTACAATTTCTAGTGAAATTTAAACACTAGTGTGACATTGTAAACTTACTAGTGACATTACAATAACACTAAGCGAAGTGAAAAACACTAAATAAAGGAGCTCGCGAAGCGAGCAATGTTAGGTTCGATCAGGTTTGGTTGATTTAACAGTCAAACCCCTGGGTAGCAGAATGCTTTTCAGCAGAAGAAATCATAGGTTTTATTCGGAGGTACAAAAATAGGCCGTGATATTGTGATCCGATACACAATTTATGGTTATATCATAATCTAACTAGTGAGATTGTAATATCGCGGTTTTCACAATATCCCGGTGACATAGACATATCGCGGGAGGCCGAAGGATGCGGGCAGCGCAGGACCAGTCGTCGTGGAAATCCTTGGGGGAGGCCTTTGTCCAGCAGTGGACGATTTTCGGCTGATATGATGATATACATATCAGTATCTGGTTCCAATAAACAGGGAATGCTAGTTTGGCGCCAGATGACCGTGTGTGATTTGTTCCTGAATGTTTATAATTTATTTTATTGCTAGTACCAGGTAACGGGATCCTATTACCACAGTATATATATTAGTACTAACGTACTATTACTAAGTCTACGCTGTCTGACTGTCAACTTTTAAAAAGCTGTATCTTTTGAATCGTAGGCATAAAATTTTCACAGAAAAAGATAATTAAAGGACATTTAGGTTACTACGTATTTTAGCATGTTTGAGAAAATGTCTTATAAAGTATGTATATTGTAAATATGTATTTTTGTTTAGTATTTAAATAATAGTTTATACTTAACCTCGGTTTTTTTTACTTTTAGTTATGTCACTTCTATTAGTTATAAAAAAAAAGATCATTTAATAGATAAATTTGCTGCCACCTGTCTTACTTGTCTTTGAATCCCTAACTAAAGGTTGCCTGGTAGAAATCGCTTAAAGTGATTAGGCCGCCTTTGAACTCTATGTATATTAAAAATTATAAGTCCTGCATTGTATTGTTTTTGGCGTGCAATAAAGTATATTTACTTACTTTAAAATAAAATACCTAAATTAAAAAAGGTAAAAATTAAGGAGGGTCGCCCCATACAAAAAACGTGTTTTAAAAGGTTTTAAAAACTATATTACTTAGAAGCGTAGAACTTGGTGTGTTCAAATCTAGTACTAATCCAAAAGTAAAAAAAAAAACAAGTAATGTAAACATGCCGATAATAATTATGAGAAGTACTTGCGCTAAGGAGTCTGAACTGAATAAAATAAATATATTTTAAAAAACTAAAAAACACGCTTTTAAGCACAACAAACAAAAAAGTGAAAAATAATTCTTTATATTAGCTGAAAACAATAATGAACGAAAAATACTAGAATAATTGTGAAAAAGCGTGGGTTGCTCGATATACGAAAAATATGGTACAAAGCGCCCCACGCTTTTAGCACAATAATATTTGTATTTTTCGTTCATTATTGTTTTTAGTTTATGCTGAGAATTATTTTTCACTTTTTAGTTTAATATGCATAAAAGCGTGTTTTTTTAGTTTTTTTTAAGTATATTTATTTTTCAATTATTAGTTTGATGTGCATTTAGTCCTGGCGATCCTGATCAGGATAATTAGATAAACTTATGAAATTATTGTAGGTATTGTCACTCTCTCTCTCTTATCGTGTGGCACAATTGAGCGTGCTATCCAAGGGATAGTATTAGGGTATTGTCACTGATCCTTGATAAATGTACAAAGTTTGAATTGGATTTGTCCAATTAAAATGGGTCAAAATCGAGTGGAAAGGAGTCCAAAACAAAAATACATACAAACATACATGCATACAGGTGAAGCTAATGAAAGCTTGATAAAAAGGATTTTTCTGTTGCTCGCGTTAATGTCTTTTATTTTAAGTATAATTTCGAAAACCTAAAAACTTTTAGGTACAAAATTTTAATATTGCATTGTCACGTGACGTATAAATAAATAAATAAATAAATATTCTGGGACAAATCACACATGGTCATCTGGCCCCAAAGTAGGATTCCCTGTGTTATGGGTTACCAGAGACTGATATACATACTTATATATACGTTTAAATACATACATATATAGATATAATTTAACACCCAGACACAGAGCAAACAAATCTGCTCATCACACAAATGCTTGCCGTGGGTGGGGATCGAACCCATAACCCTTGGATCAGTAGTCAAGAGCACTAAACACTGAGCCACCGAGTCAGTCGATATACGTATATATGCATGCAAAATGCCAGCTCCATCGGAAATCGGAAACTTGGTCAAATTTAACTTGCAGGCTTTCATTACAGACACCGGAACAGGTGAAACTAAATTAAAGCTTGTAATGAATAGGTATCATTGTTATTCTTGTGTGTGGTGGTACAGAACCCTCGGTGCTCGAGTTCGACTCGCACTTAACCGTTTTTAGGGTTCCGTAGTATAACAAGGAACTCTTATAGTTTCGTCATGTCTGTCTGTCCGCGGCCTAGCTCCTAGACGAGCTGGAATTTGGCAAATATATATGTTATGTATAATAATAACGCGGAGAGAACTGAAAAAAATTTGGGAAAAATAAAACTTTTAAAGGATACTTCCCCTACAAGTAAAGTGGGGTGGATTTTTATTATCTCGTCAAACCCAGTCGTGTGGGGTATAGTTGGTTAGAGCTTAAAAAATAGTTTTGAGTCTTGTAAGACCATTTTATTATTTAGGGTTCCGTTTTCGAAAAAATAGGTTTGAATGTGCTAAATTTTGTTGCAGTCGAGTGTCCCCACACCCTCACAACTAATTCGCTGTATTTGAAAATTTGAAAAAGAAAACATTAAAGTAATATATACAGGGTGACAGTAGGGTAAAATATAGTTGATTTTAGTTTTTTTTTGGAAAATCACAAAACATTTAAACAAATGCGTTTTACATGCAAAATTGAAAAAATAAATGGGCTTTAACTCGAAAACCGTTGATTTCCGACCCCCAGTTAACATGACTTTTTTTGTTCTAAATTAGATGAAGTTTATCCCCTTAAAAGGATTTGCACTACTTACCAGTCACCCTGTATAATGAATTTAAAAGGAAAACTATCATGGCTAAGAAGGCTTTCTTGGTTTAGGTGAAATAGTCGACCAACTTAAGATATGCAGTTCGATTTGTAAACAGTTCATAGATTTTTTATACAATATGTTCTATTACCAACTGCAAATATAATGTTGTTTTTTAAAATAAACATTTACTTTTCGAAATGACTACGGAACCCTACTATGCGCGAGTCCGACTCGCACTTGGCCGGTTTTTTTAGTTTCCGATGACAAACCACTGTGTTACACGTTATAACTGAATCATATTAACAAAAGACCCCCGAAATCATAACCTGACAATGCTACTGAACATTAAGCCATCATATTCTCATACACCGTAATTCAGTGCTAACAACGTTATAAAATTACTAATCATTGCTAGCCAGTAGTGTGTTATTTGTATCACAATTTAATAACATGACGGGACTGTCAAACTGATGACTCCCTTTTTAGGCTCACAAAAACCAAATTAAAAAGTCCCGTGAAAAAATTTAGGGTAAGCTTTAAATATTAGTTATTAGGGGTTATATTTACAAAGCAATAGGGTGTTGGAAGTGAGGTGTTAAAATTGTATTTTGTGAGCAAAAGTGCTAGCTAATGACGTCATTGAGTGATACCCTGGAGGGTTAGGTGTATTCCCGTTTCGACGCTGAAATTTTGTAGACCCAAGTTAGCTTTTCTTGACATATTGTTTTTCAATGTTTATAAAATTGAAATGTAAGTGAATACTCTTGGTGAATCCAATGACAAGTTGCGAGGCAGCCACTACGCAATACACGTGATGACTGTAATTTTGACGTCTTGTTAACTCTTTTCCTTATGGTGATTACTTTTGGTGGTGAGCGATTTTTTTTATGTTCATCTTATACGAGGAGGACCCCTGCTGCTCCGCACCATTTTTAGTGTTACCCTGTTACTAAGACTTCACTGTCCGTCCGTCTGTCTGTCTGTCTGTCACCAGGCTGTATTTCATGAACCGTGATAGCTAGGCAGTAGAAATTTTCACAGATGATGTATTTCTGTTTTTTTTTATTCACAATTGATAAACCCTTGACAACATCTCACCTGGTGGTAAGTGACGATGTTGCCGAAAATGGAAGCGGGCTTTAACAAAAAATACTAAAAACAGAATAAAATAAATATTAAAGGGGGCTCCCATACAACAAAAGTGTTTTTTTTTAAACGTAAAAAATCTTTAGCGACATCTTGTACAATGGTACGGAACCCTTTGTGCGTGATTCTTTTATTAGGGCTTTTATAATGTTTGGTGATTTTCAATGCTTGATGACAATTAATCTGTGCATCAAAACCATTCATGGAAAAAAAAGCAAATAGGTTTGATAAAGCGTTCGGATGGACTCGAATAGATTCAATACATTTATTTATTTTTGTATGTCTATTTGAGAGAGCGCGTCGGTGGCGTAACGGCACAGATTACTAATTAGTTACTAGTAACGGTTACGGCCGCTAGCTCCAGTCCGGGATCCTGCCACGTACCAATGTGTTTTAGAATTTTGATTTCATATGTACGTTTATCCGACGCTCTTACGGTGAAGGAAAACATCGCGTGTGGAAACCTGCACACGTGTGCGTAGAAACTAAAGAAGACTAACCCGCATTGGGCCCGCGTGGTCGACTAAGGCCCGATTGCCCTAATTCAGGGTAGGCTCGAGCCCCTCGGTGGGGACGTATATGAGCTGATAAGAAGAAGAAGATTTGAGATGGGCAAAAGTTAAATGATTTTCAATGCATGATGACAAATTTGTGCATCAAAAGCTTTTACAAAAAAAATAAGCAAATTGGTTGTATAGAAACGGTCCGTCCGACTCGACTCGATTCTTTATATATGTATATATTTAAAGTGCCTCGGTATGTTCCCGTTGGCTATGACATTTAACAAGTACACTAAATGAAAAATTCTGTAGTAGGTATAAGATTTTCTTTTTAAACGTTTCAATAATTAACATGAATGGACCCACCTAAAGAAATTCAAATAATGAGAAACAAAATAAATATATATATAAAACATTTCTTGTTTTCTTTTTTTTCTAATTTGGCACAAAAATTAAAAATAAAACATTATAATATTCAAAAACAGTGCCAAATTAGAAAAAAAACTAAGGACAAGAAATGTTTTACTTATACGGGTTGTAACAAAATTGGTGTAGGTCCCGTTAACTGGGGCTTCTACTCATCATACTGAACAACATTGTTCTACAAGTTTGCTGAAATCGCGAAAAAAAATTTGATCTCTTCATACAAAACGATCAGCTGATTGGCCATTTTCGTGCGTTTTTGTATGGAGCGTCAACATTTTTTTTGCGAATTGACTATGGGTTCCTTGGGTAAAGTTGTTCAGTATGATGATTGGAACCCCAGTTAACGGGTCCTACACCATTTTTTTACACTTTTATAATTATTTTGTTCTTCGTTATTTTAATTTCATAAAAAAGTATTAAGTGAGACTATGAAATGCAAATTAAACCGTCATTCTTTAGGTGGGTCCGTTCATCTAGGTAATCGAAACGTTTAAACAAGAAATTCTTACACCACAGAATTTTTCCTTTAAGATACTTGTTAAATATCGTAGCAAACGGGAACATACCGAGGCACTTTCGAGTATTAAAATGATAAACGTAGGCCGCTATCGAGTATGGAAATCTCCCAATTTATTATACGATAGGTCATTATTCTATTAGGTAAACAAAATTTAGGGGTTAATAGAGACATTGGGGTTATTAGACGTAATTTGGGGGGTGAATTTTTGAATGTACGGGCTCGTTGTTATTGTAACATTGTTTTAGTAACAATGGAATACACACATACTTATTGTACATTTATTACCTATGTACATGTCAATTTCAATTCGTTGAAATTTGTGTGAGATTTAACATCATCATCATGTCAGCCGAAAATCGTCCACTGCTGGACAAAGGCCTCCCCCAAGGATTTTCACAACGACCGGTCCTGCGCTGCCCGCATCCATCGGCTTCCCGCGATCTTCACCAGGCCGTCGGTCCACCGCGTGGGAGGCCTGCCTACTCTACTTACGTTTTCCGGTGCGCGGTCGTCACTCGAGAACTTTACGGTCCCATCGGCCATCTGTTCTACGAGCTATGTGCCCAATGCCCACTGCCACTTCAGTTTAGCGATTCTGTGAGCTATGTCGGTTACTTTGGTTCTCCTGCGGATCTCCTCGTTTCTGACACATTTAGATAAATACAAAAAGTAGGTATCCCGTCAAGTAAAACTTTTCTTTTCTAAGCGTATTTTTGATCCTTGACACAGGTTTTGATTTCATGTTTCTCAATTTACAATGAATAAGTTTATAGCTTAGCTTTTATAGCCAAAAAGCGTCGGTGGCTCAACCGGTAACGACTCGGTCCCTCTAACCAGAGGTACCGGGTTCAAATCTGGACGGCCAATGTACCAATGAGTTCCTGCGAAGAAACTCGAAGGTTGTTTGTGAAGTCGACCAACCCGCACTGGGCCCGCGTGGTCGACTAAGGCCCGATCGCCCTAACTCAGGGTAGGCTCGAGCCCATCGGTGTGGACGTATATGATGATGATGAGGTTTATAGCTATATTTTTTTTGAAAATTCGACTGCTGTTTTGAGTATCCCATTGGCTATGAGATTGCATATGAGGTTACGGGATTCAGCTATAAGATGCAGGAGAGTAGATTTTTCCCCCTCATTCGGAAGGAGGGGGAGTGACGCATCATGCATACCAGTACAGCCCGGCTGTACTGGTTATGTGGAACTCACAATTAAAGGCTGAACCTACCCATTAAAACTTCCCCTATAGATTTAGGTCCTACAAGACAGGTAAAATCCTTCATCGGAGCGACCCACACCCTTAGGTAAGGGCGTGGGTGCGTAAGAAGAGAGAGGTGGCACCAAGGAGAGTAGGCTGCGATGGTATGGTAAAGTAAGGAGGAGGTCATCTGAATACGCAGGGAACTTGGCACTGCGGCTCTCCCTACCCGGTAGAAGATCCAGAGTAAGGTCCAAGACATTGTGGAAAAATGTTGTGCTAAGAGACGTGAGGGAGTCCGAGGTCGAAGAAGATGATGTCGAGAGCAGAGCGAAGCTAGTATAACTACCTATATTCTACAGGATATAACAAAATTGGTTTAGGTCCCAATAACTAGGGCTTCTACTCATCAAACTGAACAAATTTTGTTTTATGACTTTGCTGAAATCTAAAAAAACTACTCATACAAATCGATTAGATGATCCACCAATTTTATGCATTTTTGTACAAAGAGTCCAATTTTTTTTTAAGTATTGACCATGGGCTTCTTGGGGAAAGTTGTTTAGTATGATAAGTAGAACCCTTAGCTAATGGGTGCTACACCAATTTTGTTAAACCCCATAAATAAAAGTGTAACTCATGTGAGAACAATCTCCTCTCTTCTCTTATTCCTCTTCCTATGTTGCTATGCCTGAAACGGTCCATGAAACGAACTATAAAAATACTATTACTATCATTGTGGAATGCAGATAAGTTATTAAGGAAGACAAATCTAATACCTTTAAACGAGAAATTTCTGTATAGAAACGGCTTCAACGATTTGCTTAAAAATTAGTATGAGGGGATTTTTGGGGGCAAAAAATCGATTTAGATAGTTCTCATCTCTGGTAATATGCTATTTTCGGAGATTTTCGCACTAGAAATATGCCGCATAAAGTGTATCATATGCAGTGTATTTTTTAATGTTTTTAACGGCTCTGGGTACTATGCCTCGACAAAGCTCAGTCGCCCAGGTACTAAGTGTTAATCGATAGAATGGTGTTAATCGAATGCGCGATGGAAATGGGAAGGAACCTTGTAACATTTGACGCACGCGACTACGCATTCAATATGAGAAGTACCCATATTGCGACATTGGATACTGTCAAGTGCCTTAGTTCAAAAATCTCCAATCGATTTTCTATCGCGCACGGATTAAAACTAGGTACCTCACCTCTAGTTTTATCTTGCACAAAGTATCAGACAAATCGTTTCGTGATATTTTAATTTAATGTTATTTTCAATAACGAACTTATATTGACAAACCGTACTTCAAAATTGTGGAATCATTGCGTGTGCTCCATAAAAGCGGCGCGTGCGGCGAACGAAACAATCATTTAACTAATTATTCATGCCCACCATAACATGAGTCGCAATGTCGTTCGTTAAAAATCTAAACTCAAACAGATGTGGTACTATTTGCCTAAAACTAATGACGAGCAAGTGAAGGATTCTAACGACTGAATCACGAACGTAGACAGCGAGTCATGATGATTGAATCACGAGCGTAGCGACGTGAGTGATTCATGGCCCTCGACATAAATCCATTTTATTTAAGAGTTACTATACTTTATATCATGACTCCAATAAAAAGAAACATTTAAGCGAAAATAGACATTTGATAAAGAAAAAATGGAAGGTTAAATTAATTAAAATACTCATTAAAATTAGAACAATTATTAAAATTACACTGCGAATGATGGTTTGACATATGATAGTTTGACGTAACTAGTGATGTGGCCAAAGACATCCATAGTAAATACTATGTACCTATCATGTAGATGTAACATTTATCGAAATGAAATAGCCATTTCCAAAAAAGTGTTGCCGAACCCGAGGCTAAAGGGTATTTTGTGGACTGTCGATTTTAGTGGTGGAAATGGGTGAAGACGGTGGAAAATAAGAAAAATTGTGTGACGAGAAACTAATTATTTGTCAAAATTAGCCAATTTGTTGTATTGCGGTTGAATATTTATTATTTCCTTGCAATCGAAGTGAAAAGCAGAGTGTAAAACTCGAGCATGAAACTCATTTTACCCTCGACGTGACTATCCACCCTCGCCGTATCGGCTCGGTTTGCTAAATGAACGTCACAGGTAAAATGGCTTGTTTTATTCTCTTGTTATACAATCTACTATTGATATTACTTAAACATATCACTTTTATGCCGGAAATTTTTATGGTTTGTTGATTGACGCAACAACAAATAATTGTTTGTGTGGTACCTAATTAATAATTTTTGGTTATGAACTTAAGATTGATTTGTTTACAATTACGAAGATTCATCGAATGTTACATTCTATCGCTGTCTTGAAGTGTCAAATCGGCATTCTCTGGACGTTCGCACTATAAAAGTAATGTTATTTGTGTTCGTACAACACAGTATTCAAAATAGCGCCAATTTACTAATGAAATGACAGCAAAGAACACAAAACAGTTTTTATTCTAATTCTAAAGTTGCACAAGGTGTGGTATGTCAAATATTCTTTGGACAATGAGTTTCTATCGAGCATTTTTTGCGCAAGGAGGTTGTATTCTATTGAGATCGAGGTCGAATATATTGGCGTGTTCTAAATTCAAACACCAAAATAGTGATTAAAAGAGCCTTTTATTCACTGGTTTCAGTGAATAAAATAAGCTTTTTAGAGGGGCTATGGTATAAATACTTTTTTCGCATCAACCGTCACTTGCAATCTTATGCGAATCATTTACTAGGTACCTTGTGTTCTAAATTCCAATCCAGATCGAGTACGCCTAGTACCACTGTGCAAACTCCACTAGCATGAGCTTCAACGGTAATTTTCCGTCTAGAGCAAACATACTCACGCCCGATTTTTTATTTTAAAACGTCGGTAAGTCCGCCGCGCCTGTTATTATGGGCAATATATCAAAATATTGTGCAAATGGGGGTAATTTCTACCCTTGTTTGCTCTTATACTGTATCGGGGCTAAGTGTTTGTTTGTTTTTCTGTTGGTCCACTAATACGGTTTCTGGTAGTTGAATTTCGTGTACTAGAACTTCATTGTTTCTTGGTAGTAGCTATCATTGTTAATTTACTTTTAAGGCAGCACCATTCATCACCGCCATCGTCTTTTGTAATTGTTTTTTTACCATTTCCTTTTTTCCTATAATATATTCCGATAGTGGTCGCCATGACTGAAAATCGGTAGATCATCATCATTGTTAATTTTATAGTAAATGCACTAAAGCAAAGTTGCTATAAATAAAAATAATTGGTAATACTAAACACGTTAAAACTACTTCAATCCCACCAACAGTCAAATAAAATAATGATACATTTTTTCTTTTCGATTCAAAATCAAAAAATAATTAATTTTAAATAGGTGTTGTTCACACACACTTTTAAATAGTAAAAAAAAATATTTTTTCAAAAAAAATTGCTAAATCTGGGACCAACATAGAGGCATGACCTATCAATTAAAAAAATTTATACAGCCACGCTGTGCATACTTTTATTGCAGGGACTTCACCGTTTGTCGTAGTTGGACATACACAAATAAACAATGAATATGACATTTATTTAGTAGCAAAGAATAAAGTTAGGTACCTATATCAGACTTGATAAAAAAAAATTAAAAATCATATAAAAATTTATAAAAAACAAAATCGGGCTACTCTGTAAAAATTAAGCGTGTTCGTACTTACATTTAAAAAAATACGTATTGACCCGAGAACCTCCTCCTTTTTTGAAGTTGGTTGATAACATTTTAAACAATAAAAATGTTTTTTTTTAATAAAATTATCCCTAATCAATAAAAATGTTTTTTTTATAAAATTATCCCTAATGTTGTTCACTTCATCACATCAGCTCATTTTCATCCCCACCGAGGGGCTCGAGCCTACCCGGAATTAGGGCGATCGGGCCTTAGTCGACCACGCGGGCCCAGGGAGGGTTGGTCCAATTCACACACAACCTTCGTGTTTCTTCGCAGGCGTATATGCAGGTTTCCTCACGATGTTATACTCACGGTGTATAAACGTACATATGAAATCAAAATTCGAAAACACATTGGTACGTGGCAGGATCGAACCACCACCTCCCGGACAGGAGGTAGCGGCCCATGCGATTACGCCACCGACGCTCCGACCGACCGACCGAATGTTGTTCACTCACAATTTAATTTTTAAAGTTTCGTACAACCAAAGTGTAAACAACGGGACGCTATTACCACACCCCGGACACTGCATACAACGGTCGTAAAATGACATTTCTATAAACAGATGACGGAGCAAACAAAATCACGGCGAAATCGTATACGTTCGAGAACCAAACTATAACCAATCTGTATCAATCCGGGTGACGAGGTGGTAAGGTCGCAATCTAGAGAGCGGCAAGAAGTGTCCATACTAGATGTTAGTACTATTTAGTTAGTTTCTATTACTAAGCCTCTGCTGTCTATCTTGTCTGTCAGCGGGCTGTATTTCCTGAATCGTAATAGATAGATGTACCAAGTAATAAGAAAATGGGGCCCCATCAAGAGTCGCGATGTTTTAAAACTTGAAGAAACTAGCGACATCTAGTACGATGGTACGGAACCCTTAGTGTGTGATTCTGACTCGCACTTGGCCGGTTTATTGTACATACTGTAGGTAGTACTTCATATCAGTTCATATACGTTCCCACCGAGGGGCTCGAGCCTACCCTGAACTAGGGCGATCAGGCCTTAGTCGACCACGCGGGCCCAGTGCGGGTTGGTCAACTTCACACACAACCTTCGAGTTTCATCGCAGGCGTGTGCAGGTTTAGTACTTACGACGTAGTAAATAGCCTTTTCATTCCACCTATTCGAAAGACGACCATTGGTTTCTCAATAAGTGCAAATAAAATTATACTTTGCTCCCTGTAGGGAGTTTTGTATTTCTCCTTTGATTCTTCCGCGTTTCTGAAGGTTGAATGTAAAAAAATATGTAAATATTATAAATAATATTAAATTCTCTATGGTGATAAACTCACTCTTGTGATAAGATTAATTAGCAAGGAGTTTGTATTAAAATACTAACTCTTTGTTGGCTAGTATGTGAAGTTAACCAAAGAGGTCGAACGCTTAATGTACTAGTCGGTTAGGTTTTGGCGGCAATGTGCACTAAAAAAAAAGAAGGGTCATGTGCGTTCTTCTTTCTTTTCATTTCTTTTTCTCATACATAGTTTGAGATGAAAAAATGTGTGCGTCACTCGGGGCCAAAATATTTTATTCTCGGGCGACGTATATTAGGATCGAAACAAAATATTACTTTGACCCTTTGTTACACGAATAACTATTATTGAAGTAAAACTTCTTTACGCACGCTTGACTTGGGGAGTAAGCTGGTGGATGCGTGACGAGAGCGTTCGGAAGTGTGAACGGGCTAGGCGAACGGCAAAATTAGTGAAGATAGAAAGAGAGATACTATTTATTTTTGTTTACCAACAATATCGGTTGCCAAGGCAAGAATATTAGTTGTCAAAACAATCAAAACAAACATATAAGATAAAAAAGATTTGATCATTTTCAGAGGATAATAAAACTCTTTTCATAAACTGTCTATACCTCCATATGACAAAAAAGATTTGATTATTTTTTGACGACTAAGTATTACATACGAGGCACTGTTCATAAAGGTTGGTGAGGATGTGCTTAAGCAGGTGGATAAATTTCGCTATCTGGGGAGCACTATCTCATCCAAGTGTGACCTTGATGCTGAGATCAACAGCAGGATCGGTGCTGCAAGTGCAGCATTTGGGAAGCCGTGTTCCAAGGTCTTCTGCTCACATGACCTTAAGCTGGCTACTAAAATATCGATATATATGGCAATTGTGCTGCCGAATCTCTTATATTCCTCCGAGACGTGGTGCATGTATCGCCGCCTCATACGCACTCTGGATCGTTTCCACCTCAAATGCCTCCGCTCCATTATGAAGATCAGATGGTCCGATCAGGTGCGTAATACCGAAGTTCTGCGACGAGCCAATGTCGGTGGCATTGAAGCCTATTTAATGCGTCGGCAGCTTCGGTGGTGCGGTCACGTGTCACGTATGAAGGAGAAGAGAGTTTCGAAGCGCATCTTCTATTCTGAACTGGAGGAGGGTAAGCGGAAACATGGCGGACAACTCCTCCGGTACAAAGATGTTATGAAGCGACATATGAAAGGATGCAATATAGAACCCTCTCAATGGGAGAGTTTGGCAGCAGAACGGCCTGAATGGCGCAGAATTGTGAATAGGCAAGTGCGCGAGTTCGAGGATCAGCGTAAAGCTGACCTTGATATCAAACGCGACCAGTTAAAGGCCCGAACACCTGCGACCATTTCATACAATTACGAGGGTGGCATACTTAAATGCCCTCAGTGCGCGAGGAGTTTCGCTGCGAAAATTGGCTACATAAACCATCTTCGAGCGCACGCGCGGCAAACCGACTAGGAGTCGAAGTGGTCGCCATGACCGAAATCGGTCGGATAGATCATCATCATCATTACATTCAAGATGGAGTTAAAGAAGTTTTACTTCAGTCGTGTGGTCTAAAACACACACGGGTTTTTAAGCTATTGCATAGATTTTATCGCAGGCTTTGAGCGCGGGGACCGAATCCAGAAATTCCGTAACGAAGAAAAACCTCACGCTCGGTTGCCATGGCAACAATATCGGTTGTCAAAACAAACATATAAGAAGATTTGATCATTTTCGGAGAATAATAAAACTCTTTTCATAAACTGTATATACCTCCATATGACAAAAAAGATTTGATTATTTATTATTTATCAAATGCAAAAAGATTTTATTTAAGACACAGCTGTTTGTATTTATAGAGATAGGTACAAAAAGATTTTATTCCATATTTGGCTGTATAGTTCCAACTACCATTGCTTAAAAAAAAGTACAAAAAGATTTTATTCCATATTTGGCTGTATAGTTCCAACTACCATTGCTTAAAAAAAAGCAAAGAAGGAATAAAAGCGCGGTTAAGCGAAAATAAATAATAAATGAATGAACAAAGTGCATTTATTATTAATGAAGAAAGTAATAAAAGCGCGGTTAAGCGAAAATAAATAATAAATATGAATGAACAAAGTGCATTTATTATTAATGAAGAAAGTCACGAAAAAATAGTGAAAGAAAATGAGTGAGTATAATCTATATACATACATTTTAATATTATCACAAATGCAGTATTAATTTTCAGTTATCATAAACCTATAGTTTCAATGATAAATATTCCTGAATAACCAACAGCTACTGTAGGATAATAAAACCCACATGTATTGTAAAATAAAAAAATATTTTAAACAATATTAACTTTTTATTTATATAATAAAAGAAAAAAATGTTTTCTTATCGGTCACCACGCTCAAAAAGTGTAACTTGAATTAATATAAAAGAAAAAGAAATACTGCATGAATAAAATAAATAAATAATTATAATTGCATAAGTTGATACAAAATGCTATGCAATAGCTTTACCGCGGCAGTCCCCGAGTGCCACACGTCTTTTTTTTTGGTAGTACCTATCCACTTACTTATTGATCCTCAGACGAAGTAAGATACTTTGTTGGTAGTAATAATAAAAAGGTTTTTTAACTGTCAACTACATCAGTGTTCTTCAACCGTCCAACAAACAAAAGTAAAAGTTAATTTCTTCTCTAATGGGAATTCAAACACGCCCCAAATAAAAACAACGTTGTTTATTAAAAGTCGAGTCGAGTGACGGAGTGACAGGCTAGAGGGAATAGTGTAAAGAGTTTATATTATCCTAGGAGGGAAATTTTATGCCATGCAAATAGCCCCACGTTTGATTATGCCATGCGCTCACTCTTTTCACAGGTTGCTTTAGTGAGAGTAAGACAGATATAGTGTAGCTTTTAAAACAGTTTGATTTTCTCAGTTACGTCTTTGAATCCGTTACTTCACTACACTTCTCCGTCGAGCCGTAAAAAACATTGCGTCTCTATGAAGATATTATAGAAACTCTGTGGACCAGTGGATGAGTTAAAGTTGAAGTTAAATTGGTTTTCTAGTAGTATTGAAAATGTATTTCGCTCGCTTTAATAGACTACTTCAGAAAAATGCGACATGGCGATTATTCTGATAGTGTTTGGGTTATCGTAATGATTTCAGTGTCGAAATGTGCGTATTGGCAAGAGGTACAAGGTACCGGTCCAAGTCTCCGTCCAAGTGCCCGTCCAGGTCCCCGTCCTAGTCCCCGTCCAAGTACCCGTCAAAGTACACGTCCAAGTCTCTGTCCAAGTCCAAGTTCAAGTGCAAATCCAAGTCCAGTCCCCGTCGAAGTTCCCGTCTAAGCCCCCGTCCAAGTCCCCGTCCCAGTCCCCGTCCCAGTCCCCTTCCAATTTCAAGTCCAAGTCTATCACTTCAAAAATACAATAAAACAAAATGGACTTTTGTGTTTTCTCACAGAGAACCGGCCGCATTGGAACACCTCTTGTAAGCTCATGGAAGCCTAGTACTTTTAATCCATTAACACACTGATGTTAGGTATAAGAAACGCCTCTTTTAAGAAAACATCGTGAGGAGACCTGCGAAGAAACTTGAAGGTTGTGTGTGTAGTCAACCAACCCGCACGGAGCCCGCGTGGTCGACTAAGGCCCGATCGCCCTAATTCAGGGTAGGCTCGAGCCCCTCGGTGGAGACGTATATGAGCTGATATGATGATTGGTATTAAGAAGATATTTAAGGAGAGGTACTGTTCAGAACAGTTACTGTTGTCTCTGTCTTTTTCTTTACGTGTAAAGAGTTATGAAAATAACCACACTTTTATGCACTTTTTCAATGTTTTATTTTTTTAACTTAGATGTAGGCATATTTTCAAAAAAGTGAGTCCGACAATATGTCAGAATTTTATTGAGGAATAAGAGAGAAAAGAAAAGGTGCTATGTCTAACTGTAGTGAAGTAAAATTGGTTTTTGTGGGCTAAAACAGCAAAAATTTACAAAATTTAAGCGATCTTTGCAATTTTTTTCTATAGAGAAAATTTCTCAAATCGTGTTTTGGCCTCCTACACTTTGTACCAGACATGTTGTCATAAATTTATTTAAACAAAATGATAAATACATTGCAGTTTCAACCGCAGAAAAATGATTTTTTCCAACCCTCGATTTCGGTGTTTGCATTATTTTCTGACAGGGTTTCGCCTTAAGAAAACTTAAATTTTGCCCTAGTTCATTTTCAACGTGCATGAAGCTCATGTACGAGTACTGGAAAGGGTCTTTGTTAGCAACATTCATCAAATTTTTATTTTACGATAGCCTGCGCTATGAAAAAACCTACAAAACCCAATCTATTCTCTATAAAACACGCATTAGTAGCTGTAAAACTATTAAATGAACTTGTGCAAGTAACAATGGATGAATTTAGTAGATTTTTAGTTGCAACACTAAACTTTAATGAAGTGGCTGTAAAATTAATTAACGTGGCGGCTGGAGGCGAAAAAAAAAAGATGGAAATAAAAAAGGCACCCGTAGCAATTGGGTTGAAAACAATAAAATCGTGTGCCCCGACGGTTGCTGATTGAGAAAGATGACGCTGACGACCACTGTGAGAACGCTTCGTAAGCCAGATTATTACAGCTGTTTTATAGATTGCTACTTTTTACGTCGTTATAAGTATACGATATAATTTAACTGCCTCCGTGGCGTAATGATTAGTACATTCGCTTCACACCAGGAGGTCTCGGGTTCGATTACCGGTGGGTAACTTTAAAGACTCGGTTTGGTTAGTGGTAGGGAATTTTCTAAGCTCACCTGGCTAGCTACCACCATCTTATCTAAGTCATGCCGCCAAACATAAGTGTTAACAACATTGATGTGTTCTGGCTTAAAGATAATTTGATAGATAGCCAGTTCTCCATTGCGTTAGGGAATCTTGGTTCGTCACTTACCATCATGTGAGATGATGCCACGGGCTTACCAATTGTTAATAAACAAGTAAAAAATATGAGCTACTTTGACGTAATTTTGAAAACTACCCAATTCAAGTTACAGTAATCATTTATTTATCTTATTTTAAACAAATAATATACAAGTACCTATAACAGATATCATAGATCATCATATCAGCCGAAAGACTTCCCCTACTGGACAAAGCCTCCCCCAAGGATTTCTTACACAAGGACCGATCCTGCGATGCATTCATCCAGCGGCTTTCCGCGATCCTCACCAGGTCATCGGTCCAGCGAGTCGGAGGCTTGCCTTCGTTACGTCTTCAAGTGCTCGAATATTTATAGATGTCATAGATATTTTATAGATTTCAATTGCAAAAGTCGTTCGTGAACTAACTTGACTACACCCCATAGAAAGGTCCTCTTTCTTACCAATCGATCAAAGAAGAAACATCGAGCGACATAAGATAATTTACCTACCTATGTAATTTACTAAGTATCAATTTAATTACATTCATGGTGATTTTCAATTGTGTATAAGAACATCAAGGCCATCTAAAGGGCAATGGAGCATGCTATGCTCGGTGTTTCTCTACGTGATCGAATCAGAAACGAGGACATCCATAGGAGAACCAAGGTAACCGACATAGCTCCTACATACCTACGTAGAATGTATGGCCGTTGGTGCAGTAAAGTTCTCGAGTGGCGACCGCGCAACAGGAAACGTAGCGTAGGCAGGCCTCCCACGCGGTGGACCGATGACCTGGTGAAGGTCACGGGAAGGCGCTGGATGCGGGTAGCGCAGAAGCGGTTGTCGTGGAAATTCTTGGGGGAGGCCTTTGTCCAGCAGTGTACGTCCTTCGGCTGATATGATGATAAGAACATCACCACGTTATAACTCTGAATGAATGAGACTATTTTTATAATCTAAATATATATAACTCAAAGGTGACTGACTGACTGACCTAGTGATCTATCAACGCACAGCCCAAACCACTGGACGGATCGGGCTGAAATTTGGCATACAGGTAGATGTTATATGACGTAGGCTTCCGCTAAGAAAGGATTTTGGAAAATTCCCACGGGAACCGCAAAAATCGAGATCTGCGCAGGCGAAGCTGTGGGCATCCACTAGTTCCACATAAATGAAAAGTTCAACAAATTTGGGCGTTCATTCAAAAAGTGGTTGAACTATTATAGTGGTGGAATTATAAAGTGGTGGTGTTTTTAAAAAACAAAAGAACGTCATTATTAAATAACCCTGAAGAAGTATTTGACTAAGTGGATCATCATTATGTCAAAGTGGGATTAATGGAACCCGAGGACATCAATAGCATAGTATTACCGGCTTAAAGTAGTGCAACGAATGTACCTACGCAGAGCAACGCCAGACTGGCTACAGGCTAGTACTACGCGGTGCCAGCATCGTGCGACATCAAAAGCGTTGCGCTACTGTAAGCCATATCGTAATAATGTCGTGTCGTTAGCTATAAAAGTCTCCCAAACCGATACCCGTCTGAGTCACTCATTAGTCCCAAGCTGTGCTTTAATCAGTGAGAACAACATGTAATTAGTTGATCTGGAGCGCAGTTGAGTCAACTTTCTTGTCGGATCCTTTTGACTAGTTGACCGAATTAAACGACAGAGGGATGGACAAAACTTGATGTGGAGTTGGTAAGATTTGAATGGGGAGTGGTTTGATTTGCAAGTAAATGTTGTCAGTTTGAACGTAATACCAGTTTATACGAAGAGAAAAATTGAAAAGTTAAAAGGAGGAAATTATTAGGTCCAAAAATAAACCTTGAGGGACGTCACACATTATGTAAAGAAACTAGCTTTCCGCCCCGCTTTTTTTTCCGATCGCAACCAAACTTCACAGGATCACACTCTGGGCTGATCTGAAGATTCTCTGAAAATTTCATCACAATCAGTCCAGTCGTTTTGGAGTCCATAAGTACCATACACACATAGATGCATACATAGACTTTTACGAGTATATACCTATACAGGGTGAAACAAAATTGGTGTAGGACCCGTGAACTCATCATACTAAACAATTTTTCTCAAGGATCCCATAGGCAATTCTCAAAAAAAAATGTTAACCCTTCACCCTTCATACAAAAACGCCCAGAATTGGTCGATCAGCTAATCAGTTTGTATGAATATTTAAATTTTATTTACAGTTTCAGAAAAGTCATAGAACAAAAGTTGTTCAGTATGCTGAGTAGAAGTCCCAGTTAACGGAACGTACACCAATTTTGTTACACCATGTACAGATAGAAAGATATAGAACTGTTATGTAATGACAGGTCATAAAACATGATTGTGTTTTAACGAAATGAGGCGAAGGCGAATTTTTTTTATAGAATCACACGAGTGTTTTAAGACCTAATTTCAATAGTTGCATACATTATTTTATCTAAATACATATTATAAGTACTCTAAGATGATTTCAGAAGCCGTAGGGAAATGACCGGCATTGATACTAGTACTACCGGTAAAATATCTATAGACTATAGATATTAAAATAATGCAATAAAAAATAAATTTGAACAAATAGAGAAACAAATTATTTATTGTATAATAGATGTAATTGACATTTACAGTGGAACAATGGTACTTTATATATTTAATGGTCCTGGTTGTATTGTAGTGGGAGGGTCTTGGTTGAGAACCACTTGAGTTTTGACAGCTGTTCCAAATTTAAACTCATTAAGTTACAAAACGTAGCGTAGGCAGGCCTCCCACGCGGTGGACCGATGACCTGGTGAAGGTCGCGGGAAGCCGATGGATGCGGGCAGCGCAGGACCGGTCGTCGTGGAAATCCTTGGGGGAGGCCTTTGTCCAGCAGTGGACGATTTGTGGCTGATATGATGATGAAGTTACAAAAATCGATACTGTATTAACATTAAAGAACAGATTTAACCTACTACTACAGACAAGAAAGTTCTCATAGTAAAATTGGTTGTTATAATGCTGGTCATTGCCTACGGATTTTGAACGCATTTTAGAAGACGTCTTAATATGATATGTGTGTAGATAAAGGTAAAAGGTATAATTTTAAACTGTAAATTAGAATGTGGAATGTAATTTGTCCAAAAACAATTGAACAGGCATGATCAAGTTCATCGAAAGCCTCTTAAATGAAATGAAATGAAACGAAATAGTTTATTTGTGGAAACACAGTAATAAGGATCTTAGTTTAAATTATAGTTAAATGGAACAGTGTGTTTCGCCAACAAATGGCATACAAAATACTTATAATTCTAATTATAATGTCAATAAAAAATTCATAAGTACCTTCTCATAAAATTATTGATTAAAAAATTCATTTAAGTCATAAAATCATTTGTCTGTCAGCCAACTAGAAAGTTTGTTTTTAAAATATTTTTGTGGGAGCTCCCTGAAGTCGCGAGGTATGTGATTATAAACCTTAATTGACATAAAATAACAGTTTCTCTCATATACAGAGCTTTTGCATTTTGGTACTAACAATCGCGTAAGGTCTCTGTCTCTTAACCTAGGATGCTGTTCAGCATGTTTAAAAAGATTTGGATGATTCTTTACAAATGTTCCTATTTCTAAAATGTATAAGCTTGTAAGCGTTAGGAGGTTGTGTTTCTTGAAAAGAGGACGACATGTGTCAATTGGTCCTGCTCCACTTATTGCTCTTAAAATTCTGGACAACAATAGGCAGTTACTATAATTACTAATATCGCTTATACTATGGGCCTCTTAAGAAGGCTCAAGGTCACTCAAAGGGCTATGGAGGGTGCTATGCTCGGGGTTTCTCTGCGTGATCGAATCAGAAACGAGGAGATCCGTAGGAGAACCAAAGTAACCGACATAGATTTTAGAATTGCTACACTTAAGTGGCAGTGGGCGTGGCACATTTCTCGTAGAACAGATGGCCGTTGGGGCAGTAAAGTTCTCGACTGACGACCACGCACCGGAAAACGTAGTGTACGCAGGCCTCTCACTCGGTGGACCGATGTCCTGGTGAAAGTCGCGGAAAGCCGCTGAATGCAGACAGCGCGGAGCCGGTCGTCGTGGAGATCCTTGGGGGAGGTCTGTGTCCAGCAGTGGACGTCCTTCGGCTGATATGATGATGATGATGACTATAACTAAACTGGTAGATTAGAGAATGTTGAGTGAATTGATTAAGTCATCAACACTAGTGTTCACAAAGCTAATAAAAAACAAAGAGTTAACGGAATCACAAAACAAACACGAGTTACTTTTAACTGTCGGTTTCGCCCGCATGTCATTATTATCACTTAAAACTGATTAAGGGTTTAATTATTTTAAGCGTCAGATTGCTTATTAACAGAATGATGAGACAATCTGAGAAGCTTAGTTATAAAAAAAATTAAGACGTAAAAATATATATTTAAAAATATATTTTTTTATCTTTTTTTCGCATATTTTTAACGAAATAATTTGATTCGCCTTCTGAGCGCGGTAGCTAGTTCACTGGCTTCACAGTGGGAGGTCACAAGTTCGGTTCCCGGTGGGGTCCAATATTAATTAATAAATAGATCATGTTTTTTGGAGTAGGGCTTGTACTCATGTAACTATACAAGTTGGTTGAAATAGTAATAATTTTTAGCACTTTTAATACAAATTGTTAAATTACTTATAAGTCAATTTTGAATGAAAAGTCCATTTTTAGGGTTCCGTACCCAAAGGATAAAAACGGGATCCTATTACTGAGACTTCACTATCCATCTGTCTATCTGTCTGTCCGTCTGTCTGTCACCAGGCTGTATTTCATGAACCGTGAGAGCTAGACAGTTGAAATTTTCACAGATGATGTATTTATTTTGCCGCTATAACAACAAATACAAAAAAAAGATAATAAATTATAACATAAAAAATTTAAGGGGGCTCCCATACAACAAACGTGTTTTTTTTTTTGCTCGTTTTTGCTCGATATTGATAACGGCAACAGGTAAACGCTTGAAATATTTACAGAATATTGAGTTGTATTATTCACTTTAAAAATAAATAATTTACTAGGAGGGCTTCCATACAACAAACGTGATTTTTATAGCTTATTATTTTTTTTATTTTTACGGAACCCTTTGTGCGCGAGTCTGCCTCTTACTAGGCCAGTTTTTTTTACAATTTCTTACAAAAGTTATAGAACAAAATTTGTTCAGTTTGATTAGCTCTTCTCATAAAATATGCAGATGACCGAAATTCATTTTTCGGGGTTCCGTAGTCAAACCAGGAACCCTTATAGTTGGGGATTCTTAGTAAGCCTGCTTCCACCTTCAGTATCATCATCACTGAGACACAGACAAGCCAGAAAAAGAAGCTGCGATGATGCCAAGGGCTTATCAATAATGGGTTAAGAAATGAAAACTCTTTGTTTTACATTTAATCTCTTCTCATCCGAGGATTTTGTAGTACAGAGGCCAGCACTTGAAGCTAGACAATCGTAGCGCGATTCTGATCCATGCGCATACGACATAAGAACGGTACAAAATCCAAAGTGTCTAGCTCGATGTGCTGGCCTCTGTACAACAAAAGGGTATAAAATACATGTTGATGTAAATAGATTTTTTTACAACCCATAAGCGTCCCCACTGCCGGGGCAAGGGTCTCTTTCCAGACTCGGAATGTATATGTATGAGTGATTTCTGGTTCTAACGTACAGTATGGACACTCCCTGCTGCTCTCTACATTGATACAGATTGGTTACAGTTTGGTTGTTGAACGTGTAGGATTTCACCGCTATTTCGTTTGTTCCGTGATTCGTTTTTTGAAATGTCATTTCTGGCCCGTTGTTGTATGAAGTGTCCTGGGTGTAGCTGGGGCAAGGGTCTCATCCCAGACTCGGGAAGGTTAGCCCATACACACACACTGGGGCTAAGTCCGGGGTGGTGGAGGTTGTAGGGCTGGTGGTGAACCCGACTGTCAGAAGTTTCTTAAGGCCTTAAGATAGGTCAAATGACAATATTCAATTTAAATTTTTAAAACTGTGTAAAGCTATCACTATAGAAAATATAAATAACATACTTGTAGTAATAAAATCGATTTAATTGAATACAGTTTTAAAAATATTACCAATTTTGATGTAAAAATATATACTGTAGACCCTATTTTTGGCATTAATTGCTTAATTTCTCGAAAAGTTAATGTACAATGAAACCAACACACAAAAATTACGAATTACGTTCACACTACGAGTATCTGAGCTATTTTGTAATTTATATTTGTACTATCGTAAAATGTATGTGCTAGCTAACCTAACTGTCTGTTTTTTGTCCACAGTGTTTGGCTTATCTAGGGTAATCTATTAATTGCCTTACTGTTTTTATAAGCTAAATAAGTAAAATAAGTTCGCTGTTAATACCTTAAATAAATAATTCGGTGACTTTAGGCCTTTCATTTTAATTGAACACATTTTTTTAAACTTATTTGAAAGTATAGAAAACTAATAAAAACATGTAAAAATCGAGAATTGGGAGTACGGTTTCTACGTAACAGCCCCGCTGAAACCCGCATTGTTTTATACTTAAAATGAATAGACTTCCGTTATATTATTTTACCACGTATCAACCTGCTCGGATTGAGGTACTTAAAACCTTAAGCCGCCTTTAAGGCATATCTAACACAGCTTACCAACTGCCACCTAGTAATAGCAACCAGCACCAATGTCTTAACGTGCCTCGCGAAGATCGGAAACGGCCGAGAAAAATGCCACTACAGTCAAACCCATCTAGGTAATGACCGTGCTTCAGGTAAGTTAATCACGCAAATCACGCTGCTTCATGAAATATATATTTATGTAAATAAAATTATTCTAACATAAGTAACGCATACGAAAAAGTTTTTTTTAAATTTTAATTTTAGTACTTTTGGCTGCACCTCACGTGATGGTAAGTGCCGATGCAGCCGAGGATGTATCACGCAATCTCAAATAGTGCCTATTCACTCTCGTCTGAAGATTCCTAAATTATACATATCGGGGAATACAGACGCCGGAAGAGAATTCCACTTTTTGGCCGTTCGCATGATGAACGAAGGAGCAAAACGCTTCGTGCGTAATGTTGCAACATTGACTAGGGTGGAACCGCCCTCCGCGCCTGGTCGTCCGATGATGGAATGGATGGCAATGAGGTCGTGAAGCTCCAGGGTACACTCTCCTAAATGAATCCTATAGAACACCTGTAGTGAACAACAGTAGTGGGTATCCTCAGCTTCAGTGGTGGTTTATTCCCCATTCAGTGGGAATTAAAAAAATCTAGTTTATTTCTTGTTTACATCTCATCCCGCGGTCTCGATGACAAGCCGCTGGCGTTCCCTTGTCATCCGACGAATTCCACTTTTTGGCCGTTCGCATGATGAACGAAGGAGCAAAACGCTTCGTGCGTAATGTTGGAACATTGACTGGGGTGGAACCGCCCTCCGCGCCTGGTCGTCCGATGATGGAATGGATGGCAATGAGGTCGTGAAGCTCCAGGGTACACTCTCCTAAATGAATCCTATAGAACACCTGTAGTGAACAACAGTAGTGGGTATCCTCAGCTTCAGTGGTGGTTTATTCCCCATTCAGTGGGAATTTAAAAAATCTAGTTTTCTTGTTTACATCTCATGACAAGCCGCTGGCGTTCCCTTGTCATCGAGACTGTGGCCTTATAGGGAACCTCTGTGTAAAATTTTAGCCAGCTAGGTTCAAGAGTTTGCTCTTGGCATTGATGAGTCAGTCAGTTACTGAGTAAGTCAGGTGTTTTCATTATAGGGTTCAGTACAACCGGTGAAAAAAAAGGAACCTTATAAGATAACACTCGTGTGTCTCTCTGTCCGCAAGTCACACATGAATTTCTAAGAATCTACTGGACAAAAAAGGTTGAAATTTGGTACATACATACATAGGGTTTGATAATCCAATTACGGACCGATGTATATATGTATAATGAACGGATTTCGATTTTGGGGGTTAAATTCAAGTGCACTATGTGTTATATCAAATGAACGAGCTAGTTGACATCTATATATACAAAAGAAAGTCGTGTTAGTCACACCATTTATAACTCAAGAACGGCTGGACCGATTTTTATGATTTTTGTGTTTTTGCATTTGTCTACGTCGGGAATAGTATAATAAGTATTAAAATATGATATTCATCATAAAAAAAAACATATTATCAGTCAAAAAATATTTGGTCTTAGGGTAGGGTACGGTAGTGTAGGGTAGGGTAGGGTAGTGTAGTGTAAGGTGGAACGAAGTTCGCTGGGACAGCTAGTTTTTTATAATCTAAAATGCATAATTTAAAAAATATTTATGAAAATATACGAAAATCGAGTTTTCATCCAACTCTTTATTTCAAAATAACTGAGGAAAAAATTCGAAAAGGAAAAATAAGAATAATAGAGCCTCTCTTAACCTAAAAATGAATAAAAATCCTAAGGTTAACTTAAGGCTTTAAGACGACTCAATCCGAGTAAGTCGATCCGTGATAAAATAATATCAAACGTAAGTATATTCATTTTAAGTTCAAATCAATGCGGGCTTCAACGCAGCTGTTAGGTACGTTGAAACCAAACGCTCTTAGATTTTTACATGTTTTTATTAATTTTCTTCACTTTCAAACAAGTTTAAAAAAAATGTGTCTAATTAAAATGAAGGTGTTAAAGTCACCGATTTTTGTGTCTTGATTCATTCACCATAAGCAATTAATGTGTAAAAAAAGTGGTTATGTTTTAAAAATTGTATTAAATTAAATCGGTTTTTTATTACTTTAAGAATATTTTATTACATTTTTTTCCATAGTGATAGCTTTGCGCAGTCTTACAATCATTTGAATTGAATATTGTGATTTGACCCATCTTAGGGCCTTAACGTTCTTACAAAAACCGATATGGCACTTGACCTTGTCTTCTATAATTTGGGGATCTTCAAGGCGAGAGTGAATAGGCATTATTTGAGTTTGCGTGTACCATCCTCGACTACATCGTCACTTACTATCAGGTGAGATATAGACAAACGTTCTCAAATTAAAAAAAATATATATATATTGACTCGGACTTTTTTATACAAATGTCTGTCTATTGTCTGTCTACTTTACACCTACCCCAGCAACAACCACCATTTTGTGACCAATACTAGCTTTCGTAACACAAACAGCTGTTAATCCAATCCATCACTCATTGGTCCGGCTACCCTGCGCAGACGCACACTCAGACACCATGACACCACCATAAAAACAATCGAGATCCATGAAGTATTAACGATTTATTAATTACTCATACGATCGCTTGAGGCGAAGCATCCTGTCTCTGTCAAAGATTAAGAACTTGAAACAGAAGGTGAAACTGGCAAATGTAAATACCTACGCTAAAGTAGTTACTTCATCCTTACAAATATTATAAATGTGAAAACGTGTTTGTTTGCTCGTTTATTTGTTACTTTTCACGCTTCAACACTTCGACTAATATTGATGAAATTTGGCATGCAGGTAGCTTGTGTCACTGGGAAGGACATAGGTTCCCTTTTATTCTGTGAAAATAGCAAAGTCCAATGTAGTTTCCGAGGGAATATTTTTTTCTGGTTTATTTATTTAACATCGCAACGGGACAATGGATTTTTGCGATTTTTTGCACAGAGATGGTTTGGAAATGACATAATTTACTAATTAGCATATCCTGACATAGTTTCCGAGGGATCTGGGGAAAACTCACGGACGTCGGAGTCGCAACGGAGCAACGGATTGAAGTGATTTTTGGTATAGAATTGGTTGAGGGAGTGGGAAGTGACATAGACTGTTAATCAGAATAGCCCGATATAGTTCGTGAGGGATATGAAAAAACTCACGTCTACGATCGCGAGCCACTTACGACTCGCCCACCACTCACCCTCAAAGACAGTCATCAAAACGATGTCCATGCGGGCGAACATGTAGGGTAATTTAAAATGGGGCTAGTCGGGAAATTTCTGCCGCATGTATCCGGAATAGCCGGATACGTGGACGAAGATCACCACGAGATGAGTAGGTATCAGAAGGTCGTAAAGGTTGTGGGAATATCATAAAGGAAATGGTGGGGCGAACTGGATCGCTTCCATTCGGGTGGCAGGAGCTGACCAAGGATATCAGTGACGGAAAGTAGGGGAGGCCTTTACCCTGCAGTGGAAACATACAGGCTAATAAAAAAAAGTTTATTTGGAGCTACTAATTATTTTCAAGATTAAATTTAATTCAAACGCATGATTTCACTATGTATTGATTTATTACTAAGGCTATTTCACACCCTATTGTGTTATTCCTCGGAACGCATATTGCATATTATTGGTCTTCTCTATGACAGCATAGCATTCATCTTTAATTAATTTTAAATCTATAATAATGTAACCGGAATTCCTCATTCATGCCTTTTAGGATTCCGTACCCAAAGGGTAAAAACGGAACCCTATTACTGAGACTTCCCTGTCCGTATGTCCGTCCGTCTGTCACCAGGATGTATTTCATAAACCGTGATAGATAGACAGGAAATTTTCACAGATGATGTATTTCTGTTGCCGCTATAACAGCAAATTAATACTAAAAAACAAAATTGAGTAAATATTTATGGGGCTCCCTCCCATACAACAAACGTGATTTTTTTGCTCCTTTATGCTCGATATTGATAACGGCAAGAGGTAGATGTTTGGAATATTTACAGAATATTGAGTTGTATTATTCACTTTAAAAATAAAGACATAAATAAAAATAAAATTAATATTTAAGGGGGCTCCCATACAACAAACGTGATTTTTATAGAAAATGGTATGGAACCCTTCGTGCGCGAGTCCGACTCGCACTTGGCCGGTTTTTTATAAAGCTAACAACTTATTGACGAGTATCTTGTTGATGTCTTCTATGCTAAGAAGCTTCAATTTGTATCGTCTTTTTGTATTGTATTTCATAAAAAGTTTTCTGATTATTAGTTATTTCCGAAACACGTTGTGACTTTGAGGAGCCACCATGCCCGTAGGTAGACAAACGCTCTATTTTGGCTTTTAATCTTTTACGCTGCTAACAACAACATGGGTTCTACAGGATTTATGGTCAGGAAAAGACAGTCGCTTCTGCTGTAAAATATTCTTTGGCTAACCGTTGCGTGTGCGCACATGCGGGTCCCACAACAGTTTATCAGCTCCGATCTGCTGTCGGCGGACAATTGGTATAAAAAACACTCCGACACTAAATTTACCGTAAATTGCTAAAACGCTCGGCTTGATTCGGAATTTTACGATTTTGTTTAAAGATTGCTTGCTCTTTTTAGGAATGCGGGTAGTTGGATTTTTACTGTTTTTGTTGAACACTTCCTGATTTGAGTTAACGATAAGATGAGTAATAATGACGAAGGATGAAAATGTGGAAACGTTATTTCTAGTCAGATTGTACAGGTTTGTATAGTTTGGTAATTTAAAGTGTAAAGTAGGATATTACCTGTACAAAAAGTTCCTGTATAAATTTACAACGTAACAAAATTGGTGTAGGATCCGTTAACTGGAGATTCTACTCATCATACTGAACAACTTTCCCCAAGGAACCCATAGTCAATTCTAAAAAAAAACTTTGTACCAGCCATACAAAAATGCACAATATTGGTCGATCAGCTGATCGATTCGTATGAAGAGATTTTTTTTGCGATCTTAGAAAAGTCGTAAAGATGTTCAGTATGATGAGTAGAAGCCCCAGTTGACGGGGCCTACTTAACTTACACCAATTTTGTTACACCCTGTATAAAACTTATTAAAAGCAATGCAAAATTAATGAATAAAAGAAATAATATCTACGTCGAACTGTATCCAGAACTTATTAACTATTTAAATTTAAAAAAATCAAACCCCTGTACACCTTTTTTCACCATCAGTAACCTTACACATTGAGACCATGCCAATGAGCTCAAACACGATACCTCTGCTGTAAGTAGGGTACCTTGCAGATTCCAGGTGATGCTACAGCATCGGGCTATTGTAACCATGGTCTTGCTAAGTATATCATTTAAGTTACAGGCCACCAAATTTTGAATCAATCAGACCTACGGGAATTTCCCAAATCCAACATCAACTAGAAAATAGCTGCTGATCTTCAAGTAAATGAACAGATTTTTTTGAATAATAACTAATATTGACAGTCGATCAAGTCACCTTTCAAACAAAAAATACTAATCCAAAATCGGTTCGTCCGTTCGGGGGCTACGATGCCACAGACAGACACACAGATATACACGTTAAACTTATAACACAAAAGTGAGAACACAGTGAAATGTAGAAAGACAACAATCCCTAAGGTGGAATTAAAAAACTGACTTACAACGGAAATTCAAACATTTGTACATCATCATATCAGCCACAAATCGTCCACTGCTGGACAAAGACATACCCAACATCAAAAACAGCAAATTCAATTAAACTACTATTAATAAACAATGATAAGATCCGTATCGGCCCACCACATGGGCCGTACAAATTGGAGACAAATAAGAAAAAAAAACATGACCCTGGGGCACTGATCGGCGTTCGGCAATATCAATGGGTTTAACCCTAAACATAATCGTGAGTGAATTGAAACTACCTCGGGGACACCGGGACGAGGTTCATTCCCGCTTACACCCAACGTAAAGACACACAACCTTTGAATATTTTTTAGTGCCTAAAATAACTAAATGTAAGAATGTTCCGAAGTTTTGATCACAATCATACATTATTATGTGATATAACGAGTATTTGTTGTGACCATTATTTTGTTTGGAAAGGTTTTTTCGCTTGTCGCCGAAAAAACCTTTCCAATCGTGGGCGTTTAAGTTGTGCAGTATACTCGCAAAATTTAGAAAGAAATCTGGAAGTGTACGCTTTTTGCTTAGGTACGGTACATAACTTACTTACTGAATAATAAATAAAATAAAATATTTTTTTCTTATTTACATACAAAAGGATATCACAAAATCACAAGTCAATATAAAATAGGATTAAATTGAAAACATGTATAATCATTTACTTTTTTTTGTTTTTCGATTTGTTAGGTACTGTAAATAAAAGGCCTAAGTAAAGAGCTTCAGTAAAAAAACTCGTCACTGGCTTGTCGAGCATTATTTTTACACATACTCTGACTTTATAAATTTAAAAGTAAATTAAATTGACAACTATATTTCATTTATTACTTTGGTAGTAATTTTTATTTTAATATTTTATTTTGAATTATTGTATCATGTAATGACGGATAAGTTTATTTTACCAATGAAAAATGTCTATGTCTCTAAATTTAAAAGGCAAACAGTCAGCGTGGAGCTTGGGTCCGATGCAAATGATGTTCGACAACAGCCATTGAGTGCACGCTCTTACAACAGAACTTAGGCTCGACAAAATGGTACTACGATAAAAGAGTAATTTCACTTGGACCCCCCGGAACATAAAAGTAATTTTATTACAAAATAATTTAAAAACATGACAAATTGAAAGCGGGTCTTGACGTGATTTTATAGAACACAAGTATGGATGTTATTTTTACCTCAACGTTTCGACTATGCTTCGATAGCCGTGGTCGCGAGCAGACTGAAGCCGCGTAGTCATCGCCGCCGGCGCGTCGCAGCAACACTTCCATCTACCCTCCTTTGTCATAATGAATAAACGTGAAAGTTAAAAGTGTTATTGTTTAAAAACACTTTGTTAAAATATAATTTGACTTAATTTATCGTAAGAAACGAGAATAATCCTGCCGTTGCGTTGCGTAAAATTGTCTAGTATTTTTTGCAATAAAAATTCTCTCCCTTTAAACTGTGGGGTTGCGCGCCCCCGGCGTTTAAGGGTTAGATTGTGGCGCCCTCTGCGTTGACAGTTTCCAACTGACTGCCAGCCAAGTATAAAGGGAAATGGGGATGGTGTTGTGGTACAAAGGTATTTGCTTGTTGAATAATCTTTGTCTGCCTTTATCAAAGAATTTTACCCCATGTAGAAACCGTATATATATAATCTAATACCTTTTATCAAGCAATAATAATACCTTTAAACGAGCAACTCTTAGTTATATAGGTATAATCTGAATCTCGGTAACGGCTCCAACGAAAACGATTTTTGGGGGCGAAAAATTGATTTAGATAGGTATTTTCGAGATTTTCGCACTGAAGTCGGGCGTGAAAGGAAATAATTATGCCACGCAATGTATATCATATGTAGCGTATAATTAAATGTTTTTAACGGCTCTGGGTACTGTGCCCCAAGCAAAGCACGGTCGCCCAGGTACTCAGTTCTCAAAACTGTCCAGGCAATTAAAGACCTAAGCCGTTGTTTTGAATGAAAACCTTCTAATATATTTCGTTTTTTTTTTGCAAATTTTAACCTCAAATATCAACATAAAGCGGACAGTGTCTGTGATTGGTTTCGAAAAAAACCCGTAATCTTCTAGGTAAAAACATAATAATTAATAGTATTTTGATGGTCTGTACATATTAGCTGACTTTTAATAGGGATGACGAAAGCATCAGAAATAAATGATGAACTCTTGATTACTAAATTGCCCTCCTACATAAACTTCTGGAATCCTTACTCGTTTGGATTTCCATCAATTATTCGATTTTTAATTCATCATAATCACAAAAAGAGTACATAAATGACGCTGCAAAACTATGACGTCACACCTATTTCAGACATTTTTAGAACAAAGTATCGTTTTAGACAGATGATAAAAAGTAACTCAGATGACTAGCATTCGTCATCCCTATTAGATCTTGATAGCAAAGGATATGAATGTACTCGTGATTACAAACAAATTTACCAAAGAAACTTTATGTCAAATATGAAAAAATTGATCCTTTATACATTTTTGCCGATTTGATAATCGAGGACCAAAAGTTTTTTCTGATTTGACATATAGTTTCTTTGGGAAAGTTGTTTGTTATCACGAGTACATGCATATCTTTTCTTATCAAGAACTAATTAAAAGTTACCCTGTATATTTAAGTAGAAAATGGCATGGCAAGCAGATTATCGTAATAATGACTAAATGATTAGACAGATTGATAATGATAATACGTGTATTTGTCACTGAAATCATATACATAGAAACTTGTACAATAAAAATATTAAGAAAAACAAATTAAAAGAGCAAAAAGAAAGACATAGAACATTAAAATTCACAAAAGACGAAATAAATGATTATTGATTATTTTTATAATATGTACGCTCTACTTATTAAACTGAACGACGTTCCCCCCCCCCCTCCACCCCTGGAAATTCGTACAAAAATTTCGGACTCTCGATCAAAGTTAACCGCCCGATGCTGATCGAATTGTAGGAATCTTTTTTTTGTTTTTGTAACTACTTAGCTTACTTGGGGACAATTGTATACCAAAATTTATACAGGTTGGAACAAAATTGTTAACTGGGGCTTCTACTCATCATACTGAACAACTTTTTTTCTACGACTTTGCTGAAATCGTATTTATTTTACTCTTCATACAAATCGATCATCTGATCGACCGATTTTGTGCATTTGATTATGGGTTTCTTGGAGAAAGTTGTTCAGTATGACGAGTAGATATAATGTACATAACAGTACCTATGTAAAAAAAAATATGGAGCTATTTTAATTTTGTACTTATTATTCACCAGGTCGTCGGTCCACGGAGTGGGAAGCCTGCCTACGCTACGTCTTCCAGTGAGCGGTCGTCACTCGAGAACTTTACTGCCCCAACGGCCATCTGTTCTACGAGCTATATTCCCTGCCCATTGCCATTTAAGTTTAGGAAGTCTCTGAGACCTATATTGGTTACTTTGGTTCTCCTATGGATTTCCTAGTTTATGGTTCGATCACGCAACGAAACTTCGAGCATAGGTAGCACTCTTCATTGCCCTTTGAGTGACCTTGAGCCTTCTTATGAGGCCCATAGTAAGTGACCGTGTCTCGGTTTCGTATGTCATCACTGGCAACACAAACTGGTCAAAGACCTTGGGCTTGAGACACTGCGGTGTTTGGAACGTGACGATATTGCGAAGCTTCCCGAACGCTGCCCAGCCGAGTTGGATTCGTCAATTAAACTCTTTCTCGAAGTTGGAACTACCTAACTGGACTGTTTGTCCCAGGTTAACAGGATCAAATGAAGGTCGCGGGAAGCAGCTGGATGTGGGTAGCGCAGGACCAGTTTAAATCCTGGGGGAGCACTTTGTCCAGCAGTGGACTTCTTTCGGGTGATATGATGACTGGCTTTTAATTTCTATGCAGAGTACGAAAAAGTACCTTATTAACACATCGATTTAAAAAGAGCTGTTTGGTTCCTCGTTAACAGGGACTAAAATAGCTTTTTGATCTCTGGGGAGGAAAAGTGATTTGAATTTGGAATGTGGTTAATGTTAGTAAATGCTCCAATCACGAACATTGTATGCACAAGTGGCCATTCACGTTACGAACGAGAGAAACCCAGGTATACGTAAGAACGGATATACAATGTACATGTGGCAGGCATATTGTATGATTAGTCATTTTACAATCTACATACCGCATTTAAAAATTTTCCTGACCGTTTATATACAGACTATATACAGACGAATTATACAATTTGCCTAACCATTTGTAAAATGACGAATTACACCTTACGCCTGCGTAATACATACAACATTCTTATCAAACCTATAGCTGTGTCCCTCTCTAGTCCACTGTTCCTGCAACAGTCGTAACGTGACCAAATAAAAAAAAAGTTTGTGAAAGAGTAAAAACGCGCGAAATGCATTCTGCCTTCGTAATGGTTTACTTCGGATTTATGCTGATAATTTTATGAAAAATGAGTGTGCCCTTCTCAAGCAGTGATAATGAAAGTATTATATTAACTCCAGATCATACTGTATTGCTCAAAAATGTGATATAAAGTAACAAAATCACGTGAAAAATAATTATGAAAGCATGTCACAATCCTTTGAAATCTTTTTCGGCAATATGTTTCTATGTTATGTATTTTTACTCCTAATTGTATTGTATGTAAATATATAAAAGGAAAACATCGTGAGGAAACCTGCACACGCCTGCGAAGAAACTCGAAGGTTGTGTGTGAAGTCGACCAACCCGCACTGGGCCCGCGTGGTCGACTAAGGCCTAATCGCCCTGATTCAGGGTAGGCTCGAGCCCCTCGGTGGGGACGTATATGAGCTGTAATGATGATGATGATATAAAAGCACTAATCTTATCCAAACTTACTTATTTTCCCATATAGGGTAATAAAAAGTAGAGTGTCCACCTCAGGAGCAACACTGTTTTAAACTTGAGAGACGTACTTTTGACGTACATTAGAATCCTTTGCTCCACTCTGGATTCAAAACACTCTCGCTTTTAAAATAGTTGTTTGCTCTGTAAACAATCTAATATTATTTATATTAAATTTTGGTAATGTAATATTCACCTCATGTTCAACCATCTTCAAGAACCAAATCGATTTAACATTAAAAATAAATAAATGAATAAATATTGCTGGACAAATCACACATTGTCATCTGGCCGCAAAGTAGGATTCTCTGTGTTATGGGAACCAGAGACTGATACATATTTATATACGTTTAAATACATACATATACCTGGGTGGGGATCGAACCCACAACGCTCGGATCAGTATTCAAGAGCACTAACCACTGAGCCACCGAGTCATTCAAAGATAGTAGATAATAAAGTCACTCATAGAAATATTGCTAAGAATCAAATCAAACTTAGCATTGTAATTTAGGCAACCTTATTGCTTGAAGCAATCTTTTCCAGGCCACCCGGAGATTTGATATACCTACCTACCAATTTGGAAATAAAGAACCATATTATACAAAAGTACCGACAAACAGGTTATTCAAAACACCCCTCCTTAACCCTACACTGCCGCAGGCGTATCTCCGCAACTTATGTCTCTTGCGCCCATAATTAATAAGTAACGAAAAGGAACCGTCTCATACATATTTATTAGACACACAAAATTGCTACGGGACCCTGCGAACGGGCGCACTTGCGCGCTCGTCATGTTTTTAGGGTTCCCCCATTATCGTCGCTTTGATCTCATTGAAATCGGAAGGATTTTCGTAGTTCATTTGATTTAAGTTTAGGGAAGTTAAATTGTGCGTATACGTTGAGTGAGTGAGAGTTCTCCATTGGATACGTTTTGCAGGAACACACTGTTGATTCTACAAGTACTTTTAAAAGTAATGTAAAATAAATATAGTTTAAAAAAACAAAAAAAAACATGATTTAAAAGAACATCAAACTAAAACGTGAAACATAATTCTTAATATAAGCTGAAAACAATAATGAACCTAAAATACTAGTATTATTGTGAAAAAATCGTGGGGCGCTTTGTGCCATATTTTTCGTATATCGAGCAACCCACGATTTTTCACAATAATACTATTATTTTTCGTTCATTATTGTTTTTAGCTTAAATACCAAGAACTATTTTTCACTTTTTAGTTTGATTTACTTTAAAAGCGTGTTATTTAAACTATATTTATTTTTCAGTTTTTAGTTCATCATAATGAGATAAAAATTATTGTATTGTCACTAGGGTTTCTCATTTCCCGACTTTTTTTTGTTCCCGGATACCGAGACTTCTCGAGCACCATTTCCCGGGAATTCCCGAGAAGTCGGGAATTTGATTAATCTCACTAAAAATGTATGAAAAAGGTTTTAAAATAAAATACACATTTTCGTAATCAACAATATGTTCATTTTAATCAGTCTTTGGCAATTTACTAAAAAATATTCCTTCTTAATTTCCTTTATAATCATTAATCACAGAGTTTTAAAACTAGAATAAAATATAAGTAATCACAGACTTTTTATAATTAGCTGCTCTGCTTGCTCTGCTACTTGTACTGAGAAATGTGATCACTTTGATTTATAATCAGTGTTTTAAAACTAGAATAAAATATAAGTAAAATCTTTAAAATTAACAAAATATCCATCAGAATTTATATTAGCTGCTACTAACAAATAAGATCACTTTGATATATACGAGTCCCTAATGTAAAAGTCAATGTTTCGTTAAAATAAAGAATGATGTTTAAGAAATATGCCTTTATAAAAGTTTTGTAATAATAACTAACGACATTTAAATCACGTTCTTTTGATAATCATCTCTGTCTCCGTTACATAAATAATATTACAAATTAATGAAAAAAATTCTGTTAATAGCAGCTTTGAAAAATTCGCTAGCAGGTTCTATTAAAATAAGATTTTAAAAATACTAAAGCATTAATTGATTTGTCTGATAGACGGTTCCTAATCTTTGTAACGACGTTACCAGATAAAGAGAATACTCGCTCATTTTCAGTTGACGTAGGCTTCACAGTCATAACGGCATGATATAAATTTTCTAGATTTGGCGTTCGTTTTCCGGTAGATTCAAATAAATGAAATTCTTTTTTTATCAGGCTTTTGGTTAACAACTGGGCTTCAGTAGTATTTGTACTCGTAGAAGCGGTCTCAATAGCCATTCTTAATTGCATCTCAAAATGGATAGGAGAGTCACCTTCAGTT
The DNA here is from genome assembly GCA_947284805.1 of Coleophora flavipennella. Taxonomy (NCBI): domain Eukaryota; kingdom Metazoa; phylum Arthropoda; class Insecta; order Lepidoptera; family Coleophoridae; genus Coleophora; species Coleophora flavipennella. The sequence continues at coordinate 11,666,961 of OX369263.1, read as the reverse complement.
TGTTGGACTTCTTGGACATTCTCGTCATCGTCAGGGTTAGAGATGCTTTGAAACAGTCGGTTATAGAGTTCTTCTGTATATTTAATCAAAACAGTTTTGCTGCAGTTGGGCCAGTTTCGGTCACTGTCACTGTTGTACGCAGAAGGATTGTGGAGGTAATTTATAAGTGAAATCAAGTTGATGTTCCGTCTATTATTGATCTTGTCTTTGAGATGGTCTAGGAATTTTGAGGCCAAAGCATTGTTCATCGATTCTAATTTATTGATCAAGTATTGCTTCTGATGTCAGAATCGTTGCATCTTTACAGACAATGCTTCAACACACAACTTTATTGGTTGTAAAATGTTCAATAATGAGTCAAGAACTCCAACGTTTCCATCGTTCCACTTTGATGATAGGTTCAGGTCAATTAAAGCTTTCTTGATGGCATTTTTGAGCTTCAAAAAACGTTCAACCATAAACATAGTAGAATTCCACCTGGTGCGTACATCCAATAATAAATTTAATTCATGGCCTAACTCCTCTTTGACGTACTTTTGTAGAGTAATATTTTTAAGCGGGCTCTTTCTGAATAGTTTTACCAACCAACGCGTTTCCTTCAGAACTTTTTCAATATTCGGAGTGTATTGCACTGAAGATGTGGACTGAGATTCTGTATCGTCATCGGCTGAGTCAACATCATCACTCAGATCTCAAGCGCTCAAGTTCATCGCTTTTTATTCGTTGTGTGACTTGTAAAAGAATGTAAAAGGGGAGACGAGATAGAGAGGATATAATTTTTTTAGTAAGAAACACAGGAATTAACGTCAAATTGCTATTTTTTTAGTTCATTCTTTAATTTCTCGACTTCCCGGGTACTCGTTCCTTTTTTTCCCGTCTCGATTAAGGTAAAATTTCCCGGGAATTCCCGCTTCGAGACTTCTCGATGAGAAACCCTAATTGTCACTCATTCTTGATAAATGTACAAATTTTGAATTAAATCTGTTAAAAGTGGGTCAAAATCGAGTGCAAAGGAGTTGGTCACAAACATTCATACAAACCTACATACATACATACAGGTGAAGCTAATATAAGCGTGTTAAAAAGTATGGAAAAACAAAATGAGGGCCACCTAAGGTTTCTCAGTACATTTTCATACAGAGAAGTGGTCCAAACAGCCTCGATTATATTTTTTTTTAAATCAAGAAGAGTAAGGAAAATGCAGGCACACCCTGGACACTTCATACAGCGGGCCAGAAATGACATTTCAAAAAACGAATAACGATACAAACAAAATGGCGGCGAACCAAACTGTGACCAATCTGTATCAATCTGGGTGACGAGGGGGGTTAGGTCGCAATCTAGAGAGCGGCAGGGAGTGTCCATACTGTATGTTAGTACAAATATATATATTTTGGTGCAGGTTAGATCCCTGGCTACAAATGTGTCGAAGATCACAATATCTTGCTGATCCTCGGGAACTCGGTAGACTGGTCAAAACAAGCAGCATGTTTTTTTTGTATGGAAAATATGCAAATTTACCGTGTGCCCTCTTCTGAACAGTCTACGGAGTTCCCAGAGATCAGCAGAATGTTGTGATCTTCGACACATTTGTAGCCTAATTCGTAGTTTCCTTACATTTCTTAACCGACTTCAAAAAAGGAGGAGGTTTCTCAATTCGACCGTATATATAATTTTTTTTTATGTGTGTTCGCGGATAACTTCGTCGTTTATAAACCGATTTTGATGTTTTTTTTTTCTGCAAAGGAGGTATCCAACGGTGGTACCATAATAAGGAAATCGAGGGAAACTTTAGTTTCCTGTTTGAAGTCGGTTTTTTGTTCAATATTATTTATTAAAAAAAAATATTGTGTCGGTTAAACCACCTCTCTGTATGAAAGTGTACTGTGAAAATTTAGGTGGCCCTTATTTTGTTTTGAGTAGTATACAATGACTTCTATATTACTGTAGTATATAAAGTTTAAGAACTTTGTACTAAGTACATTTGAAAAGTGTAAATTATTCTTGATATAAGTAAAAATCAGTAATTTGAATATGTAAATAAACAAAAGTAACACAAAAAACATGTACTGATTTTTGAAACCCGTGACCTTAGGGCACTCAAAATTCTTGTGCATGAAATATTTTTATAACCGTTTTTGAACTCAACTGTACACGACTCGCGAAGCGGCGGTGCGTTCGGAAACCACAATTACGCAAACTTTATGAAACAAACGACGCGCGAGACGCCATTACACTCTCTTTATACCGACAATAATCCCCGCAACAATAATTTGTAAACGTTTTGTGAATTCTTTGCACATCTTTTTATAATCCCGGTGAGTTTATTTCCCTGTCAAAAAGAGGGACACAACACTTTATTTTTTGCAGATAAGTAGGTATTTGTGTGAATTGAAAGAAATTATATTTATAAACAACTAGCTGTTTCCCGCGGTTTCACCCGCGTGGACAACGTTTCTATGACTTTTCGAGGGTGCGCAGTGCGCGAGCCGCAAGCGGCTCGCAAACGTGGTAAAAAGTAGCCTATGTCTGACTCCAGGTCCTAATCTGTCTACGTACCAAATTTCAGCCAAATCCGTTCAGTAGTTTTTGTGGGAAAGCGTAACAGACAGACAGAGTTACTTTCACATTTATAATATTAGTAGGGATTATTAAGAATTTGTCCAAGTGTGACGGAAAGAGGTCTTACACAAAGCAAATCAGTTAAACAATTGGAGTTCTTAATTTTCTATGTTTTGTTTGTTGGCAGGCGGTTTAGTCATTTTATTTTTAAAAGCTTTTGTTTAACTTGTATGTATGTACGTGTGTATGTTTTTATGTAGCTAGTTATGTTGGTATGTGTCTAAGTATGTATGTATCATCATCATCATCATATCAGCCGACGGACGTCCACTGCTGAACGTAGCTGTATGTATGTATGTATGTTTAGTTCAAATTCAGGGGCACCAGGGGTCCGATTGAGCTGAAATTTAATATAAAGCCATATTCCCGGTGACAATTTGGAGGTGGAATCAAGGTCCCAGAATCGTCTTTTATTTTCAAAAGAATCGTAGGAAATACAGTCTAGTTGTTTAGAAATTCTTATTTCTTATTAAATCATTTTCGAAAGAACAAAAAACTTTACAAGCTTTTAATATTGCAATTGTCACGCGATATACATATGCATGTAAAATTTCAGCTCAATCAGAAACCGGAAAGTGGGAAAAATTGTGTTATTTAATCCATGATTAAATGTTTTGTTTACCCCTTCCAGAGCGCAAAACAAATGAACATACAAACAAACAAGTGCGCGAGGGTTAACTTTCATTTCAGCATTTGTATTTTTAAGCGAAAAACTCTTTTAAATTAAAAGCTAGTGCCTAAATGCTTTTAAATTTGATTCTTCGAGTTTCTTCGCAGGCATGTTCCTCACGATGTTTTCCTTCACCGTAGGAGCGTCGGATAAACGTACATATGAAATGAAAATTCGAAAATACATTGGTACGTAGCAGGACTCGAACCACGACCTTCCGGACAGAAGGTAGCGGCCATAGCCATTACGCCACCGACAGCGAGCCATACGATTAAATAAATAAATCCGGTGAGAAGACCCAAAGGGCTTCCTGTGGTGCGGCCCTAGAATAGTACCACCACCCCATCTTTTCCCGAGGGTGTCGTAAGAGACAACTAATGGGTTTTAGGAACGGTGTGTTCTGACTCAACGACAGCAAAGGGAGATATCTCCGCCAGGCGAGGTGGTATGCCTGGGGTCCGGCCGTGGACCAATCGTTGATGAAAGTATCTGTATATATACTCAGCGCTGAAGAAATTCAGGGCACATAGCTCGTAGAACAGATGGCCGATGGGGCAGTAAAGTTCTCGAGTGGCTACCGCGCACCGGAAAACGTAGCGTAGGCAGGCCTCCCACGCGGTGGACCGACGACCTGGTGAAGAACGCGGGAAGCCGATGGATGCGGGTAGCGCAGGACCGGTTGTCGTGGAAATCCTTGGGGGAGGCCTTTGTCCAGCAGTGGACTATTTTCGGCTGATATGATGATATATACTCAGCGCTGAAGAAATTTTAATAGCGCGTTCTAGATTTTGTATTTTTTTGTTCTCTTGTCGCTTGTGTTAAGGTTCAGTGGCGGGTTACTGCAGTTGCCGCCACAGGGTCAAAAACCGGAGAGTCATAAACATGCATAGTGGCTGATTGTACTCTTCGGTCTTCTGTATAATCTGCCGCAGCGTATGTATGTGGTCTATGATACTAAAGCCTTTTCGGAAACCGGCTTGTTCGGGAGGCTGGAAGTCGTCAAACCTGCGTGCGAGACGATTCGTAATGACTCTCGAAAACAGCTTGTAGACATGGCTCAGAAGTGAGATGGGTCTGTAGTTCTTCAGCAGGGTGTTGTCACCCTTTTTGAAGAAAAGCACGACCACACTTCTGTGCCATGCATTAGGCGTTTGTTCCTCAATTATAACGGAATTAAATAATTTCTGAAGAGCTTTAAGTACCGGTGTTCCACCTGCTTTCAGAAGTTCAGCCGTAATTCCATCATCGCCCGGTGCCTTATTGTTTTTAAGCTGTTTAAGAGCCATTCTAATCTCGTACAGGCTGACGTCCGGGATATCTTCGGTATATTGTCGGGTAAGTCTAGCTCTTGGGTCTTTAGCCAGATCGCTGACAGGCAGACGTGTGGTCGTGTACAATTGTCCGTAGAACTTCTCAACTTCTTCCAGCAACTCTGATCCTGCCGTACTCAGTCTTCAGCTTGGTTAGTTGGCTTTGACCAACAGACAGATCTCTCGCTTACACTTTTGAGCCTTTGTTGTTCTCAATCGCCTCTTGAATACAATTTGTATAATAGTGGCGCAAATCGCGAGTTAGAGACTTAGAGATCTGCCTGTTTAGTTGCCGATACTGACTAGCGTCTTCAGAGGACTGCAAAACCAATCTGCGTCTTTCTACCATGAGGTTGCTGGTGAAGTCAGAGATTTTTTTGGTTCTGTTTGAACGGCGAGTTTTGAAAATCTTAGACCCGACCGTTTGGACAATTTCCACAAACCTGTCGTTATAATCGTCCACATTCTCGCAGTCTCCTAGGCATTCGAAGCGATTGTGCAACTCGAGCTGAAAGTTTTCGGGGTTTTGGAGCTGGATGGGCTCTGGTCGGAGTGTGGACTTCATCAGTCGACATCTTTCTAGCTTGGTCTTTAGATTCAATGTGCCTCTTACCATTCGGTGATCGCTTCCTGTTTTGACTGAGTTGATCACAGAGACATCATTGAGTATTTGCCTTCTCGCCGACAAGATGAAGTCGATCTCGTTCTTCTTTACACCATTGGGATGCAACCATGTCCACTTTCGCTGTTTAGGCTTTTTGAAGAAGGAGTTCATCATAAAGAGGTCCTCTTTCTCCATAAAGTCGGCCAGCAGCTGGCCACGTGCATTTCTCTCTCCATATCCAAATTGCCCCTCTGCTCACCATCACTTCGTTTGCCCAGTTTCGCGTTAAAGTCCCCCATAACAATGGTGTATTGGGTCCGGGAGCTATTATGTAGAGCTCTAGAGATATCCTCATATAGGAGCTCCACTTCGTCGTCGGAGTGTTGTGCGGTCGGTGCATATACCTGAATAACTTTCAGTGAATACCGTTTGGTAATTTGGAGATTAAGGTACGCTAGCCTCGTCGAAACACTCTCGATCCGGACCACATTGTTAATGAGGGACTTGTGGACTAGAAACCCGACACCACCCTCGGACAGTTGGTCGCCCCCTCGGAAATAGAGCAGGTTTCCGGATTTAAGGATTATGAAGTCCTCCCCCTTTCTTCGGACTTCACACAATCCTACGATATCCCATCGTAACCTGCTCAATGCTTCCTCGAGTCCTGTAACTTTACGTCGGTTTGCAGTGTGCGCGTGTTGTAGGTTGCCAGGGCCAGAGGTCTTTTCTTTTGGTAGCCTGGCATCTGCCGGGGATTCTTCGCACCCCATGCCCCGCCGTTACCTTGACCGCTACCGGAGCCTGGAATAGCGGGGCCGCCGGGGACTAGGGGCCGTTTTTTATTTGTGTCGGTCATTTGGGGGGTGTTGCCATAATCGCCACGCTTGGCAGGCGGGTTGGCGATCGCAGTGTTGCAGATTGGCTGTAAGTCACGGAAAGAGGCTGCTGCCCATCCTCCGGTTTGAGTCCCTTAGTCGGCTCTTACGACACCTATTGGATGAAATAGGATGGCCCTATTCTAAGCCGGGAGCCATACGGCTTGATGTTAGTACATACTAATATTCAGACATACTGTATGTTAGTACATACTAATATTCAGATGACTTTTTATAAGTTCTTGATAACAAAGGATATGCATGTACTCCTGATTACAAACAACTTTACCAAAGAAATTATATGTCAAATAAAAAAAAAATTGGTCCTCGACATTAAAAAGTTATCAAATCAGCAAAAATGTACCAAAATTTTTTTTTCATTTGACATATAGTTTCTTTAGGAAAGTTGTTTTTATTTATTTATACTCGTAATCAAGAACTAATTAAAATTCACCACATATACATATACTTCATTGGGTAGTATAGCAGGAGAAAATGAATCGTAAAGGAAAAACTTAAAACAGATAATTTTTATACAAATTTCATGATTCCGGTTTAACGTACTTACGATACGATATCGGACTTGTGAAACGGATGCAGTTTTAATTAATTAACTGAATGATCCCAGCACATTTTTAACTGGCTAATTTGAAATGTTGTGCGAGATCGAGCTAATTATAGCGAATGCTTTAATGAATGAAATCATATCAAGTTGTGTGTGTGAGACAATATGAGCAGGAGCATGTGGCACAATGATTAACTTCCGCTCAGCTTTATTCCACTGTGTTCTGGAATCCTTTTGGGCTTTGATAAATAATTAGACACATGAATTCTAGAAGATATTATTTAATATTACTTATAATGAATGAGATCATATAATTTTAATTATTGACATGTATAGCTTTTCTTTTTTCTTTTTTGAGTTTATCTTAATTATAATTGACTATGATTATTAAGACTTTTTTACCCTTGCATGCTAGGCGTAAGATTGTAATTTTGTTTTTTTACTGTTTTATTTCCATATTTCATACTGCGTGACTGCGACTTTTCTATCGCAACTTGCGACAGCCTTGCTGTGAAATTCACGCGTCGTGTTGTCACATAGTCGTCACCGCAAGTTGGATCACATTCAGAAATTCCCAATATTCCTTAAAATATTATTTGTTGCGACTTGCAAAACTTTGCAACGGTTTTCGCTGCAGAAAATAGTAATACTTTTAATAAGTCTTTTGTATTACAGTAGAACTAATAATCCTATAGTATAAAACGAGCAATATTTGTATAATATGGTTTAAGATCTTGTAAAGGGCTCTAACGATAATATGGGGGTTTTTTGGGGGAAAAAAACGATCCAATTTCCACTCGTTTTTCCGAACATAATAATAAAAGAAGTTAACGCATTGAGCTCCCTCCACGTAGATTATGGGTTCGATCAATGAAGGTTTGGTCGAATCTCTTCGTATTTTTTGTATTTTATTTTTGTCTTTTCACCCAGGTAGTCAGGGTTAATAGGAATAAAGCTTTTCTCAGTGTTTTTTCTACATCCGACACCAGAATGATTTGTGGGTGCAATGTGAAATTGAGACCTTTTTATCTTGTGTCTTTATAACTTTATAATTCAAGTTTTATCCTTTCCATTCAGATGCCATAATAAATTAAATTATTGTTAATATCTTAAAAAAATAGAGATTGTGATATTTTTTACCCGACTACGGCAAAGCCAAAAGGATGGGTTATAATTTTATCAGTCTATGTATGTATGTATTTTTCCATACAGGGGACGGGCCTAGGCTATACTATAAGGGGGAACACAGTTAATATGTATCAGGTATATAAGCTATTCGATAGTCCGTGAAATAAATTTTGATGTTTTTATGTATTATTATTTTTAATTATAATATTATCTAGTAATTAAATAATTCAATGTATGGATCTTTGACTATGATTATAAAGACTTTTCTACCCTTGCATGCTAGGCGTAAGATTGTAATTTTGTTGAATTTGAATTTCTGAATGTGATCCAACTTGCGGTGACGATTACGAGTATGTGACAACACGACGCGTGAATTTCACAGCAAGGCTGTCAGAAGTTGCGATAGAAAAGTCGCAGTCACGCAGTATGAGGTTCAGTTCACTTCAGTTCATTAATTCAGAAACAAATGTAACATAGTGTTTGAAATTATGAAATTATGGAAATAAACAATATTTTATGTATTTATACGTAGTTTAGATTTGTATTGAGTGACACAGTATAAATTTTTGATAAATAAATAAACGTTTTATAACAAAACGTCCCTAAAACTTCTTTTCCTTGTTTGATACAACGTGTTTTAAACGGTTTTTAAAATTAAACTAATGATTTTTTTTTTGACTCCAATCCAACGAAACATGTTTCAATCTGCTGCGCTTATGTAAGTAAGTAAAGTCCATTCATAATTTCAAAAATTAAAATATGAAGAAGAGTTTTTAAACTATCAGACATATTCATGTAATTATTTAATAACATCGATAAAGAAAAGGTAAATTGCAAGAGAAAGACCATGTTTGGGATCTTTTTGAATGTTCATCATCAGACCTCCACAATAAAAATAAACTGTACAGCCACGCTGTACATAGTTTCTCGCGAAACTTTCACTATCAGCCATTACAGGAATTAACACAAAAAATACACTGACCTAGTAGCAAAGAGAAAAGAGGAGTATCAGGAGATACATTATTATGTAATATTTTTTTTAAATAATGGCCTTAATAAATAAATAAATAAAATAATAAATAAATATTCTGGGACAAATCACAGATAGTCATCTGGCCCCAAAGTAGGATTCCCTGTGTTATGGAAACCAGAGACTGATATATACATACTTATATACGTTTCAACAATCAGGAAATTATTACTTTAATTATCTACATTTATATTTGTATCGATTTTATGTATCATCATAAATTCCTACCACTACTAACTATAAGCGTCAGGAGTTGGAATTGCTCCTTTAGAATATTATTCGTGTTATTTTGCGAAAATGAGCCTTCCTAGGCGCATGTAAGGTTCGAATTTAAATGACCATTGTCGTATTATTATTTTGGTAATCCCGCTTCAGTTCGGCATCGTCGTCACTTTACCATCAGGTAAGATGATGTCAAAGGCTTACCAATTGTGGATAAAAAAAGAAAACTTTTATATTTTTCAGTGCACTAGATAGGTAAAGATGATCTTATTTATACTAATTATAGGTGAGGAATTATATATTATGTGAATAACCTTGGGGCAGTTTTTTTTCCAACTTTTTCGATAAGAAGATTGAAACTTCTCTATTTTTTCCCGGTTTATATTAGTACATCGAAAACTAATTACAAACATCTATATGCGTCTACTCAATATATTCGCAAGGTTTGGATTCAATCCGGCATGAACTCTTTGTATTAAAGCGGAACTACGTTTGTATGGATTTTCGAGCCTTCTGGGGAATCTTAAGTAAGACGAATACGATGTTATTTGATGGGAGCCTGTAGAAATAAAACATCGATAGTGGCTCCACAGCGAAGATATGAAGGATTTTGTGCAAGGTAAAATAATACATTTTGATGTATAAACAAATATTGCATCATCTCACTTGATGATAAGTGACGATGATACCGAAGATCGAAGCGGCCTTACCAACTTAATTCATGTTTTACAGTCGAAAATGCCCCTGACGACCTTAGTCAACTTGCGCCGTGAAACAAAGACTTTTAAATCTGCACACCAAGCAATGCATCTTACTCTTAAACAGAAATATTAACCTACCCTTCACAAACTTAAAATTATTTTCCGTCATGTCTAAAAGGTTTTACTCTATGGCTGCGCAAGCGCAAGTTTACACGCGTATTGCGGAACATTTGTTGCGGTTCCACATCATTAAGCGAGCGACGCGCATGTGGTGCCAGTTCGCACAGACAGACGGACGCGATCCTTCAGCTTTAACTAGTATAGTTATGTAACATTTGATATTGATAATCATCATATCAACCGGAGGACGTCCACTGCTGGACATAGGCTTCCCCCAAGGATATATTGATAATATGGGTAGATTATTTCATTTGTACGTTTACGTCGCAGCATCATCGGTACAATAGAGACACGGTAAAGTCATCATCACATGCTGGACAAAAGCCTCCGCAAGGATAGAGAACATGGTAGAGGTAGAGTACATGTTGGAAACTAGAAAATTAAGAAGTGCGTTTAGATGTTATATTTCAGCATCATTATAGCAGCCGAAAGACGTATATTGCTGGACAAAGGCCTCCCTCAAGGATTTCCAAGACGACCGGTCCTGCACGGCCCGCATCCAGCGGCTTCCCAAGGCTTTCATCAGGTCGTCGGTCTACCAAGTGGGAGGCCTGCCTACGCTACGTCTCCAGTTGCGCAGTCGCTATTCAAGAACTTTAACATTATATTTACAATGGAATTAGTATTTACCCTGAACCCTGACCACACCCCGGACACTTCATACAACTAGCGAGAAATGACATTTCTAAAAACAAATGACGAAACAAATGAAAGCACGGCCAAAGTCGAGAACCAAACTTAAACCAATCTGTATCAACTTGGTTGAGGAGGGGGTGCGGTCGGAATCTAGAGAGCGGCAGGGAATGTCCATACTGTATGTTAGTACTAATATATTACTTTGCCCTGACTCTGGAACGCTTGCGTTTTTTGTTGTTGACACGCTGCCATCGGGTGCTTTGGGATAGACTTATTACAAGCTTTACATTTAAAAAAGGCATAGTTAGTCTGTCTGTTAGTATAGGAAAAATCTTGGAAGGTAAACTAGAACCACTTTCCGGTTTCTGATTGAGCTGAAATTTTGCATTCACGTTAAGTTTGGAGAACAATGCTTGGATAGATAAGTGACGTTGTAGTGATAGTGGTAGTTGTAGGGTAGTGTTTGTGGTAGTGGTAGTGTAGTAGTAGTAAGGGTAGTGTTGCGGTAGTGGTAGTATAGTGGTAGTGTAGCGGTAGCGGTAGCGGTTGTGTAGTGGTAGTGTAGCGGTAGCGGTAGCGGTTGTTTAGAGTAGTGTAGCGGTAGTGGTAGTGGTAGTGTAGTGGTAGTGTAGCGGTAGCGGTTGTGTAGTGGTAGTGTAGCGGTAGCGGTTGTTTAGTGTAGTGTAGCGGTAGTGGTAGTGGTAGTGTAGTGGTAGTGTAGCGGTAGCGGTAGCGGTTGTGTGGTGTAGTGCAGTAGTAGTGTAGTGGTAGTGGTAGTGGCAGTGGTAATGGTAGTGGTATGAGTAGAGGTAGTGTAGCGGTAGTGGTAGCGGTTGTGTAGTGTAGTGCAGTGGTAGTGTAGTGGTAGTGTAGTGGCAGTGGTAGTGTTAGTGGTAGTGTAGTGGTAGTGGTATGGGTAGTGGTAGTGTAGCGGTAGCGGTAGCGGTAGCGGTAGCGGTTGTGTAGTGTAGTGCAGTGGTAGTGTAGTGGTAGTGGCAGTGGTAGTGTTAGTGGTAGTGTAGTGGTATGGGTAGTGGTAGTGTAGCGGTAGCGGTAGCGGTTGTGTAGTGTAGTGCAGTGGTAGTGTAGTGGTAGTGGCAGTGGTAGTGTAGTGGTAGTGGTAGTGGTAATGGTAGTGGTATGGATAGTGGTAGTGTAGCGGTAGCGGTTGTGTAGTGTAGTGCAGTGGTAGTGTAGTGGTAATGGCAGTGGTAGTGGCAGAGGTAATGTAAGTGGTAGTGTAGTGGCAGTGGTAGTGGTAATGTTAGTGGTATGGGTAGTGGTAGTGTAGCGGTAGCGGTAGCGGTAGCGGTTGTGTAGTGTAGTGCAGTAGTAGTGTAGTGGTAGTGGCAGTGGTAGTGTTAGTTGTAGTGTAGTGGTAGTGGTAGTGGTAATGGTATTGGTATGGGTAGTGGTAGTGTAGCGGTAGCGGTAGCGGTAGCGGTTGTGTAGTGTAGTGCAGTGGTAGTGTAGTGGTAGTGGCAGTGGTAGTGTTAGTGGTAGTGTAGTGGTAGTGGTAGTGGTAATGGTAGTGGTATGGGTAGTGGTAGTGTAGCGGTAGTGGTAGCGGTTGTGTAGTGTGAGGCGGTACGAAGTTCGCCGGGACAGCTAGATTTTTATAAATCAACTAGCTGTTTCCCGCGGTTTCACCCGCGTGGACAACGTTTCTATGACTTTTCGAGGGTGCGCAGTGCGCGAGCCGCAAGCGGCTCGCGAGTGTGGTAAAAAGTAGCCTATGTCTGAATCCAGGTCCTAATCTGTCTACCTACCAAATTTCAGCCAAATCCGTTCAGTAGTTTTTGAGGGAAAGCGTAACAGACAGACAGAGTTACTTTCACATTTATAATATTAGTAGGGATAAATGGTATTCAACAATTTCAACACTAAACTTTTAATTTTTACCTTTACTTCTGTTTTATTTGTTTTTTAATACCTTACAAATAAGTGCGTTATGTCAAACAGCTCTTCTGAAAGTTTCCTAAGTAATGAGTTTAGAAGAATCGCAATTAATTAGCACAAGTCTAGAAGCCCTAGCCGCCTGGCAGGGTTAACGGCCTAATGTCCACACCACACATGTCACCCAGACCAGGCTCACAGGGGACTTCCTGTGCTAATCCGTTCACAGTTCGCACATTTAAGTTTTATTCTAGTTTTCCTTTTACTATCTTTACTTGTTAGCGAGCGTGAGATTATTTTATAATCGTACTGAAAACTTCTATAAACTATTCAATGCAGGCTTTTTATTTATTAGGGATCCGTAACAAAGGGTGCTAATATGATGATCATCATCACATCAGCAAAAAGACGTCCACTATTGGATATAGGCCTCCCCTTTTTGGAAGGTTTTGAGATAATCGCCAAGCTTCTCAGCCAGGTTGGAGATCACAGTGCGCAATGTGGTGGCACAGTACGCGAAAAGGATGCTGCTGCCCTTCCTCCGGTTGTCCCTTAGTCGTCTCTTACGACACCCTCGGGAAGCAGCCTTGCCGAAAGTAAGGTAAATGCCGTTTTTTACGGCAATCAGGCCATAATATCATGAAATGTACGGCATGCAGAATAGTCATTGCTGTTTACCGCACCGACATTCTGCCCTCGCCGGCTTGGGTGAGACGTCCTCCCGTTTCTGGCGCTTACCAGCGCTACCGGCACATACCAGGCCGCTTCTCTCCGATCCTCCCCCGTCCAAGCAACGATCTAAGCCGAGGTCCGTGCCCACCTGGGCGCCCTTAGGCAGTTGCATGTTTTTGCTTCGCAATTTAGGTTGATTGCCCTCTGCACTCGCCCGGTGAAGTTATAAAGGCTCCCACGGCCAACAACAAGCTTGTCCTTTCGAAAAAAAAGGTCATTGCCGTACGCTAAAATACATAAATCCGTGTACGAGGATCAATATTATTTTCACACGCTTTGGATAAAAGCTATTTAAGGTTTTAGCAGGGGCAGTTAAAGATAACTTCAAGCGTTTGGTCGATTTTAAAAAAGATGGCGCTAATATTGAAATTTTGTTATTTTTTTATTCAAAGTTTAGTACTAACATTGACAAGATTATTTAAAAAACATTAAAAATACTTAGTTATCATTAAACAACGCGTCGTCAGCTTATGTATCGTACAACGCAACGTTTTTATTAATGTCAGTTATTAAAGTGAAAACTTCTTTAGGCGCGTTGGGCATTTTGAGATGTGAAAAAACCATCGAACTCGCGACACCACCGTTACCGACACCTTACCAGGAACACTCGCAGGGTCAAAACTTTGTCAACCTAGTAGTTTGCCAGAAACACTCGGAGGGTCAAAACTTATAAAACTGTAAAAAAAGTTTCACTTCTGTCGGCACTCCTGGAGAAGTTATTTTAAATAAATGTTGATGTACGGCAATTTTTGTTCAAATGCGGTACATTTTTCTATGGCATAGGGTAACTCAGAATATAACCAGCGTCAGCACTGTCAGATATAGGGTGGTCCTACAGTCAAAGTATATACTCGTAATTATATTAGTACTAACATACAGTATGATACTCCCTACCGCTCTCTAGATAGCGACCTCAACCCCTCGTCACTCAGATTGATACAGATTGGTTACAGTTTGGTTGTTGAACGTATAGGATTTCGCCAAAATTTTTTTTTGTTCCATCATTCCTTTTTTGAAATGTCATTTCTGGCCCGTTGTATGAAGCGTCTAGCGTGTGTACAGTACTGGCCACACTACATGCCAAACTGCATTCCTTTTACATATGAAAATAATTCAAATTCTTCTGAAATGCTACAAAAATGTTAGTTAGCTACGAACGTTATATTTTTATAAGGTTTCAATTAACCCCAAAAAGATACCAACTGGACCCAATTGCCTGTAATTTGGACGCGGTCACCCATCCAACTGAGTGCAAAAGGATGAAGCCTTTCTCTAATGTCACATCTAGATGCAAATTGTTTCGAGCCCCGGGTATTTATTTTAAGTCTAATTTCACCCCGGTAAATACCGCAAGGGTTGATACAAAACGGGCAACGCTTGAGAATTTTCACTCTTTAATTTCATGTCTTTGTTCTTTTTAGGGTTCCGTAATCTCTGCGAGAATCCCTTAAAGTTCGTGTCGTCCGTCCGTCACAGACAGTCACAGCGTCATAACTTTTACATTTTTTAACTGAATCATAAATATACCTCAATTTTGAAAAAGTAATTTAAAAAAAACATAATTTTAGTTTTTAAGGGTTGGTACCTTAGGTAGCGTATTTTTTTAAAATCACTCTATATCTCTCAGTACAAAAAGCAAAATACTTTATTTGTAAACTGGCCGGTACTTTGGTTGTTTATCTACAAATTTATGAAAAGTAAAAAACATTGTATTTAATATTTTTAGTATTAGCGATTTTTGCGCACCTCTGTATTTTGGGACATCTATCCCACATAGGGGATATTTGCCTTATCCATGTAAATTACGTTTAGGATAGATGCCCCACCGAGAAACAAGATATCTACCTGCAAAAACTTTGGTCGCATTTTGCCTTTCCATGCAATCGCACAGAGACATGAGACACAGACAACTTAGTGGTAAAAGAGTATCTTTCGATAGAGTAGTAAAATACCGGCGTTTCTAATCTAGAAACTTGAAATCAGCCATGCACGTAGGTGGACCTTAGTAAGAACTATATTCGGGTATCCTTTGATTTCAAGTAATGAAGTTAAGAAGTACCTGAGTAATGACTGCGGAATCCTACACTATGGGTGGTTTTTTAACGTCTTTTTCAGGGCCTTTTCACTCAGAATATTCTTTGCATGAGAAACTGTAGTTTACAGTTTACTATTGATAAGCCTCCGCTATCTGTCTGTTTGTCCGTCCGTCAGCGGGCTGTATTTCATGAACCGTAAAAGGTAAACAGTTTAAATTTTCACAGAATGTGTATTTCTGTAAAAATTTGAAAAAGTGGAAAAATAATGGGGTCTCCAAATAAAACAACGTGTTTTTTATAGGTCTTCAGAAGGATTTTTTATTTAGCTCTATCGTAAAAACGGTAATAAATAGATACAGGCGTGAAGTTTGTTGTGGTTACAGTACTAACACTAAACAAAACAAAAATAATAAAAATTGACCAATTGTGAGTCATACTCGCGCTAAGGAGTCCGAACTGAATGACAAAAAAGCATATTTTTGTCGCTCGCGTTGATATCTTTTACTTGCAATGTGAATAGGTATTGTTGTCATTATACTATGTATTTGTGTGGAGAGGTGTCGTGGTATGGAACCCTCGGAATGCTAGTCCAACTCGCACTTGGCCGGTTTTTAGATCAATTGGTAATTTTGAGGTGGGGTTTTATTTTTCTATAAATAAATAGTAACATGCATTGTCATAATTTTTAACTAACTCATTTTTAGCTATTCGTTCAACACAGCCATCAAATTTCCTACTTATAGCAAAATACAAATTAAAGAAAATGTTTCTCATCTACTCAACCCTTGCATACAAAATTTCACCAAAGGACCTGAACCGCTTTGAGACGAATAACAAAAGACATTTGAAATAAAATTTGGCTGTGAATTAAAAGTAAACATCAGAGGGTATCCCCTGGAAAGCGTTTTGCTTGTGAGCGAACATCAAATGATTTTTGAGTGCCAACCACCCGTTTATAGCAGAACGCTCGAACGTAATTTTAAGGCTATGAAAAGGGATGGAAGAACGGAAAATTATCACAACAATAATTTTGTTTAATAATTAGGATTAGAATATACAAAATTAAAGATAACTCATAAATAAAAAACTAATAAAAATAGAGTAAAGATACAACTAGGGTAAACAAACAAATAGGGTAACGATAGGGCGTCGGTGGCCGCTGCCTCCTGTTCGGGAGGTTGTGGTTCAAATCCTGCCACGTACCAATTTGTTTTCAAATTTTGATTTAATATGTACATTTATACGGAAAACGTAACGTAGGAAGGTCTCCCACGCAGTGGACCGCAGACCTGGTGAAGATCGCAGGATGCTGATGGATGCGGGCAGCGCAGGACCGGTCGTCGTGGAAATCCTTTGCCCAGCGGTGGATGCTTTTTGGGCTGATATGGTGATGATGATCTACGTTTATGCGATCTTACGGTTAAGGAAAAAATCGTGAGGAAACCTGCACACGCCTGCGAAGAAACTCGAACGTTGCGTTTAAAGTCGACCAACCCGCAATGGGCCCGCGTGATCGATTAAGGCCCGATCACCGTTTGCAGGGTAGGCTCAAGCTCCTGGGTGGGGACGTATATGAGCCGATATGATGATGAGAGATACAACAATAAACCTTGTAAAAAGTATTTTTAAAATTTCAAGGGTACCTTTATAGTCATTGAGAATTTTAACCACGAAACCACGGTATTACAATATAGAGGTTCACAGTAGCGCAACTAATGTACTTACGCAGAGCAACGGAAGGGTAATTGCGGGGCAGCGAGCGGCGTGGCTGACTACAGGCTAGTATGAACTAGTACCTACGCCGGTGGCACATCGTGCGACATCAAAGGCGTTGCGCTACTGTAAGCCGTATCGTCATACTGTGACAAAACCTTCTAAATACAAAAAGCAGTATAGATCAAAATCGCTGGATTAGGGGCCCGAATGTAAATAAATGTTTTGTATTATTAACTTAGTATAATTAGTTATAAGAAGCGCTGATACTGGAAAGAGAAATTACTCTTGAACAGCCAGCCTTAAGAAGACTATGCGATAACGATATTGACCCAAAATAAAGTTGGTGTAAGACGAAGTCAAAATAAGCCGGCTCCGCCAACATTTTAACCACCTCCATGGCATAATGGTTTAGTCCATTGGCTTCATATCAAGAGGTCGCGAGTTTGATTCCCAGCGGAGTCTAACTTTGTAAGACTCAAATTAACTGGTGGAGAGGCATTTTTTGAGCTCACCTGACTAGCTACCATCATCTTATCTAAGTTTTGCCGACAAACATCAATGCCAACAACATTGATGTGTTCAGCTTGAAGATAATATAGCCAGTTTCCCATTGCGTTGGGGAATCTTGTTAGCCAGCTTCTATCATCGTCACTTACCATCAGGTGAAATGATGCCAAGGGCTTACCAATTGTAAATAAAAAAAACAATTTCTAATATTTTACACTTTGTCAAAAAATACAGTAGCTAGCTACCAAACATTGTTTTTAGGGTCCCGTACCCAAAGGGTAAAAACGGAAACCTATTACTAAGACTTCACAGTCTGTCTGTCTGTTTGCCTGTCTGTCTGTCTGTGCGTCTGTTACCAGGCTGTATTTCATGAACCATGATAGCTAGACAGTTGAAACGTATTTCCGTTGCCGCTATAACTACAAATACTAAAAATTAGAAGAAGTGAATAAATTAAGAGGGTCTCCATACAAAAAACTTATTTTTTTTAAGGTGAAGAAACTAGCGCCATCTAGTATAATGGCACTGAAACCTTTTTACTAGCACCATTGTACTACCCTATGTGTGCGGTTCTACCTCGCACTTGGCCGGTTTTTTAATGATTTCTAGTATATCTGTTAAATTTCTGCAGACATTTATAAATATACATGTGGATAAAATGAGCTGAGAAGTTTTAACGTAATAACCACCAAAATAAACAAAACAACAAAAATCTCCCTTAGCGATATTAACACCTAACCCACTAAAATTTCTAGGGTGATTCTCATTCTCAACCGTTTGCTCTTTACAGTGCCGAGCATAATGCCAGCACTGTTCATACAGACTGACATAACTTATTTTTGAATGACCCTATTTGAATTCAAATGACCCCTGATCATGATCACGCGGGGTTATTTCAGTGTTAAAATTC